>CM042482.1:34180000-34780000 GCA_023621385.1 Quercus gilva | reverse complement strand
TGACCTAGAGCTGAAACTATAGATAGTTGGGGCCACAGCGGTACAAGACTTCAAAGACTCTAACGAGTATTTCGATGAGTTGTGCAAGTACTATGTGGAGGGCTTTGATCTTCTCGTGAAGTGGATGGCAAATCATCACCCTGGCTTGGACCTCTCTGGCTTGGTTGTGGATGACATTGAGAAGGAACTTATGTCTGATCATCTATCTGAGGCTACAGTGGAGAATGTGATGGAGGGAGCCACAAACGTTGCTGAAGTAATGGAGAGACCGTAATTACAACCCCTGCAGACCCTGTCCCTGATGAACAGTAATCTTTATGTTTTTTCCTTTCCTTTTTGCTTTCCTTTTCTTTTTTATTGCAAGGCAAGAACAATATTTTTCTTTGGGCCCGTTGTTTTGGGCAATTGAACAATTCTTTTGAGGCCCATTGTTTTGACAATGATAGGTAGGTTGGTTGCAGCAGACAACTCTTTTTACATTTGGTTGTGCTTGGACGACCTTTTATGACGATGTGCTGAAGCAACTTTTTATACTTAGCTCACATTTGAATAGCTTTTTGTTTTTGGCTATGTTGGAACAATTATGTGTGAATGACGATTCTGATCATGTTTGAACACCTTAGCACTTAAGCCATGTCTAGATGGCAAGCTTAGTGCTCCTTAGCCATGTTTGAATAGTTTTCATTGAGTCGTGAATGACGACCTTAGTTGCGTTTGAACAACTTAGTATATTTTAGCTATGTTTGAACAGCTATATATTAAGTCATGTTTGAAGAACAATCTTAGTATATATATATATATATATTTTTTAGCTATGTTTGAACAGCTTTTGTTGAGTCATGTTTAAATGACGGTCTTAGTTGTGTCTGAACAACTTAGTATCTTTCAACTGTGTTTGGACAGCTATATATTGAGTCATGTTTGAATGACATTGTGTTTGAACAACTTAGTATTTTTTAGCTGTGTTTGAATAGCTTTTTATTGAGTCATGTTTGAATGAAGATGTTGCATTGTACTCGTGACTTTAAGTCGTGGTATTGGAGCGTCTTTAGGTTAACCATTTTTCATGTTTTGTTTATTCGTGCTCGAATGACGATCATATTGGTTGTGTTTATACAACTCTTATTTAGTCGACTTTGGTAGCTGTGTGTGAACAACTTTTGATTTAGAATTTTAATGACAGAGGTCCTTGAGGCGTCTCCTAAGGATGACTCCTAAGGGTTGCACATATTTTCGTTGGCAAATGACTCATGAATAATCATTGATAAATATGCATGGATAATGCTTTCATTTATTATTGATCTATGAATGATGAAAGTAAAAACTGTCATGCATACTGATATGAAGATTAGGCAACTTGAAATGTAAAGCATTCCTTACTGGTAGTATTTCTTTAAGTGTTCTATGTTCTATGGTTGAGGCAATTTTTGGCCATCTAGAGACTTCATGTAGTAGGAGCCTTCTTTGGAACGACAGATCACTTCGTAGGGGCCTTCCTAGGCTGGTCCCAGTTTTCTTGAGATGGGTCCTTTGTTGCTTATGATACCTTTCTGAGGACAAGGCCACATGTGTCGAACCTTCTTACCTTTACCTTTCTGTTGTAGTATTTGGCCATTGCTTCCTTGTGTTTGGCCATTCGCTTCATATCTTCTTCTCTGGCTTCATCAATTAGCTCCAAGCTGTTCTTCTGGTTTTCATAAGTTTTGACTTGGAAGCTCGTCAGTCCCACTTCTACTGGTATGACGGCCTCAGTGCCAAATGTTATTCTGAATGGTGTTTCTCCTAATGCAACTCTTATGGTCGTCCTATAAGCCCAAAGGACATTTTGCAGTTCTTCAAGCCACACCCCCTTTGCCCCTTCAATCTTGGTTTTAATAAATTTAAGCAAGCTTGTGTTCGTCACTTCTGTCTGGCCATTAGCTTGAGGGTGTCTTAGAGAAGAGTAGTGATTCTTTACTCCTAAGTCTTGGCAAATTTTTTGAAACTTAGGGTTGTCAAATTGTTTTCCATTGTCTGATATTATGACACGTGGGACTCTAAACCTGCAAATGATGCTTTTCCACACAAAGCTTGTGACTTTAGCCTCTGTTATCGTTGTCACTAGCTCTTCTTCTACCCATTTTGTGAAGTAATCGATTGCCACAATCAAGAATCTAAGTTGTTTCTTCCTTAGAGGGAATGGGCCCATAATATTAATTCTCTATTGGGTGAAAGGCCATGGTAAGGATATGGGTGTCATTGTCTCTCCTGGTCTCATCTAGAGATTTGCGAAGCTTTGACACTTGTCGCATACTCTGACGATGTCGTATGCGTCTTTCTGTAGGGTCGACCAGCAATATCCTGCTCTAAGCGCCTTTCCTGCTAAGGATCTTGCCCCTGTGTAGTTTTCGCAGACTCCTTCGTGTATCTCGCAGAGCACATAGTTTGTTTCTTCTGAGCTGGCGCATCTTAGATATGGGAGTGAGTATCCTCATCCGTACAGCACGTCATCAATAATGACAAAGCGAGCTGGTCTGTATCTTCCTTGCTTTCACCTTATCTTCAGGGAGCCATCCTTCTTTCAAGTAACAGACGATGAGAGTCATCCATTCGTATTGTTCTTTTATCTTCAGAACTTGCTCACCTTCTATGCTTGGCTGCCCCCTTATCTCTATACATAGTTTGGAAGTTGCATTGAAGTCGTCTAACGAGGCTAATCTTGCTAGGAAGTCAGCTTCTGCATTTTTGGTTCTTAGGATTTTCACAAAGTCTAGGCTGTCAAAGTGTTGTGAGAGTCGTTGGACGATCTTCAAGTACTTTTGCATCCTTTCTTCTTTGGCTTCATAATCTCCCTTCATTTGTTCGATTATTAGCTGAGAATCAGCTTGGACGATAAGGTTCTTTGCTCCTAGAGCCCTCGCTAGACTTAGGCCTGTTAGCAATGCTTTGTATTCTGCCTCGTTATTTATTGCTAGGAACTGCAATTTGACTGCATACTTCAATGTTTCTTTTTCTAGAGATATGAACACTACTCCAACTCCTCCTACTTTCTTCATGGCAGACCCATCTGTTTGAACCATCCATGTTTCCATATGAGGGTCTTCTTCCTAATAGAGGTAATTGAACTCTGCAATAAAATTTGCTAGCACTTGGGCTTTGATTGCTGCTCGGGGCAGATATTCGATGTAAAATTGGCCCAATTCAATCGTCCATTGAATGAGTTATCCTGTTGCATCTATCTTGTTCATCATCTTTCTTATGGGTTGGTCTGTCATGACAATGATAGGATGTGCTTGGAAATAAGGATGGAGCTTTTTGGAAGTAACCAATAATGCGAAATATATCTTTTCCATCCTTGGATAACTTACCTCTATTCCTTGGAATGCCTAGCTAGTATAATAAACTGGCTTCTGTATGTTCCCTTCTTCTCTGATCAATGCCGAACTTACTGCAGTATTGGATACTGCTAAGTAGAAAAACAACTTCTCTCCCATCACCGAAAGGCATAGTAGAGGTGGCTTCGTCAAGTACTCCTTTAACTTGGCAAGGACTTCCTCACATTCGTCATTCCACTAAAAGACTTTTTTCAATACCTTGAAGAATGGCATGCACTTGTCTATTGCCCTAGAGACGAATCTGTTTAAGGTTGCAACTTTTCTTGTCAAGCTCTACACCTCTTTCATTGTTTTTGGTGATTTGAACTCAATTATTACTTTTACTTTGTCTGGATTTGCCTCTATTCCTCGTTGAGACACCATGAATCCCAAGAATTAACCTGAAGCAACAGCAAAAACAAACTTTGTAGGGTTTAATTTCATATTGTACTTACATAGTGTGCTTTAGGTTTCTTTGAGATCGTCCAAGTGGTTGGCTTTGTCCTTACTTTTCACCAGCATATCGACTACGTACACCTCCACATTCCTTCTAATCTGGTGAAAGAACATGTAGTTCACCAATCTTTGGTAAGTGGCTCCTGCGTTCTTTAGTCCAAAGGGCATAACTTTGTAGCAGTCAACCCTTGACTGGTAACAAACAAGGTCTTCTCTTGATCGTCTTCGTCCATAAGAATCTGGTTGTATCCAAAAAATGCATCCATGAAAAACTTAAGAGCTTATGTCCAACAGTTGAGTCTACCAGCTAATTAATCCTCGGCAAAGGGAAGCTATCTTTTGGGCAGGCTTTGTTTAAGTCTGTGAAATTGACGTAGATTCTCCACTTGCCATTACTCTTCTTTACCATGACCACGTTTGCTAGCCAATCTGGATAGAAGACCTCCCTAATGAAATCGGCTTCTAATAGCTTCTCTACTTCTTCAGTTATAGCTTTATTGCGCTTTGGTGCAAATATTCTCCGCTTCTACTGTATAGGCTTGCATTTTGGGTTGACATTGAGACGATGCTGTATGATCTTCCTATCAATCCTAGGCATATCCTCATGTTTCCAGGCGAAAACATCTTGGTTTGCCCTTAAGAAGGAGATTGTCTTCTCTTTCTCTGAAGTTGGGAGTGCTGTTACAATCTTCAATACTTTTGTCAAATCTCTTGGGACGATGTTAACTTCTTGTGGTGTTTCTGACAATTCGAGAATGGGTTTTGGTTCATTGATCACCCATGTGTTGTTCTCCCCAAATGTTAGGGCAGCTTGGTAGCACTCCCTTGCCAGAACTTGGTCTCTTCTTGTGGTGTTCCTGCAATTACGGTTAGAGTGACGATGCCCCTAGGGATGATTCTATCCCCTATGAAGTTTACCAAAGGCAAGGTGAAAGGCTTGATCCTTTTCTTATTTAGTTTCATCTACTGAAATGTAGGTAAATAGATGATATCTGCTGAGCTTCCATTGTCAATGAGTACCCGGTGGATGTTGAACTTTTCTACCCTAAGCATGATTACCAATGGGTCATCATGAGGTTGCTTAATGCTACGACCGTCTCTTTCTAAGAAGACAATATCAGGCTCGTCATTCTTTGGCATCTTCATTAGAGGGAGCCGCGAATGGACACTGTTTATATCTTTCCCATAGGCTTTTTTAGGGACTTTAGTGTTCTGCCTGCTATTAGTCCTCCTGATATCGTCTTTATCTCTCCTGTAGGAGGTTTGCTATCTCCTGTTCCTTGAGTTCTATCCTGGTCATCCTTCCATTGTTATTTATAGGGCTCCGTCTTTCTAACGTACTTCTGTAACTTCCCTTGTCAGATTAAAGTCTCCACCTGGTCTTTAATGCCTACACTCATCGATGCGATGCCCATGACCCTCATGGAACCTACAGTACTTGCTCTTGTCTCTTTTTTCTACTGGAGTGTTAATTAGCTTCGGTCATTGTAGGGAGGGATCGTCTCTTATCTGCATAAGGACCTGCTTAATTGGCATTATTAAAGGAGTGAAGTTAGTGAACTTGGGTTTCCTGTCTGGAAGTTCCTTCTTTTTCCCTGTGGTCTGCCCAACATTTCGTGTCTCCTTCTTCTTATCGCAATTATTGCTTATTCCTTCATCTCTTTTCCTGTTTCCTTTCATTTCTTTTGTGAGCACCGCATCTTCTGCATTCATGTACTTTTAAGCTTTATGGAGCAATTGTGCGACTGTTTTTAGTGGACTTTTAGTGATTGAGAAAAAAAGATCTCCTGGTAGCAACCCTGCTTGGAAGGTTGTTAAGATGACTTGATCTTTAGCTTCATCTACCTACAGCAACTCCTTATTGAATCGAGTGACGTACTGTTTTAGTGATTCTCCTTTTGCTTGTTGAATGTTAAGAAGATGGCCAGTTGGCTTTTTGTGTCTTTGCCCTCCAATGAAATGACGAACAAAACCCTTGCTAAGTTGTTCAAATCTGCAATAGTTCCTGGGGGTATCTTGCTGAACCATACCCTGGTTGCCCCTTTCAGTGTTGTTGGAAATGCCCTACACATCACCTCATCTAGGGTCATCTGCAATAGCATCAGCATCTTGAATGATTCGATGTGATCCATGGGATCCTTGGAACTGTCATATGACTACAACTATGGGAGACAGAATTTTGGTAGGAGGGGATAGTTCAGTACTTCATTAGTGAATGGTGAGTCTGTCCTTCGAATCATCCCATCTAGATTCTCTCCACCTTTGTCCTTCATGGCACTTTTTAGTTCGTCCATCTCCTTCCTCATGTTGCGAAGTTCATTCTCCACCCTGGTGGAATCTTCTCCTAAGGTCTTGTCTCACTTGTTGGCTTGAGAGTTTGACTCTTCTTCATTTTGGTTTTCACCTATTCACCGACGTTCTGTGTTTTGGGATTCCATTGTCTTTCACAGTTCTTTATTCAGGCGAGTTAGTTCTTCCACATTGGCCAAAAGGGCTTGGATTTATTGTTGTTGCACAGCATTTGGTTGAGGTGTGGTCTCTACTTCAATCTCGTACTTCGAGAAACTCTTTTGTCACTGGGAAGATGGCTTGAATGATTAGCATTCCCAGAGATGGCGCCATACTGATGATGCAAAAAATCAAAAGTTAAGCTCTTTGTCGTAGCGGATCGACAATGCTGTGAATGGGGTCGTCTCTATAGATGGAAAACTTGCAAAATGAATTAGGTGGAAGAGTAACAAGCTAGTGTGGCATTAGCCAAACCGTCTTTGATGCTTAAGTTAGTAAGGGAGAAGGATTCTTGAGAGAAAAAGAATGGAGAGTGATTTCGTAGAGTATTTGTGTGTGTGATTGGTCGTACCTTGGGTTTCTGGTGCTTTCTCTTTTATAGTTGAATGCCTAATCAATGGGCAATGAATCACTGTATTTATGCTCAACAACTAGTGCATTACAGAATCTTTGTCTGAAGTTCACCGCTCATTTTGTGACCGTTGCTCCATCCATTACGTTTCGTCATCAATGATCGTAGTAAATGCGTAACGTCTTCTCTAAGTAAATTACGATCTTCGTATAGTGACAACCATAAATTTCTGACTATCACAAACCAAAAACCAATTTTTTCTAGTTCTCAAAAACAAATCTGATATTCTTTTTTTTAAAACCAAAAGACTTTGTTTTATTTAATAAACACATATCTGACTTTTCTTTGCCAAAAACTATTTTTTTACATGTACAAAAATAGATTTGATTTTTCTAAACCAAATCAAAATTTTCTTATCACAACACAGATTTGAAATTTTTTTTTAAACAAAGAAGATGATGCATTCATAAATAGACTTATGTGATTTAGTTTTTCATGTGTGCACCATATCATTCATGTCATGCATAAAAGGGGTACATTGGTCAGGAAAGTCTAGAAGACTAGACCCTGTCTGGGCAAAATGGGTGCCTAACTCCTTTCCATTCCGTAACCTAGCCTTCGAATTTAGTGTCTTTGGATAGGTAGACCTAGGCTTTATCTTTGTTTGTTTGCTTTTTTTTTTTTTTTTTGGGTAGATTGTAACTAGGACAAAAAGCCATGCATCTTTGGTAGTTTGTAACTAGGACCAAAAGCCATGTAATACTCAATTTATCAAGTTTTTTTTTTATTTTTTTTTATTTTTTATTTATTTAGTCAATGAGAATGGAACAATTCAATCATGTAAATTTGTATTTACTTTTTTCTTATTTTTTTATTATAAAAAAAAAATAAGTAGCGACTCCACACCACTTACCGAAAAAAAGAGGTGCCCTTAAAAAGCATCCAAATCTCTTTTTTGAGGTCACCCCGATTTTGACAATCTCTCACACTTCTCTCTCTAATTTCTGTCTCCATCTCAACCACCCCACCAAACCCAAACCCATAACCACCACCAATAGCTACAATCAGCACCACAACAATTACCACAATCCTTCACAGAAAACCCCCCATCTCTCTCTCTCTCTGCCTGAACCTATGGCAAAATCAATAGCCAAACCCACAAACCCACAAATTGCAATAGAAACCCACCACCATAACCATCACGATCAGAATCCGCAGCCCATCAGCCACAACCACATTCTCTTCCATCAACAACACAACCACCACCCAAACCCAAATCAAACCAATCAAAATTGAAACCACCACCCAATCACCACAATCAACACAATCAAAAAGGGAATTCACACCACCACCAATTTGAAAACCCAACCCCACCACCGATCAACATACCCAATCTAAAAACCCACTACCACCGATTGGCAAACCCACCCACCCCCATCTATAAATCAGACACAGATTTGAAAGAGGAACAAGAGAGGGAAGAGGGAGAAAAGGGAGAAGCTAGAGACTGTCTACATGAAAGATAGAAAGAAAGAGAGGTAGAGAGAGAGAGAGAGAGAGAGAGAGAGAGAGAGAGAGAGAGAGTTGATCTAGGTTTGTAACTTTGTATACATCTGAGAGAGAGAGAGAGAGAGTTAATGTGGTGCATGAAAGGAGAGAGAATGTTAATTAAAATAATAGTATTTAAGTATACAACTCAGCTAAAGTGATTTGTAAATATAAGAACTCACTGTAGCAAGATTGTAAAAAATTTTAAGTTTACATACCCGAATAGAGAAGGTTCTTTTATGTTTCGGGGTTATAAAATAGCAATTTGGGGGTTTCACAACCTCCAATACTAATGCTCTAAGTTAATTGATAGTGACTAACTAACTTGATGAATTGTAAAAACTTAAAAAAATCCAAGGTTTTAATTATTTTTTTTATTTTTTTTTATTTTTATACCTTTCAGACTTAATAATGACAATAACTTATATAGCGAATCTATGGAAGATCATCATTGACTAGATTTCGAAATATTATTCCTTTATTTTAAGCTTTACGCAATATATGTGCATATCAAGATAGTCTACTTAAGGAGCATATAATATATAAAAATAAATAGATAAATCATATAAATATAAACTATATAAAGTATAGAAGTAATAGTCAAAAAGAAGATATTAGAGGTGTTAGGGAATAGCAACACCTCTAAACTTTAGTGGAATTTATGTAATTTACCTCAAAATTATTGATTATTTGTGACTTTGGATACACATCTGGCCTTTGGCGTTTTGAGTTTTGAGTTTTCCCTTTTTTTTTTTTTTTTTTTTTTTTTTTTGCACGCGTTTTAGGAGACAAACGGCTACTATTCATGCACTGTTCATAAACAATAGCCGCACTATTTGACTTTTCAACCCCTTTCAGCACATCAATGGGTCTCGTGCACTATTCACGGGACCCACAAATCTCACTTTTCAACAACTTTTTCATTAAAAATAAGTCTCACGATACTATTCACACATTTAAAAATTATTTTGCTACAATGTTTTCACTTTTCAGTTTAGCAAAATAAGTTTTATCCAAACGGAACCTATGTGCAACTCATACTAGATTTATTTTTTCTTAAAAAAAGAAATTAAACACATATTTTTCGTATTGCTCATTAGTATACCCTCCTCCCCACTACATAAAAAAGAATTTGATACGACCCTAGCCTTGTGAATTGAAAAGGCTTTGTTGCAAGAAAAAATAGAAGAGGAGAGAGACTACATGCACCAACAATTCGGGAGAAACTTTTCACATATTTGGCGTGTCTATATATAGTAGTCATGGGATGAAGAAAAGATCTTTTAACAAAGAAAATCAAAATAATTGATTGACCAATATTTTTCCTTGAAAAATAATGACTGGTTAAATATTTAAGATCCTAAATGTGATACCAATCATATCCACTGATGATCATATCATCAATATAAAGGAGAAGAAGGATATTACCATGGCCGTTATGATGAATGAAAGTGACGAAATCATAAAAATTTGAAGTATACCAAAGGTACGGGGGAGGAAAATGGCCAAATAGCATCTTTGGCTAAAATTATTAATATTCTACTACTGCTTTGGAAATAATTAGTAATTTATCACTTTCTTAAAACTTGAGTTCTTGAAACTCGAGTTTGATCTGTAATTTGAGTTTTAAGAACTCGAATTCCATAAATATCTGTTGCAGTGGCATTCAAGTTTATTTAAAATCTCTCTAAGCTCGAGTTTATTTAAAAAGTTGAAGATAAAATTGTAAATTTTTATGCATACTCCAGTTTTAAAAACTTGAGAACTGTGCAGTTTTTTCTTATGTACCATAAATTTCTATTGATGTGCATGTGCTAACGGCTAACCTGATTAAATGAATAGAGTTGGAAGTCTTTGAATTACATGGCTTATTGTGAAAGTGCTTTTCATTGTCAGAGAATATTCTTGGTTTTGTATTGTTGGTTGATAGATGAAGACAGATTCCGAGGAACTTCTTATAATCAAGACTAGACAGTCCCTTTTAGACGCTCTGACAGAGCATGTCAAGGCAAACCATGAATACGAGTAAGGCCAAAACTTCTCTGTCGCAACTACCATTAAGTCTAAAATTCATCGACCCGTTGCAGCTGAGAAAATTCCCTACACCGTTGTGTGTTGCGACTTTTTTGCTAGCTTCACCATTCCCACTTTGGCACAAACTAGAGCCCCACGATCCCCCCAGAGAAAAAGTCATTATCTTAGGGGATGGAAATCTAAAAGGTACACTTTGTAAATGGATAAGTTGAAGGTTTACAAGGAAATCGAGTTTTGTATACTCAGAGTTTCACATGGATTTTTTTAATTAAAAAAATCCACCTTGGCAGGCCACTGTGGTTATTTTTAGTGGAACTTGAGATACAGGACAAACTCAAGTTTCACAAACTCGAGTTCTAAAAAAAAGAGTATATTGCTAATTATTTTCAAAAAAGTGATGGAACACTAATAATTTCGGCCAAAGTTGTTAATTGGCCATTTCGTCTAGGAAAGAGCGGTGATAAACTTAGCAAATCAAGGTTGAGGTCCTTGTTTAAGCCCCTATAAAGCTCAATGAAGGCTGCAAATCTTATTTGGCGAATAGGAGATTCTAGAAGGAAGCTACATGTAGACATTTTCACTTAGACCCTGCATGGGGTTCTTCTAAATAACATTTCCTCAATTGAAGTTTATACAAATGTAATAGATAAGTTAATGCCTTCTCTCATATTGAGACAACTAAATTATTGTTGAAATGACACTTTCTAATTGATGTTTGTGAACAACCTACACTCTCCTTGAAGTTTGTATAAATTAGTTGATTATTATTATTATTGTTGTTGTTGTTCTAAAAAATGAACATTCTTTTAGGGAAGCCACGATGAGAGAGGACATATACTTATTTGTTACATTTGTACAAGCCGCAGTGATAAACTGCCATTTAATCCATAATTTGGGTAGAAATTTATTCTGTTAAAATTTATGTGAGATTGGTGTAATCTTTCATTGTTTATCTTTATCATGCAATTTGATCAAATGGAAATGCAACAAATATTATTTAGAATGGAAGTTGAATTTCGAGCTTACATTTATTAATTACACCATTATGAAATTTTAATTTTTGTCACCTTTGCTGTTTAAATTTATTCATTTTTAATGTAGTTTTTTCATGTAATTCACACCATAACGAGGGTGTGTCATTTAATCTGTAACATGGGGTATAAGTTCATTCCATTCAAATTTAAGCAAGATTGGTGTAATCTTCATTGTTTATCTACGTCATGCAATTTGATCAAAAGGAAATGCACAAAAATATCAATTAGTATGGAAGTTGAATTTTCAATTTTGGGCTTACATTTATTAATCGCACCATAAAAGACAAGAAATTCTTACATGTGTCTCATCCTACTGGACTTATACAATTAAAATAATCGAAAGATGGATTATTTATGCCCTCAACTGAATCGTACAACACTTATGAAAGAATTCAATTCAATTTTTTTTTTTTTCAATTATTAAACAAAAGATGGATTATTCATAGCATGTCCTTGAGGAGACCTAGCATGGGCATGGCGAAGCCGCTTCTCATGCGAGAGTTGTTTTGCAAACCTACAGGAAAATAAAGTTGTTAATTAATTATTACATTAATTATCACATTAACGTAATAATTAATAAGAAAAATTTATATGAGAATTATTGTATAAATCAATGATACCTTATGAGAGCCTCTTCATTAGTCTCTTGACCCGAACGTTCGAAAATGCCTGTTTCTAAATTCACTCTAGAAACTGGTTTCTTTAACAATCCTTCACCAACTTTAACAAGATCTTCCAAATTCTTCTCTGTGGCTATATCCACAGAAGATACTTCACCACTTAACGTGTCTTCCTGAATTCTAAGGTAGCTTTTCTCACAATGATGAGCTTGGAAAACTACAGAAATGTGGAGGTCAACCATGTCCGCACTTGATTGAGAAAATGCGTCAACTAATGGAGTGGACCCATTACTGGTTAACCAACTTAACAAACCCCATGTAGCTGCCTCATGCGCACTGTATTTCTGGTCTTCTTTGGGAGTGCCTGTTCCTATTGAAATGACCAGAAATCGTGCATAATCCATTTGTTTTACAGGAAAGAAGTGTGGACTGCCTCGAGTGACCTCCTTTGTTACTTCACTAATAGCAACCAGTGCCTAGAGGTGAAAAAATTTAGTAAGTTAATCTTCTAAAGAGAAATAGAGAATAAAGTTTTGTGTGTAATTGGATATTTACAATGATCGGAGAGATGAATTTAAACTTTAAAAATTTTTGTTGAATACATCAAAAGATGTCATTTGAATAATAAGTCTTTTGGTGTTATGCGAAATAGAATAAAATTAAATTTGTTCGGCTATATAAATATGATATGAAATTAAGTTGGTATATACCGGATTATTTGCAGCAATACCACCATCTATAAGGTTAAATTCTCTCACTTTCCCAAAGGGATCTTTGGTTTGAAAATAATGAGCCGGAAGATAAGTTGGTGCTGCTGAAGTTGCAATGCATACGTCTGAAAGTAAAGCATCTAAGCTTGGGTTTTTCTTTACCTGCAGCAACCAATTTTTTAATTCAGTTCCCTCACTACAAGCACTTTGTTAATAATTTAATGTAACCATTCATGCAAATTTGGGTAGAAAAAGAGGAAAATGAATTTAATTGAGAAAGTTTAACCTTGAAGCTGGAGAAGATAGTCGGTTGGAGTTGCTTGATGTCAAATGTTGGAATAACAACATTTGTCAATGTCTGGTGCAATCTTGTGTTCCCAAGTTTTTCCTTAACAAGGCTATGTAGATATTTTCCATCATATTTTGGCCCTGAAAGAGCTCTGATAATCTTTGTAGCATAACCAAACAATGGAAAACTGTATTTTAAACATGAGATCATGTTAATAACCAAAAACAACTTGTAGTAAGGTTAATAATTAATGAAATATAGTAACTACTTATATATATTTCAAATATGAATTCAATATAATTACTTGTTTTGTGGGAAAATTTTAGGACTATTGTTTAGGTAAAAGTCCTTGATATCCTTGGCAGCGAACAGTGGTCGGTTCTTTTCATTGGGGCTAGTTAGCATGGCAGTCACAAGACCACCTGTGCTTGTTCCTGCAATCACATCAAAATAATCTGCGATTCTTGCATCTTCACCATCCAGCTTCTGCATCATATCCCAAAAAATTTAGAGTAACAACAGAAACAAAAAGATTTTAAGTCATAAAAATTCAGGGTTGGCAACAAATTCTTAATAGACTAATTAGGGTCAGCTATATATATATATATATATTTTTTTTTTTTTCTTTCTATTATTCTATTTATTCCAAATTCGTAGTCTCACGGCCGTAATTTCCATGACATTTTTACTTGAAAAATTAAGTACTTATAAATATTAAGAAATAATGATGAAAATGAAGGACAAATTCTGGATTTCTTTATCTTAATGTGTACTGCAAACTGGTTAGTGATTCTCCTATCAGGAAGAGAAGGGTACACGCATTTTGCATCTGTAATCAAAAGTGTAATGAAGGATAGGTTGGACGAGGAATGTTAAATTTTTGAATTGAAACATTAACAATTCTTTTGGCATGGAAACATTATAGGCAATATTTATTCTACCTGAAGCTCAGACTCTAGGAAACAAAGAATAGTTGCTGGGATAAGCCCTCTGATTCCACCACCATCAATACTGAGAATGGTGATTAGGTTTCCATAAGTTGGAGGATGTAGGGGTACACTTGTTGCTTCCATGAGGGATTGAGGTGCAGGTATCTCTGTTTGTCTGTCTGTGTGTGTGAGAGAGAGAAAGAGAAGTTTTAGAGCCTTTGTGAAAAACTTTGAACCTCTTAAGCCTCAAGCGATCTTGATCTCTCTTTGACAAACATTTGGGTAAATATATAGATATTCAAATTTCAAACATGTCATGGATCACGCCCAAAAGAATGGTCAACAGAATCAGTTTCAAACTTGACCAACTTCAACTCTACTGCAACGTAATAGTCTATTATGCAATATAGTATACATGATAATCATGTGGAAAACATTGTAGACGTATGCTTGGTTGAGTAGATGCTCACTGAGAAAAAAAAATTTGGCCTGATGAGTTATGAATAGGAATTACCTATTGGTTCGTGGGGCCGTTTTAATTAAAGTTAAAAATGTGGGGCCAATGATTTGAACTTTGTAATTTTTTGTTTAAATATTTAATTGACTCTTATATTAAATAAAGAGTAATAACTATTGTACACACAGTACTGAACAGACTATTTGATTCTCAAAAAAAAAAAAAAAAACTATTGAACACAAAGTATACATAAACATATTTTGCACTGAACTGATCATGGATTAAAAAATCGGAATTTTAAGTCGTGAGTTCAGTACTTGAACTTAAATAAATTGCTTATCTAATCCCAAGTCATTTTTATGTGAAGCTAGCCGCCCAAGTCTGTTATCTTCTATAAATTATTCAAAGTTTAAGTTTATTTCCTTCAAAATATTATAAGACTGGATTTTATTTTTTCTGCTAAGTAACGTTGGATTTACTATATAAATTATACTAATTCTCTCTCTCTCTCTCTCTCTCTCTCTCTCTCAAATCATGAATCATAAAAAATCAAAAACTTGGAATTCTCCTTGTAATGGAATGTATATAATCTGCACTGGAGCTTTGTTTTGAACTAGAAGACCTATCACATAAGTATTAAATGATATATTTTAATACCAAAAAAAAAAAAAAAACATAAATCGACGATATCGCTTTCTTAAGTTATCAACTTTTCGATGGCGTCAAAGTATATAAACTCCATGTGATTCATACAATTATATTGAAGGATTTTTTATAAGTAGAATAAGTGAATTTTTTTTCACTATTAGATAATATATAGTGACCTATACTAGCAGAATAAATTGTAACAAGTTTTTATCAAAAAAAAATGTAACAAGTTAGAAAATTCAAGGATTTAATTAAATTTTTTTTAAAATATCTGGTTTAATAATGAAACCACCTCTTAGGAGGATTTTATGTAACTTACCTCAAAATTGTTGTTAAAAGAAAATTGTAATCAAATAAAAAAATAATTTTGTGAGACACATTTTTAGCATTGCTTATTAATAATCCCTCCTCCCCTAGCTAGAAGTTTTCGCTATGACCCTAGCCTTGTGAATCTCATGTTAAAATTAACCTAGGGTCATAGTTTACCAACTAATAGTAGCTTTTTGTAAAACTTGTTCAACAATGGCCAAAAATATAGTCAATTGTTTTATTGACATCCTTAAGTTTTCTGACAAATTGATAATATCACTTTTAAAATAAATATATAGCTAAAATACTATTTTTGTTCCTGCATTTTGGGGTCACTATCAATTTGGTTTCTATATTTTGGTTGTAGTCAATTTAGTCCCTATATTTTGGTAGCATTTAATTAAATTGGTCCATGTTAATTTTTACTTGCAATCAATTCAGTCCCTATTATTTTCAATTTACAGTCATTTTGGGTCCAAATTTGAATTTGTTTCAATTACTATGTTGATATTTATGTCTACCTAAGTTGGAGATTGTTATATTTGATTTGTGTTTTTGCATTTAGTTGCTATGAAAGTGCAAAAAATGCAAGAAAATTTGTGATTTGATAGTAGGGACCAAATTAATTGCAAGTTAAAAATAACATAAAGTTTGCCATTAATGATCTATTTTTATTCATGAATGAATCAAGTAATAGCTAGCACTTATTAGTTACAACTCACAAGGTTTGCCATTAATGATCTATTGAATTTATCTTCTTCTTATTAAAATTTATGGGATTTTTATCAAAAAAAAAAAAAATGATCTATATTATTAGGCGTATATATTGCTACACCAACATAAAAAAATTTCAACATACAATCAATTGTTAGGCAGTATATAGCAGAAAGGTAGAAAGTCTAAGAAATGCATTCTCAAGAGTCAAAAAATTAAGCAAGAAAGAAGATAGGTACTTCCATTAGACCATAAACATTTACGTACGTAGGACGGTGAGGAAGAAATTTGGAAAGGCGCTGATATCATCAAAAAAACGATGTTTTATTTTAACATGTTTGCCAGGAATTAGGCAAAAGTACGACAGTTACATCCACGAAATTTAAATCGTGGTGGAAGACTAGTCTACTGCCCAGTTGACCGAGCAAACTGATTTCTTTAATTAATTATTACCAGTTCGTGAACCCTAAATGGCCGCATACTTTGTCATACATATTACATAGGACAAGGTTTATTTGTTTATTTGTTTTTATTAAACAATTAATATCATACATAGGAGGCAGATAAGGTTTTTTTTCTTTTGCGGAAAAGAAGTCGGATAAGTTAAGGTAAGGATGTATAATGAAAAATATTGCATACACATCCTGTGATTCTCCACCCTTGCCCAAAGATCGTATGATGCCTTCAAATTCTTGCAGCTCATAAAACTAAAGATCTTGTTTTGCTTCACTGATGCTTAAAAAATCATCTTCAATGAAATTGACATCACGAGACACTATCTCAGTTATTCCACCATCAAAATGTTCATCATACATTACATACCCCTTTGAGCTTTCTGAATATCTTATAAAGATTTTCTTACTTGCTCTAGGGCCCAATTTCCCATACTTATGGGAATTACTGTGAACAAAACTTGCACAACCCCAAGGCCGCAAGTTCTCCAAATTGGGTTTTGCACCGATCCATAACTCATATGGTGTTGTGGGAATTGACTTAGAAGGCACATGGTTAAGGATGTAGGCAGCAGTCAACAATGCATCCCCCCAAAACGAAATTGGAAGGTTAGCTTGTGCCATCGTCGATCTAACTATCTCTAACAGAGTATGATTCCTTCTCTCTACAACACCATTTTGTTGTGGAGTACCAAGAATCGTTAATTGCTTGCGTATCCCTTTTTCCTCACACAGTTCTTGAAACTGTTTAGACAAATATTCGAAACCCCTATCAGTTCGAAAAACCTTTATGTTCCTTTCTTTCTAATTCTCAACCTCTGCCACAAAGCGCTTAAAGCAATCTAATGCTTCAAAGCAATGGGAGATCAGATAGACATAACTAAAACGCGAATAGTCATCTATAAATGTGAGAAAATAAGAGGTACCATGGCGTGCCTTAACATTCATAGGTCCACATATGTCCGAATGGACTAATTCCAAAGGATGAGTTACTCTTGGAGCCTTACCAAAAGGCTTCCTACAAGCCTTTCCAGCTAGACAAGGTTCACACATAGGCAGGCTTACATTAGTGATAGACCCCAATAGGCCTTCTCTAGCTAGTCTAGCCAATCTATCTTTTCCTATGTGTCCAAGTCTCATGCCACATTACAAAATCAGAAACATCATCATTATGAGCAATAAAAGAAAAAGAGGAATGATCTAAATCCAACATAAAGAAATCATTAGATAAATAACTATGTCCATACAAGGTTTTATTTAAATAAAAATCCAACCAAGGACCATCAAAACGGAAACTAAATCTAAGTCTAAGCATAGTAAGTACTAAAAATAAATTACATTGGACACCAGGTGCATGAAGCACATCATGAAGAAGTAATGTACATCCCAGACACAATTTGAGTTGGTAGGTTCCAACTCCTATGACTTCTTCTTGAGCTCCGTTACCCAAAATAACGTACCCTAGGTCTGTTGGTATCTTTTTGTAATCCACACACCCAACTCTATCTCTGGCTATATGTTTGGTTGCTCCTGAATCTACAATCCACCCAGGAATAGTATGAGCAACAAAAACATGTGTACAAATATAAGTAATAGCAAAGTTGTTAAGAATGGATACCTTCTTCGGCTTAGTGCACTCACAAGCAAAGTGACCCTTCTTACCACAATTATAACACTTGATCTTTGCCTTGTCCTTCTTAGCACACTTGCCCTTTTGGCACTTTACTATCTTGCCTTCTTTAGGCCCAAGGTTTCTAGCTTCTTTGGCATTCCACCATTGTCCTTTGCGTTTAGGCCTGAATGCCTTCTACTGCCCAGATTAGGTGACAAAGAGGGTGTTTTGGTGCGCCCCCTAAGTAGGTTCAGGAAGTGAACATATCACTGCTATCCAGCAGCCTTTTGGTCACAGATCAATGCAAACATTTTCCTTAGATGTTCAGCCATGCCATGCTTTGAATCCATAACATATTGCTCAAACTTCAAAGTAAGAGCTCACAACCTAGATGCTGAAGTCCCTCCATAAGCAATCTTAAGCTCGTTCCACATCTCTTGGGCATTTTGGTAGTCCTTAAACTCCCCAATAAGATCATTGTGCATGCTACTTAGCATAGTGAAGTGTGCACAACAATCTTTCTTAACCCAAGGCTCATAGGCCTCTAAGTCACGGCGATGTTGGACAGTATTCCCATTTTTAGGTCTCATCATCAAATTGGTTAGGGTTTCAAGGACCTTTTATTCATTAAGCAGATATTGAAATTTTCTATGCCACATATCATAGTTGGTCCCATCTAGTTTCTCTCCCTTAGTTAGATTAGCAACTACATTCTTAATGGCCATGTTCACTACATTCATTACACAAGTTGACATTAGCACATACATTTTTAAATTTATTTCCAAAAATCCAACTAGACCATGATATTCCTTTCTACATAGTGAGATCAAAAATTTCGCTAAGCTCATAATCATCTCTCACTCTGTAAATTGGAATAACACATCTAATTGGTTTTAAATAAAATTTTGTGAAGAATAAAACATCACACCATCCACATATTAAATCATACATATAACATGTGTCCATACATCTTTGTCCATAACACATTGTGCATGGGCTCCACCATAAGCCCTATTGGTAATTTCATACAACATGCTAAGACAAAATTTGAAAATTATAGGTAACCGTAAAACATATCCCCTTACATGGCTTCCAAAATTAAATTACATAGCCTTAAATTACATTGCCAAAAACAATGGCCCAAAAAAAATTGCCAAAAACATTGGCCCAAAAAATTACATATTCAAGTACCCTACTACAAAGATTCTATTTGTAATTAAAAAAATTGGGGATGCCTCGTTACCAAATAATTTCAAAAATTGTCTTATCCATCCATAATAACAATAAATAAAAATAAACATGTTGCATAAATTGCCAATACAATCTCTAACTATAGAGATGAGCCAAAGAGTCTCATAAACCATTTGGACACATATTCATCAATGCATTCATATAATATCAATTCAATCATATCACAACATGTTAAAAAGAAATCATAAATTAATTCAAAAATTAAATAAATTCCATGCATAATTATACAAAAAATTAGAAAACTAATTTCACAAATTTCTCATATTTTTACAATTTTATTTTAACATCACAGTTAAAAAAAAAAAATTGCTATCACAATTACATGTATTAAATATATGTCATACTAGAAAAAAAAAAAAAAAAAAAAAAAAAAAAAAAAAAAAAAAAAAAAAGGTCTAATAAACAAGAACGTTTATAATATAATAGGAAAACCCACTATGCATGTTATAACATTTGATTTTCATATAATTTTCTTTATTGTTATAACTTATAAGTTATTACTACGTAAGCAATAACTACAAAATCCATATCTTGCAAAGTTATCCTTTGTAAACTACTGTAAACATATCCACATAGCATTTGTAAACAAAAGTGTCAAACCCACGTAGCCACTCAACATGTGGCTTATTTCATTGCACAATTTCCTTGTTGAAGGAAACAAGAAGTATAAGAATTTGTGTGTAACTAATACACCAAGTCACCAACATGGGGCTCATCGCTTTAATTTATGGATAACCAGTCAAGCACTAAGCAGAGTGGTACACGAATGGTAAACTACTACAAGACAATTTTAAATGAGTGAAAAACGTATTTTCTTTTACTGTTCATCACAAAAAAATTTCGGATTACATGTAAACATTCAAAAAATTACAGTTTTTTATTTCTCTCTCTACATGCCAAACATGCTTCTAAGAATTACAGATCTGAAAATTAAAAATTACTTAAACTTTTAATTTTAGCATGCATATAAGATTACATATATCAAAGATCATGGCATCATTCAAGAGTGAAAACAAGCATAAAATGGCTTTGATACCAATGTTGAAAAGTTATATATTTTATTGGAGGGCATATAGACACATACCTTTAGCGGAACAGATTACCAATTTGCCAGATCTTGTTCTTTGCTTGTTTTATGAACTCCTCGCGATCTCCTTTGTGGAACACCTCCAAGTCGCAAGAAAGGCTACTAGAGTCTCTCATAATTTACACGCACCAAATTATAGGAAACAGTAGATGGTGTCCTAAAGAGATGACTTATTTTGAGAAAGCACTCAAAAACTATACGTATGTTCACTCACTATATCTCTCTTATTAATTTAACTGATGTAGGAGTATGTATCTTCTTCTTATTAAAATTTATGATATTTTTATTAAAAAAAATATCTATATTATTAGGCGTATATATATACTACACTAACATAAAAAATTTCAACTTATTGAGTGTTTGGATCCACGTCCGCGTTTCCTGCTCCTGCATTTTCAACGTTTTTCTTTCTTTTTTTCATTTTTTTCATGCCCGCGTTTCAGAGGAGACAAACTGCACTGTTCACTACTGTTCATGCACTGTTCACGGGTCCTACATCCACTTTATTCAGGAAAAAAATTAAAAATAAGTCTCACATTACTATTCACACATTTAAAAATTATTTTGCTACAGTATTTTTAGTTTCAGCAAAAATAAGTTGTATCTAAACAGACCTTTACAATCACTTGTTAGGCAGTATATAGCAGAAAGGTAGAAAGTCTAAGAAATGCATTCTCTAAAGTCAAAAAATTAAGCAAGAAAGAAGATAGGTACTTTCATTAGACCATAAACATTTAAGTACGTAGGACGGTGAGGAAGAAATTTGGAAAGTCGCTGATATCATCAAAAAAACGATGTTTTATTTTAACATGTTTGCCAGGAATTAGGCAAAAGTACGACAGTTACATCCACGAAATTTAAATCGTGGTGGAAGACTAGTCTACTGTACAGTTGACCGAGCAAACTGATTTCTTTAATTAATTATTACTAGTTTTTTTTTTTTTTTTTTTTTTTTTTTTTTTTGAGAAAGAATTATTACCAGTTCGTGAACGCTAAATGACCGCATACAGTGTCGTACATATTACATAGGACAAGGTTTATTTATTTATTGATTTTTATTAAACAATTAATATCATACATAGTAGGCGGATAAGTTTTTTTTTTTTTTTTTTTTTCTTTTGAGGAAAAGAAGTCGGATAAGTTAAGGTAAGGATGTATAATGAAAAATATTGCATACGAGGATACACATCATGTCGCAAGTTTAATAATAATAAATATAAACATAAATATACCTCGTTTTGCTCACTTCATTTATTTATTTATTTTTATAGATAAAATCATCCATTTAAGATTATGACACCTAGAATTTTCAATTCGAAAAAAAAAAATTTGTATTAAGTCCACAATAAATAATAATACTTAAAAACCGTCCAATACAAACAAATTCAATCATGTCACGACTACAAAATTCAATATGCCATATCTAGTGTATATTTGGATTGCACTGAAATAGCATGCCGCATGCGTGTTTACATTTTTTTGTGTGGGTCTTGTGCACTATTCACGAGATTTACAAGTACGGATTTCAACAAATTTTTCTTTAAAATTGGGTCTCACAGCACTATTCACATATTTAAAATTTATTTTGTTACAATGTTTTTAGTTTTCAATTTTCAATTTTCAGCAATAAGTAGTATCCAAACAGACCTCTAGTGTATAGCCTTTGCACGAAGGACCCCATGGGTAATGATAAAATCCACCTCAAAAAAACCCCAATCTCCACATCACCAATTACATAATTTAGATCACGTTCATGGCCCACATAATGCCTCCATGATCATTGTTGTAGCATTTATTAAAATAACAACTGCACACCCTTAGTGTGATGATCACTCTACAAGTATAAGTGCTTGTAAAGTGTAAACAGCAAGGGTCGGGGTTCAAGTCTCTAGGAGGGAGTTTCACACACATATACACTTAGATTATATTAGAGTAGAATTCTATCTTGTATCAAAAAGCATTTATTAAAATAAATTAAAAAATAACATCTTTAGTGCATTCATCATAGTTTCAGTTAGAAGCTACAGCTTCGAATTAATTCATGACAAAGAGTACAATCAAAGTTTCATACCAACACTGTCAAATTAAATTCACAAATACAATAGCTTAAAGATATAAGAATGAATCGTGAGATGTGAAGATAATGCCATTGAGTTTTAAGATATCCAAGAAACATAGAAATCTATATCTATATATATTTAAAAAGATAAAGCGTGGAGTTTACTATTATTACACTCCTGTTAAGCCACTTCATTCGTTATGTCATGGCCACATCATTATTTTTTTCATATTTATTTGTTACACTCCTGTTAATTTTAGGTGGTTTTAACTTTACTTATTCATCTACTTTAATTTTGATATTATAATTAAATAATAAATCAATAAAAAAAAAAAGTATTGTCTATACATATTCGTCTTGGGGGTTTTAACTTTACACATAATTTTCCCATTTTTTTCCTTTTATTTTGGATTTTCTTATTCACATCGTCTTACTATAAATTTTCCATTCTCCTATTCTATGCATATTTTTCCCACACAAAAATGTTATCTCTCTCTCTCTCTCTCTCTCTCTCTCTCTCTCTCATTTTTTTTTTCATATTTTGTTGGATTTTATTCTTGCATCTCCATGTTAGATTGATAAAAATTTGCATTCTTTAAAACTCTGCTTTAGGTTGTTTTTTAACTGAAAAATGAAATCGATGAAGAATAAAAAGAAAATATTATAAAAAATTGTCTATAAAAATGTATTCACATGTCTTGCTTAATCATTGATAATAGAAAAGATACAACCTAACAATTGCCCCATAGGAGGATCTCCTACCTACTAGAGGTTTGTAACCCCATTTTCCTATTATTGACTAATTCATATGTGTTCATTGATGCAAGGTTTTTATTATTATTATTATTATTATTATTATTATTATTATTATTATTATTATTATTATTAATGGGTCCAAGAAATGAGTAAGATCGTCCATCTCTGAAGAACGATGTATAAGGACGATCCCATTACCAGCACAATACGAAGGGTGCTGCTCGAGCAACCCAACCGAGGCCAACCGTTACGACTAGCAGCAATAAATACCAATACCGTTGAAGGTGTGCTGGTCAAATTAACACCTGGCACAAGCATTACGAACTCAAGCAATAATGCTCCCATAATGACGGAGCCAACGGCTAGAAGGGCACTGAAATAACCTATATATACCCATAAACAAGATCCAAAGGGGGTATGAAAAATCACGCAACTTTATTCTCATTTTAGCTTTCTCTGTTTTTATCCTACTTGCTAAGCTTTCTCTAACTTTATCATCGGAGGCGTTGTGGGCAGCACCCCACCGGTGATTCTTTCTTTTTTGTGGTACCCAGGGCTGATACAAGCAGTAAACGATCTTTATCTGGACGAACATCTCGACTGACGATCTCAGCATCATCATTTTGGCGCCGTCTATGGGAAACTTGATATTCATTGTTCTTGAGCATTCAGTTTAGGAACATTTTCCTATTCTAACGAGATGGAATCCAGTTCTAACCCGGACCCTACAGCATTAGCCCTGTAAATTCAAGCACTTGCAGCCACAGTGGAAGAACTCACTAAACAGAACCAAGAGATGAAGCAACAACTGCAACAGGGAAATAACCATACAGAAGTCAATAGAGACGAGAACGGAGACAGCCATAGGAAGAGGGCCAGCACTCCAGAAGAAGTAAACTCGAGTTTCCTCAAGGAGATGAGGAAAGAGATGGACGAGTTGAGAAACGCTATTAAGGGAAAAACAGATCGAGGACTGGAGAGAATCGTCAGGAAAACTGACTCTCCCTTCACTACGGCAGTCCAAGAATGCCCGGTACCCTTCAAGTTTCGCTTACCACAGCTTGAACCTTTTGACAGATTGAAAGATCCATTAGACCATTTGAATACATTCAAAACCACATTGGGTCTCCAATAACCCCCTGATGAGATTCTATGCCGGTCCTTCCCAACTGCCCTAAAAGGGGCAGCCCGGGAGTGTTTCACCAAACTACCAACATCGTCCATTGACAACTTCGAGCAGCTAAGCAGTTCCTTTATTCGTCACTTCATGGGTGGACAACGTCCAAAAAGGACAGCCGATCACTTGCTCACAATCAAACAAGGAGAAAAAGAAACTTTAAGGTCCTATGTGATGCGCTTTACACGAGGAATGCTAGAAGTGGACGAATCAGACGATAAGGTACAACTCACGACCTTCAAAGCCGGGTTAAAATCTAGAGACTTTGTGGTTTCTTTGGCGAAGAACCCTCCCAAGTCAATGGCGGAAGCGCTATTGAAAGCGCAGAAATACATGAATGTTGAGGATGCGCTAGCAGCCATAGACGGGACAAAAAAGACAAAGGAGAAGAAGAAAGAGAAAGAGGACGATAGAAGGGGGCAGAAAAGAGATTGAACAGATCGACGTAATGACGATGGGAGTAGGCGGAGGGACAATAAAAATCATCGACAAACGAAGTTCACACCACTAGTAATGCCAGTTGATCAGATTCTGGCGGAAATTAAGGACGAATGGAGCCTTAGATGGCCTAGGCCACTTCAATCGCCACCTAGTGTACGCGATAAGAGAAAGTATTGCCGTTTTCACAAAGATTACGGGCATTACACGGAAGATTGCCGAGATCTGAAAAAGCAGATAAAAGAACTTATCCAGAAAGGGAAACTTCAAAAATATGTGAAAAGGGGAGAAGCCAGCAAATATGGTAAAAAAAAAACAACAAGGGGATTTCCAAAGAAGCGAAGGTCAACCACCTCATCCACAGAATGCAAAAGGAGAAATAAAGACCATTGTGGGGGGACCGTCCATAGGAGGGTCGTTCAGGTCCCTCAGAAAATCATACCAAAGGTAGGTAAACAGTGTTCATAGCTTACCCCCCTCAAAGCAGCGAAGGACGAATCAAGATATGTATTTTTCAGAGGAAGATACCAGAGGGATAAAACAGCCTCATGACGATCCACTGGTTATCATGATCATGATCGAAAGCTTCAATACAAGGAGAGTTTTGGTAGACAATGAGAGTTTAGCGGATATCATTTACCTGTCTGCCTTTCAGCAATTGAAGGTAGACCCAAACAAACTTCGTCCCTTTGAATCACCCCTTGTCAGCTTAGCGGGGATAAGGTGTACCCCCGGGGTATTATGACGTTGACTGTAACTGCTGGTTCGTATCCCTTACAGGTAACCAACAGACGCATTTTTTTGGTCGTGGATTCCCCTTCGTCTTACAATGTAATCATTGGACGACCTACCCTTAACCGGTGGAAAGCTGCTACTTCCACATACTGCCTAAAGGTAAAGTTTCCAACAGAACAGGGGGTTGGAGAAATATGAGGGGATCAAGTGTTGGCAAGGGAGTGTTATCAGGCGGTCCTGGCATCCAGAGAAAATCATACGTGGGTGATCGATGATAAATCACCTGAGATCCTGGAGAAGCTAGAAACAGTAGAGCTGGTCGAAGAAGATCCATCGAAGACGACTCAAGTGGGGACGGATCTAAGCCCAAAGACGAAGGAATTAATCATTCGTTTCTTGAAAAACAACCTCGATGTATTCGCATGGAGCCATGAAGATATGCCAGGGATTTCTACAAATATCATCCAACACCGCCTAAACGTAGATCCAGAAAAGAAGCCCGTCCAACAGAAGCGAAGGATTTTTGCTCCTGAACGAAACAAAGCAGTGATGGACGAAGTGAACAAGTTACTTGCTGCTAACTGCATTCGAGAAGCTTATTATCCGGAATGGTTGGCCAATGTCGTCATGGTCAAGAAAGCAAGCAGAAAATGGAGGATGTGTGTTGATTTTACCGATCTAAACCAAGCCTGTCCAAAAGATAGCTTCCCCCTACCCAGAATTGATCAGTTAGTTGACTCTACTGCCGGGCACAAGCTCCTAACGTTCATGGACGCATTTTCAAGATACAACCAGATACAGATGGCCGAAGAAGATCAAGAAAAAACTGCCTTTGTCACCAGCCAAGGGCTTTATTGCTATAAAGTCATGCCTTTTGGCTTGAAGAATGTAGGAGCTACGTACCAGAGGTTGGTAAATCAAATGTTCAGGAAACAGATTGGGAGAAATGTAGAAGTATACGTTGACGATATGCTCGTCAAGAGCAAAGAGGATGACAATCACCTAGACGACCTCAGAGAAACATTCAACATGCTCAGACAATACTGCATGAAGTTGAATCCCTCCAAATGCGCTTTCGGAGTTTCCTCAGGGAAGTTCCTTGGGTTCATGGTTTCACGAAGAGGAATTGAAGCAAATCCAAAAAAAGTAAAGGCCATTCTCGAGATGTCTTCACCAAGGACGATTAAAGAAGTGCAATCACTCACAGGCCGAGTAGCAGCCCTTAACAGATTCGTCTCGAGGGCAACGGATAAATGCCTCCCTTTCTTCAAAACCCTGAAGAAGGCGTTTGTCTGGACGGAGGAATACGAGGCAGTGTTCCAAGACTTGAAGCAATACTTGAGTAATCCCCCACTCTTAAGTCCGTCCAAAGAAGGTGAAAATCTGTTCTTATACCTGGCAATATCTGCTATAGCCGTAAGTGCAGCCTTAATCAGGGAAGAAGATAAGAGAAAACTCCCTGTGTATTATGTCAGTCAGGCCTTCTAGGGAGCTGGGGCTCGTTATCTACGAATAGAAAAGATCACCTTCGCCCTAATAGTGGCCTCGAGAAAACTTCGTCCCTATTTCCAGGCCAATCCAATCAAAGTAATGATGGACCAACCCATCAAGAAAGCTATGAACAAACCCGAAGCAGCTGGAGGAATAGTGCAGTAGGCAATTGAGCTTAGCCAGTTTGATGTCGAATACTGTCCGCGTACAACCATAAAAGCTCAAGTATGAGCAGATTTTATAGCAGAATTCACCATCAACGAATAGGAAGAAGGTCGGGAGGACATTTGGACGATTAATACAGATGGGTCGTCCACACAAAAAGGAGGAGCACGTGTCGTTATTGTTTTCCCCCAGGAAGATGTTCTCAAATATGGGGTTCAGCTGAAATTCCCCGTAACCAATAACGAAGTAAAGTATGAGGCTCTGCTAACAGGACTCAGGTTAGCTCAGGTACTGGGAGCTGAAAATGTTGTGATCAAGAGTGATTCGCAACTCGTCATTGGACAAGCTAGGGGAGATTTCAAAGTAAAGGAAGCAAGGATGCGAAAATATCTCTAACTGACGAACCAACTGGTTGGCAACTTTAATCGTGTAGAGTTTTTACAGATCCCACGAGAGCAGAATGTAGAAGCCAACGAAGTGGCACGGAGCGCCTCAACAGATGTCCCGAACGTGACGAGCAGGTGGAAATTAGAAGAGCAAAAGCTCCCCAGCATCAAAGAAGTACAAAACTTCTCTGTACACACCCGTCAAGGATGGATGAGCCCGATTCTGTCCTTCCTCAAGGATGGACGATTACCATCAAACATTGAAGAGGCCATGAAAGTCCGTAAACGAGCTACTCGATTTACCATATTGAATGATCAACTTTATAGAAGAGGTTTCTCTCAACCCTACCTGAGATGCCTAGAGGAAGAAGAGGCCAGGTACGTCCTCGAGGAGGTGCACGGAGGAATTTGTGGAGACCACATGGGGTCAGGATCCCTCGTCAGAAAGATCATGCAAGCAGGTTACTTCTGGCCGACGATGCAGCAGGACGCATCAGATTTTGTGAAGAGATGTGATAGCTGCCAAAGATATAGGAATATCCAGCGAGTTCCAGGAGAAAGAATGACGACTATTTCCTCACCCTGGCCATTCGCACAATGGGGAATCAATATCATGGGCCCCCTACCACAAGGAAAGAGACAAGTAAAGTTCCTGCTGGTCGCAATTGATTATTTTACAAAATGAGTCAAGGCAGAAGCTCTTGTAACAATCACAGAGGCTCAGGTACAAAATTTTGTTTGGAAAAATATTATTTGCAGGTTCCGGATTCCGAGGACGATCATCTCAGACAACGGTCGTCAGTTCAATTGCCAAGGGTTCAGATCATTTTGCTCAGGCCTAGGTATCAAGAACAAATACTCTTCACCAGGACATCCTCAGGCCAACGGACAGACGGAAGTAACTAACCGAACCTTACTCAAGATCATCAAGTCCCGGTTAATGGGGGCAAAGGGAGCATGGCCAGAGGAACTACTAGGCGTCTTATAGGCTTACAGGACGACGACAAGAACACCAACAGGAGAAACCCCCTTCAACCTAATATACGGCACAGAGGCAGTCATCCCGGTTGAAGTAGGCCTTACTAGCACCAGAAGGGAGTTTTTTTACGAAAGAAGCAATGAAGACCAGTTGAGGTTGAACCTAGACTGTCTAGACGAAGTCAGAGACCAGGCCTCCCAAAGAATGACCAGGTACCAGCAAAAGATGGCAGGATACTACAATCAAAGAGTAAAGTTGAAAAGATTCAACATCGGTGACCTCGTCCTCCAGAAAGTAACTACAGCAACGAAGGACCTTGCACAAGGAAAATTAGGCCCAACCTGGGAAGGGCCTTATCGCGTCGTCCACTACTCACGACAAGGGAGCTACCATCTAGAAGATCTGGACGGAAACAAGCTACCTCGTTCGTGGAATATCGAGCACCTAAAAATGTATTACAAGAAAGAATCAGTGGCCTCATTGTAAGCAATTACCACAGTTTAATGCCACATTTTCCATTAAAGCAAGTTATTTCTATGCATTTTACTACAAGTTATATATTTATGCAAAAAAGTGTATAAGTAGTTATTCAGGATTCTATAAGTAATCATTCAGCATTTCAATAGTCTCGTTCAAAGAAATCATCGTGTTCTGATTACCTTTTCCAAAGTTAAACGATTAGTCGTCCAGATCAAAAAGACGATGGTATCTTTCGAAAGGATGCACATCGTCCAGATCAAAAAGACGAACTCAGCGGAAAAACTCGCATCATTTAGTTCACAAAAGGAATAAAATTCCTCAAAGAAGAATACACATCGTCCAGATTGAAAAGACGATGAAACCCACACCGGGAATAAAACATTGTCCAGATCTAAAAGACGATGAAATTCATTCAAAGGGCACACATCACCCTAATAATAAAAGAAAATGGCGGAACTTTCCAAGTAGACACACATCGTCCGAATAAACTGCCACGAAAATCACCCAAGTCCACAGAGAGACGAAGGGAATTTTTCAAGAGACGAAGAGATAATTCCAAGTCAAATTTTTCTAAGTCTAACGAAAAGAAATTTTGCAACAGATACAGAAGAAAGCCACAAACATAACACAAATATATATACACCAGAAGATGCAGATTGTTCAAAAAGAAAGAAAAGAAAAACCCCAAAACATACAGGAACCAAAAGAAATGTTTTCATCATGACAGCCCAAGACACACAGGGCACAAAAAAAAAAAAAAAAAAAAAAGAAAGAGAAGTACACTAGATAAAAACAAGTTATTGTGCAGGAGCATCGTTTCCACCTTCGTCAGCTGCCGGAGGGTCCTCGCCTGAAGCCATTAAAGCTTGAGCAGTCGAAGCAGCCTCGTCCGCTTCAATTTCTCTATCAACGGCTTCGAAATCCAGATCGTCCAGATCGACCCCTTTCCCGTGCTTGACTAAGTATCTCCTCAGCAACTCAAAACCTTTAAAGTACCACTGAAATAGAATGGTGTTGTATTCATCGGTCGTCTGGAAGGCAAGGACGGCCTTGGCCACAACTACTTTCATCTTTTGACTCGCAGCAGCTAGAAGCTCATCCTTTTGCTTCACTTGAGACTTTTCAGCTTCGAGCTGCCCAGTCAGGACTTTGACCTGCTCTATGGAGGTATTATGAGCGTCCATTGCAACAATCAAATCTTTTCGCAGAACTAAAGCCTCAGCCTCCAGAGCCTCCACCTTTGAAGCAGCCATGACGGCCTTCTCCTCACTCGCCAAAAATTGTGAGGTAAGGTGCATAGTCTCCCCCAGCACCTATGGATAAAAACTTAAGTTAAAAAATAATAATAATAACAATAATAATAATAATAATTTGAGAATGATGAAGACAGCTCAAAAGATACCTGTACGAGCTTGTGCACGTGCTAGTTCACCATTTGATGAGAAGGCACAAGTGAAATTTCCCTCTTTTCCTCAAGAGTAAAGAACTCATTTGCCTGGGCAACAGCGATGTCAGCATCTTCCCAAACGGAGGAGCCTACCTTCTCCTTACCCTTCTTTCCCGTCTTTTGCCTCTTGGGAGCAGGGACCTCTTCAAGAGAAATTGCTGGGGAAGCTGTCCTTGCTTCGTCCAGAGTAGGGGTAGATGAGCCCCTCTCCATCGTCTCCTTTTCTTTCTCTTTCTCATTCTCTCTGTCTCTGTCAGTAAACCTCAGAGTCTTCTGTCCAATGCTTGAAAGGGGTTCGTTCTTCTTCGCCTTGATCTTGGCGTACATATCCTTGTTAAATTTACTCGTCATCTTTGCACCAAAAAATGAGAAAGAGTTAAAATAATAAAGAAAAGAAGAACGATCCTGGGCATCAGAATTACTTACGTTTCCGTTCCTCTCGATCAATCACTTAAAGGACGTAGAGTGAGGGCTCAGGTCCCAAACAATGACAGGCTAAAGTACGTGGATCAACGAGCTCGTCGAAGTCGTCGATCGTCTTTACGTATCTAATTGCCTCCTGAACTCTTTCCTTAAATTGGCTCTCCAAATCAGGACGCTCTTTCACTGCATAAGAAGGAAACCATTCATGGTTGTGAGGACGAACAAAGAAAACATCCGTGAGGATAGAAGAAGAGGAGCATAAAAGATGAATGCACCAAGACGAGGGGTCTCCCACCATCGCAGCAACCTGGGAATATTCCCCCAAAAATCATCTGTCAAAGTCTCCCAACCGTCTCCTAACACGAAGAAGTATCTCGACTTCCAATAACGGAATGACAAAGGAAGGTCGACTACTAGATGGGATCTCCTGTCCCAGGGAACAAGCTCGTAATACCCAAATTCCCTAGACTCTTTTAAACGATAAAGATAGGTAAACTCGTTCACGGTTATCATCTCTCCATCTGCTATGATCGTCTAGATCACCATATAGCTTATGACGATTCTCAAAGAATTGGGCATGAGTTGCCCAGGAGCAATCTGTAGGTGGTCTAGGAGCTCCATGATAAACGAATGGATGGGAAATCTCAGGCCGCACAAGAAGGCCGCCTCATAAAAGCAAACCTCACCGTGGGCAAAGGTGCAAGCCCTTTCACCCTTCCTGGGAAGACGAACCCTGGTTTCTACAGGGAATTGAAACCTATCCCTAAATTTACTGAAAACATCGACACTCAAGTGACACTTTTCCTTGAGGGCATGGAAGGAACAAGGGACAACGACGGAAGTAGAGGGTATTGACGAAGGAGGAGGCACGGAGGTAGCTGTGTCCATCACAGCCTCGTTCGCGGTCGCGCCGGAGGACGAACCCCCTTCAGGACCACTAGAACTTACAACGGAACCCATTTTTTCCTTCCCAAGAACCCCACGGGTAGATTTGAACCAAGAAAGCGACTGCTGCAACAATGGGTACAAGTCTCTCAAAGCTAAATTTAAGCCACTCCCACCTACCACAAAATCACCAGATTGTGGGTACCGGTCACCGGAAAGTTCTAAAAGTCCCCCCAAGCGAGCAAAGAAAAAGGCAATAGAGGGAGAAATACGCTCAAAATCAGTATAATCTACCATTAAGAAGGGACATGTGCATTTCAAAAAAGGAAAGTAAACAAAAATAGATATAGCAAAAGGAAGGAGCAAAGAAGAAGGGATACGCACCTTAAAAAGAAAGGGAAGAAAATCTGAAACCGAAAAAGCAAAGAAGCAGCGGCAGAAGACTCAAACACAGAAGAGATAGAAAGAAAAAAAGACCATAAAAAGCTAAGTGGAGATAAAGATGAAGAAGTTAGGAAAAGTAGAGGTTAAAATCTGCCTTGGAAACCGCGGGAAACCAAAAAGACATTTGCCGGAAACAATGCCTCCCCACCGGTCAGAACTCGACACATGGCCACAGAGTATGCCACGCCGCCACAAGGCAGTTAATGCGGAGAACACATCCCCAAGCGCCAAAAAAAAAAAAAAAAAAACGTTTTGTATTCCTAGGACCGTCCTAGGTTACGGACGACCTTGGAATGGGGGGGGCAGCTGATGGGTCCAAGAAATGAGTAAGATCGTCCATCTCTGAAGAACGATGTATAAGGACGATCCCATTACCAGCACAATACGAAGGGTGCTGCTCGAGCAACCCAACCGAGGCCGGCTGTTACGACTAGCAGCAATAAATACCAATACTGTTGAAGGTGTGCCGGTCAAATTAACACTTGGCACAAGCGTTACGAACTCAAGCAATAATGCTCCCATAATGACGGAGCCAACAACTAGAAGGGCACTGAAATAACCTATATATACCCATAAACAAGATCCAAAGGGGGTATGAAAAATCACACAACTTTATTCTCATTTTAGCTTTCTCTGTTTTTATCCTGCTTGCTAAGCTTTCTCTAACTTTATCATCGGAGGCGTTGTGGGCAGCACCCCACCGGTGATTCTTTCTTTTTTGTGGTACCCTAGGGTTGATACAAGCAGTGGACGATCTTTATCTAGACGAACATCTCGACTGACGATCTCAGCATCATCAATTATTATTATTATTATTATTATTATTATTATTATTATTATTATTATTATTATTTACAACGCTAAATACATTTAAGGGTAAACTACGTATTTCATCCCTAACCTTTACACTATATGTTAATTTGGTCTCTGACCTTTCAAATGTGTTAATTTGGTCTCTAACATTTAAATATTGTGTTAAAATAGTCTATACTATTAAATGATGGATGAAAAATGCTGATGTGGGTAACGGCCCAAATAAAAAAATCATTTTTATACCATGTTTAATGCCACATGAAATAAAAAGTAAAATTAAAAAATTTTGTTCATAAGAATCTACTTTAAAATTTAAAATTATAAAATAAAGTAAAGAAAATCATTTGAATCCCAAACACCCTTCAAACCAAGACCCATGGCAACCCTTCCCCTCCAATTTACAAACCCCAAGAAAACTATCACTGTGTAGTCGAGACTATGGAAGCAAATAAAGCTGCACAAATAGCATAGGCTACAAGTGCGAGAAAGTAAGAAATTGTTTGAGGAGATGAGGATGGAGGTTCACGGTACCCATGCCTCTGTCGCCAAACCCACTTACCATCGCCCTATTTAATTTCACTCCCATATTTCGGTTGCATACATGATGTCGTCATTGTCTTTACAGCTTGCATCGTCATTGGGCATAATGTGTTTTCTCTTTTGCGATGTTAATTGGATTGAGCATCAATGCTAGCTGGTAGTTCCTGTGAGAGACCGCGAAAAGGGGGTGCTTTCAAAAAAGAGATTTGGGTGCTTCAGGCACCTCTCTTTTTGGGTAGTATGGAGTCGTCACTTATTTTTTTATACAAAAAAAATAATAAAAAATAATGTACAATTACATGTCAAAATACATTAAATGTCATTGATAAAAAAAATAAAAAATAAAAATAAAAAAGTACAATTTTAGTAGCATAACCTCACAAGGCTTTGGTCCTAATTACAATCTATGCAAAATAATAATAATAATAATAATAATAATAATAATAATAATAATAATAATAATAATAATAATAAATACAAAGCTCTGATCCTAGTTATAGTCTATCAGAATTAAAGACAAAACACTAATCTACTAACCAATGGGATTAGGTTAATAAAAATCAAATCTATTTTTGTAGGATAAAAAAAAAAAAAAAAAATGAGATTGGGTTAATAAAAATCAAATCTGTTTTTGAAAGGGTAAAAAAGATTGTGTTAAAAGAGGATTCATATTCATGAGATAAACTTATTATACATTTATCACTTATTTAAAAGAAAGACTTTAACCTAACTCTTAATTCCTTTGAAATTTCAAATTTTGCAATTTTATAAAAAAGAAAAAATTTTCAAAAAAAATTTCAAATTTGCATTTAAGGAAAACACAAACCAGTTTTGTGACTAGAAAAATACAGATCTGTATTTAATGAAAATACAGACCAGTTTTGTGATTAAAAAAATACATATTTATATTTAATAAAAATATAGACCAGTTTTGGATTTTAAAAAAAAGGGGTTTTGATAATCATTAGCAGATTTTGAAATCAAAGAAAAAATCAAAACAGAAAACCTACTAAAGAACATGTCAAAGAAAATTCCAACTCAATATCTAAGCATGGCAAACATGAATTAAAAACAAGGCATAATAAAATCAAACATATTAACCAAATTCATGCAATGAACAATCAAAACATATTAATTAATGAAAAAGAAAAACAGACAGAAGAATGAAACTAGATACCTCTTGCATGACCACGCACTTCAACATAAGAATATTTTAGAAATCAAAGAAGTTTTCACTTCTTTAAGGTCTAAAATACTTTACTTACAAAAAAGAAGTTCTTAAAGCATAAGCCTCCAGAATGTCTTTAACATAAGGGGAGCAGAGAAGTCAGAAAAGAAGAGCCCCTAGTTTTGATCTTTTTCCTCTATTTATAGAGGTTAGGATGCTTAAAAAATAAGCTGAATGAGATCAAATTCAAATTGGAACGCGTCCTTATCTCTAAAAATCCGAAAAAGATAAGTTTTATCTCAATTAGAAGGTTCACAGGCCGAGCCACACATTTGGGTCAATCGGCACTCGGGAAGTGCCAATCAGCACTTGCCATGTGCCGACAGGCCCTTTTGGATGCTAGGCCTGCGTTTGAGTTTTGGATCGATTTGGATTCCTTTTTGAAGGATTTTGTGTTTTCAATCAATGTTCTAAAAATTAATGCACTTTTCTTGATATTCAGGTCTTTAAAGTGATAATTATCTTATAGATAAATATTCTAAAAAAGACTTAATTATCCACAACTTCTTTGTTATTTGATTATCCACTTTATTCCCACGCAAGCAGGCCTATTTTTTACACTAACCAAAAACCAATCACAAAATTATTCAATTAATTTTAATTGTTTAACCAATCAGAATTAATTCAAATTAATCATGCGTGGTTGGTTCCACCCAAACAAAACACATGCGGACTGTAAAAACTTGATCATGTGATATCTTTTAATCCGACGGTCCGATTTAGGAATTGGACATACCGTCGTGACCGTTAAAATCCCAAGATCATTTTTATGATATGTAATGAATGAATTAATGCATGTAATGCAACTCTTAATTTGGGTATATGAATGGTCACTCTAGCCATCTTCCAAGATTAAATTATGGGTGCAAAATCGAGTGTCTACAGAATGCCCCTCATTGATAAAGCTTGCAAAGCATATGTCAATGTAAAAAAAAGACACTGATTTTAGCAGCCATGATTTAATCGAGGTTGATCTTTCAAAGATTACCTAGCCCTAGAACCTAAAACCTTGGGACATAGAACTAGTGTTTCACTGTTTTGAAAATTGAGAATTATGAATACATGATCTGCTTGATAATTGATAAACTTGAGGTAAATCTTGAAATCTGAGGTGAGTGAGAGGTTTCTATATCTTAGTCTGGATCTGGGGTGATTGAGAGGCTTCTCTATTTCAATCTACATGTGGGGGGCAACCAAGAGGCATCTCTATCTTAATCTTAATGGGAGGTAACCAAGAGGCTTCTCTATCTTGGAACCTGAGGAGATTGAGAGGCTTCTCTATCTCAATCTAAAACTTTGGGCAACCAAGAGGCTTCTCTATCTTGATTTGAATGGGAGGTAAGCAAGAGGTTTCTCTATCTTGATTTGAATGGGAGGTATCCAAGAGGCTTCTCTATCTTGGGAACCTGAGGCAATTAAGAGGCTTCTCTATCTTTGAAACCTAAGGTGATTGCCTGCAAAAGATCAAAGTTTGAGATTAGATTTTGAATGATTGGTGCTTTGTTGTTCCCCTATTTTGGGATGTGTGATTTTTCTCTCTTTTTTTTAGACTTGAATTTGCTCTTTAGAAAGGAAAACCATTGATTTTTTGTAGTCCTTTGAAAATTGTTTTCGCTATCACTTATTCTTCTTCTTCTTTTCTTTTTTTTTCTTTTTTTTGGGGGGGGGGGGGGGGGGGTGAAGATTTGAAATTTGAAATTTTCTTTGAAAAGTGACACCCTTTGTTCTTGATCATCCTTGAAAATTTATTTTTCTTCCTTCAAAATTGAAATTTTCTTGAAATTGATACCATCTGTCTTTAACATCTTTGAAAAGTTTTTTTTTTTTTTTTTTTTTTTTTTCATATTTTAGAAAAAAGAAGGAAAAAAAAAAAGATATTTTTTTGGTGAGTTGACTAGGTCAACTTAGTCAAACCTGAGTTGACTCAGCAACTCAAGTGTGACAAAAGGGGGGGGGGGGGGGAGAGAGAGAATTTTTGGCCCCTTTTATGCTTGTCTCCATCAATTTTTTTTTTTTTTTTTACTTCTTCTTCACTCTCTTTTCTTCCTCCATTGTTACTATTCACAAGCTTCTTCCTCTTGCATTTTCTTCATCCTCACATCATTTCTTCCTTAGAAAATCACTTCTTTAGGCTTATAAACTTGATTTCATGCATTTCCCTCAATATCTTTTCAGATCTTTGTGTTCTTGACCACCTTTGCAACAAACCCATTTTCTTGAAACCCATCTCCAACTTCCATTTTCTGCACTTTCATGGCATCTTCTAAGGGGCCACCTTTTCTTACTTTCAATGGGAAGAAATATCATCCATTCCTTGAATGGAATGAGAAAAAGGGGCTCCTTCAAGACCCTGAAACCCATGCTCCACACTCCAAAAAGCACTTCAAGGTGAGCTTATTTTTGTTTCTTTGTTTTTGGCAAATTTGTTGATTTTATGTTTTGTTGAGAGCTTGATGGTGGGACATTGTCATTTTGTTGTTGTTTTTTCTTGTTGGAATTTTGAACGTTGTATGATTTGGTTGGAAATCCTTGTGTGATCATGTTATGCTCTTTGTTTTGGGTCATTTTTGAATTGTTGAGTTATTTGGTTTCGTGAAATTTGGACAATATTGAAGATTCATGAAGCTTGGCATTGTATGTAGCTTGTGGTATTGTTGGATGAATCTTGACTTGAATGTTGTGGATATTGGAATCATGAAAATTTGATGTGTAGGCATAGTTGAACAAACTCATTTTTAATGAGTGTGGAAATTTTGTTGGAATGTGTAGGTCTTATTTCATGATCATGGAAATTTTTATGAGTATGGGTATGAAAAATTTTTGTGGTGGTATGGATTTTTTTTATGTTGGACATGGGATTTTTTTTTTTTTGACATGGCATTTTTTTGGACATGGAATTTTTTTTTTTTGACATGGGATTTTTTTGGACATGGGATTTTTTTTTTGACATGTAATTTTTTTTGTTGGGATTTTGGAATGAGTATTTTGGACATGGTGTTTTGTGGACATCTCAATGATTGGCTAAACTTTGTTTTGTAGAGCCTTAAGAGTCAGGTAGTCTCCAGATATTGAAAGGCATGTGGGAGATATTGTCCCTGGACATTAAGAACATCATTAATGAAGCCGGCTTCTAGACCTTTTTCTAGGCTCTCTTGGATCATGATACCAATGAGTATAAGGACCTTCAATTACTCCTTGCTTTGTAAGAGTGATTTTGGGACACTACTTGCACTTTCCATTTTCCAAGCATTGGTAGGTGATGTTGACACCCTATGACTTCTCAACCATTACTGGCTTAAAATTGGGTGATAAAAGAATTAAAGTTAATGATTTCATCACCTCAGCAGAGATTAGAAGTCTTTTAGGTGTGATGCCTTCAAAAATTAGGAGCAAAAATGTACCCTTGATGTGGCTCTACACCAATATTGAGAGTTGTAAGACTGTAGCAATGAGCACTCGCATGTTCATGCTTCTCTTCATTAGAACTCCCTTATGCCTAGACTTGGGTAGTATTGTGAGCTTGCGCTATTTTTGGAGTCTGAGGGATATTAGCCAGATCAAAAATTATGATTGAGGTAGCATGGCTTACGCCACCCTTTTGCACTTCATGACTCGGCTTTCTTGGCATAGCCTCTCAAGCTTAGGAGGTGCACCATTTGTTTGGCAGGTGAGGTTTTGAATCCTTGGTTATGTGTGTTTTGGAAGGTCATTTTAGTTGTTGTGCCATTAATGATGTGTGTTGATTTTTTCAGGTCTGGATGTATGAATATTTTGGAGTTGGTCCCCAAGTTTTAGAAGATGTTGGTGACATGTATCCAAGGTTTCTTCGTTGGTTACCTAAGTATCGTTTGTCAATGCCTCCCAAGCATTCTTGACAAGTTTGGCATATGGTGATTGATAACTTAACTGCCGATGATGTGATTTTTTTTTTCCTAGGGGTTTTGCATTTGGTTGAGAGTTCTTATGTTGTGTTTTTTCTTTTCTTTTTTTCTTTTTTGTGGTTTGGCTTTCTTTCATTCTGGGTTCTTTGTGATTTTTAGATGTCTTTGGAACCTTGGCTTGGCTGTGAGGAGCGTGTTGAATGTGAATGGGCTCAAGAGTTGGCCATCAAGTATTGTTTAAGTGTGGCCATGGAAGATATTGGTATCTTGGTGATCGTGTATTGGCTCAAGTTCAACATGTGTACCCTTCTGAGATGATACCAATTCATCCTTGTCCCTCCATCAGGTTGGCAGACCTCTTAGCTAATGAAGAAATTGCTCGTGCTCAAATCAGCCATGCTGTTTCGGGGACACTAGGAGATTATCTTGAATTTGTCCAGACTCAATTACAGGATTGCATGGCTGGCATTCCTGTAACCTCAATAACTTTCTTTCCTCCCAAAGTCAATTTACATCTCATTTTGCATCTATTATATTCTTCGTTTCAACTCTTGCAAAAATATATGCATGTTGCACTTTTTAGGCTTTATCATCTGAAGAGGAGGAGAGTCCCCCTCCTAGCCATGCTGACGGCTTTTCTAGTTCTTTCATGGAGGCATATCCTCATTTTCCTGCATGGTAGTATGAAGTGATGAACCCTGATGGGTCACATATCTCTGTGAATTTAGATCGGCTAAAGTATACTCCAAATGTCCCCTGGAATGACCCGGTATATTCTTGAATCCTTTAGTCTTCTGTCCTCATGTTTGCTCATTGAGTTATTTTGAACTTGTGGATTTGTACTTCAGGTCGATGTTGATCTTATGGAAGAAAGCATGCGAATGATTGGAGGTTTGCAGCTTATGGCACGCACTCAATCTTCTCAATATGTTCTTAATGAAATGAACTGGGTAAAAGATAATGCTTCCCTAATGCTTTTTCTTGAATCTCCATAATAATGGATCTAACACTTGTCTCTGTTGATTTTTTAGAACAACTGAATGGCAATGGCTGATGTCAACACAAGATCCTTGAAGGAGAGGATTAGAAATCTTGAACTTCAGAACCGATAACAAGAATCTCGATTTTATGCAAGTCAGGAAGGAGACACTGAAGGTGGCTCTTCTAGGGGTGGGTCTAGGAAATCTTCCCATAGGTGGACACGAAGTCCAAATGATGCTTAACTTGTATCTTAATTTTCCTGCAAGGATAAGAAAAGCTGTTCCTTAGAGAATTTGTATTAATTTCAATTGTTAGCTCTTTATCTTTGAATTGTTATTGATCTTGCTGAAACTTAGATGAGATAAGTTTAGAATTCACCTGATGAAGTGTTGTGGTAAAAAAATTGAACTTTTTTGGCCACGTTTGATGTGATTTATACTCACCTGAATGAGGCAAGGTCGAATGCCCCTAGTTTGGGAACCTTATGCATGATGACCTTTTATTTTTTGAATTTTTTTTTTTTTTTTTTTTTTTTTTTGGTTTTTGAAAACAAATGGATAAGGCATGTCTAAATGCCCCAGTTTGACAAACCATGCAAAATTTTGAGAACCTGATTACACAACCAAAAATTTTTTTTTAAGTGAAAAAAAGAGTCAAAATAGACCCGTGAAGTGCTTGAAGACACAAAACAGGGTAATTGGGCCATGGTTGAGCTGGGTGCTAATCAACACTTGGGGAGTGCCGACTGGCACTTTGAGGTGCCGATAGGCATACCCAATTTTGTCCCGATTCCTTGCGTTTTTCCAACACATTTTCTTTGTTTTTGAGATTTTTTTTTTTTTTGAAAAAAAAATTTCTCCGTTTGGGACTATGAAACACTTGCCCAGTCAACTACAAACTCTTAAAACCTATTTAAACCTAGTTATGGACTGAGGTAACTTATTTTAGCATCAAACCTGCAAACAAATCTTTGAATCAAAGTTATCAAGAAACAACAATCACATGCAAGAGTCATACATGGCTAACAATCAAAATTTTCCTCATTCAACAATTCATGATATCAATAGATGGGTTCGTAGCTTTGATTTTAGCACAAAGACCAATTTTACAGCCTACAAACTAAAGGGAATCAAGGCTTTAAGGAATGTCAAGATCTAGTGGGATTTTCTCCGTGCCACTGTGAAGTTCTAGGATACTGAAGACCATATATTCCGATTTAAAACTACTGAACGTTGTCCCACAATTGAAGAATTTTCAGCTATTTTGGGTTATGATCCCGGCAAAAATTCCGTAGCAATTTCTTGTGATCCCAGACATAAGGAGATTTTATCTAGTGCTCTAGGACTTTCTACTTCAATTATCAGTAGCATGATTAAAGGCCACATGGTGAATCTTCATGCAGTTGTTTCAAGACTGATTAACAAACGTACTCATGGAGTGACTGACAACATGCAGAAAAATTTTGGCTTAGCTCTTTGTTTCGTGGGAGAATTTTTGCTTTGCTCTAGAAGGCTAGGTTTTATAAATGCTCGAGCCATAGGTGTTATGAGTCAAGTTAAGGATGGTGATAATCCTGCTTCTCTGATCTTGGCAGAAACTCTTTTAGGATTAGACTCCGTATTTCTTGGTGGAGAGTCACAACCCTTTCTTAGGAGTCCCTTGACTTTGTAGATATGTCTGATGGAAAGATTGTACATGATTGCCATGCCTACTGTTGATGATTATGGTCCTAGCAATTTCCTTAATAGGACTGTCCTTAAAACTGAGTGTCAAGCTGAAATTGACTGGGTGAAATTTCTGATCAAGAAATCCAATGCCTCAATTCGATGGAATTGTTATTGGTGGAAGTGTCCACCTCCTTTGTTGCGGTCCCTTGGATCAAATCACATCTTCATAGTCGGGTTAAGAAGGGTAACTTTCTATAAAGCTAATATACTTTTTAGACAATTCCAATATGAGTAGGGAACGCCTAGTGGAAAAGGGGGAAAACCTTTCACTCCTGCTGACACAAATCCTACCTCTATAAGGAACATATTGTTAGGCTTGGAGATGGCTAACTGAGTGGATCAATCTTTTGTTAAGGTTCACTTTCACAGGATGACCACAGAATATTCTAACTAGTTGGTGAATAAAATTGCAGATAAGGAGGCTGACATGGTTGCCATGAGAAAACAATTTCTCAGAGACAACCAAGAAAACATGAGGCTGACAACTATGAGTTTAGAAGGAAGGACAAAGATGACAAAGTACCTAGCACAAGCGGGACCAACGAGCAACCAAAGGAGAAAAGATTGAAGAAAAAATGATCTTCTTATTTTTGGCTTTGAGCATGTTTATTTAAACTCTTAGGTTTAGGAATTATTTAGAACTTTCAAGTCTAGGGTTCTGTTTAGGGTTTAGGTTTTTAGGGTTTTTTTTTTTTTTTTTTTTTTTTTTTTTTTTTTTTTTAAGGTTTTGGTTTAGGATTTAGATTATGAATTCTGGGTAATGGAATGGTTGAATTTTAAAAATAGCTCTTTTTCTTAATGGGTAAATGGTGGGTTTGGGGAAGTTGTGACCGAACCAATATATGGTTGCCTACGTACCTCCTTGGAAGAAGGATCAGGTCATCACGCAGTTCATTTTATTTGCCTTAACTTTTGCCTAGGTTACCTTTTGGGTTTTTAGCCTAGTATGCTCTCTCACTACCTCTTTTTTTTTTTTTTTTTTTTTTTTAATGTCAAACCTAGGAAGGGAAATAACATAATTTACAACAACTTCAGACTACCACCTCAAACGTGGTATTTCTTCAATTGATCAATATTTGTTGGTTCAGTAAAAGGGTTTGCATCTAAGTCCATCAACCTTACTACTACACCAGAGTATATCTGCTTGATAATATATGGACTTGCCTAATTTTGCTTAAACTTCCCATTTGTCTTTTAAACCAAGGCTTGGATCTCTTTCAACACTAAATCTCCCAACTTCAAATCTCTAGTTCTTACTTTCTTGTCAAAAGCTTTCCTAAGTCTCATTTGATAACCTTGAATGTGATACAAGGCCTTGAGTCTCTTCTCATCCATCATGCATAATTTGTCATATCTACTCTGCAACCAATCTACTTCAGAGATTTCACTCTCCAATACTATTCTCAATGAACGAACACCCATTTCAATGGGAAGGCTTGCTTCCATCCCATACACCAATGAATAAGGAGTGGCTCTTATGGAGGACCGAATTGATGTCCTATACCCCTAAAGTGGATAGAGTAGTTATAGATGCCAATCCTTGTAGTTCTTCATGCTCTTCTTTAAAATTCGCCTATATTTTTGTTTACAGAATCAACTACTCCATTAGACTGAAGACGGTAAAGTGAGGATATATGATGCTGGATATTGAACTGTTGAAGCAGCTTCTTTGTTTTTCCCTTGAAATGCAGCCCATTGTCTGAGATAATTTCATGCAGTACCCCATATCTACAAATAATATTAGTCTAAATAAACTGAGCAACTTTCTTCGAGTTCAAAACCTTGTATAAGGCAACTTCTACGCATTTAGTGAAATAATCAATAGCAACAAGTATAAATTCATGGCCTTTGGATGTTGCTGGGTGAATCTTCCTAATAATATCTATTCGTCATGTAGAGAATAGCCAAGGTGAAGTCATGGTATTTAGTGGCATAGGTGGCATGTGCTTCAGATCTCCATGGACTTGGCATTGATGGCACTTCCGAACATGAGTTGCGCAGTCTACTTCCATAGTAGTCCAGTAATAACCTTGTCTCATTATCTTTCGTGACAACATGTGTGCATTCATATGTGGCCTATAACTTGACTTATGAACCTATTCAATTATTTGCTGTGCTTATGAATTTCGTCATATGATCTTTTGTAAAGCCTCTCACTACAAATAATATAATTAGTGGACAACCTTCTAATGGTCAAATGGTCATTCTTATTTGCAGACTTTGGGTATGTCCCGTCCTTGAGGTACTGTAAAATGTCTGAATACCACTCACCTTCCCCATTCTTTTCCTCATCTTTATCTATTGACATACAAAAAGCTGGCTTTTCTTTTTGTTCCACCACTATTGGTCGAGCTTCATCCTCCTTAGGTCTGTCCATCATGGATGTCATTGTTGCTAAAGCATCTGCAATTTGATTTGTATTCTTAGCACATATTGGTATTGGATCTTACTGAATTTCGAGGCCCATTTTTGTAGACACTCATGATAAGGCATTAGCCTTTCTTCCTTGATCTTTCATTTATTCTAAATCTGAGAAATTATCAAGGCTAAATCACCATATACTTCCAACTCTTTCACCCCAAGACCTAGGGCTGCTTGTAACCCCATAATGGGATGTGTGTCCCTTTTGGTGAAATTAAGAGAACTCCAATGCCACTCCCATTTTGATTAGTGGCTCCATCAAAATACATCTTCCATGATTCTAGGTCTATCCTATGATATCCTCATTTGAAAAGTCTCCTCAGATTTCTTTAGCTTCTTTAGGTGAACAGTGGGCTAAGTGATCAGCAATTGCTCTCCCTTTCATAGACTTTTGAGTCACATATTTAATATCAAATTTTAACAAAAGTAAAACCCATTTAGCTATCTTCCCATCTTGTACTGGCTTCTCCATCAAGTATTTCAATGGGTCCATTCTTGCAATCAACAAGACTTTGAAAGCAAGCATATAATGTCGAAGTTTTCGGGTTGCCCATACAAGTGCTACACATGTTTTCTCAAGTAGTGAATACTTCTCTTCGTACGCCAGCATCTTCTTGCTAATGTACTAAATCGCATTCTGTTTCCTAGACTCCTCTAGGTAGTGAGCGAGCAAAGCCCTCATTGTTGTATCTGTAGTTGTGAGATACAACAATAATGGCTTTTCAAGCACTGGTGGAACCAATATTGGTGGCTTCATCAGATAATTCTTAATATTCTCAAAAGCTTCTTGGTACTGTTCACTCCATATTATGGGAACTTATTTCTTGAGCAATCAGAAAAGTGGCTTACATGTCATGGTGAGTTGGGCTATGAATCTGCTGATGTATTGTATCCTCCCTAAAAATCCTCGAATTTCCTTTTTAATCCTTAGAGGCTTCATCTCTATAATTACCTTAATTTTGTCAGGATCTACTTCAATTCTCCTCTGACTTACCATAAACCCCAACAATTGTCTGGATGTTACGCCAAAAGTGCACTTCTAAGGATTCAACTGCAACTTATAGAATTGGATTCTTTTAAAGAACTTCCATAAAGCTGGTATGTGTCCTTCACGGTCTTTGGACTTCACTATCATGTCATCAACATAAACTTCTACTTATTTGTGAATCAAATCCTGCAACAGAGTATTGGCTGCACGTTGATAAGTAGCACCAGCATTCTTAAGGCCAAATGGCATGACCTTGTAGCAGTATATCCCCTATGGAGTAATAAAGAAGGTCTTCTCCATATCTTCCGGAGCCATCATTATCTGATTGTATCCCTAAAAACAATCCATAAATGACAGCAAGGCATGTCTTGCTGTGTTATCAACGAATATGTCAATGTAAGGCAAGGGAAAATCATTTTTCAAGTTAGCCTTATTCAAATCTCAGAAGTCCACACACATTCTCACTTTTGCATCTTTCTTCGGCATCGAAGCCACATTAGTTAACCATTCTGGGTAGTTGACCACTCTCAGAAATCCTGCATTATACTGTTTCTCGACTTCTTCTTTGATCTTAAGAGTCCATTCTGGCTTCATTCTTCTCAACTTCTGCTTAACCAGTTTCATGGTTGGATCTATTAGAATGTAGTGTTGCACTATATCTGTGTCAATGCTAGGCATGTCTTTGTATGACCGTGCAAATACCTCTTTGAATTTTGTCAGTAGGGCAACTAATGCATCTTCTTCAAAGGAGGTTAGGGTATTGCCTACTTGTATCATTTTAGGTTTATCATCAATTCTCAGGTTAACAGGTTGGGTTTCTTCTTTTATAGGTTCTACATGCCCTTGTTTTAATTCCTTATTATTAAAAGCTTCTTTACCAATTTCCAAAATAAAAACATTCAAAGCCAATAAATAAGCAAAATCAGAAATCACATTATAAGGAAAAAAGTTCTCAACAGACTCAATAGAAATAGACTCTATAGGAATACAATCACAAACAAACTCAACAAGAATGATAATACTAGTAGAAATAGACTCAATAGGAATAGAAACAATGTTTTTGACAGGAATGATTAGCTCAACATTCTTGATCTTCTCCACAGAGTCTTCCATGGGGTGGGCAGCTGCCTCCCATGCCCAATTCTTCAACTCAATTGTAGCTTTAACAATGGCAGGTGGCTCTCGATTAGTTTCTTCTTCCCTCAGCATCAGTACCATGGAGTCTTCATCCATATAATCCATGCCTTCAGCATTAATCTCCATATTTGTAGGTTTGTCAGTCACATAAGCATCTAGACATTCTATACTATCCATCCATTCACCAAATAGATCTTGCTTCCCTTTATTGCTTGGAAAGATGTATTAAGGGAGGTATTTTGACTCATTTCTGCCCATCCTCTCATCTTCATCTTCAAGATTCTCCAGTGTTAAGTTTCTGAAACTGTGGATCATTAGCTTTCTGTCTAAGGTGGCCAATCTAGCATCTATGTCATCTTCTTCCTCAGTGTATGGGGTTAGTGAGCCAAGTTCTGAATTGTGGAATGACCCTAGCTCAGGAATTTCTCTACCATGCTTGTCATATCGAGGGCCTAACCTTAAACTAACATCAGTAATGCAATTCCAATTCGAGGGCCACCTATAGGGGTAATCATCATAATCTATGTTATCAGCCTCTTCATCTTTAACTTCCACCTTATCTCCTACAGCTTCCAACACATTTTCTATCTCATTTTCTTCACTTTCAGCACCATTCTCCATATCTATAGGTTCAGCTTTAGTAGCATTCTCTATATCTCCATCATAGTAGTCCACGTCATCATCAAAGTGGTCTTCATACAAAGGTCCTACATCTTCATCTTCTCTACACTAGGGGGTTCACCCCAATCATTGCCGCTATATTGGCTATCATAATCTTCATTATTGTTTCTTTCACTATCACTGTTGCTATCATCCTCTCTATCTCCACTATTACTACTATTGCTATCACTACTACTATCACTTTTGCTGTCACTACCTTCATCGTCTTCACTAAGGGTTTCTCCCCCTTCCTCATCTTCATCATTTGTTCTTGCTTCATACGGGCTTTTCAATGCGTGTTGGCAAGCCTCCTAGTACTCTTCTTCTTCTATATTGCAGATGGCATCTCCCAAAAGTGTAGTCACTGCATCAGGGTCATGTGATCAGTCCAATTAGTGACGATCCAATTTATGTTTTCTTCCTTCGATTCTGGAACCTTGTTGTTGCAATCAAAGAGTAGCTCAAACCTAGGCATCATTGTTCTTGACTCAAGATCATACCTCGGTTCAGGGAATCCCCAATAGTGTTGATTATCTCTAGCTTTGACAAACTTTCTGTTCAACGTGGGAGTATAGGGCTTTAGGGGTTCCGAGGGACAAGGAAGTCCCTTTGCTTTAGCCTTTACATGAGCCATTCTTCTCACCTCCATTTCTAGCAATTCATCATCAGTAGGTTTATAACCTAGCCCAAAAGGTGGGGAGGCTGTAGGAATTTTCGAGACTTAAGCAGTTGCATTCTTCATAGTCTTCCCTAAGTTCATCCCTAGAAGATAATTCATTCTCCTCATCATTGCCACCACATTATTGTTGTCGTAAAGAGCAAAGTCCATAGGGATCTTCTCTACCTCTTTTTCTCTTTTTCCAAACCCAGGCTTCTGAATTTCAAAGCCATCCAAGGTCAATGGCTCATTCTCAGAATCAATACCAAAAATGGGCTTTGGTATGGTCAAAGTATCACCATATGGCTCCTTCATGCAAAATCCGAATCTTTTGGTATAAGGATGAAGGTACGGCCTCTATATCATGGATCCATGGTCGCCCAAGGAGCATATTGAGGCACAATGCTATATTTAGGACTTGAAATTCCACCTTCTTGATCGTTGGCCCTATAGTGAGCTCTAGTGTCACGGTTCCTTAGACCTCCCTTCTACTATTTTCATATGCTCTCACATGCTAATCAATTGGCATAAAATCCTTAATACTCAGGCCCAAACAACTTGCAGCCTTTAAAGAACACACATTTAAGGCACTTCTATCATCAATTAGAACCATTGGAATCCTTTTGCCTTTGGCATTTACAGTAACGTGCAATGGGTCATTATGGTGCTTCCCCTTCTTTGTCAAATCTTTGTCAGAGTAGGAAATAATGAGTTCTCTATTTATAGACCCAATCATAGCCTTCAGATCTTGAGAAGTAGTGGTTGTAAGGACTTGGATTTGATTGAGAAGGTCTACCAAATTCTGGCGGTGCATATGTGAGGCCATGAGTAAACCTCATAAAGATATATTGGCTTGCCTTCTGTAGCTGCTTAAGGACCTTATCCTCTTTCGTGGCTGTTTGTTAGGTAGATTTTTCAAGGCTTTTATCGGGTTGTCCGTCTCCAAATGTAGGGGTTTGAAGTGTATCCCTCTGCGATTTTTTATGGGTCATTTAATTTAGTATCTTGGAGTTTGAAGTGTCTCCCCCTCCCCCCTCCCCCCAATATGCGAATGTTAGGTAGTCTGATTAGGGTTCAAAGTGTCTCCCCCCGTATGTGGGTGTTGGGTTGTTTGATTGGGTTTTGAAGTGTCTCCCCCCATATGTAGGTGTTGGAAAATATGGTTTTATATCTCATACAAAACACACAACGGAAACAACAAACATGGATCTATTTCATTCATGATTACATGCACTATGTAAATTTCAGAACTTAAGAACTAGATAGCGTACCTTGGTGTAGTGAAATTCAAAACAAAAGATTATAAGTACTTGGGAACACTTTTAATCTTCACTTCAATTCCACTTTACGCCCAGGAAGTGTGGTCTCTCAATTAGTTTCCAATGGAGAATAATTGAATGGCTTCACTCACACATACACACCATTTCACAATGATGTCTCTCTTTTCTCTTATATAAATTTCTATATGTTTCTCCCTTTATATTTAACTGATTATCTAATTGGGCTAGCCTATTGGGCCTTTCCAATTGGGCTTTAGTGTATGGCTTGAAGTGGGACCAAAAGGGACCAATAAGACACTAGCTCCAATAGGTCTTGGACTTTTCTGTCAACTCTTGACAAGTCCAAAGTTACCATTAATTATATTTAATACTACTATATAAATATAATTGCACTCTAGGCCTTATTAATAAATTATATCCCAAGATTTTATTATACATGCAACCCTTTCATAAAATATTCATAGTAATACAGAGTCATGAATGTAGACTGCCACTTTGAAGATTACTACTTCTTAATCCTTGAATACCCGGTTTAATCCTTTAAGTTATTCATCATATATTTATGAAATCCAATTTCATAAATATACTTTATTAACTCCTTACTAAAGTGGTTAGGCCTAACACTCTGAATAACCAAACCCATTAAACTTATCTCAAGGGAATATTTTATATCTCCATTAAGAGATTATGAATTCCATCTTGAGAATATATGTTCCATCAACACTAAATGTGGCTGCTCAATATACTGAGGTTTTGATTGTGACTTTAGATCTCACTCCTGATATATCAAAGCAACCTATAGCTCATGATCAAGTCCATTATTCTCTTAAGATTAAGCGTTCATGCAAATAGAAGTTGTGAGATTTATTATTCATGTGACAATCGTTAGGAGAGTAATAAATCTCACAGCGGTCCAGTTCAATGTGTCTTAACTCTTAAAACATATCAACATACCAACTAGAAGTCTCCACTTCCATGGTCAAGACAAATCATCTTAGTTGATATGTTATAGTCTTTGCAGATGAAATGCCCAATTTCATCACCGACTATGAAATATAATTTTGAGTTTACAAAGAACTTGTGATTCATATCTTCTATGACTTTTCACATAAATCACGTACTATGCATCTCATGGACTTTATGATAATGTCCAAATATTCATGTTATCATTATTTTAGATAATAATAAAACAACTTTATTAATTACAACATTAAGTCATACATTATGTCATACATAGCATCATACAATAGGATTTAAGGGCACTAATCCTAACAGTAGGTGCTTGGTAACTTGCTTAAGATTTGAAGTGTCTCCCTCCATTTGTGGATGTTGGGTAGTTTGATTGGAGTTTGAAGTGTCTCCCCCCATATGTGGATGTTGGGTAATTTGGGGTTTTTGTAGCATCTTCACTCCATATATCATACCCTACAGTGGATGTCATACCCATCAACTCTTCCCATATCATCATAAAGCACTAAGTAGGTCATAAATCAACTTAGATGGGTCCTCTTCACCTTCGTCTTTAGTCATCAAGCAATTAATCCTCGCTCCTCTCCCAAAATTATGGTTGGGCAAAGGATTGTTAGTTATGCTAGGCTTTGTAGGCGGTGCAATCATCTTAGTGTCTATTAAATCTTAAATTGCATGACGAAGGCCAAAACACTTGATAGTGTCATGACCGGGGCCTTAATGGTTGGCACACCTCTTACTCACATCAAATCTTGCAGGTAATGGGTTTGGGATTAGTCTTAGGTCAAAGGGTTTTAGCAACCCCTGTGCTTTTAGTTTTTCAAACACTTAACTCACAGGCATATATAACTCATGAAATTCTCTCCTAGGCCTTGGAGGCGGCCCTTGTGATATTTGCACAGGGGCAATAGGGGCAATAAGTTGGTAAGGATCGTTTTTGTATATATTAGAAACTTCTGCAGTTTTAGAACTAGATCCTAAATTCTTTTTAAACCTTGGTGGGTCCTCATTTTTTTTAGTGTCATTATTTATTGCATCCTTGATTTAGGTTCCAGCAGTAATCAAAGCTTTAAAATTAGGAAAATATTGAGCAAACAAATACTTATGGTATATAGGCAATAAGTTTTTTACAACCATAGTTAATTGTTCTTCTTCACTTGGTCTATTCATCATTTGTGCAGCTTTGGACCTACACTTGGTAATGAAGGTAGAGAAAGATTCTTTCGGCTCTTACTTAGTGGTCTCTAAATCTCACCTCATCACATCCACCTCTATGTTGTACTTGTATTGATTGTGAAACTCACGACAGATGTCCTCCCAACTCCTTGCTTTAGCATCATCTAGGTTGAGGAACCACTTAAGAGCGACTCTAGTCAAGGTATTTTGAAACATTTGTGCAAGTAACTCTTCAGTTTCTCCCAGGGGCTCCATAGCCCTCATGTACATCATCAAATGGGACTTTGGGTAATCAATCCTGTAAAACTTGTCCAAGGTCGACATCTTGAACTTGGGAGGCAATCTCACATCGGAAAAAAGTGGGAGTGATTGGTAGTCCATGAGGTCTTCCATCTTGTGGGATCTTTTGATCATCTCTTCCACCGTGTTTATCCTTTAATTAATCGTTTTCTCACCCTACATTGTTGGGGGATTATGATCGGTCTTGTTTTCCTCTTGGCCACCATTCAGGTTCTGAAATTTTTGTACGATAAGGTTCATGTCTTCCCTCAATTGTATTTGACTAGCTACCATGGTGTTTAGCAGCTCTTGAGTGTTCATGGGTTCTTCAATGTTTGGATGTTCTCCCCCTTCCGCCATAGTGATGGAGTCTTCGAACTTCTTGTGGCTTGGACTGTCTTGTAGGTCGAACATGGGATTGTGATGTTGCAACAGTGGAGTGTCTTTTATGCTCATAAGCTTTAGTACCGTGATGGGCTTAGAACTGGAACTGCTAGCTTGTGTGTCGTCTTTGGGTTCTCTTTGGAGTCTTCCCTCTAATCTTGACCAAATTCTCCCTTAAGAAAATGCTTGGTTGGGTCAATCAAAACTAGGTCCCCATCTACGTCAATCAACCAAACAAACACATGCAACAATATAATGCAATTTTAACATGGGCCAACCTAAGGGTAGGTTCTATGTCATTACATTGTAGGGTGGGTTTGTTGTTTCATTGTTTCCCATAGCTAGGATGTTACACCTCCCAACTTGTAATGTAATGAACACATTGGTCCAAATGGCATGGTCTATCCTTTATAGTCCACAAGAAATGATCCAATGACTTTGGGCTATAAGTTGGTGAGTTCGCCATTGGGTACCCGAATCTAATGAAGCCCGGTGATCCATGGTTACTACCACCATATGTTGAGATGGTGCATTCATATTTGTTATTTTGATGACACACACTATGACAGTTAGGGAAAGCTTTTAACAATCAACATGGCAACAAAATATTATACAAACATCTCAAGACATAGACAAACAAGCAAACAAAAATATCATTAAAAAAAGGGTATATAATTGGTCACTAAAAGTATAACACGAAGCTTAGCCCTAGACATCCCCAGCGGAGTCGCCACTGTGAGAGACTGCAAAAGAGGGGTGCTCTCAAAATAGAGATTTGGGTGCTTCGGGCACCTCTCTTTTTGGGTAAGTGTGTGGAGTCACCACTTTTTTTTTTTAATACAAAAAAAAATAATAATAATAATGGACAATTACATGTCAAAATACAATAAATGTCATTGATAAAAATAAAATAAAATAAAATAAAAAGGAGTACAATTTTGGTAGCATAACCTTACAAGGCTTTAGTCCTAATTACAATCTATGCCCAAAAAAAATTAATAATAATAATAGTAATAATAAAAATACGAAGCTTTGATCCTAGTTACAACCTACCAAAATTAAAGACAAAACACTAATCTACTAACTAAAATCCTAAGTTCGAGGGTTAGGTTACGAAATAGGAAGGTGTTAGGCACCTATTCTGCCTAGACAGAGTCTAGTCTTCTAGACTCTAATGACCATTATATACGCTTTTGTATGATGTTGAATTTTATGTTGTAACACACATGACAAAAACTTGGCAAAATTAATTTAAATGAATTTGTCTTATGGATATGTCCTCTTTTAAAAGAAAAATCAGATCTGTTTTGAAAAAAAAAAAAAAAGATTTGATTTGATTTGTAAAAATCAGATATGTTTTGGTATAGGGTAAAAAAAAAAGCGATTAGGTTAATAAAAATCAGATATGTTTTTGTAGGATAAAAAAAATGAGATTGGGTTAATAAAAATCAGATCTGTTTTGTTTTTGAAGGGTAAAAGAAATGAGATTTGATTTGTAAAAAGCATACCTATTTTTGAAAGGGTAAAAAAAGATTGTGTTAAAAGATGATTCATATTCATGAGATAAACTTATTATGCATGCATCACATATTAAAAAGAAAGACCTTAACCAAACTCTTAATTCCTTCTTTGAAATTTCAAAATCTATAATTTTATAAATAAATAAAAAAGAAAACTTTTTCAAAAAAAACTTTAGATCTGTATTTCAGGAAAATACAGACCAATTTTGTGACTAGAAAAATAAAGATTTGTATTTAATGAAAATACAAATGAATTTTGTTATAAAAAAAATACAAATCTGTATTTAATGAAAATACAAACCAGTTTTGGATCAGAAAAAATACAGATCTATATTTAATGCAAATACAAACCAGTTTTGTGATCAGAAAAAAAAATGCAGATCTGTATTTAATCAAAATACAGACCAGTTTTGTGATAAAAAAAAATACAGATCTGTATTTAATGAATACAGATCTGTATTTAATGAAAATATAGACCAATTTTATGATAAAAAAAAAATACAAATATGTATTTAATGAAAATATAGACTAGTTTTATGGTAAAAAAATACAAATCTGTATTTAATGAAAATATAGACTTGTTTTGGATTTGAAAAAAAAAAAAAAGGTTTTGATAATCATTAGCAGATTTTGAAATCAAAGAAAAAATTAAAATAGACAATCAACTAAAGAATATGTCAAAGAAAATTCCAACTCAATATCTAAGCATGGCAAACATGAATAAAAAAAAATGCATAATAAAATCAAATATATTAACCAAATTCATGCAATGAACAATCACAACATATAAATTAATGGAAAAGAAAAACCGACAAAAGAATGAAACTAGATACCTCTTGCATGAGCGTGCTCTTCAATAGAAGAATATTTTAGAAATCAAAGAAGTTTTCACTTCTTTGAGGTCTAAAATACTTTACTTACAAAAAAGAAGTTCTTAAAGCAGAAGCCTACAGAACGTCTTTAACGTAAAGGGAGTAGAGAAGTCAGAAAAGAAGAGCCCCTAGTTCTAATCTTTTTCCTCTATTTATAGAGGTTAGGATGCTTAAAAAATAAGCTGAATGAGATCATATATGAATTAGAACACGTCATTATCTCTAAAAATCCAAAAAAGATAAGTTTTATCTCAATCAGGAAGTTCTTGGGCTAAGCCACACATTTGGGCCCGCGTTTGAGTTTTGAATCAATTTGGACTCTTTATTTAAGAATTTTTTGACCTGGAAATTGCACTTAGACGCATTTTTAAGCCATATTCTAACAATTAATCCCTTTTTATTGATATTCAGGTCTTTAAAGTGATACTTATCTTATAGATAAATATTCTAAAAAATACTTAATTATCCACAACTTCTTTATTATCTGATTATCCACTTTATTCCCATGCAAGCAGGCCTATTTTAACACTAACCAACAACCAATCGTAAAATTATTTAATTAATTTTAATTGTTTAACCAATCAGAATTAATTCAAATTAATCACGCATGGTTGGTTCCACCCAAACAAAATGCATGCGGATCGCAAAAAGTTGATCATGTGATATCTTTCAATCCAATGGTCCGATTTGGGAATCGGAAATACCATTGCGACCTTTAGAATCTCAAGATCATTTTTATGATATGCAATGAATGAATTAATGCATGTAGTGCAACTATAAATTTTGGGTATACGAATGGTCACTCTAGCCATCTTCCAAGATTAAATTATAGGTGCAAAATCGAGTATCTACAGTTCCCTTGTTTTGTTGTCCAAAACAAAGGACAAAATTGGTGGTGAAATTGCATATTCTAAATTTGAGTCATTTTCCTAGTAGATCATATTTGAAAGAAAGAGAAGGAGAAGAGGAGAGAAAAAAAGAAAAAAGAGAGAAGAAGAGAGAGAAAAAGTGAAAAAAACAAGTAAGAACATTTTCCTTGGTTTGAAAATTGGTGCTAGAGATGGGTTGCTGTGGGTCTTGATTTGAAGAGTGTTTGTGGTTCAAATGATTTTTTATTTGGATGCTGTGAAAGTGATGAGAATATTCTAAAATGATTTTACTTTATTATATATTTCTCATTTTTCATTTTTAAAGCACATTGTAATTTAATATATTTGATATTTCAACAAATTCTTAATTTTATTTTTTATTCCATGTCGCATTACACATGTCATCTAATGTGGCATAAAAACGATTTTTTTATTTGGGCCATTAGCCACATTTACATTTTCCATCCATTATTTAATAGTAGGAACCATTTTAACATAGAACCAAAACATTAGAGACCAAATTGACACATTTGAAAAGTTAGGGACCAAATTGACTTATGGCATAAAGTATAAGGACCAAATATGTAGTTTACCTATTTTTATAAATGGTGTTTGTTTTTTACCTTATTTAAGAAAACATCATACCATAATATATCCATATTTCATTTTTTTTTTTTCCTTCCAGGTTTTAGATTATTTGGAAAACAACATAATAATTTTGACAATATGATGAAGAACAATTAGTTCATTTGAAGAAGATTGTCTTTATGTAGTTTCCTTCCATTGTTTGTAAATATTTTGTTTAACAAATTAATAGCAAATTGTTATGCATTTGATATATGATATTCTTAGATGCTTAAATAATTGTTTTAAGCATGTACCAATATTTTATATTGCTCTTTATCTTTCTTATCTCATTAGTGTATTTTATGAAATTTTTAAGAAAACAAATTCAATTATGTGTTTAAACTTATTTATTTATCTATTCATTTTTCACATATTGAATTAGATGTTAGATTAGATTTTGACAATATTAACATAATAATTCTTCTTCTTTTTACAAAAAATAATTCTCTACTGTTTTCCCATATGGAATTGTATTATTATTATTATTATTATTTTTATTAAGAAAAAAGAGTTATAAACATTATATATAAAACTATAACCAGCGCTTGGGATCGATGACATATTTCTATTGTGTTACTTCAAAACCTTAATAAAATTATTGAATTTGATTATGCATTGGATATTTGGCTTGATTGCATCAATTTTAGATATTCCGGAGAAGGAGTTTGACATTGATGTAAGTTTTATATTTTCCTTTCTCTTTTGTTTTTAATTGTAGTTTTCTTGAGTTTTATTAGTTTTTTAGATACTTTTCTTGGTGATTTTTATTGTACAGTAGAAAAAATTGGGTTTGAGAAAGTTTGTTTAAAACTAAAAGAATAATCTCCAAATTTTATATATTTTTTAATGAGATACAAAATGTTATAAACAAATTTTATTAAAAAAATAATATTTTTGCCAACTTAGCTTTTGAACTCCTGACAAAGATTGTATTGTTTGTATTGTTTTAATTTTGGTATGACAAAAATTATATATATTACATTTGTGTTTGTCCTTATAATAAGTGACAATTTTTTTTTTTGTTTTTTTTTTTGTTTGAGGAACTTAATAAATGAAAATATGATTGTGAAATATATTACTATTTAATAAATAGTTCAAATAACCACCGCACACCCTTGGTGCGATGGTCACTTCACAAGTATAATGTGGGACGCAAGGGCCAGGATTCAAGTCTCTAGGAAGGAGCTTCACACACATATACCCTTAGATTAGGCTAGAGTAGAATTTCTATCTTGTATAAAAAAAAATAGTCCAAATTGTAAAATATAAATTTAATAATACCACCTTTAAAATATTATCACGCGCAACGTACGGATTTGTGACTAGTTTATATAAAAGGGACATTCAAGAGTTTCATCAATGAATATGGGGAAGGTGAGGAACTAGTGTATGGAATCTCACTTGCCTCAATGCATTAACCAAATAAGAAAAATTTACTATGCACAAGTTTTTTCACCAAAAACCTTGAAACCTGAACTTAAAAAAAAATAAAAAATAAAAAATAAAAACCTTGATATTTATAATGATGACATAAACAATTCCACACTTGCATTATATTTTATCCATTACTAACTAGTAATATCCTTATATTAAATTTAACACAATTATATATTAGTTCTAACCTTTGGATATCTCACCCAATTATATGTTCAAAACAATAACAAGGAATTTTAATTTGTTAAGTGCACCTTCAATTTGACATAAAAGCATTAAGAACACCAAAGGCCCTTGATTTGGCCTAAATTGTAAACTTAACTATTTTAATTATTTGATTAACCTTAAATGTATGACGTTTTCCTTCAATTGGTGTTATCAAACCCTAATTGGATATTTCAATTACGTATTATTTCATCCAATTTGGTTAAAAACTTACTAGATTGGAAAACCCTCATTCTCACAATAAACAAATGTTGATGCTCACTTTTAACAAAAGGACCCAATGGCAGAAGAAGCCCAACAATATGAAAAAGATGGAGAAAGAAAATAGTAAAATAAAGACCATTAGGTCAGAATGACAGGAATAGTGGTCAACAGGTCAACAAAATAATAAGTGGCCAAAAAGAAAGCAAATGGGTCGAGGAAGCCTAAGGAATGAAGTAGTAAGCTCATGGGAATTGTAAGAGATGGAGAGAAAGTAAAAATGGGTCGAGGAAGCCCAAGAAAGGAATTAGTAAATTCATGGGGTTGGCACAAAGGCCAATAAGCCTGAAAGGTAAAGATGTAGTAATTGGGCCGGGGAAGCCCAAAGGATTTAAAAAAAAAAAAACCCATGGAAGTGAAAGAGGTTAGGAAAAATGAAATGGGCCAAGGATGCCTAAAGAATGAAATAGGCCAAGGATGCCCAAAGAATGAAATGGGACGAGGAAGCCCAAGACACGGAATGGGCTAGCCCAACTAGAATGTTAGGCAATAAAGTCCAAAAGAAGGAATAAAATAAGAAATTGACACGGCAAATGCTTCAGCCCGTAAGCCCAGAGGTAACAACAAGTAAAAGGATAAGTAATATCATAGCAGGAGCAGTGCAGTGGCATGGCAGGAGCACTAGCTAGCCCATGGACGCCACACAAAAGGGAACATGAGCAAAGTAAAAGGGAGAAAGCCCACACCCAAGCAATCCCCAATCCGAAGAGGAGATGGGATGCAGAGAATGAAAGCCTAAAGGCCCATGTATCATTCACACCACAAGAGTTAAACAAATATCAGAACGTACAGCAAAAACAGAAAAACCTGGAGGCAATGGCAAACGCATGAGAGCATGAAAATCAATGGACTTAAACGAAAGTGAAGCATGCACACAAGGCTCAAGCACTATGTATCTGTACCCAGCCAATACAAAGGAGGTGGGCCACGGGTCAGAGGTGTGAAAGGGTGTGGTCTGGCAGTGAGGAGAAGGGGGACCCTATTTTGGGGTTCTCGCTTAAGCTTTTTTGGGAGAGATGTCTTGTTGGGATGACATTTCACCTAAAAGAAGTAAACATAAGCTGGAATCACTAGATGCATACTATAGAGGTTGGTAAGGGAGAGGCTTAACCCTTATTCGGATGAGAGTATTAAGAGAGGTAAGAGACAAAACCAAACCACTTTTGTCTAGAAATGAGGCGTGACACAGCCAACACAGTGTAGTGGTGGTGGCTGAGCAGCCGACAAACCAGTGGGAAGTCCTAGAAGGACACCCACAACAAGCCAAAAGCAGTTAAAGGGTAAAAATGGCAAATCTTGTCATGGCAGGCAATATAAAAAGGCCATAGACGTGCATAGTGAAAAGGAGGACGAAAAACAGGAAAAATTGGGAAATAGAAAGAAAAAGAGAAAACATAGTAAACAAAGAAGGAAGAAAAAAAGAACGCAGAAAACCACAAGAAATGGAAAAAACATGATTAACAGGAGCAAAAGCATGCATCAATAGGCTACTCATTTCTCTCCCTCTTAATAGCCCACTCTCTAATGATTTAAGAATTTGAGATTAAGCCATTTAGGTCCTTTTTCCAAAGTGTGCAACTTCTACAGCAAGAGCCCCCTGAAGGTTACCCAAATTGGAGATTGGTTTCCTTTTTGGACTTGTATCTGCCAAAGAGCCTAGTCCATTCCTTTGGCAAACGAATCTTCTTTTCTCTTGTTTTGATTGATTAATGACTAATTTGTTATCTTACTGTTAATTTCTCTTTGCCGTGACCTTGTAACTCGTAATCATATTGTTATATCTTCCTTCGTGGAGTTATTCATATATTATTGATATTAGTAGAAAATGTTTTAGTTACCCTGCTACATCATGTTTGCTACTATAACATCTGCAACAGTCTTTCCTGTCATGAGTATGTGGTATGTTCAAGGCTCCTAGCAGGACACGTCTGCACAAGAATGGCCCAACTTGCACACAAGTTGGCCTAAGGTGTGTTTCAGTTAGGCCAGTCCCACCTCTCCTACCCTAGAATCATGAGCTATGGTACAATAGGAGCAATCTAGCCCAAAACACAAAAAAGGCCCACCACATTTAAATTGGTGACTCCACTGAGGAGTTGGGAAAAAAACAAGGAAAGCAAATAAAGCCCTCGCAAGTTATGCCCCCAAGATCAAAGAAGATGCGAAACATGAGTTTCATACCCTCACGGGCATAATCAAGGCCAGCCACACCCTACCGTCCTAATCAGGCGAAAGGTGTTAATGGAGCAGGGGCTAGGCCATAGCAACGGTAAAGAATCCCTGCTGACAATACCGGAAGCCAACATGACCCAAAACATATGGCTGATAAGGAAGAAGCCCCTATAGGTGGTGGCCCACAAAATGCAAAATAGCGTTTCATTACGATGGCCTAAGTCGCAGCACTTTAAGAGCAGGAAAGGGCCAAGGCGCCCAAGGAGAGATTCTACACATGAAAGCCTCCTTATTCATTGAGGGTACTCAGCAAGCTATACCCCGAGAGATAAACCGCGAACTTTCGCACAATATGATGGCAGAAGGGGAAGTGCTGTTAAGCACGTGAGTAAGTTTATTGACACCCTCGATCTGTATGCAACATATCAGGATTTGTGTCTTTAGGAGTTTTCTAAATCCCTATGTGACCGGGCGTACACCTAGTACACTTGCTTAAAGCCTATATCGATCCCAAGATGAGATGATATGGTAGACATGTTCGGCGCCAAGTATTTTCACATAGTAGAAACAATAAAGCTTGCAACTTTGCAAGGAACTAAGCAAAAGAATGGTGAAGACTTTATGAAGTACATCAAGAGGTTCAAGAACATAGCTCTCGGCTGCTATGATCACTGTGAGGAGAAGACGCTGGTGGAAATGTGTATAGGTAACATGATCATGGAGTACAAAACTGTTTTAGAGAACTTGGAAATCTTGCAGTTCACACAACTATTGCAAAAAGCTAGAAAGACCGTTCAATCTTTAAGGCCTAGTTTTGACAATCGCAAGGAGCGGAGATCCACACTGTAGGCTATGGCAGTATCCATTGGTGAGAAGAAGAGGAAATTAGATGAGAGGGAGTATGAGACCCCTCCTCCCCCCTACCACTACCATGTACACAAAAAGAGCTAAATGTGCTCCTAGAAAAATGAATCCCAAATGGGGTTTTTAAATCCAATCAAGTTTCTAAAGAACCCACTAAAGAAGAGCGAAGGGACCCAAGTTTCTGTCGTTTGCATAATTATGTACAGCATCCTACTGCAGAATGTTGGGCACTCCGTAGACTAGTGCATAGCAAAATTAGAGAAGAAACTTTTGAGCTGTCCCAGCCAAAAGTACAAAGAAACCCACTCTTGAACAACAAGGGAAGAGGAGTAACAAGAGTCGTTATTTATGCAGATTCAAGAAAGGATGAAGAAGAAAGGTTGGCTCTACTTGCCGCAGCCATTACCACCTTACAAAAAAGCTCTAGGTTCAAGAACTTGTTTGATCAACTGCATCTCACAGCCAATGAACGAAAAATTGCCACGGAGGCTCTAGTAAGCATTGCCTCAAGAGTAGGAGTAGAATGTCTCATGGCGGAAACCAGAGTTGACAAAGCTTTCCTACAAGACACCAACAAGATTGTCTTCAACGACGAGAACATAAAGGTGGGGTATTCAGACCACAAGAGGCCCCTCTACTTGGCAACCTCCATAAACCAAATCCCCATTAAAAGAGCCTTGGTTGAAACGAGCGCTTTGGTAAATCTCATCCCGTTTAGCACGTTACAAGCAATAGGAATTTTAGAAAGCAAGATTCAAGGATGTCCAATGGAAGTAACAGGGTTTGGAGGAAGAGGCGAGAATACTGTAGGCCACATTCAGCTATGGCTAAAAGTGGGGCTAATAGCCTCCTTGGCTTGTTTCCATGTGGTGAATACAGAATTTTCATATCATATATTATTGGGAAGACCATGGTTGCACAAGCACCGTCTAGTTCCATCTACCTATCACCAATGTGTGAAAGGAAGATTTAATGGCAGGATGATACGAATAGTAGCAAACCCATCATCGTTTGAGCAAGCCGAAGCCCACTTAGTAGAAACCATGTTCTACAATGAGTGAGCACCGTCTGGTGAAAGTTCTGTGTCTAAACCACAAGGCACCTTCATCCCCAGATAGGAGGACGTCCAGGACGACCTAAAGCCTGACTTGAGAGAGCTGCTGATATAGAGGAACAAAAGGAAAGAAGCACCCACCTGCAATACACGAGGGAGTCCCAAACGAGGGTCACAACATAAGAGTTTAGTGTGCTGTATGGCTCAAGAAAATTCAGAAGAAGAAAGCGACATAGAAAGTGAAAGAGAGGTTGCAGCAGAAAAAAGATGCACAATTGACAGCAGAAGAAAAGTTAGAAGAAATTGACTTCGGCATGGACCCACAAAAGCCAAGACCGATTTCCAGAATTTCAAGGTTGTCAGAGAAAGAAAAGGCAGAATTGATCTTGTTGCTGAAAGAGTTCAGAGATGTCTTTGCATAGGACTACAGCGAGATGCCTAAGTTAGACCCAAGATTGGTGGTACATATACTCAACGTAGATCCCGAGGCCAGGCCAATGGCTCAGCCTACCAGAGTGTTTCACACCGAAATAGAAGAACAAATAGTAAAAGAAGTGCAAAAGCTACTAGTGGCTGGCTTTATCAAACTCATCCAACACCTGCGATGGTTGTCCAGCATTGTACTAGTGAAGAAGAAGAATGGGTAGATACAATGTTGTGTAGATTTCAGAAATCTTATCTGGGTCTGCCCCAAAGACAAATGCTCGCTACCCAACATAGATCTGTTGATAGACTCTGCAGCAGGGAATGCCATGTTTTCCTTTATGGATGGGTTCAGTGGATACAACCAGATTCGAATGGTGCCAAAATATGCGAAGAAAACTGCCTTCAGAATGCCCATAGGTAATTTCTACTGCACTGTGATGCCCTTTGAGTTGAAAAATGTGGGTGCAACTTACTAGCACACGATGACTGCCATATTTCACGACATGATGCACCACAAGCTAAAAAGACTATGTGGATGACATAGTCGTGAAATCAAGAAGACGAGATGACCATGTCAAAGTGTTAAGAAAGGTATTTGAAAGATGCAAACTTTTCAAGCTGAGAATGAACCCACTAAAATGCACTTTCAAAGTGTCTACCAGGAAATTCCTAGGGTTCCTGGTCCACAACAGAGGAATAGACGTGGACCCAGCCAAAGCAATGGCCATAGCGACCATGAAGCCACTAGCCACAGTGAAGGAATTGAAGAGCTTTTTGGGAAAGGTTTCCTACACTTGAAGGTTCATCCCTAGTTTAGTATCAATCACCTCAGCTTTTACGAAATTGCTCAAGAAGGGACAAGGCTTCGAGTAGGGAAAGGCGTAGCAAGTAGCTTTTTGAAGGCCATAGCAGATCATGACAAACCTCCTTACAGTACAAGTTCCAATTCACAATAAGCCATTGCTTCTTTATCTGGCCTCAACCTGTCTACCATATGCGCTATGATAGCCCAGGAAGACAGAGGTAGTTAATAGGCCAAGAATGTATTGACCTCTTGTGATAAATTAACGAATTAATTAGCCAAGTGAATTAATTATGTTAATTAACATGCAATACGCATGGTAGCATAAACAAATCACCAACTAAGTTAATATGCAATGGAAATAAAGTTGACCCAATAATTTGTTTACGAATGGGAAAAACCTCCAGGACAAAAACCCCACTGGGTGATTTTAAGGTTACCACTCCTGAGAATCCACTATTATCACAACAAGTGGTTACAAGTTAAGGAGTCTCAGTACCTTATACCAACCAACAGTTGAACCCTTACCCCAATACCCAATTAGACTTGTTTTGTAGTGACAATCTCTCCTTTTCAATGCACGGCTCCCAGCACGTGACTAACCAATTGATGCACGGATCTAAGTACATGACTAACCACCAACTTGAGAAGGATGTTGGCTGCAAAGTTCTTCAGTTCATCAACATGACAAAGATCACAAAGCTTCTTGATTACAAAACCCTACGGCGTATAAACGCAGTAGCTTCTTAAAGAGGAAGATGAATTAGGGCAAATTGTCTCCAGTCACAATATGCTTGTGAAAAACCTTTGCATCAAGTTGCACTCCCTTGCATCAGCTGTGACGGCCGTTAAAATAATCCTTATATATGTTTAGGGTTGTGAGAAAAGAAAGCCTAAACATGCATACATGGATTGGAGTGAAATTAGATATGAAAATCTGATTTTCTTAAATCTCGATAGATAGGGTATCTATTGAGAAGCTGTTGAGCATCAGGCAAAAGCTTCCTTTTAAGCCTCGATAGATGCTATCTGTTGAGCTAGTTGTCGAGCTTTAAAATCCAGCACTTCTTCACTTGATTCTTGGAAAGATTTGCATGGCTTTAACACCTAAACTTGAAACCTTTTTCCTTAAAGTATTAAACACATTCTAGATCTACCTCATTTCAAGTAAAGTGCGTTTTGTCAAAGGATTAGACAATTCTACATTGACATATGCTCTTAACATGATTAACATATGCCCTAACAGTAGTGTTAAACAATTAGTTTATTACATAAGTCACGCCCTAAAGGATGCGGAAACCCGCTACCCTAAAGCGGAAAGGGCATGCCTAGTCTATGCACCACAAAGACTATGCCATTATTTCTTGGCCTACGAGATACATTTGATGACAAAGTCTCACACGATTAAAGCTCTTCTCTAACAAACTATTCTCTCTAGAAGGATATCTCAGTGGTTGTTACAATTGTCGCAATATGACTTGAAGGAAAGAACACCAAAGGCGGTGAAAAGTCAAGCCATATCTAGTTTGTTAGCCCAATTTCTGGGAGAAAAGGAATTCCCGCTAGATGATGCAGTTTTCAGGAAAAGTGGCTACAATGGAAATAACCGAAGAGCAATAGGTCATGAAGTTTGATGGCTCTTCTACAGCAAACTCAGGAGGTGTAAAAGTGGTCCTTTATCATCAAGGAGAAGAAACCGTGGCACTCTTATTCAAGTTGGAGTTTTTGTGTTCAAACAATACCGCAAAAATCGAGGCCTATCTCACGGGGTTGGCAACAGCCCTCAAAATGAGGATCAAACATTTGAAGGTGATAGGCGACTCCAATCTGATGGTTTGCCAAGCCAAAGGGAGTTTCTCCTTAAAGGAACCAAGTTTGGCCCAGTATAGGACGTTGGCCCAAAAAATGGAAGAAAAGTTTTCCACATTTAAGATAAAGCATACTCAGAAGAGTGAGAATCGGTACGCGGACACACTGGTTGCATTGGGCTTATAGATAGCCTTTAATGGAAGTAGTACCAAGGTTGAGGTCAGCAAGCAAAGAGACTCCGTCATTGAAATGCTTCAGGAAAAGTTCCAAGAAAAGCAAGGATGTGAAGAGGATTAGAGGGTTCCCATTAAGGAAGCCCTGTTGAAGGAGGGAGATATGGCATAATTAAAAACATTAAAGGACTATGTCCTGATGAAAGGGAAACTGTATCGCAGAATGCCAGGAGGAATTTTGTCAAGATGCGTGGGGCATGAAGAGGCCCAAAGAAAACTTAAGGAAGTGCACTACAAAACTTGTGAGCTCTGTGGTGAGATCAGCCTTTACCATAGGCTCCAAAGGGCAGGACTTTATTTGCAAGACATAAGCAAGGACACAGACATAGTCCAAACCTAGTGTGAGGCTTATCATTTGGCAGTAGATAGGGAAGAAAGTTATGTGTTCACCAATGAAGATTGGAGAAGCCCATTCATGCAATACCTGACAGAAGGTGTCCTGCCATAAAAGCATAGTGAAAGATATAAGCTCAAGAAGCTAGCAACCCATTACTTCCTACATGAGGGAATCCTTTTCAAAAAGGGATACGACAAGGACCCACTACGATGTTTGGGTCCCGAAGAGGCCGGAGAAATGTTAAGGGAGGCACACGAAGGGGAATATGAAGAGCAACAAGGAAAGAAGATGTTATGAGTCCAAATCTTCTGTCTCATCAATTGTGCTCCACTTCATACTCCACCAATAAAACTTGAACAGCTAGTCTCTCTCATTAAATGAGATATATTTATGCATGCTATAGAGAGGTTATTACTGCCCCACTATGAAGGGATGCGGCATAATTTGTGAAAAAATGCCACAACTGCCAAGTGCAAGCCAATTTGATCCACACCCACCTGCAAAACTTACATAGCATGGTCACCCTATGGCCCTTTCACACTTGGGGGCTTGATTTGGTAGGACCAGTTAATCCACCTTTGCATGGGTACATATGGATCCTTGTGGCTATGGAATACTTCACTAAATGGGCAGAGGCCATACCACTCCGTAAAACCACAGGAGGAGTTGTGGCAAACTCATCAAAGAAAACATAGTTGTTCAATTTGGGGTGCCTCATAGATATATAAGCAACAATGGTACTCCATTTGTCAACAAAGAGGCAAGAAAGTTGCTAGAGTTTTACCAGGTCAAGCACCATCAGTCATCGCCTTATTACTCCAAAGGGAACGGGCAAGCGAAAGCAATAAACAAAACCCTTATCAAGATTATCAACATGATGAGCCAGGAATACACCAGAGGATGGGTAATGCATCTGCCAGATGCCTTTTGGGCCTACGAAGTTTGCCCAAATTTTACCATAGGATTTTCTCCCTTCTCCTTTGTCTATGGAACAAAGGTGATGAGTCCAGCAGAAGTGATGATACCTTCTTTGAGGATTATGCAAGCATGAAAGGAAGAGAAATAGAAGGAAGTCTTTGCAGCAGAAAGATGCAAGGACTTGGAATGATTGGACCAGAAAAAGAAAGAAGCCCAAAAGCGTAGCCGCAGATATAGGCAAATGATGACCAAAGCTTATGGCAGGACAACTAAAGAAAGGGTATTTACAGAAGGACATCTTATGTTGAGGACAGTAGACCATGTTAGGCAAAGTATGGTAGGACCATATAAATTCTCGCCAAAATGGGAGGGACCCTTCATGGTAAAAGAAGCACATGCAAGTGGGTATTACCTTTTGGCCTAGATGGATGGAAAAGATTTAATGGACCCCGTTAATGGAAAATGGCTAAAGTGTTATTATGCCTAGGAAAAATTATGTGGTTATTCCTTTCCTTCATGTTTTTTTTCTTCCTTCCAAGTGACCACCCTTGCAAGGGAAAATGTCATAAGAAAGCGTTGTAATGTGTTTTCATTTGTAGTTGATTTTTCATTTGTAGTTGATGATTAAGTGCAAAAAAAAGGAAAAAAAAAAAGAATGAGTAATGAAGACCATGGAATATTAGCAAAACATACTATATCATAAAAACATAGCAGTAGCAGTAGTAGATATAGCATAATAAATTATAAACCCAAAATATATAAGTCATACCAGACTTATCGAATAAGTGCTAGAAAAGTAAAAGTGTGTTGAGTAAGGAGAAAGGGGAGAGAAGTAAACATGGGGGAAGGAAATAAAGCTACATATGGGTGATAGTCTAATCAAAGGCCTGAAATAACGGTCTGATCTCCAAAGTGACTGGGGCCAGTAACACCAGAAAGAAGATACTTACGACGTGCTTCTAAGTCTGCCACCTCCTTCTTTAAACTCTCAATGCGAGCATCTATAGCATCCACAATAGGCTGAACCCTCTTCGTAAAGAAGGCTCAAGCAACCTCTCATAAGTGATCCAACAGAAACTCCACAGCAAATCCAACCCGGATCAACTCCTAAACTACGGCTCTCCACTGTAGAATCCTCCCAGCAGATACAATGTCAAGGAAGTTATGCTCAATGTCGTTCATCACGCTCCTCAATAACTTAAGGAAGTGCTCCCTCATGGACCGGCCAAAGGTAAATCCTTGCATAAAGTCCCCACGACTATTATAGACTGCCTCCAAGTGGGTAATGTACTCCCCAAGAACTCAGAAGCCATGAAAGTCCACATAAGGAGCTCTTGCACCCCAGAAGTTTGAAGGATAAAGGTCATTGGTCTCGGGTAGGTCAAATTGGGCAAAAAAGGTAGTGACCTCACTCGTCGGATCAGGAACGATGGCAAAACTACTTCCAACCTCAAACAGAGAAGCCGAGGCCACCTCAACAAGAGTTTGACTTGAAAAGAAATACGAGGCACAGCATGAGTTCGCCAGGAATAGGCAAAATGAAGGAATGGATCTAATGATGAAGGCCTTGATTGAAGAAAGCCCAAGGGGAAGAAAATTACCATGACCCATATGAGTAAGGGGCTACGGGTATAGCAGAAGCAGGAGTTGTGGGCATCGCAAGGCCTATTTCAATCTTAGGCTCCTCAAGAATGTCTGTAGCTGTGAAAAAAAAAAAAAAAAAGAATGATGTACAAAGTAGTAAGAGGGTTGCACCAGGAAATGACAGGAAAAAAAGGAAAAAGTAGATTCGCTAAGGGCAAAGGACATATACCCATAGCCTCAGCTTCTTACTCATCGCCATCACTATCTGCATCAGACCCTTCATTAGAATACAAATTTGCATTAGGCCCTAAGGTGGTAGAATTATGAATGGAAGAAAGAGTGACCACCAAAGAGGAGCCATCCTTCATGGCCTAGGAGGGATCAACAAAGGGATCACTAGCGGAGATGACTAGAGGTGTAACAGAAGAAGCACTCCCAGTTTGAGATGCATTTGTGGGAGTGACTTCTTTCTGAGGAATGGGGATCTCAACAGAAATAGGGACAGACTCACCAACCCTCTCGGCCTGAGTACTCCCCTTGGTAAGAATGAGCTTGGGTGGAGGAATTGGAGCCTCAGTAGGAGTTTCCTGTTCAATAGTAGAAGTAGAGGTCATGGCATCAACCACAACATCTGCCCCATCGAAGAAGCCCTCCACGGGCATGCCCATAGCAGCAGGAACTTCCCCACTCGTGGGGTGATAAACAGAAAGGGGCTCGGGATCAACCTAAAAAAATAAATAAATAAATAAATAAGGAAGAAAAAGAGAAAGAAAGAGGGCAAGTGTTAAGGCAAAAGGAAGGAATAAATAAACATGCAAAAGAGAGAAAGCACATGGCAACACGTGGCAATGAAGATGCATGCAAAGGAAAGGAATGTACCTAAAACTCGGTCTCATCAAGCCATATGGGCCGAGTGCCTGAAGTGTCTTCCTTATACTTAGACTGCCAAGGAAGAAGAGAAAAGAAAAGAGAAAAGAAATGAATAAGCATGCATATGGAGTTAGCCCTAGGAAAGCCCTATAAATAATTGAGACGGGGCTAGTGGAGATGTCTTCCTTTTACTGTCATAGGTCTTGCTGGAAAGAGGAGCATCCACGGATGGCCTTGGAGCAGAGGGCTTAGGCTTGCTTGCAGTAGAGCACCTACTAGAATGAGTGCGAGCAGAAGGAGGAGGAGAGCTCTCAAGGACTATGTTGCCAATGGGAGGAAGGCCTCCCCATATGGAACAATGTCAAAATAGGTCTTAGAGGAGTCATCCCTTCTTTTGGAAAATTTGGGCTTAGTGGTCCGAGACACCGAGCCCTTCTTCGCGGGTACAAAAAGGTTCACCACCTTCACCTTCTTCTCCAAACCCCCAAGATACTCACCAACATACAAATACCACCCTTTCTCCTTCTCTTGCCACTCAAATATGGTGGACCTACTTTGTTTCCTAACATATGCCACCATAGACTTGGTGGGGAGTAGTAACCATGGGTTGGCAAAAATAATGGATGAAGACCTTTAAGAGGAATAAGGGAAAACCTACAACCACCTAGCAACTCTTTCCTAAAGGAGGTCATCACAGCCTGCCAATACCCGTGCATCAAAGCAATACAAAGGCCCTCTCTCTGCAAGCCCAGAATGGCGACTGCTGTGAAGTGCTTGCTCCAAAACTCAAAAGCACTAGGGCCCTGAAAAGGCCAGACAAAAGTAGTAGACTCTAAGCTGGCAGTAAAATCATCGGGTACGTCCTAATCCAACCTAAACTACCTCCTCAGGCAACCACCCAGCGTTGGCGGCTGCCAAGTACCTGATCCCCCTCTCATCAAAGGTAGTTAACGGGGTGGTGGTCCCAGCAGTTTCTGTAAAAGGACCCATGACAGAGTCAGCATATGTGAAACCACTGCTTAAACCTCTATAAGCTCTCTAAGGAGAACCAACTCCTTTGTCAAAAATTTCAACAACAGGATGCCCAAATGGCTTCAACCCAACCCAGCAGTAATGTCGAAAAAATACGTGTTTGTATCGCATACAAAAAATACGCAGCAGAAAATTAATGGATCTACTTCATTCGCAATTGATAACATGTACTATGTAAGTTTCAAAATTTAAGAACAAGAAAACGTACCTTGGTGTGGTGAAATTCAAAAAAAAAATTAGAAGTACTTGGGAACACTTTAAATCTTCACTCCAATTCCACTTGATGCCCAAAAAGTGTGGTCTCTCAATCAGTTTCCAAGGAGAGAATAATAGTGTCCAACACTCATATACAAACCATTTCATTCCTTGTATGATCTTAATGAAAGAACCTTATGAAAGTCATCTGAAAAGTCTTATGAAATTCTTTATGTTTCTCTCCTTATATATAATTGATTATCTAATTGGGCTAGCCTTTTGGGCCATTCCAATTGGGCTCTAGTATATGGCTTGGAGTATGATCAAAAAGGAACAAATAAGTTTCTAACTCCAATGGGCCTTGGGCTTTTCTGTCAACTCTTGACAAGTTCAAAGTTACCATTAATTATATTCAATACCACTATATGAATATAATTGTATTCTAGGCCTTATTAATAAATTATATCTCAAGACTTTATTATACATGCAACTCCTTCATTAAAATATTTGTAGTAATACAAAGTCATAAATGTTGACTGCCACTTTAAAGATTACTACATCTTAATCATTGAGTACCCAGTTTAATCCTATATGTTATTCATCATATATTTATGAAATCCAATTTCATAAATACATACTTTAGTAATTCCTTACTAAAATGGTTGGGCCCAACACTCTGAATAACTAAACCCATTAAACTTATCTCAAGTGAATATTTTATATCTCTGTTAAGAGATTATGAATCCCATCTTGAGAATATATGTTCCATCAATACTAAATGCGGTTGCCCAACATACTGAGGTTTTGACCGTAACTTATAGATCTCACTCCTAATATATCAAAGCAACCTACATCTCATGATCAGGTCCATTATTCTCTCAGTATTTAGAGTTGATGTAAATATAAGTCGCGAGATTTATTATTTATTTGACAGTCATTAGGAGAATAATAAATCTCACAGCGGTCCAGTTCAATATGTCTTAACTCTTAAAACATATCAACATACCAACTAGAAGTCTCAACTTCCATGATCAAGACAAATCATCTTAATTGATATGTTATAGTCTTCGCAGATGAAACACCAAATTTCATCACCAACTACGAACTAAAATTCTAAGTTTACAAAGAACTTGTGATTTATATCTTTTGTGACTTTTCACATAAATCACATACTATGTATCTCATAGACTAAGATAATGTCTCATTAGTTCATTTATAAATAGTCTTATATAATTAAACAATTTAATTATTTATAACATGCCAATAAATTGGATTTTAGGGCATAAACCCCAACAATTTTGCCCTCAAAGACAATTTACCATATATCCAACACTTATCTCCCTTTAGAGTAATTCACAATCACTCTAAGGCAAGGTTTGGAAATAAGTTTCAGCCAGATTTATTGCATAAATTATCTTTTCTACTACTACATCTCACGTACTCATATCTCTCTAATGAGATAACACTAACGCTTAATGTGTATCTTCACCACCTAGGATGAACACATATCTTGAAGTCCAACTTCATGAATCACAATCAAACTACAAGTCAGTTTTTGTAAATCCAGTATCTATAAAAACCTCACTTTGGTGGACAAGCATATAATCCCTCATTCTCTTAAGATATTTGAGTATATGCTTTACTCCCACTAAATTAAGTGATCTTTGATTCAATTCTGCAAAATAGATATTTAGCTTAGTATTTAACATAGCATAAAGACTTCCCATCGATTTGATATAAAGAACCGTCTTAATATGCTCTTCCTTTTATATGTCTTAGGATTATAGTCCTTTATAAAGGAACTTCAAACTTAAAAGGAAATAATCCTTTCTTGAAGTATTGCATGCTATACTTAGCTAGAATATAATCTATTTAAGCAGTTTGAGATAGACCCAACATCCTAATTTCTGAATTTTAACAAAGTTTAATTCTTAGGATGTGACCCGTCTTTCCCAAGTACTTTTATATCAAACTAGACTAGACAACCAAAAACTCCACTGATGACAACAACTCTACATCATTCTAAATGATTAGAATGTCATCAACATACATTAAGAAATTTATTATTCTATATAGCTTCTACACACATAAGGCCTTTTATTACTTGATCAAAATCAAACAATTTGATTTCTTGATCAAAAATGATATTTTATGATTTAGATGCTTGCTTTAGTCCATAAATGGACTTTAAGCAGCTTGCATACTAAACACTACTAGTTTTTTGCTATGAACAAGTCTAGTTACATCATATAGATGTTTTCCTCAAGATTGGTACTAAAAGAAGCTTTCTTGATATCCATTACCATATTTCATCCAAATGAAATATAATAGATAAGAGAATCTAGATAGAGTCAAACTTGACTATTGGTGAAAAAAAAAAATCTTTTCATAGTTGAACCATTTCTTTCTGAATAAATCTTTTTCCCACTAGCCTTGACTTTAAGGTTTGCACCTTCGAATCTATCAATCTCATTTTCTTGTAGACCTATTTGAGAACAATAGGCTTAATGCATTAGGTGCCTCTACAAGTTGTAGACTTTAAATAGAATCTAATTTTATTTACATAACCTTGATCCAGTAATCCATATTCATATCATCTATTGCCTTAACGTATGACTGAGGTTCAAATTCATATCCTTGTGGAACAACTACAAAAGTTTATTCCAAAAGTATGAATTTATTTGGTAATCCTCCCACTACAATATTGTATTGGTGTAATAGTTATCTACAGAATAATGTCTTGTGCTATATCTAATACAACCATCTCATTTCCAAATGCATTTTATAGTTGTATTATAACAAATTCTGACATTTTTCTTCTAGAACAATTGTACATTTAGCTTTAAGATTATTCACACAGTCATGATCAAGAAAATTTGTATTTGTACTTTACAAACATCTTGTTTTCTTTATGACTAACAAATAATCTTCAGCAATTTCCTTTTGAATACCCAATATAAACACACATTTTTCTATCTTTTGATTTCAATTTGTAAGACTTCCTTTCTAGCACAAGTGCTAGACATCTCCAAAAGTGGAAGTATCACATACTAGGTTTTCATCCAATCCACAATTTGACAAATGTCATAGGAACAAACTTTTGAAATCAATTTTAGAAAATGTATAGTAATTATTAGAGTATATCTCCCAAAGAAGTAAGAAAATGGAAATACTTATCATGTACTTTACTATTTCTAAAAGAGTCTTATTCCTCCTTCATGTATGCACTGACTTAAAGAAGTCATTGAAACTATATTCCTTTACAATAAAGGAACCCTAGATCATATTATCCTCTAAATAGGATTCGTAGACTAGAAATATTACAAAAAAATGGTTCTAAAAGCCCATCTTTCACCAATCTTGAATATCATTTAGATTAATAAGATCTAGATAAGTGTCAAAACATACAATACCAAGGATGGAAACTTTCTCTTTAAAAATAAAACATGTAAATTTCCATCTAGAAAATAATCATGGACAATGCTTAGCTTTACTAAAATGGAAACATTTTCTTTTTTATCATGCTTTTAGGTCTAATTTCCTTTTGGCAACTACTAGGGCAACTAGTTTGTCCAATTGTTTGGTATTATAATTCCTTTTCTTATCACCCTTACCTTTCGGTTCAGGCTAAGAATTTGAATTAAATCATATTGATCCTAGCCTTAGATTTTAGGATGTCTTCCATTGCGTATAACTCAATCATCAATTCAGATAACGTAAAAAGAATTTATTTTCAAAACAATCTGAATTGATCAAATGATTCTAACAAGGACTTTTGGATCATATCTAAATGAGATTAACATTTAACCTCGACATCCAAGAATTCCAATTCATTTTAAAAAATAAAATATCTTAAAATGACATAGAATTAGAACTCTTTAAGCTTTTCTTGGCACTCAATTTGATTCATACCAAACATCTCATTTAGACTTAATATAAAGTCTAAGTCTAGTACTAACTCTTGCATCTCATGCAATAGCACAGTTGTGATAGAAGCCAATGAAACATTATAGAATTTCAATGGAGATTATGATCATATCATAAGCTATCTTCCATCAATGCACCATGCACAAGAAATTATGACAATGCTGAATCAAAACATATTTATGTACTTCAACTCCTTTAAGCACCATGTCCAAAATTATTTCTTAGTTAATGTGATTGAATTAAAATAGTAGCTAGAGAACAAAATTTATGACAACTTTATTTTGAGACTATGAACTTAATTACAGGGACATTATATTTTGCATCCATAACCATATAATATGGAACCCAAAAACCATACTATAGTAGGTGCAACGACAACCTAATCCTGCGATTAATATTTCTCGGAAACAAGATCATAACAATCACTATGATTAGGCGAGAATTATTCTCATTATTAATGCTTCATGGTAACTCTTACCAAATAAAAATTATTTGCCGCTTTTCCTTTAGCCTCTAAGTAATAATGACATAGCTCCGAAGGGAGGTTAACATTTCACTTAGTCTAGTGTACACCATTGCCTAGAATCAATGTGAGTCACCAAGTAACTCCACGGAAGCATGGTCATTCTCAATGTAAAAACACATTTCATCCATCTTTAAGAAGTTTAACCTGTAGTACCATGAATTAAACACCCTCCGAAGGGAGCAAGGCATATATGCCAAGGCGAGGTGTCTAATCACACTATTATAAACCAGGAAGTTCAATCTTGTAGTACCATGAAATAAACATCCTCCGCATGAAACGCAAGGCTCGGGGCCAAGACGAGATGTTTACCCCACACCACTATGAACCGACAATGGAGGCCGTGAGATTCAACTCTTGTATCTCTCTCCCACTAGAAATTTTAAAACAAGTTGTTTGTCTTGAAATCATTGTGATCTTATCACAATGTTAACCCTACACATCAAATGTGTTTAATTGTTTAAATTCAATGTGATGTAACTAAGTCATGTCACTATAGCGTAACGAACATTCGCGCTATCACAAAGAAGTTTAACCTTGTAATCCATGAAATAAATACCCTCCGCATGGAATGCAAGACTTGAAGTCAAGACAAGGTATCTATTCACATTACAATAAACTTAACAAAAGGGTTATTTTAGTACTCCCACTCGTTATTTGGGTTTTTCTTTAAATAATTGTGATACCATCACAACTAATAACCTTGCAATTGATAAAGACTCTAATCTCATTAGAATCACTAACTAAAATGGAAGTCCTAAACTATTTAGGATTCCTTAAACACTAATGAATCAAAAATTAGTTATATAGAACTCTATCCTTAATTTACTAAACAAAGTATTCTAATCTCATTAGAAACTATATAACTTCAATTAGAATTTTAATCTCATTAAAAACCTCTAATTAAAATAAATTAAGGACTTTTAGTCATAAAACAATTTAGGACTAAGAGTTCTATTTAACTAACATCTTTGATCTCATTAGGTCTTTTAGTTAGAACCATGTGTAATCCCATCATACATTGCCTTTCACTTTATACATTTGAAAACATTTAGAAAAAATTCAAAATTACCTTCAAATGCATTTTCACGAGAATCTCCTGACTAAGCTCTTCCCGCAAAAATGAGTTAAGGCAAAATAGTGAAAACATAAAATTTAGATAGAAACTTTCGCGTCTGTCTTGCAACTGATTCGCAAGTAAAGCTTACTCACGAAACAGTTTTGTGCTTCAGAGGCAATTTTTCGTAGGTTACCTTCTCGCGAAGTTACTCACGAAAAACGCATGATTTTAGTTTTTAAAAGGCAGATGTGGACAATTTTCAACGGTTTTTCATGAACAAACTACTACCATATGAACATAATAAATAGAATTTGATATCAAAACTGAATTCCATTGATGCTATAGCCTTAAAGATCAATTTAACATACTTAAATTCAAATTTAAACAACATCATGACATCAAAATCAGTTTTCATCAAATCATAGTTTCAACAACCATGCAGAAAATTATATATATATATATATATATATATAATCTTCTAACATCATGAAACTATTATCTCTAATTCCAAAACTGACAAAACATGTTATGCTGATTCGAAATTGAAGACCACTCTGATACCATTTGTCAGAAAAATACATGTTTGTATCGCATACAAAAAATACGCAGCGGAAATTTAACGGATCTACTTCATTCGCAATTGATAACATGTACTATGTAAGTTTCAGAATTTAAGAACAAGAAAGTAAATTCAAAAAAAAAAAAAAAAAAAATTAGAAGTACTTAGGAACACTTTTAATCTTCACTCCAATTCCACTTGATGCCCAAGAAGTGTGGTCTCTCAATCAGTTTCCAATGAGAGAATAAAAGAGTGTCCAACACTCATATACAAACCATTTCATTCCTTGTATGACCTTAATGAAAGACCCTTATGAAAGTCATCTGAAAAGTCTTATGAAATTCTATATGTTTCTCTCCATTTATATAATTGAATATCTAATTGGGCAAGCCTTTTAGGCCATTCCAATTAGGCTCTAGTATATGGCTTAGAGTAGGACCAGAAGGGAACAAATAAGACTCTAGCTCCAATGGGCCTTGGGCTTTTCTGTTAACTCTTAACAAGTCCAAAGTTATCATTAATTATATTCAATACCACTATATGAATATAATTGCACTCTAGGCCTTACTAATAAATTATATCCCAAGACTTTGTTATACATGAAACCCCTTCATTAAAATATTTGTAGCAATACAAAGTCATAAATGTTGACTACCACTTTGAAGATTACTTAATCTTTAAGTGGTGGTGGTGGTGGCTAGTGGGTAGTCCTGGAAGGACACCCACAACAAGCCAAAAGCGGTTAAAGGGTAAAAATGACAAATCCTATCACAGTAGGCAGTATAAAAAGGCCATAAACGTGCACAGTGAAAAGGAGGACGGAAAGCAGAAAAAATTGGGAGATAGAAAGGAAGAAGAGAAAACAGAGTAAACAAAGAAGGAAGAAAGAAAGAACATAGAAAACTACAAGAAATGGAAAAAAAAAAACATGAGTGATAGGAGCAAAAGCATGCATCAATAGGCTACCCATTTCTTTCCCTCTCAATAGCCCATTCTCTAATGAACTTAGAATTCGAGATTAAGCCATTTAGGTCCTTTTTTCCAAATGTGTAACTTCTGCGACAAGAACCCCCTCTGAGGTTACCCACATTAGAGATTGGTTCCCTTTTTGGACTTGTATCTGAAAACTTTTGCGGAAGCAATATAGAACAAAAATTTATATTTTGTTTTTAAAGATCGTTGTACCACACAACCATAGATTCTAAATAGAACAAAATTGCGTACCTCTCTTAGCAACCCAAGTGTGTTGCCTTCCAAGGTATTCACGTCTCTCTCTCTCTATGTTTCTTTTTTTTTTTTTTTGAGTTTTTCAGAAGACTGTAGTATCACTCAGTAGTTCTGATGGCCAACCACTAAATATGATATTATAAAATCTTATTTTATAGTAGACTTCTAAAACCCTAGAGAGAGATTGGACGTGGGACCCTTAGGGATCCTAATCTTCAGCCGTAGGATTTTATCAATAACTTTTTGAACGTTATTGACTTATCTTGAAACTCTTTCCAAAATTATTCCTTAATTTTCTCAATCATATCAGGAAAATATTTGAACTTCTACAGATTGCAATAATGTCCATCAACACATTGCAATTGACCTCTGAAGATTAGAGAATTACAAATGAGATCCCATTACTTACAATTTTATATCTATGTCCTTCCACCATACTATATTCCCACAAGCCACTAGGACTGGATTAATATCACTGTCATGTCCCTAGCTTATGTAACCCTTAATTTCTTGATTTAATAATTTCTATTGGACTCCAAAATATTTTTGAAAAAACTTTTTAAATATATATATATATATATATACAATATTATATATATGAAAAACATTTTCAAAAAATGTCACCGGCCGGTTTTGTTTTGAGTCCAACTTCAATATGAAAATCAATTGAATATACTATCTTCTTTAGAGGCTGGTGGATTCATTGTTGAGCATTTATATATCTTACTTATTACACACATAACCCAATGTGTCTGTATATAGCCTTTAAAATGGGCATCACCAGTTGACATTGTCAAAGTTATGTGCATAATAAATAAATATACACAAACCCCTCATGTTTAAGGACAATAGAAAAATTGTGATAGGACAACCTTTTAATTAACAATGATCACTCCATAAGGTGTCCTTGATCAGATCCAATTCAGTGTATGTACTTGTTACATTACACCCACTTGTCTACTTAAAGTCACTACCTCAATGATGGAGTAAATCATCCTATCATATAGCAGCACAACAAGTGTAGGCTTCAGTGGTAATATTTAATTAATATCCACAGCCTAGAACAATTTAATAATCTATGAAAAATCATTACTCTCTGTCTTTGGTTCCTTAACCATTAACATGATTTTTCTACAAAGGTGACATCACATGCCACATTTAAACAATGAAATATACCTATAAAATTATGAATGTGAAAATAAATTTTTAATTATCAAATAAAAATGCATAGTATTGTTTTTTAGGGCAAATAATTCTAACAGTATCTGCTAAAGAGCCTAGCCCATTCCATTGGCAGACGAATCTTCTTTTCTCTTGTTTTGGTTGATTAATGACTAATTTGTTATCTTACTATTAATTTCTCTTTCCTGTGACCTTGTAACTCGTAATCATATTGTTATATCTTCCTTCATGGAGTTATTTATATATTATTGTTATTAGTAGAAAATATATTAGTTATCCTACTGCATTGTTTCCTATTATAACATCCGTAACAGTCTTTCCTGCCGTGAGTACATGGTACGTTCAAGGCTCCTGCTAGGACGCGGCTGCACAGAGATGGCCCAACTTGCACATAAGCTGGCCTAAGGTGTATTTCAGTTAGGCTAGTCCCAACTCTTCTACCCCAGAATAATGGGCTATGGTACAACAGGAAAAATCCAACCCAAAACACAAAAAAGACCCACCACAACAAAACCTTAAAACTCATCTTTTGTTACCTTCACTTTGATCAAACTCTAAACACATTGGCAATTTAAATCTTTGATTGGGACCTTAATTACATTCTTAAACAGTCAATAATGGGTTGATAGCCAAATCACAAAATCCTTAAATTAAGGCATAAACCTTAATTCCAATATGTAAGATCTCCCATAATATGCTAATCAGTCATTGATTTGATCAATTGGTTGTTCAAATTTTCAATTTGGGTCCTCAATTTCATGATTTATTGATAGATTAAAAGGAAATATAAATGTAACAATGAAACCCCTTAAATCATGCCTTAAACCTAACCCTAATTTTAGGATTTTTTCCTAATTCTAACCAAACTAATAGAATTTAAGTAAAACTAACCTAAAATTTTAAAACAATATGCTTGATTACTTACTAGGGGAGTGTTTTATTAAAAGAAATAAGTGAAGAATCCAACAACATGGTGACTCAAGGATGACAAAGAAGGGTTGGGTTGAGGTCAACGGAGGCCAACCAAACCTTGTTGGTCCATGGTTCTTAATTTGTGGCTTTTTTTTTTTTTTTTTTTTGGTAAACAACGCTTGGAATTAACTAACAAACAACAAGTCTATTACAATAAACAAGGCCAGCTTTATCTCTAGCCAGAATTTCAGCCACCACATCCGGTGGGTCAAACAAAAAAAGAAAATCAGTTACATCAAGATCAACTCCCATCCTTGCAAGCCAGTCAGCACAGCCATTTGCTTCCCTGAACATGTACACCACTGAAGAGTTAGGGAATGTCTGAATCAGGTCCCTACATTCAGAGAGGAGAGGTTCAAGCATTAGATTGATCATAGAAGGTGATAGGCCACAAACTGAATGACCCCTTGTGATTTAAACTAATTAATTAATTTAGCCAAGTTATTAATTAATCAATTTAACATGCAAATACGTGGCAGCACAAACAAATCACCGAATAACTAAATATGCAGCGGAAAATAAATAACACGGTGATTTGTTCACGAATGGGGAAAACCCTAACGGCAAAAACCCCACCGGGTGATTTTCAGGTCACCACTCCCGAAACTCCACTATTATCAAATCAAGCAGTTACAAATAACGAATCCCAAGTACCTTACCAACCTACAGTTGAACCCTTACCCCAATACCCAATTGGACTTGATCTGTAGTGACAGTTCCCCCTTTTGATGCACGGCTCCCAAGTACGTGACTAACCAGATGCGCGGATCCCAGTACGCGACTTCAAACACAAACTTTAGGAAGAGAGGTTGGCTGCAAAGTTCTTCAGATCATCCTATGCAATGAAGATCAGGAAGATGCTTGGTCACAAAACCCTACGGTTCAAAATACACAGCAACTTCTTGAAGAAGATGAACTAGGTCAAGAACTACATCTTAGATCACAATTTGCTTGAACAAGGATTGCTCAATGCTTATGCAACTTGTGTCTATGTTGACGGCTCTTAAAACACTCCTTAAATATGTTTAGGGTTAGAAGAAAAGAAGGCCCAAAAACACATTCACGGATCCCAAGAAAATCATAACAGAATTCTGACTTTTTAATTCTCGACAGATAGCAGGTGTCGAGGTAGCTATCGAGCAGGTGTCGAGCTTTAAAAATTCTGCACTTCAACTTGCTTTTTCTTGGACAGACTTGATGACTTCAATACTTGATCTTGAAACCTTGTTTCTTGAAGTATTAAAAACACCTAGAACTACCCAATTACAAGTAGAGTGCGTTTTGTCAAAGGATTAGCCAATATACATAAAATATAACATATGTTCTTAACATGTGAACACATATGTCCTAACAGAAGGCGTTGAAACAAGCTGAACAATAAACTCAGCATCCATTTCAATACAAATGTTCTCAACCCCCATTTGCTTTGCTAAGGTGAGCCCGTCCTTCAAAGCCCAAAGTTCTGCCACCGTGCTCAAAGTGTTGCCCAACTTCCTAGCAAACCCGCCAATCCAGTCCCCACTGCTGCTTCTCAAAACAGCACCCCCACCAACCTTACTCGGGTTTCCATGCATACTTCCATCAGTATTCAGCTTCACCCAACCCATAGGAGGCTTGCTCCACTTCACTTGTACCTGCACTCTACTCGGTTTGTTTGGTTCATTGGGAACAATTGCAAAGTACTCCACACCTTTTTTAAGGCATAAAGAACTCATACCCTCTGCTACTCTCCCGGTCTAAAATATGGCTTTGTTTCTATGTAGCCAAATAGTCCATATTACTTGAGGAAATAGAATTTTCCAAGGTACATAGGGTCTCGAGTAGCTGATGGAAGTCCCACAAAACTTCTTTAACCAATCTTCTAAATTCAACCCAAAGAAATCTTGGTTGTTCTCCTCAAAACCTAGCTCTTTCCACACAGTTTTAGCAACCTTGCAGTCCCTAAGTGTATGGATGATAGATTCAGCCCCTTCATTACATAAATCACACGTTGGGTCAAGGTATAACCCTCTTGAACTAAGCACTTCCTTAGTAGGTACGCTGCGATGAGTGCATAACCAAATAAAAAATTTTATTCTAGGAGTTGTATGTGTTTTCCACACCCAATGATGAGGGCTAGTGACTGAGTTCAAGAGATTAAACCCTTTAGCTATGAGATACGCCGAATTAAGGGAGAAGGAGCCATCTTTAGAGAAGGCCCAAATAAGCTTGTCAACAAGGGAAGTATTTGCTGCAATGGGAATACCTTTAATTTCTTGAAGGATTCTATCAGGGAGAACGAAAGATAAACAATCTGCACTATCTATCAAGCTCTTGGCTGGGAGCTTGTCTTCCCCTTCATTCAAAGGGCCTTCAATTTGCTGCCGGAGTGGTCCAGAAGGGAGCTAGAAGTCAGCCTAAGCACTCACACTTTCACCGTTAGCAATAGACCATCTTAGACCCTTGTTAAAGATAGCCCCTCCCTCCTTGCAAGCTAACCAAATTCGAGAGGCAGCTTGATTCCTAGAATTTCCCCTCAAGTGTTGCATGGTAAGATATTTGCAAGTAAGCATTTGAGCCCACGGCATTTCTGGGCTGGAAACAATCCGCCAACAAAGCTTAGCTAATAGAGCTGCATTCCTTGCATTTAAGTCAAAGATTCCAAGCCCACCCAAGCTAATTGGATTTGTGACCTTCTTCCACCCCACAAGATGCATTTTCTTCTTATCCACAGTAGATCCGCAAAGGAAGTCTCTCACCAATTTGTTTACCTCCTCACATACCTTGACAAGTAGTTTAAGACACTGCATGAAATATTCAGGTATGGAAGTCACCGCTGCCTTGATGAGTACAAGCCTCCCAGCCGGCGATAGGCACTTGGATTTCCAGCCATCCAGCTTGGCTTGGACTCTTTCCACTACAAAATGAAAGTTATTCCTTCTTCTTCCCTTGTGGATTATCAGGAAGGCAAGATACTTCCCAAGATTGTTAGTTTCCCCAATCCCAATCAGGTTCACAATATCCAACTTATCCTCTTCGGTGATGTTTGGCGAAAAGAATATTTGGATTTCTCCATGCTGATTTTTAGGCCAGAAAGTTTACAAAAATCATCCAAAACCTCCACAACAGCCTCCACATTTCTCTCATCAGTTTTGGCAAACAACAGGAGATCATCAGCAAAAAAAATGTGGGAGAAACTTGGACCACTACGAGATGCCTTGACCTTCTTCCAACACCCCTCCTCACACTTCAGATTAATTAAGGTACTCAAGTACTCCATATAGAGGATGTAAAGTTGTAATTTACAACTATGTTTTGTTGGCTTTTATTCCGTGCCAAATTTGATTGTAATTATGTTCAATCGTTTAAAACCCTGTATTTGTTGTGGGATTTGTTGTAAGGGTTGTGTGATAGAGAGAGTGTTTGAAGACTCCAGCATTTGAAGAACTGAAGGATTCTCGCGGGTATCTCGCGACCTAGCATCCCGCGAAGTGAGCCATGTGCCAGGCACATGCTGGAATGCGAAGAGTCAGGCCAGGTGGAGACAGTTGTGTCTCGCGAGTATCTCGCGGGTAAGGCCTTCCCGCGAGACACCCGCGAGACTAGCTGTTCTGCCAACCTGTACTTTTTGAGTCACACCTTTTGCACCTCTCCTATATATACCATCATTACCCACAATTGTTGAGGAATGCTTCAGAGAGAAAACCCTAACCAAACACATTGGTAATTAGAGATTGTCTTCCCCACCTTTCTCTATACATTTGCTTGTGGTATTTCCTCAACCCTTCCCTCTCCATTATCCATATCTTTGAGAGGTTGATAGCCCAAACACTTACCACACCTTGTGAGTGCTGTGTGACGTTTTGGTGCTGCTGGGAAGCATTGGAAGAAGCCTTGAATGGCAGATGCAACATGGAGCTTGTTGCGGGATCCGGATAACTAGGACAAGACACGGTTCCGAGAAGCCTTGTTGGAGTAGGAGCTTGGAGGGCTTAGGTACAACGGGTAGACTAGGCTTGGAGGGTCTTTTGCTAACCCATGTATCCCAACTGATTGTCTAGTGGATCGATTTCCGCTTGGAGGGCGGCGGAGAGGTTTTTCGCCGGGTTCTTCGGTTTCCTCTTCGAGAACACATCTTGGTGTTTTCTGTGTTTGCATCCTTCTTCCCTACTCTTGTTTAATTCCATTATACTGCTGTGTTGCTTAGTTTATGGATTAGAGTAGCTTACTTGTTCATCCGCTCGCTTTTACACTATTCCGCACTTTGTATTAAAGTTGTGTAAAACCTATGGAGCCGTAATTTTTATTTGGGGGTCTAAACAGCTCTTGTGTTTTTCAACACATTTTCGAGCTTTCAATTGGTATCAGAGCGGGTACACTTGCTGAGGTTTAATTACCTAAGTGTGATCCTTGACCCTTGTTGAGATGGACCGGTCTCAATCGCTCAATGTTCCACCATTTTTTGATGGAAATAATTATGCATTCTGGAAAGTTAGAATGAGAGCATTTTTATGCTCTATTGATGATACCGTTTGGGATGCGGTTGAGATAGGTTGGACTAAGCCGGAGGCTCCTAAGTCCACTTGGGATAAGGCTGCTCTAGCAGCGGCCAATGCTAATAGTAAGGCCTTAAATGCTATTTTTTGTGGTGTGTCCCCTGATGAATTCCACAGGATTTCTCATATGACAGTAGCCAAGGAAGCATGGGAGATTTTGGAGACTACCTATGAGGGTACAAAGAAAGTTAAGGACACGAAGCTTTAGATGCTTACCACCAAATTTGAAGAACTCAAGATGGGTGATGATGAACCATTTGATTCATTCTATGGGAAGCTAAATGAAATTGTCATTGCTAAACTCAATCTTGGGGAGAAGATTGAAGACACCAAGGTGGTGAGAAAAATTTTGAGGTCCCTACCCGAAAGTTTTAGAGCAAAGGTTACAGCCATAGAAGAAAGCAAAGACTTGGATGAGATTAAGATTCAAGAGCTGATTGGGTCTCTTCAAACGTATGAGCTGGGACTGCCTTCCCATAAGACAAGCAAATCGCTTGCTCTTAAAACCATCACCGAAAGAATAAATGATTCCTCCGAAGAAGATGGTGTGGAGAAGGAAGTAGCATATCTTGCAAAGAACTTCCGCAAGTTTTTGAAAATGAAGAACAGTGGAAAACCTTTCAATAGAGGAAAGTTCTCTCCGTCAAAAAGTGACAAGAAAGAGTTTAAGGGAAAAGAAGGGAAGGATTATCAACCTTCTTCAGACATTGTGTGCTATGAGTGCAATGGACATGGACATTTAAAGAAGGAGTGTCCGAATTTTTTGAGGGGAAAAGGGAAAGCTTATGCTACAACGCTCAGTGATTCTGACTCTTCTGATACTGACTCGGAAGAGAGCTGTGACGGTGAGGGAAACTACTCCGCATTCATGACCATTGATCATGTAGACTCCTCGGATGACTTGGGTACACTTGTGAAGGAACTTGGTGAGCATTCTGATTCAGAGTCCATTGGAATTGTAGAAGAATCAGATGAGGAAAAGGATGAGAATACCTCTAACCTTCAAGAAAGCTACACATTACTCCTTGAGAAGTCTGGAGAATATGCAAGGGTAGCCAAGGCAGCTGTCAGGAAAATGAAAAAGGCTGAGGAAGATTACCGGAGCCTCATGATCAGACATAGGGAGGCAAAATGCGAGATAGAAAAGATAAACGGTGAGCTGTCAGAAGCTTACTTAAAGATCAGATTTCTTGAACAAGAGGTGGTTCAAGCGCAAGCCAAGATAGATAGGGTCTCCTCCAGAAAGTTGAATGATGTTATCTCATCCCAAAAACAATTCTCAGACAAGTCCGGATTGGGATATACCGGAGTGAGTAGCTCATCAGTCAAAGCTACCAAAGAAGTAAAATTTGTAAAGGCCGTAGAGCAAATTGTAGAGGAGGCCGTTCCTGAGAATGTTAAAGTTGAAAAGAAGAATGTAATTGAGCAACGGATGGTGAGCAAGCCCCGAAATCAATCTGTAGGAAGACATGAAAACAGAGCAAGATCTCGTTCAAGACCTCAACGGGGTCCTAGAACAGATTATGTGTGTCACTATTGCGGACTGCGAGGACATACCAGACCAAACTGCCAAAAGCTGAGAGCAGACAACAATGCAAGCGCACCGCGGTCACGAGGAAGAAGGAATGACAATAGAGCTTGGGGTGTTGAGAACTCAAGAAGTCAAAATCGTGATCCCGAAGTGACAGACGTGATGAAGATGATTGGTGCCTTCACCACTTGCCTGGAGAGTTTTTCAAGGAGGTTTGAAAGTCCCAACTCTCGTACCCAATCCGTCAAGGATATCACCCCAAACGCACGTGACGTGTGGGTGAAAAGGGGTACTCATGCATAAACATGATAATATGTCCATGCATCAATTCTTTCCATGTGTAGGGACATTTGTTGTTGCATCCTTTCATGCATTGTTTTATTTTGAATTTTCCTGTTTTGGTTTAAACCTGTTTTTGTTGATCTTACTTCTCGTGTTTTGTTTTGGGTGTGTTTCAAAAAATTCAAAAACCCATAAAAATTGAAAAATCTCAAAAAGTTTGATCACTTGTTGTGTGCATATCTCATGTGAGTTTGGCCTAGTACCTTCGTACTTATGGCATAGTGCATTTACGATCTTCGCTTGTTCGTATGCACTCTTTTCTGTGTGGAAGAAACCCTGAAAACTATGTGTGACTGTTGTAAATAGATCTTCACACCTGTCATGAATGATTGGTCAATAGTCTTGTTGGTCTTGATACTTGCATAGACTTGTGTATATATCTCTTCCCACTTTATTTTTATGTTTTTGCAAAAAGAGCTCACCAATTGTAAATCTCCAAATGAAAAGAGATATTGAGCTGCAAAAGCCTGTCGCACACACTAGTATTTGACTAGGAAAAAAGGGAAAGCGACTCCTTTTAAAGTAAATGTTATGGTGCTCAAAAAGCCAAAGGCTTCTCATCAATGTTGAAATATCATAAATTTCAAGCACCTTCCTCAAAAATGAGATGTTTTGTCCAATCAAAATGAAAATGGACCAATTGTTATGAGTTATAAGAAGCCAAATGAAAAGCTTCTTTGTTATGTTTTCAATGTGTGGGAGGTCATATATACTCATTTCTATAATGGAGATAGTCCACATGATTTCGTATCAGTTGTGTATGACTCGCGTGAATTGATCATTGAAGCTTCGCTCTGGTCTAAGGACTATTTCACATTTGATACTCACACACAACACACAAGTTGTTGATTCAATCAATGCCTATCTCATTTGTGTGATTGTATATGTCCAAATGTGATGTGATTGCCCATGAACTTGTTGATCAAATCCAAAAAGATTTTTGTGAGTTTTATTAGTTTTTGAAAGTGATTTTATACTCTCTTGTGTTTCTTTTTGGTCAAAATGCTTTTTGTGTGTTTTTCTTCAAAAATCTGGTTCAGAGGTTATTTCGCGAGAAGCTCGCGACTAAGCTGCTTCCCGCGAAAAAGTTTTGAGGGAAATAATTTTTCATCCTGTCATACAGAGACTTTCGCGACTGTCTCGCGACCAACAGCTTCTCGCAAAATGCTGTTTGGCAAAAACTGGAATTTTCTCAAATTCAGACAGAGAATATCGCGACTGTCTCGCGACTGTTTCGCGACTTAGCGCTTCTCGCGAAAATTTTGTGCTTCAGTGGCACCTTTCGCGATTGTCTCGCGACTGTCTCGCGGCTCCCTATCCCGCGAAAAACGCGTGTTTTCAGTTTTATAGGGCTGATGTGACAGTTTTTCAAAACATATCAAACTTCCCTCCTTACACTTCTTCGAAACTCTCTCAACCCAAAAACACTATTCCATCAAATCCCTCTCCAAATCAAGATTTTTTCTGCATTTTCTTCATCAAGGTATGTTGATTAATCACTTCTTTTTAAGTTTTTACTTAGATTTTGCAGTTTTTGTGGTTAGGGTTGTCATAATTGGGGATTTTCGAAATGTTGGGTTGCTTTTCAAAATTGGGGGTTGTTCTTGCCAAATTTTTTATTGGGTTCTGTTGCATTTAATCTTGTTGCATCTATGTTGGCCCCTTGTGGCATTTTATCATGTATTTAGGCAAGATTTTACCATGTTCATGCATTGTTCATACTCAAAGTGCTGTCACGCACATTAGGTGTTTGATTAAATGTCTAAATGACATTGTTGTGCCTAATTGGTCTCAAGTGAGTCCCAATTTCAAGTTTTTCATATAACTTATCATGTTTTGGTCTAGAATTGATCTTTGATCATGTATGCATTACACTTTGCACTTGGTGCACTCACTTGGCAAACACCTAGGCACTCTCTAGGCACACACTCATGCATTTCATGTTACACACACATATGCGTACACACAAACACACACTTGCACAACAATTTAATTTCATGCAAAATGTCTTTTTGTTCATGCATTTGTGTTTTAGTTTAACGATGTATGGTGTGTAGCATGCGTATATGAATTGGTCATGCCCTGTTTTGAATGTTACTCTGTTTTTGGAAGTATCACTTTTTGATTTAAACTAACTTGAATCTAATCAAGTTTTGTTCTTGTGTTGTGTGCACTTGTGCTTTATGTGTTGTTTCCACTTGTGTAGATGTCTCCCACCAAGCATGCCGGTATCAAGAAGAAGGGTCCCAAGCGTGCTCGTACTGAATCCGATCACTTCAAATCCGCAGAGGCAGATATGAAGTACAATGATTGCTACAAGAGAGCAACCATTATCATGGAAAGGGTGGTTCAATTGGAGGAGCTTGAGAATACATGCATTCCAGATGTGTTCAAAGAAAGAACCTGGACAAAGTTGCTAAATCCAGTTGGGAATGTGTACTCGAAAATTATCAGGGAATTCTTTTCTAATGCTGCTGTGGAGGATGACAAGATAGTCTGCTGGGTGAGGCACAAAGAATTTGAGATCACAAAGGATAGCATTCAAGACTTCTTGGAGATTCGTCCTCCCTCACAACCGATGACAGTTCAGTATGATGAGAGATTGGGGCATATCACGGAGATGATATCAGCTCTTGGTGGAGTTCCAAAGAAATCATCAATGGATACTCTCAAGTTCTCTCCAGAAATGAGAACTCTCAGCTATGTCATGATCCATAACCTGTATCTGGTCACCAACCTCACCACTCTCTCGGCTCCAAGGACGAGGTTTCTCTACGACCTTTTTACTCACAAGGAAATTGATATCTGCAGCCACATCTTCCACATTCTGAAGAAGAGCATCACGAAGCAAAATTCCAGAACCATAATGCCCTTTCCTTCATTGATCATGGGGCTCATTGCCAAGACAAAGTTGAAATTCCCTAGTGGCCTCACTGTTGTTCAGAGGGATTACCCCATTGGTGCAAACACTCTAACTCGGAGCACAGCACACATTAAAGGCCCCAAGACTGGTGCTCATCTCATTCCACCACCTCGGGTCGTGCCTCAGGATGCACCAGATGAGGGTGGGGATACAGAGGAGGAGATTGACAGGTTTACTTCTGCTCCAGAGACTGCACATCCAGAGACTGCACAGCCATCATCTTCAACACAAACACCAGGTCTCAGCAAGCTTGATCAGATCCTAGCTAAGATGGATCACATGTCCACAGTGCTTGACACTCATGTACAGCACACAGCGGATCAGTTTGCATACCTCCAGGAGCAGATCACCACATTGTCAGCCCAGATTCAGAGCCTATCTCCTTCACATGTATCAGACTCCGACTCCGATCAGATCTAGTCCTTTGGCCATTCCAGTCAAAAAGGGGGAGAAAATTTTGAGGGGGAGCTGCTGAACAAGAGCTTGCACAGCCTTAGGGGGAGCATAGCCTAGACACATAGCTATAGTTGATATTGGTTATTGGTTTTACAGACGGGTTTTATACAGCTCTTTTTAGTTTTTTTCTGGTTTATGGTTTATAGTTAATGTCTTACTGTTTTCTGGTTTATAGTTCTGACACTTATGCTTTAACTTCAGTATTAATTTTAGTATATTCAGTATATTTTCAGAACTGTGTGTTTACGTTCTATGCTTTGTGGCATATATGCTATGTGGCACTTTTATGTTTGTACCCATGTTGCTTATGTAAGCTTTAAGGGTTTGTTTCATGCATTGTTTTGTAGGTCTTTGTGGTTTGTGCCATGCATTTGCAATACCTTGCCTATGCAACCTTCATGCATGTTTGCTTGTCGTTCAATGTCATGCATTTTACTTCAAGTACATCACTCTTGTGCCCATGTAGGATTGTTCCTAGATGCATACACGTACTATGCATTGGTTGAGTGATGAACACTCGTGTGCCCTAGTAGGATTGTTCCTAGATGCAAATACTTCTTGTATTTCGCATTGGTTGAGTGTTGGAGTTGCAAGTGACTCTCTTCAATTGAGCGTATCTTCTTGCAAATCCGGATGTTCGTTCCATGTGTGAATGAGCATAGTAATTGCTTCTGTATAGTGATTACTTGTTTGATCTTGCCATGATCTAGTGTTTCTATTTCGTTTTGCTCGATCATGCTATTATTGCTCCATATGTTTTTCAAGTTTTCTGCATACAATGATGATATTGTGTTGTTGTGTTTCAGGAGTTACTTGTTCATATGTTTCAAGAGCTTATCAGAATCTAGAATTAGGTGTGAGTGAGTTTTGCCTTTGTTCCCAAACTCACGGTTAAGTCTAGAGTCTGTTTTAGGGTTTTGTCACGGAATAGCCAAAGGGGGAGATTGTAAAGTTGTAATTTACAACTATGTTTTGTTGGCTTTTATTCCGTGCCAAATTTGATTGTAATTATGTTCAATCGTTTAAAACCCTGTATTTGTTGTGGGATTTGTTGTAAGGGTTGTGTGATAGAGAGAGTGTTTGAAGACTCCAGCATTTGAAGAACTGAAGGATTCTCGCGGGTATCTCGCGACCTAGCATCCCGCGAAGTGAGCCATGTGCCAGGCACATGCTGGAATGCGAAGAGTCAGGCCAGGTGGAGACAGTTGTGTCTCGCGAGTATCTCGCGGGTAAGGCCTTCCCGCGAGACACCCGCGAGACTAGCTGTTCTGCCAGCCTGTACTTTTTGAGTCACACCTTTTGCACCTCTCCTATATATACCATCATTACCCACAATTGTTGAGGAATGCTTCAGAGAGAAAACCCTAGCCAAACACATTGGTAATTAGAGATTGTCTTCCTCACCTTTCTCTATACATTTGCTTGTGGTATTTCCTCAACCCTTCCCTCTCCATTATCCATATCTTTGAGAGGTTGATAGCCCAAACACTTACCACACCTTGTGAGTGCTGTGTGACGTTTTGGTGCTGCTGGGAAGCATTGGAAGAAGCCTTGAATGGCAGATGCAACATGGAGCTTGTTGCGGGATCCGGATAACTAGGACAAGACACGGTTCCGAGAAGCCTTGTTGGAGTAGGAGCTTGGAGGGCTTAGGTACAGCGGGTAGACTAGGCTTGGAGGGTCTTTTGCTAACCCATGTATCCCAACTGATTGTCTAGTGGATCGATTTCCGCTTGGAGGGCGGCGGAGAGGTTTTTCGCCGAGTTCTTCGGTTTCCTCTTCGAGAACACGTCTTGGTGTTTTCTGTGTTTGCATCATTCTTCCCTACTCTTGTTTAATTCCATTATACTGCTGTGTTGCTTAGTTTATGGATTAGAGTAGCTTACTTGTTCATCCGCTCGCTTTTACACTATTCCGCACTTTGTATTAAAGTTGTGTAAAACCTATCGAGCCGTAATTTTTATTTGGGGGTCTAAACAGCTCTTGTGTTTTTCAACACATTTTCGAGCTTTCAGAGGATGAATATATATGGTGAGAGCAGATCACCTTGTCTCAAGCCACGGGAAGGGCAAATTTCACCAATTTGATCCCCATTAAAAAGCAAAGCAGCCGAGGTAGTAGAGATGCAACTAAGAAGGAATTCTATCTGGATAAATTTTGTTTAAGGATTAGAAGTCTAAAATATATATTTACATATATCAAAAACCTAAACACATTTTCCTTAATCAAGTTCACATCAGATTGATGACACTGAAGAATTTATAAATAAATCTCAACTTTGAAAAATTTTACAAAACAATTTGAATGGTCCAATCGTGATAAGCATGGCTCGATCTAATAATTTAGGAACCAAAATTGGGTTAAAGTGAGATTTCACAAAATTGGAAAAAAAAAATTAATTTTACAATTTTATGCCAAAGTTTAAGACCATAATTAAATTAATGCCAAAAGATGTTGGATTGATGCAACAAGAAGTATTTGGAAAGTGCATTAGACCAGCTTCCATTTGAGGTCTTTGAGTGCGCAAACTCTAAACAACCAACTAAATCCACAAAAATACAAAAAATGAAAACTTTGGCCAAAAAGTATTTGGGTGACTATGTTCTCGTACTCATAAGAGCATCCACAACAGTAGAGACAAAGTTTTGGCTTTTTAGCATCACAAAAAGTTATTTTATCTATTTTACTTTCTCACTTTACAAAACATCCAATATCAGTGGTTTTATTTTAACTTTCAAAACAATAAAATAATATAAACAACGCAATAAAATAATATATCTATTACATTAAACTTTTTTTTTTTTTTTTTTTTTTGCCTATTCTTCATTGTACATCACTATCTTCAAGCACCAACTCCACCACCAATGTGAAACTCAGCACCCAATAACCTCAAATCAGCAAAAACCCAACACAAACTTAGCACACAAACCCGACACAAACTAGCTACTGTGGGTTCTTTGTTCTACTTCTATCCGTCAGATGAAGATCCAACAGAACAGATCGGCAATGGGGCTTGGGGTGATGGGGTCTCAACGAGATGGGTTTGGGGAGATGGGGTCTTGGCAGTAGGGGTGTCCAAGACCCGCTCGACCTGCCAGAACCACTCGACCCGCGGCTGATCAACTCGAGCACCATTGCGGAAGGCGAGCTGGCCGGCGAAGTAGAGAGGAGATGAGGGGGAGAGAAAAAAAAATGAGAAGGAAAAAGGAAAAAAGAAGAGAAGCCGGAGAGAGAGAGAGAGAAAGAAAAGAGAAAATATTTTTTTAAAAAGAGAAGAGAGAGAAGTTTAATAAAATATATATATATATATTTAGCTATAGCACCATTACTGCAGCATACATTTTAAGTATTAGTGTTGCTAAAAATAGCAATATAGCTATTTAGCATCCACAATAGCACCACTATTGTGGATGCTCTAACTTAAGCAATAGGAAGCACGAAGCCTAAAGTTTGACGCAAATAAAAAAATATATATATATTAACGCAATAAACTCTCCAACAATACCTCATTTGGACCCAATTAAGATCAAGAACAACAGGAATCAATAGCATGAAAGTGGAGGGTAAAAACAATGGCACTATTGCAATTCACATGCAAGGATACACAACTAAGCAATAGTACAATAGTAACTTTTTTTTGAGAAGAAGGCCATCGAGGCCACTTTATTCTAAAGTTGGAAAATTTTACAGATAACAATTATAAAGGTCAGGAGGAATACACTCCATCCAAACCATCAAGAAGGAAAAAGATCTTGCTCTCTTGACCATGACATCAGCTAATGCATTACCTTGCCTATAAGTATAAGAGAAAGAAAAGCTCTAAAGAGAGCTAGTAGAAGACAAAATGTCTCTAATAATGTGACCAAAGGAAGATTCTAATAAATTCCCATCTTGGAGAGTAGAAATGGATGTCTCAGAATCACTTTCAAAGGTAGAGCTATGGAGAGCAATGCTGGAACTGGACTGCTCCTCTTGCTGCAAGAGTTTCCAAAACTATTACCCAAGATAGTGAAAGAATCCTCTCGAACAAAGTTACAAGAACTTCATCTTGTCATTCTGGACTACGACCTCGATACCTGCTACATTTATGTCCTCGAAAAACAGCCCCATCAAAATTAGTCTTCACCTGACCTTGATCTGGAGGCTTCCAAGTTGGTCTTCTAGGCTGAACCTTATTCTTTGGACAAGGCTGAAATCTTTGGAAATTTTGGAGATTTTGTCGAGCCAAACCAACAATTCTCTAAGGGCCAAACCAGTACATTAACCCAAAGCTTATTCCTTCTAGTCCAGATTACCCAACAGGTCATAGCAAAGAGATCCTAGTTTTCTGAGAGCTAAGAAATAAACTAAGTAGATCCTAGCATAAATGAATCTTAGAAAATTTAAAAGGAAGGCCTCTAAAAAATAAGTTCCAAACTGTCTTAATCTTTTCACAAAACCACAAAGCATGAAGGGTGGATTCTTCAGTAGATTGGAATAGGTTACACACTAATGAGGGGATAATTTTACGGTCCACTAGATTCTATAGAGTTAGGAGAGAATCAGTACTAGCTATCCATAAAAAGATTTAACTTCATTTGGTATTTTCAAATGCCACAAGCTAGACCAGAATTTTGCTGAACTATCAGCATTAGTCGTGGAGACTGACTCCCCAATCACCTACTCGCAAAGGAGATTATAATCTGATTTCACCGAATACATGCCATTTAATTGTATGCTACCAATACAGAAAGTCTTTTTGAGGGGTTGAGCATATGGGGAATTGACTTGATTATTTAGGCTTTAGATGGGAGAAAAAGTTGATCTATGAGGTTAGAGTCCCACCATCTATTCTCTGCATCAATTAGTTGATCAACTGTAGCATTATCTGGTAGCAATGAAACTGGGGATAACACACAGCCAGATGTACTACCAAGGAGCCAAGCATGTTTATAGATTTTTGTAGTTGAACCATCACCAATCCTCCACTTTTCCCCCAAGTTTATCACCTTCCTAGCTTGAAGAATACTCTTTCAGACATATGATCCGACCTTAGGCTCTACATAGAAAATTGTACATGTTGAGAAATATTTGGCTTTAAAAACCTTATAGAACAAGGAATCAGTATCATGTACTAATCTCCACATTTGCATAACTAACATAGCTTCATTAAACTTCCCCAATTATTTGAAGCCCATCCCCGCCGCGCCCCCCCCCACCCCCCCATTTTTTTTTTTTTTGACAGAGGGTTTCCCAATTTTTTCCAATGGATCTTTCTCCTATCACTGTGTTGACCCAACCAAAATTTATGGATCATTACTACAATATCATGACAAAAACCAACTGGAAGTTTAAAGCAACTCATAGCAAAAGTTGGGATGGCTTGAACCACTACCTTCAGTAACACCTCCCTACTAGTCTGAGATAACAATTTTTCCTTCCATCCCTGCAACTTACCCCATATATGCTCCTTAATATAATTGATACTTGCCCTCTCATTTTTTTTTCCCACCACCACAAGAAATCCTAAGTATCTCTCTTACTTTTTTATTTCAAGGACTCCTAAAAAAATTTTATGGCATTTTTTGTCATTGTTGAAAATGACTTCCCAAAGAAAAGATTTGTCTTCTGTTTATAAATTTTTTGATCTGATGCCAATTCATATCTCCCCAAAATACTTTGGATAGTATAGACCTCTCTTAATTTAGCTCTACAAAATAAGAACATATTATCTGCAAAAAAACAAATGAGAGATCTAGGGTCCATTTCTAAAGAGAGAGAAACCTTTTATATCACCATCCACCACAAATTTTTGAATCAAACTATTTAAACCCTCTGAACAAAGGAGAAATAAATAAGGAGACAATGGGTCACCTCACCTTGTCTAATCCCCCATGTGGGTTTGAAGTTGCCTTGAGGTTCTCTGTTCACCAGGATAGAGTAGGAGACCGAATTGATACAACCCATAATCATACTTATCCATCTCTCATTGAATCCCATTTTCTTTATTAGCTGACTTTCAACCCAATCATATGCTTTACTTATGTCTAACTTCATAGCCATAAATCTGAATTTTCCAGCCTTCTTATTTTTCATGTGGTGTAGGGTTTCAAAAGCCACGAGAATATTATCTGATATAGCTTTGTCTGACTGGAAAGCACTTTGAGAGTCCGAAATAATATATGGTAAAAAATATTTAACCTTATTTGCCAACACCTTAGAAATGAGCTTATATAAAATATTACACAAAGCAATAAGGCGGAATTCAAAAACTCTTACTCCTGACTTTAGGAATTGGAGTAATAAACATATGGTTCGGACAAGGATAGTGTTGGGATTTATGCCCTAAAATCCAATTTATTGGCAGGTCATAAATAATTAAATTGTTTAGTTATATGAGACTATTTATATATGAACTAATGGGATATTATCTTAGTCCATGAGATGCATAGTATGTGATTTATGTGAAAAGTCACAGAAATATATAAATCACAAGTTCTTTGTAAACTCAGAATTATAGTTCATAGTCGGTGATGAAATTGGGCATTTCATCTGCGAAGACTATAACATATCAACTAAGATGATTTATCTTGATCATGGAAGTGGAGACTTCTAGTTGGTATGTTGATATGTTTTAAGAGCTAAGACATATTGAACTGGACCGCTGTGAGATTTATTATTCTCCTAACTACTGTCAAATGAATAATAAATCTCACGACTTCTATTTACATCAACTCTAAATCCTGAGAGAATAATGGACTTGATCATGAGATGTAGGTTGTTTTGATATATCAGGAGTGAGATCTAAAGTTACGGTCAAAACCTCAGTATGTTGGGCAACCACATTTAATGTTGATGGAACATATATTCTCAAGATGGAATTCATAATCTCTTAACGGAGATATAAAATATTCCCTTGAGATAAGTTTAATGGGTTTGGTTATTCAGAGTGTTGGGCCCAACCACTTTAGTAAAGAGTTACTAAAGTATATATTTATGGAATTGGATTTCATAAATATATAATGAATAACATAAAGGATTAAACCGGGTACTCAATGATTAAGATGTAGTAATCTTCAAAGTGGCAGTCAATATTTATGACTTTGTATTACTACGAATATTTTAATGAAGGGGTTGTATGTATAATAAGTCTTGGGATATAATTTATTGATAAGGCCTAGAGTGCAACTATATTTATATAGTGGTATTAAATATAGTTAATGGTAACTTTGAACTTGTCAAGAGTTGACAGAAAAGCTCAAGACCCATTGGAGCTAGTGTCTTATTGGTCCCTTTTGATCCCACTCCAAGCCACACTTTTAAGCCCAATTGGAAAGGCCCAAAAGGCCAGCCCAATTAGATAATTGGTTAGATACAAAAGGGAAAAACGTTCAGAATATTTGTAGAGAGAAACATCATTATCAAATGGTGTGTATGTGAGTTTTTTTTTTTGTCACTCTCAAATCACCCTTTTGTTACCGATTAAGAGACCACACATCTTGGGCATCAAGTGGAATTGGAGTGAAGATTAAAAGTCTTCCCAGGAATGTTTGATCTTCAAGGTTTTGAATTTCACCACACCAACGTACGCATCTTTTTCTTTATTCTAGAATTCATGGTTACATGTTTATCATTCATGATTGAAGTAGATCCGTGTTTTGTTGCTTCCGCTGTGCGTTTTGTATGAGATACAAAACCAGATTTTCCAACAAATGGTATCAGAGCGGTCTTCAATATCATGCTTGTATAACATGTGATTGAATTTTAGAATTAAAGAAAAATCGTTCTCTTGGTGATTTAATTTTCTGCAGTAAAGTTTCTGCATAATTTTATTCCAAAACTTGTGTTTGTTTAAACCAGATGCCGTGTGTTTTTAATCTTTGTATTAAAGTGGAACACAGTGGTTATGAATTGCTATGTTTCTTATCAACATAGATTGTCAAGGTGGGTATACGGTTATGAGAAACCATATACATCTGACAACGTTGATTACACCTTAATGAATATAGAATAGCGGTTTTACTTTTTTGTCTCTATATTATATTAATAATATTTCAGTGAATTGGTTTGCATGATGATGTTCAACGTTGTTTCATTGATATTGTTTATTAATATATATATGTGGATTCATGTGAATATATGAGTCTAATTTATAGATTTTCATATGATATCTTCTTAGTTACGGTGCCATGATTATAGTTATTGAATGTAAGTGGAATAACTGTCAAGTGCGTGAATGATGCATTACACCACTGTGATTCTTCATTGCATGGCTTGGATGTTAATGCACCGCTTGGATAAAGATATATATGGGTTCATATGCATTCAAGGCTTCATCATGAATTGATTAATATATATTAAGGTCTGAATGATGTACGTAGCTTTTTTGCTTGCCTTGCATTATTTATTTTATGATCAAACAGTATGTTAATGCTAGGATAATGAAATTTATTCTTAATGAGATTAGGATTATGTTTTCAAAGGTTTCTAGCATTATTATTATGGTTCTTGATTTTGATATTGAAAAACCCTAATGTTTGATCTGAAAATCTTCGTTGATAAAATCAAAAAGTGTTTTTGATGGAAGAACAATGAAGATGTCAAAACAGTTAGTTGTTTGTTCAAGAAAAACTGTAAAAAAACTGCCTTAGAAAATTTCTGGAAATTCGAGTTTCACGAGTTTCGATCGATCGAAAATCACTTTCGACCGATCGAGTGAAACAGTGATTAGACTTTTTAAGTAGATTGATTTTTGATTGATAGTCGATCGATCAAATTTGTTTTTCGATCGATTGAGAGGCAATCGAGTATCGATCGAACAAGTCAGGTGGTCAAGTTCGAATTGTTTAATTTTTTCGATCGATCGAGAGGCACATTCGATCGATCGAAAGAAAGAAAATTAGAATTTTTTCTAAGTGTTTTCAAGTTTTTTAAGAGCAAAGTGATGTGTGATTAGATTACACATGGTTCTAACTAAAAGACCTAATGAGATCAAAGATGTTAGTTAGGTAGACCTCTTGGTCCTAAATCAATTTATGATTAATAGTCCTTAATTTATTTTAATTAGAAGTTTTTTTTTTTTTTAATGAGATTAAAATTCTAATTAAAGTTATATAGTTTCTAATGAGATTAGAATACTTTGTTTAGTAAATTAAGGATAGAGTTCTATATAACTAATTTTTGATTCATTAGTGTTTAAGGAATCCTAAATAGTTTAGGACTTCCATTTTAGTTAGTGATTCTAATAAGATTAGAGTCTTTAACAACTACAAGGTTATTAGTTGTGATGGGATCACAATTATTTAAGAAAAACCCAAATAATGACTGAGAGTTCTTGAAATAACCCTTTTGTTAAGTTTATTGTAATGTGAGTAGATACCTTGTCTTCACTTCGAGTCTTGCATTCCATGCGGAGGGTATTCACTTCACGGATTACAAGGTTAGACTTCTTTGTGATTGCGCGAATGTTCGTTATATTATTGTGACGTGACATAGTTACATCACATTGAATTTAAACAATTAAACGCATTTGATGTGTAGGGTTAAAATTGTGATTAAATCACAATGATTTCAACACAATCCACTTGTTTTAAAATTTATAGTGGGAGAGAGATTCAAAGGTTGATTCTCACGGCCTCCATTGCTGGTTTATAGTAGTGTGATTAGGCACCTCGCCTTGGCGTATATGCCTTGCTCCCTTCGGAGGGTGTTTAATTCATGGTACTACAGATTAAACTTCTTAATGATAGATGAAGTGTGTTTTTACATTGAGAACGACCACGCTTCCGTGGAGTTACTTGGTGACTCACATTGATTCTAGGCAATGGTGTACACTAGACTAAGTGTAATGTTAACCTCCCTTCGGAGCTATGTCATTATTACTTAGAGGCTAAAGGAAAAGTGGCAAATTATTTTTGTTTGGTAAGAGTTACCATGATAGCATTAATAATGAGAATAATTCTCGCCTAATCATAGTGATTGGTATGACCTCGCTTCCGAGGAATATTAATTGCGGGATTAGGTTGTCGTTGCACCTAGTATAGTATGGTTTTCGGGTTCCATATTATATGGTTATGGATGCAAAATGATAATGTCCTGCTATTTAAGTTCATGGTCTCAATGTGAAGTTGTCATAAATTTTGTCCTCTAGCTACTATTTTAGTTGAATCACATTAACTAAGAAATAATTTTGGACATGGTGCTTAAAGGAGCTGAAGTACATTTTCATGTTTCGATTCAGCATTGTTATAATTTCCTATATGTGATGCATTTAATGGAAGATAGCTTATGATATGATCATAGTCTCCATTGAAATGCTAATATGTTACTTTGGCTTCTGTCTCAATTATGCTATTGCATGAGATGCAAGAGTTAGTACTAAACTTAGACAAGTCTAAATAAGATGTTTGGTATGAATCATATTGAGTGCTAAGAAAAGCTTAAAAAGTTCCAATTCTATATCATTTTATGAAAATATTTTAGTTTTAAAATGAATTGGAATTCTTGGATGTAGAGATTAAATGTTAATCTCATTTGGATATGATCCACAAGTCCTTGTTAGATTCATTTGATCAATTCAGATTGTTTTGAAAATAAATTCTTTTTATATTTTTTGAATTGATGAGTGAGTTCTACACAACGGAAGACATCCTAAAAGTTAAGGCTAGGATCAATATGATTTAATTCAAATTCTTAGCTTGAACCGAAAGGTAAGGATGATAAGAAGAAGAATTAAAATACCAAACAATTGGACAAGTTAGTTGCCCTAGTAGTTGCCAAAAGGAAATTAGACTCAAAAGCATGACCAAAAGGAAAGTGTTTCTGATTTTGGTAAAGCTAAGCATTGTTCATAATTATCTTCTAGATGGAAATTTACATGTTTTACTTTTTAAAAGAGAAAGTTTCCATCCTTTTGTATTGTATGTTTTGGCACTTATGTCTAGATCTTATTAATCTAAGTGTTATTCAAGATTTGTGAAAGATGGGCTTTTAGAACCATTATTTTGTTATATTCACAATCTATGAATTCTATTTGGAGGATAATAAGATCTAGGGTTCCTTTTCGTAAAGGAATAAGGTTCCAATGACTTTTTTAAGTCAATGCATACATAAAGGAGGAATATGGCTCTTTTAAAGTAAAGGTAGATTATTCTAGAAGAAAAATGTCAAAATTTGTTATAGGACAATTATAAAATACATTTAGAAATGAGATGGTTGTATTAGATACACCACAAGACATTATTCTAGATATATAGCTAATACACAGGTACAATATCGTAGTGGGAGGATTACCAAATAAATTCATACTTTTGGAATAAACTTTTGAAGTCATTCCATAAGAATATGAATTTGATCCTTGGTCCTACGTAAAGGCAATAGATGATATAAATATGGGTTATTAGATCAAGGTTATGTGAATAGAATTAGATTCTATTTAAAGTCTAGAACTTGTAGAGGCGCTTAATTGCATTAAGCCTATTCTTTTTTAATAGGTCTACAAGTAAATGAGATTGATAGTTTTGAAGGCGCAAACCTTCAAAGTCAAGACTAGTGGAGAAAAGATTTATTCAAAAAGAAATGGTTCGACTATGAAAAGATTTTTTCACCAGTAGTTAAGTTTGACTCTATCAAGATTCTCTTATTCATTATATTTCATTTGGATGAAATATGGCAATGGATATCAAGAAAACTTCTTTTAGTAGCAATCTTGAGGAAGACATCTATATGATGTATCTAGACTTGTACATAGCAAAGAATCAATAGTGTTTAGTATGCAAGTTGCTTAAAGTCCATTTATGGACTAATGCAAGCATCTAGGTCATAAATATCATCTTTGATCAAGCAATCAAATTGTTTGTTTTTGATCAAGTATTAAAAGGCCTTAAGTGTGTAAAAGTTATATAGAATAATAAATTTCTTAATGTATATTAATGACATTCTAATCATTTAGGATGATGTAGAGTTATTGTCATCAATAGAGTTTTGGTTGTCTAGTCCAGTTTGATATAAAGTACTTGGGAAAGATTGGTCACATCCTAAGAATTAATCTTTGTTAAAATTCAGAAATTAGGATGTTGGGTCTATCTCAAACTGCTTAAATAGATTAGATTCTAGCCAAGTATAGCATATAATACTTCAAGAAATGATTCTTTCATTTTAAGTTTGAAGTTCCTTTATAAAAGGACTACGGTCCTTAGATATATAAAAGGAAGAGCAAATCAAGACGGATCCTTACTTTAAATCGATAGGAAGTCTTTATGCTATGTTAAATGCTAGGCTAAATATCTATTTTGTGGTGGGCAAAGAAAGCAAATATCAAGTGAATCAAAAATCACTTAATTTAGTGGGAGTAAAGCATATACTCAAATATCTTAGGAGAATGAGGGATTATATGCTTGTCCACAAAAGTGAAGTTTTGATGTTTACTGGATGTACAAATACTGACTTGTAGTTTGATTGTAATTCATGAAGTTGGACTTCAATATATGTGTTCATCCTAGGTGGTGAAGACACACATTAAGCGTAAGTATCATCTCATTAGAGAGATAAGAGTACGTGTAAAGTAGTAGTAGAAATGATAATTTATGCAATAAATCTGGCTGAAACTTGTTTCCAAACCTCGCCTTAGAGTGACTTTGAATTACTCTAAAGGGAGATAAGTGTCAGATGTATGATAAATTGTCTTTGAGGGCAAGTGGGAGATTGTTGGGATTTATGCCCTAAAATCCAATTTATTGGCAGGTCATAAATAATTAAATTGTTTAGTTATATGAGACTATTTATATATGAACTAATGGGATATTATCTTAGTCCATGAGATGCATAGTATGTGATTTATGTGAAAAGTCACAGAAAGATATAAATCACAAGTTCTTTGTAAACTCAGAATTATAGTTCATAGTCGGTGATGAAATTGGGCATTTCATCTGCGAAGACTATAACATATCAACTAAGATGATTTATCTTGATCATGGAAGTGGAGACTTCTAGTTGGTATGTTGATATGTTTTAAGAGCTAAGACATATTGAACTGGACCGCTGTGAGATTTATTATTCTCCTAACTACTGTCAAATGAATAATAAATCTCACGACTTCTATTTACATCAACTCTAAATCCTGAGAGAATAATGGACTTGATCATGAGATGTAGGTTGTTTTGATATATCAGGAGTGAGATCTAAAGTTACGGTCAAAACCTCAGTATGTTGGGCAACCACATTTAATGTTGATGGAACATATATTTCCAAGATGGAATTCATAATCTCTTAACGGAGATATAAAATATTCCCTTGAGATAAGTTTAATTGGTTTGGTTATTCAGAGTGTTGGGCCCAACCACTTTAGTAAAGAGTTACTAAAGTATATATTTATGGAATTGGATTTCATAAATATATAATGAATAACATAAAGGATTAAACCGGGTACTCAAGAATTAAGATGTAGTAATCTTCAAAGTGGCAGTCAATATTTATGACTTTGTATTACTACGAATATTTTAATGAAGGGATTGTATGTATAATAAGTCTTGGGATATAATTTATTGATAAGGCCTAGAGTGCAACTATATTTATATAGTGGTATTAAATATAGTTAATGGTAACTTTGGACTTGTCAAGAGTTGACAGAAAAGCCCAAGGCCCATTGGAGCTAGTGTCTTATTGGTCCCTTTTGGTCCCACTCCAAGCCACACTTTTAAGCCCAATTGGAAAGGCCCAAAAGGCCAGCCCAATTAGATAATTGGTTAGATACAAAAGGGAAAAACGTTCAGAATATTTGTAGAGAGAAACATCATTATCAAATGGTGTGTATGTGAGTTTTTTTTTTGTCACTCTCAAATCACCCTTTTGTTACCGATTGAGAGACCACACATCTTGGGCATCAAGTGGAATTGGAGTGAAGATTAAAAGTCTTCCCAGGAATGTTTGATCTTCAAGGTTTTGAATTTCACCACACCAAGGTACGCATCTTTTTCTTTATTCTAGAATTCATGGTTACATGTTTATCATTCATGATTGAAGTAGATCCGTGTTTTGTTGCTTCCGCTGTGCGTTTTGTATGAGATACAAAACCAGATTTTCCAACAGATAGTACTTGAGTTTAGACAAGATACTACAGCTTGATAAACATCCTCACCAATGTCATTCCAGTAGTATTGACAGAATATCGGGGGCATCCCATCAAGATCAAGGGCCTTCAAGGGAGCCATTTGCTTCAAGGCCAAATCAACTTATTGCTTAAAGAAAGCACAAAGAAGCAGTTGGTTCATCTATGAAGTCAAAACCAGTAGGGAGGCTTCTAGGATTTCATCAATATTACTAGAAAAAAGATTTGAAGAATTAAACATCTCTTGAAAATAATCCACAAATAGTCCAGCCACCTGATCTTCACCTTCACACCAAGAACCATCAGACGTCCAAAGCCTTTTAATCTCATTCCTTCTATACCCCTGTGATGCTCTACCATGAAATTATCTTGACTTTTAGTCACCATGCTTTAACCAGACTTATTTTTATCGCTGCTGCCTTGGTTTTTCTTCTTGAGTTAACAAAGTTCTCAATTCACCTTTTAACTTAAGAACCCGATCCACACTGCCTCCCTTAATAGCCATGACTTCGACTTCCTTTAAATTTTTCCTCACATCAATTAACTCTTGGATAATGTTACCAAAGGATTTCCTATTCCAAAATTTCAAATTAGCTTGACATTTCTTCAAATTTTCATTCACCATTGCCAACGAAGTATTATTAAGTTGGACAGATTCCTAAACCGATTTGACTATAGCATGACATCCATCCTCTTGCAACTACACTTGCTCAAACCTCCAAGGTCTTTGCCGACGAATAGGAATACCCAAAGTGTGAATGATTATTGGTTTATGATCAGAACATCCCCACTCCAAATGGCAGATTTTTGTTGCTGGAAAGAGGGACACCTACTCATCATTTGCTATTGCTTTATCAAGTCTTTCCCATAACGTAACACCTCCCACAACATTCTTGCTCCAAGTAAATTTATTGCCAACATACCCCAGATCCATAAAGCAGCATTCTCCCAAGACATCTCTAAAGTCTTGCATTTGTCTATTTGGCCTTAGTCTTCCCCCTAACTTCTCATGAGCCTTTAACATTTCATTAAAATCTACAGTGCATAACCATGGATGCTTAAACTTGCTATTTAGATTTCTAAGAAGGCTCCAAGAAACATGATGATTGAGAGTTTTAGGAGCACCATTGAACCTAGCGAATCTCCAAACATTATCTTTACCTTCATTAATGAGAGCAATAACATGATTTAGGGATGAAGAAACAGCCCGAAGACTAAAATCATACTTCCATAGCAGCACCAAACCCCCCTCCTAGATTAACTTTTGAGACCACGTGCATATGCCTCAAGTTCAAATTCTTCAAAAAATCTTTTAGCCTTGCTTCAACCAGCCATGTTTTTGCTATAAACACAATTGCAGGATCTTCTGCCCTTATTAAATTACCGAGCTCTTAAACTTTCTCTAGGTTCCCAAGCCCATGACAGTTCCAACATAAGAGAATCATTAATCCTGGTGGGGCTGGGATGCAGCCACCGCCAATGAAAAAATATTTTCCTTGTCTTTGTGGAAAACCTCCCTACGTTTGTTAGGCAACTCATCATAGACTTCTTCACCCCCATTGCGTTTTGAAAGTACCAAGCCACCCATTGGAAAATTCCCATTTGTTTTAGCCCTTCTATGTCTCTTCCACTTGGCTTTGTAAGTCTTAGTCCCCATAGGGCATGTCTCCCTAAAGTTTGAAATATTTGCTAAGACTAAAGGAGGAACATGTGCATGAACTAAACTAAACTCTGGAGCAAGTGCTCTAAAAATATTAGGAAAGCTTCCTGACTTATCCAACAAAGGATCTACATCTGGAGCTAGAATATCTCCAAGATTTTCTCCATCAGACTTACCAAAAACCCCAAGTTCACGAGATTTTAGGATACCTTTCCATAAAAGAGCGATATGGGTGAGCAATGGGTTATGTTTCTTCATCGTTTTTACACGGATCTTCATCAAATTGTCAGATTGAGTAGGACTTGCTCATGGATGTTCTTGGTGCTCATTCCTATGACACCTTGGTTGAGCTTGAGCAGAAGCTTAAGAGGTGGCAGGGCTCTTTTTCTTGTGGCAACCAAGCACTCATCTGACAGCTTCTTGGAGACACCACTGCCCTTCTCCACACCAGACTAGATTGGCATCTGTTGGAGGTCATCACTTCTTGTTGGGGCCCTGCTTTGAGATGTGTCACCATTGGCGATGTTGACCTGTTGCCTACCTTGGAGGAGTTTGATCGTTTCCATTCTCTATCTACTCCTCTGAGCATTATTTTCACTCCACCGGTGCAGACACACTACCACAAGAGGCTCACCGATCTGATGGGCCTCAAAAGGCCCGTTGTGGAGGCGTTGACTTGGTACAGCAGTGGGGTAGGAGGGACCATGTCCTTTGAGTTCCTGCATGATTGGTTCCATTTATCAGAGTGCCCTGTTGGCTACTGAGATGATTTTGTGGATTTGGAGGAGTAGAGGGCATCCTATAGGCGTCAGGCCTTCCTGGTGGCCTTCTTTGGCGCGGTGTTATTCCCTTCACCATCAGGAGCTATCAGTTTTGCCATTTTTCCTCTAGTGAGTGTCCTATCTCATGGCACCTCTTTCATTCCTGCTTTACTTTCTGAGACCATTAGGTCGTTGTCCTTGTGTCAGGAGACTGGCAAAGGTAGGCTAGGCTACTGCCTGCACATGTTACTGATGGAAATATGAGTGTACGCAGTGGAAAAATTAAACGGATCTACTTCATTCACAATTGATAACATGCACTATGTAAGTTTCAGAATATAGAACAAAAAAGTGTACCTTAATGGGGTGAAATTCAAAACCGAAGATCAAAAGTTCTTGAGAACACTTTCAATCTTCACTCCAATTCCACTTGTTTCCCAAGATTTGTGGTCTCTCAATCAGTTATGTGTGTGTTCTAGAGAGAATCGAAGAGTGTCCAACACTCACATACATACCAATTCATACACTTGTGATTGATACAAAATTATGTATGTTTCTCTCCTAATAACTGATTATCTAATTGAGCCAGCCTGTTGGCCCTTTTCAATTGGGATTTAATATGTGGCTTGAAGTGGGACCAAAAGGGAACAAATAAGACACTACCTCCAATGGGCCATAGGCTTTTCTGTCAACTATTGACAAGTCCAAAGTTACCATTAATTATATTTAATACCACTATATAAATATAATTGCACTCTAGGCCTTATTAATAAATTATATCCCAAGACTTTATTGTACATGCAACCCCTTCATAAAATATTTGTAATAATACAAAGTCATGAATGAAGACTGCCACTTTGTGAATTACTACATCTTAATTATTGAGTACCCAGTTTAATCCATTTAAGTTATTCATTATATATTTATGAAATCCAATTTCATGAATATATACTTTAGTAATTTCTTACTAAAGTGGTTAGGTCTAACTCTCTGAATAACTGAACTCATTAAACTTATCTCAAGGGAATATTTTATATCTCCGTTAAGAGACTATGAATTCCATCTTGAGAATGTATGTTCCATCAATACTAAATGTGGCTGCCCAACATACTGAGATTTTGACCGATAATTTAAATCTCACTCCTGATATATGAAAGCAGCCTACACTTCATGATCAAGTCCATTATTCTCATAGGATTAAAAGTTCATGTAAATATAAGTCATGAGTAGGGGTGTTCATGGTGTGGTGCGGTGCGGTGCGGTTTTGGGTCATTTTTAGCACCGCACTTTGCGGTGCGGTTTAGCTAAAATAATAACTGCACCGCATCTTAATTTTGCAGTTACATGTACGGTGCGGTGTGATACGGTTTAAAGTTTAACCAAAATCATAAGCACACCGCACCTCATTTTTGCAGTTACATATGCGGTGCTATATATAAAATGAGGTTTGAAATTGGTATAAATTTCAAATTTTGGACATTTCCTACCCATACCAAAACTAATTTTTCCCTTTTTTGGCCAAGTTTTAAATTATTTAGCTAGTTTTTCTTTATTTTGGGTTGGCTTTTCTAGTCAACACTTGTTAGGGTTATCAATTTTTTTTTTTTTTTTTTTTTTTGGAAAACTAGGGTTATTAAACTATTAATAATATATTTAATATTAAAAATAAATAAATATATTAATATATAGATAGGGTGCGGTGCGGTGCGGTTTGTGCAGTTTTCTTATTATAAAACCACAAACCGCAATGCACCATGCAGTGCGGTGTGGTGCAGTATATTGTTACTTACAGTGCGGTGTGGTTAAGCTATTTTGCAGGCAGTTTTGGTGCGGTTTTTGCGGTTTGTGCAGTTTATGCGGTTTGGTGAACACCCCTAATCATGAGATTTATTATTCAATTAATAGTCGTTAGGAGAATAATAAATCTCATAGCGGTCCAGTTTAATATGTCTTAACTCTTAAAACATATCAACATATCAACTAGAATTCTCCATTTCCATGATCAAGACAAATCATCTTAGTTGATATGTTATAGTCTTCACAGATGAAATGCCCAATTTCATCATTGACTATGAACTAAAATTCTGAGTTTTCAAAGAACTTGTAACTTATATCTTCTGCGACTAAATCACATAAATCACATACTATACATCTCATGGACTATATGATAATGTTCAAATATTCATATTACCATTATTTCAGATAATAATAAAACAACTTTATTAATTACAATATTAAGTCATACATCATGTCATACATAATATAATACATAGCATCATACAATAGGATTCTAGAGCACTAATCCCAACAGTTACAGCTGTGATTCTATAGCCACCTGAATGTCATTGCTAGGGATCAGCCGATGGGCTTTGTTAGTAGAAATAGAGTCCGAGCTATTGTATCTCTCGGTCTTCCTTTTTTCGGGAATACTGATGGTTGGCTAAGATACTTGTGCAGCCTAAGTCCCATTGACTGGACCTGGAAGGTCAAGTGGAGCATTACTAGATGGCAAGGGCAGACCTATTGTGTCGGTTTACTCGGCATTCCCTTGGTAGGCATCCGGGGGTGCATGGGGTACTTCCCGGGCATGGCCATGTGATAGTTTGGGGGTATCCAACATATCCCTTGACTTAGTGATCTTTCTACTATCACCTATAAGTATGGGCTCGTGGACATCGATATAGCCATGATGGGGCATGCATCTGAGTTCTAAGAGGCGCGCAAGTCGAGTATTAACTTCCCCCTCTATTCTAGGGATGACCAGGAGAGGTTCTCTATTGAGTTTAGAATGTGGCGAGACACGAGGGATCCCATCTTTGTGCTTGATTTGTCATCGCCAGTTTCGACTGATTTGCCACTTCCGGCTGATATTCTGAGAGATTATACCCTAGAGTTTGAGATCAGGGTTGAGAAGGCTCTTGCAAATCTGAAAGAGTGCCTGAAGGAGGCTGTCAGGGACAGAGACTACAGTAAAGAGCTAGCTAACACACTCATGGAAGATATTAAGGAGATGAGCAGTGCCCAGGAGAGTGAGCTCGCTACTCTTAGGGCAAAGCTCAATCGAAGGGTGGTAGCCCCTCTAAGCATAGAGGCAGAGTGTGTCCAGTAGGGCCAAGGCTAGCAGCAGGGCCGATGGCTTAGCATTTAAGCTAGTGTAGGCAAGATCCTATATTCACTCCACTTTGAGCATGGAGCAAGGGCGAGAGGGACGATGAGCCTAGTAAGCCACAGCTAGCTTTCCGTCACCTTCAGACTAAGCTAGCTGAGAGAGAGGAGGCCTTAAGAGTTGTTACTGCAGAGGTGGGCACCTTGCAGGCTTTGCTAGAGACTAAAAGACAGGGCTCTACTTCTGATCCCACGATGAAGAGGGAGCTGGTCCGTCTTCGGCATTCCCATGATAGACTTAGAGGGATTGCTCGAGACCTAGGCTTTGATGCAACCGGATTTCTTCGCACTCATGCTCAAGATGACCTAATTCTCCTCACTGGTTTTGGGAGGCTACGCTAGGCCGTATCTGATCGTTTGGGCCATGTTTGACTTGTTGGCATTCTTTTCTGTTTACTTTGTTTCTGCATATGAGCTATGTAGTTAGTATTCCACCATGTATGGAAAGGTCCTTTGTAAATTGCAAGGCAATTGTGTAAGGCCTTCTGCTTTTTTTTTTAAGTTCTTAAAGCATAGTCTAGTTTGTTAGGCATGCTTAGAAACTGAGAGATGGTGTAAAGAGATGTTTATGAGGATATTCAAAAGATATATATGAGATTAGATTTCATGTTTTGATACCAGAATGTATGAAAGAAACATAATGGCACAAAACAGGCATGTCAATGAATATGTAGGCAAATGCTTTGAAAATGCAAGATTATACAAATAAGTGATAAATGTAAAACCCATGCATATTGATATCTTATTTTTCCAAGGACACATCCTGTTCTAGACGAATCTTTTCCTTTTTCCATTGAGGTACATTTCCCATTGGCATAAGCCAGAACATCTAGAGCAAACCACCAAGCCGTGGTAGTGTTGTAGACTAAGAGCATTCTCGAAGGTGTCTTCATATCTCGTCTTGGATGCTGGATCTATTTAATTTTATGATCTTAAGTAGAAATGCAAGCAGGTACAACTGACTGATTTTTCTTTTAAGACGTGACCGAACCGAGATGGCTGCCTATGTACCTCCATGAGGAAGAATCAGGTCATCACGTAGTTCAACTGACTTTTGATTGCCTTAAGTTTTGCCTAGACCGCCTTTTCGACTTTTCAATCTAATAGGCTCTCTCACACTCTTTCTTTTACTCTCATTTTGTGTAAACTGCCCTTTCAGGTTTTCATTTTCTCATGCACTCTTTCTTTTGGCTCTCCTTTTGCATAGACTACCCTTTCGAGTTTTTGAACTACCTTTTTACATTTTTTTTTTTTTTACACAAAAATGTAGAAATGAGGTGCACTGAGGGGCTTATTCATGCAAAGTACCGTATGACAGCATCAGAATTGGTAGGCATACTAAAGTCGTGCCCGTCCATGTCAACTAAGATCAAGGCTCCTCCGGAAAAGGCCTTTTTTACCACATATGGGCCCTCGTAAGGTGGGGTAAACTTTCCTCTGTGATCAGGCATGGCCTAGTTGAGTTTTTTCAAGACTAGATCGCCTTCTTCAAAGACTCTGGGTCTAGCTTTCTTGTTGAATGCTCGCTTAACGTGGAGTTGGTACAACTATCCATGGCACATTGTGGTCATGCGCTTTTCATCGTTCATTTTAGTTGTACATATTAGAAACGGGCCCATTCAGCTTCTGATAGCTCTGTCTGAGATAAAATCCTGAGAGAAGGGATTTTTACCTCTGCGGGGAGGACGACCTTCATGCCATATACCAATGAATACAAGGTCGCACTCATGGAAGTACGAACAGAAGTGTGATATGCATACAGAGAAAATGGCAAGTACTCGTGCCAATCCTTGTATGTGTCTGTCATTTTCACCAAGATTTTCTTTATGTTCTTGTTAACGACTTCCACTGCACCGTTCATTTGAGGGCAATAAGGAACCGAATTTCTGTGCTCGATCTTGAACTAATGGCAGAGTTGTTGGATCATTTTCCCATTTAGGTTTGTCCCATTATCTATAATGAGCTCTCCTAGCACGTCGTAGCGGCAAATAATGTTGTGTTTTAAGAATCGAGTTACCACTGCTTAAGTGACGCTCTTGTACGATGTGGCTTCCACCTACTTTGTGAAATAATCAATGGCCACCAAAATGCACTCATGAACATTTGAAGCTTTTGGAATCACAGGTCTGATGACATCCATACCCTAGGCTAAGAAGGGCCATGGTGCCGCCAAAGAGTGCAAAGGTTGAGAAGGAGCGTTCTTCTGATCTTGATAGGCTTGGCAACGATGGCATGTCCTCACATGTTTAATGCAATCATTTCCCATAGTGAGCCAATAATAACCAGCTCTCTTAATCTTGCGGGCCAATAGGGGTCCATTGGCATGAGCCCCTACTAAGCCTTCATGCATCTCTTCCATCAAATGATTAGCCCCAAAGGCATCTACGCATTAGAGCAAGGTAGAATCATTGTTCCTTTTGTACAGGACTTCTTCACTTAGGAAAAATTGGAAGGTCATGCACCGAATAAACATCTTTTCACTGTCCATCGCACCAAGCGGGTATTCACTACCCTTGATATAAGCCTTGATATTATAGTACCATGGCTTTCCGTCAGCTTCGACTTCAACACTCATGCAATCTTCGATGTTCATGCAATAGGCTGGAACGCCATGGACTTCTATGCGCAATTGCCACATATCGTCTCCTTCTGATAACTTGACCATGCTAGCCAGGGCGTCTGTAAACTAGTTATGCACTCAGGGAAAATAGGAAAATGTGATGTTTCAAAATTTTGAAATCAAGCAGCTGACGTATTTCTGATACAGAATCAACTTGGTGTCTCGGGCTTGCCATTTTCCTTCGATTTAGGAGATGATCAATAGGGAATCTCCAAAGACACTCAAGTCATAGGCGCCGAACTCTAGGGCCACTTGTAGGCCCACTATGCATGCTTCGTATTCCATGACATTGTTGGTGCAATCGAAATTCAACTTAACTGAAATAGGGATTTGTTAGCCTTTGGAGGAAACTAATACTGCTCCCACTTCATTTCTGGTAGAATTGGAAACTCCATCAAAATAGAGCTTCCAACGCCATGGTTCTACATTGTCTAGTTCTAACTCTAGTGCCATGACATCCTCATCAGGGAAAAGGGATTCCAAAAGTTCTGGATCGTTTAGTGACTGGTCTGCTAGGTAGTCAGCTATGGCCTGACCCTTAATGGCCTTTCTTGTCACTAACACAATGTCGAACTGGGAGAGCAACATTTGCCAACGGGAGATCTTCCCTGTAAGAGCTGGCTTTTCAAAGATGTACTTAATGGGATCTATACGGGAAATGAGTCATGTGGTGTAATAAAGCATATACTGCCACAGCTTGCGTGATGCCCACGCTAAGGCGCAACACGTCTTCTCAATGGCGATGTAGTTGATCTCACAACTAGTGAACTTCTTACTTAAGTAATAAATCACCCTTTCTTTCTGGCCAAGCTCAATCGATTTGCCTAGCATGCAACCAATGGAGGTTTCTTGTACCGCTTGGTAAAGGATCAATGGATATCCCGACGTCGGGGGAACCAAAACAGAAGGGTTCAAAAAATACTACTTAATCTTGTTCAAAGGCCGCTTGGCACTCATCTGTCCATTCCATCTTTGTTTCCTTCTTTAAGAGCTTGAATAATGGATCACATGTGGCGGTCAATTGCACTATGAAGCGAGCTATGTAATTGACCTTGCGTAAGAAGCTATGAATCTATTTCTCAGTTTGAGGCGTCGGCATATCCCAGATGGCTTGGACCTTTACTAGGTCCACTTCGATTCCTCTTTTACTAATTATAAAGCCGAGTTGTTTCCTGAACTAGCTCCGAAGATGCACTTGTTAGGGTTTAGTCTCAACCTGTACTTGATAAGGCACTTGAACAGCTTTCTCAAATCTACCAAATGATCCTTGGCAGTGTGGGATTTGGCAATCATGTTGTCTATGTAGTTTCAATCTCTTTGTGCATCATATCATGGAACAAGGTTACCATGGCTCGCTGATAAGTAGCATCAGCGTTCTTTAAGTCAAATGGCATGGCATCATACACATAAGTCACCCAATGTGTGGTGAATGCTATCTTGGCTTTGTCCTCCTCAGCCATCTTGATCTGGTTATAGCCTGAGAATCCATCCATGAAGGAGAAGAACTTGTTGGTAGTGGTATTATCGATCAGTGTATCGATATACGGCAATGGGAAATTGACCTTAGGATTGGCCCAATTCAAATCCATGTAATCAACGCACATGCGTACTTTCCCATCTTTCTTAGGCACAAGAACAATGTTGGCAACCCAATCTGAGTAGGCTATTGCAGTAAGGAAACCGGTTTTCCACTGCTTTTCTACTTCTTCTTTGATCTTCAAGATGATCTCAGATTTTATTCTTCGAAGGGCTTGTTGCACTGGAGGGCATTCAGGCTTGACTAGAATTCTACGCACGACAATCTCAGTATCTAATCCTGGCATGTCTTGGTAGGACCAAGCAAAGATCTCCCTAAATTCCTTGAGTAGCACTATGAGCTCGTGTTTCATGTCTTCAAGAAAGTTTACCCCAATCTTGACAGGTTTTTCATTCTCGCCTTCGTCAGCAAGGTTAACCACTTCTGTCTTGTCTATGTTGGGCTTAGGCCCTTCACCCTTTCTATTTAAAGCTTCCAAAATATCACGAGGCAGACTCGGAATTTCCTCTAATCCTTCAATATCATGTACCAACTCTATTGTCTCATTCATGTCATCAATATCCTCGCTATAGCAACATGACGATGTACCCACTTGGGAATTAGAATAGATCCTATAGAACGGAACATGTACAAGGAAACGTAAGACAATTTGCACACACATATTCATAGGAAAGCAAGTAAAGAGATAAATGCAAGGATTTCCTGAATAATACGCTGGATAATTTAATTAGTGGATTATAGCTAGGAGGAATAACAAAGTTCATGCCTGATAAAGATAAAAGGGAAACATTTTTTGGGAAAATAAACTGGAAAATGCAAATAACGAATGCAGGAAATAGGAAATAAACATGCAAAACAAATTAGATATGCTATTCCAACTCTTTCAAGCAATTGGAGGACCCAACCACACGATAATGGAATACTCCTTACTCAGCCGGTGCAACCACAAAGCAGGGCTTGGCGGTCTAATGGCCTACTATCTCACCTAGCACATAGGGCCTAATAGTAGAAGTCAGATCATCCCTTGGCGATAGGATGGCATTCACTGATAATTCTTCTAGACAAAGCCGGATGAGACAAGCCAAATCTGATTCTTCCTCACATGATCCCTATGCTACTTCTAATTTGATGACCTCGGCCAGAGCCAGAAAAGTGACCCAATGTGGGGAATAGACATCCCTTGGCCAATGCACTTCCTTTGCTTTCCTCTGGAAGCTTGAAAAAGTTCTTCATCGAAAAGGTCATAGCCCAAACCGAAACCTCCTACAGCACCGAGGCCTTGGCCTAACTGATAGCCAAATTTGAGTATCTCCTTAGCAGTCATTAAAGTAGCAAAGGGCCATGCTGACTCAAGTTCTGACCCTATTTCATTTTGCAACTAAGGGGGAAAAGTTCCATGATTTGGACTTCTTGCCATTGAATGATTTTCTAAAGTGATGCAAAACCTCCTTGTGGCAAGCAATTGAACATTTGCATAGTATTTGAAAATCTTAGGACGAACCCCTTTTTCACAGTGAAAATTTTAAGGTACCACACCTTGTCCTTTTTAGGAAACAATTGGCACAATCTGTATAAAAAAGGTTTTTGCAATGATCAAAGCGAATACAAAGCTCTTTTTCTGATACAATATTCACAATGATCCTTGGACAAAGAGACCAATTTTGATACAAGGCATTCAATACAAGGAAAACAAGGTTCGATCCCTCTGGCAATTTTGAAGAAAAACTTGGCCTCTTGCCTATCTCTATGGAAAGATATGGTTTCTTGTCACCCAATTTATCATATGTACAATTAGGTGAAAGATATCAACAAATGCATGCATGCCCTTGTAAGGTCGGGAACCCTTAAGGCTCAAGTGGATACTAATGCACGAGCGGTTCTGAGACCGTACCTCCTAGGGTTTCTCAATGCTATGCAGGCAAGCAAAGATCACACCTTCATTTGAGAATTTTTCTCGTGCAAACAAAATGCTTAAAGACATGCTCTTATCATTTTCAAAATTTTGGCTTACACCTTTGAGCGGGTTTTTATCATGGTGAGTTTCTATAGTGATGCAAAATAATGCACAAGCTTGGCAAGTAACTGAAACTTTCATATCATGCTTGAAATTGCAGGATGGACCCTTCTCTTTTGATTACATGGAAAGTAATGCTTTTACAAAACTTGGCTTTTTACAATGCCCCCAAATCATGAACTATAGACAATGGCTCTAATAGTGGGCCTTTTACAATATAAGGAAGTTAAAATTTACAATGAAAAGGCTTCATTCTAGATGCCCTTGCCTTCTCAGAGAAGATCTTGAACTTTGGCAATGTCCTCCTTGGTGCGGAGTTTTGGCTACCACAAATTTTATTTGTACACATTTATATGACAAGGCCATTGGTGTATGCACGCATGCCCTTGTAGGGTTAGAAACCCTTAGGGACCAGGTATGGTCTAAAGAGCAAGCAACAAGGTTGCATTTCCCTAGGGGTTAATCACAGATGCTGTGTAAACAGGATTGATAGAACCTAGAGTAGAGCATGACTCTTTGATGCAAGCAAAAAGGGCAAACCTACAAATTGAAATGGACACTTTCCCCTTGAATCATTTTGAAAACAATCCTATGAAGGATATCCCACCCTAGGTTGGGATCGGATTTGGCTCTTCCTAGTCCTCACGGGTTTGACATAGTTCAAGCCAACTATATGAGACACAGTTTAACTGGTAACTTGGTCATATTCTTAAAGGGGACCTCGATCATCTAATCCTTCCCTTCATAGAAGTTGTGGGATAGAGCGGATAAAAGAGGCCTTTTCAGCATAATCCTATCCACCCATGGACCTAGGAAAAGCCAACAATCTGGCATCCAGTAACTATTTAAGGTGAACGGATCTAGCATTAGCCTTCAACGCTAAGCCCAGGTTTCACTCAATATGAGGGTTATGTCATGCATTTTGAAATAAAATGGGAAAGACTTTCCAAGCAAAATAGATATATGCATAAGTAAAGGTGTAGCAGAAATTAAGTCTTACTATCCTAGGTTTGCACATGTGAAGGAAAGTTGTAAATCATGCCTTAGGAAAGCAGTAAAGCTTCACAAATACAAAAATACCTCAAAGCCGGTTTTTGGAAAATCATTTGAAAATATTTTTGGAAAATATTATTGAGTTTTGAAAATAGTTTACTAGGATATAGTAAAAGCAATTTTCAAAAAGAAAGCCCCGGAGGCTAATGCCAATTTCAATGTTTTTCAAAGCCAATGTCCAAAGATTAGGATCTTATCAAAAGCTCTAAAGGCTAAACTCTTTAAGTGTGCCCAGTGAAGTTGCAAGTCTATCGAAGCCTCGCAGCTGCTTGACTACCCATCGCGGCAACACTCATGCACCTCTCATCTATCTCAATCTCGATGCAAAAAGATGATGGTACGGAGGTATGTCATACCTCAGATGTATGAGTGGAATCTAAGTCGATTTTATGGATATTACCAAGGGTAAGTGAAGTCACCACCAATCATTGGGTTTTTTCTAGGTGTGATTGGTCACCTAACTCTATTTGATTTTATTACTAATCTTAGGTTAAGAAAATGTCATTTTTCCTAATCTAATATGGATGGATAAGAAATCTTGATTCTTGAATTTGAAAGTCTAGTTTCGTGTGGGGAAGGTGTTCGCCACCCCACAACGGCTGTCTAAAGACAGTATTTTGTTTTGGTAAAATCATAATTTTTAGACATTGGCAATTGAAAATGAGCTATTGGCATTAGCATACGAGGCTTTGAACATGTTGGGCTTTGAGGTTTGATTTTGGAATGGGTATGGTCTTGATCGATGCTTCCCAAGTTTGTTTGGAGTCGATGCCAAACTTCCACGACAAAAATCCGACATCATTTTGCCTTATTTTCATAGCGGAAATTCGGCAGCGCTTTGCCTCAGATGTGTCATAGTACGAAAATGCTATTCTCACCAAGATTTCAATGTGAGAATATGGCAATGGGGATACCCCATTTTCAAAAGTCTGGCGAAGTTTCGCATTTGGTGCTCTATGGCGCACCAGTAGGGTTTCGCATCTATGTATATGGCACGTATCGACATGCTTGTACTGTGACGAGCCGAAGCCCTTCAAAGTATCAAGCATGTTGATCCGTGTTGCATAAACGGGGAAACCAATGTCACTTGGTGACAACGATCGAGACAATCACACCGCGGTGATCGTGCACACAATATAGCATGAATATGCACCTACGGCAATTGCCTTGAGCACATACCCATACTACAATGTCAAGAGCTCTTTAGATTTATATTTCGGTCAATTGGACGTTACTACCTATAGATTTTTCTGTGCTTAGCATTTAAAATTTTATATATATATATATATATGCTCCAATGCAATAAGCATAACTGGAAGTTGTGGATTTTAGGCATGATGGGTCTAAGGGTTAACTTTTTGCACAGTTTAGTTGTTTAAGAAACTGTGCCCAAATTGATGGAATTGAGGGAAAAAAATGAAATGAAGAAGAAGGAAGCTGTAAAGTAAGTGTAGTACACATCCTTGTCATTCCTAGAGTGACATAGTACTACTACTAGGTGCTAGCCTTATCTTTTAAGGCATAAATGGTGGTAGAATATACATATATATATATATATAAAGAAACATATTATGATTAGGTGAAATTTTGGTGTGAGATAAGTAGACAATTATGAGATATTTTTAACAGTCTTTATCAGATACCGTTATAAGTCTTTCTTGAATTATATGATTATTAAGTAGATGGTGCTTGTAAATTGTTAGGTGAGATCTAAGGATTCTAGAGAAAGTGTTAGGGAGAAGTTCTTGTGGTGAGCTAGCTGAGGTAAGTAACCTTATCCTAATTGGTTTTATCTTTGCGTATTCTAACTACTGAAAATTGTTTACAGTTGTTACAATTTATTTCTATTGTATTATTGATTTCAAGTAAAGAATTATCACAAATATATCTGATTACTGAATATGATGTATTTTATCTAATTGTTTTTAGCTATACTAATTCAAAGTAAATTATAAAGAATTTCCACCAATAAATATGAGCATTGAATATAAGATTTATTTTTTATTTTATTTTATTTTTTTGCTACATTGATTTAAAGTAAGGAATATAGAAATATCACAAATATATTTGAATATTGAAAATATGATTATATATATATATATATATATATGTATATGTATTTGAATAAGATATATTTTTGTTAGAAACTATGATTTCATATATATGATTATGGACAATTTGACTATAAATTGATACTGATACCCAAACTAATGGGGATTATTCTTGGTACTCCGATACCTAGCCAATGAGAGTTATTCATTGGTATTCTGATACCTAAACTAATGGAGGTTATTCATTGGTACTCTGATACCCAGCCAATGGGGGTTATTCATTGGTACTCTGATGCCCAGTCACAGGGATATAGCATAACCATAGTCATAAGATTGTTAAGAATATGAATTACATTTGAATGTTTAACTATTTTGAGTCATTAAAACTACTTATGTATTTTTGGAACCTAATGTAAGTTATAGCTTTTGATATATGGAAAAACTAACTACTTTCTAAACCATCTATGATATAATTGTAAGATTAAAGTATGTGATCTATTTGCAAGTATTATTTTAAGATTATGAAACTTCTTTTGCTATTTTTGAAAACTCATAGCATATTATAACTTTTGAAGATTCATATTACATCTTATTACTTTACAGATCTATTGCTAGATAGAACTTATTCGAATTTTGGTTACTTATTGAGTTGTCAACTCACCCCCCCTCTTTCTCCTTTTAGATTTTGATCAAGAAGAGTAGCATATGTTTGGGCTTCCGCTGGGATGTGCGCATGAGTGAAGTTTAGGAAATCAATGGAATAAGATTTGAACTTTTATGTTTAAAATTACATTTTGTGTAGTCCTTTAGATTTAAAGGATTTAGCTTATTTTTATTTTGATGTTGGAAGATTATTATGTTGGAAATCTTTTGAGAATTGCATTGTTGAGGATATTTTAAAATTTATTGATGAAATTTTCTTTGAGGATAATCCTTTAATTGTTAAAAGGGCCTTACACACTTGTAGGGTGTAAACTTTATAAGTGTGTGGCTGTTGTCACATGCCTAGCTCTTACTTGGGTTCAAGGCGTGACAGAAGATTTACATACATCATGCACAATGCAACCACACAGATCAGGAAAGTAAATCAGACATTGCCAACATTCTAAGGGTATGGCCCAGCAAGGTACAAGAAATGTAAAACAGACATTGTCATACCTAGGGAACGCAACCCAAGCAAGGAGCTGGAAAAGTAAAGGGTACAAGGAAAGGGGAACCCTAATACAAGATTCTAAAGAAAAATCTAGAAGAAAGGGAGTAAGAAAACCGCTTGAGGAGGCTAGGCCTCCTAATCAACTAAACATTGCCCTTTATGGGCTTGCATCTTCTTGCTTGCATCCTTACCCTTTTTGCTTCGACCTAGGAGGTTGCACCCTTGCTCTAAGTGTCCATGCTCCATGCGTGTACATGCAATGACAAAAGAAACAAGCCAGCAGACAAGCAAAGGAAGAAACAAGGGAAAAAGGGAGAGCATGCCAAGAACACACTAACAAAAAGGGCCAAATGGGGGCAAACAAAGCATGCTAAGCATATAAAGGGGGCAAACAAGCATGTTATCAAACAAAAGGAGGGTGTCCTAGGAGGACAAATGTAGGTTTGGATCGAGTGTCTGTAGTTCCATTGGATTGGAGTATGGACAACACATAGACTCATGCATGAACATGTAGGCAAGCATGCAAAGATGCAAAAGAAGCAAAGAAAGCCAAATGGGTGGCACCAAGCAAGCAAGGCAAGCATATAGACATCGCACAGAATGGAGAAAGGCATGGATCAAGCACACCAACACTACGGAGGTGTATCTCACAAGTGGCTACATCCAAGCAAACCCTAGGAGGGACAAATGCAATCACATAAAAACAAGCCCTTTCGAGCTTCTTTGTGTTGAAAACCTCTTGTTTGATCCTCGATAACTCCTCGTTAGCATGTTCGATAGCTGGAACACGTGTTTTAAACTTTGATAGCTGCTCGACAGATCTCAATCGATCGAGATTTATGAGATTTCTATATAAGCAACCATCGCAATTTCAGATCTCACACCCTCAATCTCTCTCAACAGTTTTCAATCTTTTCACCTCCCAAACACCTCTCACTCACTCTGAACTTCATTCCCAAGCTTTCTTCGACCTTAATCTTGCTTTTCTTCATTGGTAAGGTCCTTAATCCCTCTCTTCATCATGCATTTCATATGTTTGACCTAACTTTTGGGATTTTTCTAAAAGTTTTGAGATTTTTCAAAATCAATGAAGTTTTTGCTCAATTTTTGGGATAGGTTTTGTCAAAATGATTTTTAAAACTTCATGCATTGCATCACATGTGCATTATAACAATGTTTCATGCATTTAGATGTGTGTTTACTTTGTTACTATGTTGTGTGCTGGTAGGTTTGGATTGGGCTGAGCCCATGATCAATTTATTTTTTCATGTCACATGTTCATGCATTCTCATGCATACGAACCTTCAATTCTATATATTTTGATATTTTTGTTGCTTGGTACTTTTCTAATTGTCTCCCTCTCTTTCTCTTTTTCTCTTCCTCTTCCGTTAGTTGCGTCATGGCTCCTAAGCGTAAGTCTACTCCGTCCCAGAACCCTCTTCATTCCGGGGCATCGTCTTCTTCTTCTCAATCTGACCCCACTCCCTCTCACGTCCGGTTCTGTGATGAGAAGGCCAAATCGGACTTCTCAAAGAATTTTTCACAACGCAACATTCATTCGGAACGCCAAGTCATTCTGTCAAATTTCTCTAACACTAACCTACCCACTGTCATCCACAGTAGGGGTTAGGAGTCACTTTGTGGCATCCCGATCACATGCTCTTCCATGATCATACAGGAGTTCTACTCCAATATGCATGGATTCAATTACTCTATACCTCAGTTTTCTACTCGCGTTCAAGGTATATGCATGGTAGTTACTTCGGAGATTGTTTCCGAGGTACTACACGTGCCTAGGGTAGTGCATCCTGACTACCCAGGCTGTGCGGATCTAAGGATAGTGTCCAAAGACGAACTTGCATCTCACTTTTGTGAGACACCATCATCTAGGGGTAACCGTCAAAACACCCCTTACTCGACCTTTGCTAAAGGTCTGAGATTCCTAAACATGTTAATGACATTTGTTCTTCATCCATTGTCTCACTACAACACTATCACAGAGTGTCGTGCACAATTTTTGTTGTCCTTTATTGAGGATATCTCTATCAACTTTCCTTCACGCTTTATACTCTCCCTTATTGATGTTTATAAGGACACGGCGATTCGTGATAAGCTCATTTTTCCTTCCACTATCACAAGACTCCTTCGCCATTTTTCTGTCTCCTATCTAGAGTCTCCCAATTTCTCATATGTGTGTGCCATTGACGCCGCTACGGTGAAGTGGAGTCTTGCACAGCTTCACTCGAGGCAGCCCTAGACGCAGGCGACAACTCCTCCAGTTTCTACCACTCCATCCACCTCCGCTCCTTCTTCTTCAGCGGGTGGAGTGACACTTGAGGCCATCATGGCACAGCTTATGCGTATGGATGCTCGCCTTGACACTCTCAGCGATGAGTTGTGTCAGGTGAACACACATGTCAATCGTATTGCGCGATGACAGGCTGTGATGGGTGGTTTCACAGTGGCTTCCTCTCCTTCTCCGCCAACTTCTGAGGATGAGGATGACGATGGCTCTGGCAGTGTTGATGATGCTGAGGATGATAATGATGGCTCACCTAGTGATGATGAGATGTCTACTTGATTTACTTGCCCTTTGTCACTCATGACAAAAAGGGGGAATAGTTTTGAGATAAGAGTAGTCATACTCATAGGGGGAGGGTAGTTTAGGAGATAGGGGGAGTGTTCATATATTGAGGGATGATGTGAGGATTTTTGTATCTTTTCTTTTCTTTCTATTTTAGATACTTTTTTCTTTGTATATTGGTCTTGTGACCATTTAACATACATTGTACTTATATTTGGTTTATATATATATATTGATGTATGTTCTTTCACCTATCTCTCCATATGTTATTTCTTTTCTATCTTTATTCACATGCTTTTTATTAATTGTATACAATCTTTTATTTCTATTTCACACTCAAATGCCTTGATGAGTTTTGTTTAAAATGTTTCAAAAATACAGGTTGTTAAAGTCTTCTTGCCATAAACTTTCTTCTTGCAAATTTTTTCAAGAGTTTGTGTTAGGATAGATTTTATTGTAATCAACAAGTGATATATGAGTTGAGTGATTTATGACTTCTCTCCTATCTCATTTGTGACCAAGCAACTTCATGATCTTCATCATGTGGATGAACTGAAGAACTTTGCAGCCAACATCCTTCTCATGTTGGTGATCAAGTCACGTATTGAGATCCGCACAACTAGTTAGTCACATACTAGGAGCCATGCATTGAAAATGAGAGATTGTCACTACAGAACAAGTCCAATTGGGTATTGGGGTAAGGGTTCAACTATAGGTTGGTATAAGGTACTAGGATTCCTTTACTTGTAACCGCTTGTTGTGATAATAATGGATTCTCGGGAGTGGTGACCTTAAAATCACCCGATGGGGTTTTTGCCATGTAGGTTTTCCCCATTTGTAAACAAATCACCATGTCAATTTATTTTCCACTGCATACTTAGTTTAATTGGTGATTTATTTGTGCTACCATGCACTTTGCATGTTAATTTGATAAATTAATAAACTTGGCTAATTAATCAATTAATTTATCACAAGGGTCAATACATTCTTAGCCTATCACAGATTTGCATCTAATGAAGATGCAAATTAGTTTTTTGATTTAAAAAATTCAGATTTGCATCTAATGAAGATGCAAATGAGTTTTTGGTTTGAGAAAAATTCAAATCTGCATCTAATGAAGATGCAAATCAGTTTTTGATTTGAGAAAAGATATGATAACAAGCATATTTTTGAAATAAAAAATAGATCTTAACAATAAAAACATCATAAACACATTCTAATAAAGAAAATATCGACAACATATGAGATGAGCATTGCACAATCAAAACTTATAGGCCAAGAATGTAATGACCCCGTGTAATGAATTAACCAATTAATTAGCCAAGTTAATTAATTAATCCAATTAGCACACAATAAGCGTGGTAGCATAAACAAATCACCAACTAAGTTAAAATGCAATGGAAAATAAATTGACACGGTGATTTGTTTACGAATGGCGAAAACCTACACGGCAAAAACCCCACTGTGTGATTTTAAGGTCACCATTCCTGAGAATTCACTATTATCACAACAAGCGGTTACAAGTAAAGGAATCCCAATACCTTATGCCAACCTACAGTTGAACCCTTACCCCAATACGAAATTGGACTTGTTCTGTAGTGACAATCTCTCCTTTCAATGCATGGCTCCCAATACATAACTAACCAATTCGATGTGCGGATCCCAGTACGCGGCCTACTCACTAACTTGAGAAAAATGTTGGCTGCAAAGTTCTTCAGTTCATCCACACAATGAAGATCACAAAGCTCCTTAGTTACTAAACCCTACAGTGTACAAACACAACAACTTCTTGAAGAGAAAGATGAACTAGGGCATGTCTCTAGTTCACAATATGCTTATGAAAAACTTTTGCATTGAGTTGCATCAGCTATGATGGCCCTTAAAACAATCCTTATAAATGTCTAGGGTTGTGAGAAAAGAAAGCCCAAATATCTATTGACAGATTGGAGTGAAATCAGATCTGAAAAACTGATTTTCATAAACCTCGATAGATACCCTATCTGTCGAGCAGTTGTTGAGCATCGGGCTGAAACAGCTTTTTAAAACTCAATAGATACTAGTCCTTCATTATTGTTGTTTGTTATGTTTTGTTTTGTTTTAGCTCATATTTAGTAAAGCATTAGTATTTGTGTTTTCTCTTACTTACCTAAATATGAAATGATGTTTCAGATAAGGGGAAAAAGAATACCCTCGAAACCTCAAAAATGACAAAAATACACCAAAAATCTAATAAATTACTAAAATAACCTCAAAATCTCTCAAACGACCAAAATACCCTAAAACATCTCAAATGAGCAAAAATACTTTAACACCTCTAAAATGAAAAAAATACCCTAAAACCTCAAAAATAACAAAATTAATTGAAACCTCTAGAATGACCAAAATACTCTTGAAACCACTAAAATGACCAAAATACCCCCAAAACCTCAAAACGATGAAAAATATTCTGAAACCTTCTAAATGACCAAAATAGCCCCAAAATCTCTAAAATGACCAAAATACCCCTGAAACCGCTTGAATGAGCAAACAAAAATTGATACCTCGAAAATGACCAAAATACACCAAACACTAAAATACTCCTCAAAATAACTAAAATAACCAAAATGCCCTAAAATCCTCTAAATTGAGCAAAAAAACTTGAAACTGTAAGGACATATGTGATTCACTTGTTAGGACATATGTGATTCACTTGTTAGGAACATATGTCACTATTTTATGTAATTGGCTAATCCTTTGACAAAACGCACTTTACTTGTATTTGGATAGATCTAGGATGTGTTTAATACTTCAAAAAACTTTCTTCCATGATCAAGTGTTGAAACCATGCAAGTCTGTCCAAGATTCAAGTCTAAAAAGTGCTTGTCATTAAAGCTCGACAGCTAGCGTCTATCGAGCTTGAAGAGCTGTTCCAACCCCGTGGCTCAACAGCAACTCGACAGATAACTATCTATCGAGGTTTATGAAATTCAAATTTTATGTTTTGTTTTTCATTCAATCTGTGATTGTATGTTTGGGCTTTCTTTTCTCACAACCCTAGACATATAAAAAGATTATTTTAAGGGCCGTCAAAGGTGGAACAAATTGCACAAGTGTTGAGCAAAGTTTGTTCAAGCAAATTGTGGCCGGAGACAGAATTTTCCCTAGTTCATCATTCTTGTGAAAAAGTTGCTGTGTTTGTGCACTGTAGGATTTTGTAACCAAGCATCTTCTGGATCTTCATCATGTGGATGAATTGAAGAACTTTGCAGCCAACAAATTTCTCTAGTTGGTGATTGAAGTCGCGTACTAGGATCTACGCAATTGGTTAGTCACGTACTAGGAGCCGTGCATTACAAGGAGAGATTATCACTACAGAACAAGTCCAATTGAGTATTGGGGTAAGGGTTCAATTGTAGGTTGGTATAATGTACTGGGATTCCTTTACTTGTAACTGCTTGTTGTGATAATAGTGAATTCTCGAGAGTGGTGACCTTAAGATCACCCGGTAGGGTTTTTGCCGTGTAAGTATTCCCCATTCATAAACAAATCACCGTGTCAATTTATTTTCTGCTGCATACTTAGTTTAATTGGTGATTTGTTTGTGCTGCCACATGTTTGCATGTTAATTTGATTAATTAATTAAACTTGGCTAATTAATCAATTAATTCATCACAATGGATCAATACGTTTTTAGCCTATCAAGTGGTATCAGAGTAGGCACACTCTAATTAGGGTTTAATCTTTGCTGTGTTATCCATTGACCCCTGTTTGTCATGGATAGAAGACAATCTCTTATTATACGTCCATTGTTTGATGGTACTAACTATGCATACTAGAAAGTACGCATGAGAGATTCTTGCAGTCTCTGGATGAAAAGGTGTGGCAAGCTGTAGAGATTGGCTAGACCAAGTCAAAGGAAGCGCCGGCCGATTAGGATGATGCTAAGATCAAGGCGGCAAATTTCAACAACAGAGCATTGAATGCCTTATTCAGTGCGGTCACTAATGAGGAATTCAAGAAGATATCCTTCATTGAAACTACTAAGGAAGCATGGACCATTCTCCAAACAACTTATGAGGGAATCAAGGCTGTCAAGGACTCAAAGCTTCAGAGGCTCACTAAAAGCTTTGAAGAGATCAAGATGAAAGAGGATGAGTCATTTGATAAGTTCTACGCCAAGCTCAAGGACATAGTGAACACAGCTTTTAATCTTGGGGAAACCATTCCTGAACCCAAGATTGTAAGAAAGGTGCTTAGATCTCTACCCGAAAGATTTCATGCCAAGATCACCGCGATCGAGGAATCAAAGGACATTGACAAGATTCCTTTGACAGAGCTAGTTGGTAATCTGCAGACCTATGAGCTAGGTTTAACAAGGATTGGCAAGTCAGGTAAAGGTAAGAGCAAGGCATTGAAGGCCAAGAGCAGTGATACAGATGACTCTTCAGATGATGTGGATTCTAAGATGAAATCCTACATTACGAGACAATTCAAGAAGTTTATGAAGAATACCAATGGGAAGGGCTTCGACAAGGACTGTAGGCAATCTAGTTCTTCTCAGTCCAAAAGCCAAGACAAAGGGAAGAAGGATGCTAGGGATGGCGATCAGTACACTATTCCTTCCGAACCAAAGTGCTTTGGGTGTCAAGGCTTCATTCACATGAAACAAAAGCCCCACATATCTCAAGACCATTGGGAAGAGCAAGGCGCTTGCTGCTATATTAAGCGACACTGAGCCTGAAGATGATTCCGACAATGAGAATGACGGAATCTTGAATGCCTTCACTGCCACTGTCAATCCTACTAAGGGGATTGTTGAAGATGTGGATGAAGAAGAAGAATTGGTGGAGTCGAAGTTTAAGAAGATGGATGAACAAGATGACATCCACACAGCCTATGCAAAGTTATACAAGCTCTCAGAAAAGCACGAGAAACTGTATAGGTTAACCACCAAGAAGCTTAGTGATGTGAAGCATGTGCGTGAAGTGCTTTCCACAAAGTTTGATAAAGTCAATCAAACAATTAGGGCACTGAGATTTGAGAATAACTTCTTGGAGGAGAAGATCAAGAAGCTTGGGGCAGAACTATTCCAAGTCAGAACTCAACTGGAAAGGACTTCAAGCGCTAAGCTCGATGAAATGCTCAGTCTTCAGAAATCTACTTCCGATCGAACCGATTTAGGATATGATTTCTCTTCTCCTAATATTGCTTCTACTAGTTCTACTATTTTTGTTCCTCCTACTAATAATGTTGAAATTGAGAACACTAATGTCAAAACTGATTTAGCTAGTGAGAACATAAATAAGGGTAAATCTATCTTAGAAGCACCCATTAAGCAAGATAAGAAAAAATTTAAAAACCCTAGGGCTAAGAAGGCTAACTCTTAAAAACCTAAACAGAAGAAGCAACATCTCTATCATCATTGTGATGTTGCCGATCATATTTGACCAAATTGCTATAAGTGGCTAGCCACTCAACAGAGTAACGGCATGATAGCATCGGGAAACCAGAATCAGTTTCCATCCTCTTTTGCTCCCCTTGGAGATTTTCTCGAAGCCCTCATGTTCCTTTCAAACTTGAACAGTTTCAATTCTTCTCCCTCACCGTCGATTCAAGGGTTCACTCAAAAGAAAGGTTCTTCCAAGGTGTGGAAGGAAAAGAGCTCCAAGTGATTCTATCACTTCTTCTCTCTTCTTGTTTTTGTTTGCATTACTTGTGTGTTTTGCTTTAGTGTTTTAAGTTAGTTTAGTTTTTATGCTTTGCTTTGTTTAACATGTTTTTGTTTGTTTTCAGTTTTGTTTATTTTGTTTTGATATAAAAATAATAATAAAAAATTGAAAAATCAAAAAAATACAAAAACAGTGTGTGTTTTGTGTACATTAGTACTTATGTACCTTGGATGGCCATTGAAACAAATTTTTCTAAACTTTGTATCTTTTGTAGCATAGATAAGCATCACTATGCACAACTAAGCAAGTGAGCTTTGTGGCTCGTGATTATGATAAGTAAGATTAAGTAATCTCTTGTACTTAACACTCGTATCACTCTTTTTGACGAGAAGGACTAGAAAATCCCAAGAGAAAGGCATAAATAACCATCTCACCACTATTGCCCGCCAATCATGAAATGACATTTGTATACTTCGGCATAGCAAAATTGGAATGTCAAATGCTTACCGTCATTAGGTATTTCTTTTCTGTCTCTTATATGCCCATGCATGATTTGCTCAAAAAGAAAAATATGCAAAGAAAATAAAAGCAAAAAGATCAAAATGCTTTATATATGATTGCAATTGTGTGTTTTAGGAGATGTGGGAGTTATAGGATGTACCTCGAAGGTGATAGTCCCTATCAAACAGTTATGATTGTGTGTGAGCTAAAGTGATTTTCTCATATCTCAAATCATCATAACATGTATACACTTATGCAATCTTGCAATGTTTTTCACACACTACACATAATATCCTTTGCTACTTTTGATACATGTGTAGATACAATGTGATTTGGCCATCACAAGGTTTACATGTGTTAATGTATGCTCACTAAATTGTCTTGACTTATTTTTGAAATATAAAATTGGTTAGACTTGTTTAGTGTGTATGTGTGTTTTTAGGATCTATGTGCTTAAAATTGTTGTTGAGAGATGATTTTGAGAGTTTAAAATGTTGATTGGATCCTTGGTTATGTTGCATGCTTGATTGCATTTATATATGTGTTTTTCCCTTCTTGAAAAACTAGTTTTTTAAGCAATCTCGACAGCTGCTCGACACCTCCTCAACACCTGGCTTATATATCGAGATCTTCAGCTGATTTTTATCGCAATCTCAACACCTCTCAACAGCTAGGTGGATCGATCGAGCTTCTTTAAAAACTTTTATGTTGAATTGTTCCTCGACAGAACCTCGATGGATGGCTCAATAGCTAGAACACGCCTTTAAACCTTGACACCTCCTCAACACATCCCAATCAATCGAGCTTTATGAAGTTCCTATTTAAGCATTGTTCGCGATTTCTCTCTCACTTTTCTCGATCTCTCTCTAGACAGATTCGCCCCCTCACCTCCCAAACACTCTTCTCTCTCTCCAAACCTTCAATCCACGTGATTTTCGGCCTTTCCTTGCTTCAAATCACTTGGTATGTTCTCCTTTTCTCTCATTATTCATGCATTTTATGCATTTAGACCTAGGTTTTGGGGTTTTTGAAAATTTTTGGGGTTTTTTTCAAAATTGTTGAAATTTTGGGATGAGTTTTTGTTTAAATGATCTTTAAACCTCATGCATTGCATCACATTTGCATTTTAACAGTATTATCATGCATTTTAAATGTGTGCAATTGATTGTGTGCTGGTACGATTGGATTGGGCTGAGCCCATGATGCTTTTTATATTACATATCACATGTTCATGCATTCCCATGTATACGTTCTTACTCTTCAATATATCTTGATATATTTGAATTGTTTTGGGACTTTTCTGATTGTCTCTCTCTCTCCCTCTCTCTTTTGTTTGCGTTAGTCTGTATCTATGGCACCTAAACGCAAGTCTGCTCCATCCCAGAACCCTCTTCGTTTTGGGGCATCCACTTCATCTAATCCTATTCCTTCATCTGCTCTGTTCCGTGATGAGAATGTCCAAAAGGCCTTCTCGAGGAACTTTTCTCAATGAGGCATTCATTCTGAATGCCAAGTCATCCTAGCAGACTTTGCCAACACTGACCTACCTGATGTCATTCACAATCGGGGTTGGGAGTCACTATGTGACGTCCCAATCACTTGTCCATCCGTGCTGATCCAGGAGTCTTACTCCAACATGCATGGATTTGATTTTTCAGTACCTCTCTTTCATACTCGCGTTCGAGATACATGCATTGTTGTCACACCGTAGATTGTTGCGGATGTGCTCTGTGTCCCCAGGGTAGAGCATCCTGACTATCTTGGTTGTGAGCGTCTGAGGACTGTGTCTAAAGACGAGCTTAAATCTACTTTCTGTGAGCGCCCTTCTGAGTGGGGTGAGTGTCAGTTCACTTACTGCACGGACCTTGCTAAAGGTCCTCGATTTTTTAACATGGTCATGACTTTTGTTCTTCACCCTCTTTCTCACTATAATTCTATCATAGAGCCTCGTGCTCGATTTTTGTTGTCCCTTCTTGAGTATCTTACTATAGATTTTCCTTCTCACTTTATTCTTTCTATCATAGATGTTCATAGGGATTCGGCGTCCTGTGCTAAGCTCATCTTCCCTTCGGCTATCACAAGGATCTTATGCCACTTTTCTGTTCCCTTTCCAGCGTCCAACCACTTTTCTTACATGTGTGCCATAGACACCGCTACCGTTAAACGAAGCAAGGCGCAGTTTAGATCAAGGTAGTCTAAACAGCTCCTCCCTCCCGTTTTGCTCCACCCACATCCGCTCTTTCCTCTTCTACAAGCGATGTGACTCTTGCAGACATCATAGCGCAGCTTCAGCGCATGGATGCTCGCCTTGACACTTTCAGTGATGAGTTGTGTCAGGTGAACACCCATATGGGTCGTATTGCACGACGGCAGGCGGTCATGGGTGGCTTCGTCTCTTCTTCTCCACCTACTCCAGAGGCTTCTGATGCTGAGGATGGTGATGATAATGATGCTTCCGAGGATGATGATGATAATGGAGATGCTAGCTCTTCCGGTACCGATGAGATGTCTACTTGACACTCTTACCCTTTGTCACTCATGGCAAAAAGGGGAAGTAGTTTTTGTATATGAGAATAGTCATACTTAGGGGGAGAGCTAGTATAGGACCTTTTGTTAGGGGGAGTGTTGATATTTGAAGGATGTAGTGAGGATTACTTGTATCTTTTTCTTTTCTCTACTTTAGATACATTTACTTCTTGTACATAGATCTTGTGACCATTTTTGACATACATTGTACTTATTTTCTTTATATGTTGATGTATGTTTCTTTCACCTACCCTTACATGTGTTGTTTCTTTTATCTTTTTATGCACATGCTTTTATTACTTGTATGCAATCTATTATTTCTGTTTCACACAAAGATGCTTTGATGAGTTTTGTTTAAAGTATTTCAGAAATACAGGTTGTCAAAGTCTACTTGCCATAAACTCTCTTCTTATAAAGTTTTTCAAGAGTTTGTGTTAGGATAGATTTTATTGTATTAAACAAGTGAATATGAGTTGAGTGATTTATGACTTCTCTCATATCTCATTTTTTTGTTGTGGTTTTGTCATGGATTTACAAAGCGGCAGATTGTTAGGACATATGTGATTCACTTGTTAGGAACATATGTCACTATTTTATGTAATTGGCTAATCTTTTGACAAAATGCACTTTACTTGTATTTGGGTAGTTCTAGGATGTGTTTAATACTTCAAGAAACTTTGTTTCAAGATCAAGTGTTGAACCCATGCAAGTCTGTCTAAGATTCAAGTCTGAAAAGTGTTTGTCATTAAAGCTCGACAGCTAGCATCTATCAAGCTTGAAGAGCTATTCCAGCCCCGTGGCTCGACAGTAGCTCAACAGATAGCTATCTGTCGAGGTTTATGAAATTCAGATTTTCTGTTCTATTTTTCATTCAATCCGTGATTGTATGTTTGAGCTTTCTTTTCTCACAACCCTAGACATATAAAAGGATTATTTTAAGGGTCGTCAAAGGTGGAACAAGTTGCACAAGTGTTGAGCAAAGGTCATTCAAGCAAATTGTGACCGGAGACAAAATTTGCCCTAGTTCATCATTCTTGTGAAGAAGTTATTGTGTTTGTGCACCGTAGGGTTTTGTAACCAAGTATCTTCTGGATCTTCATCGTGTGGATGAATTGAAGAACTTTGCAGCCTACAACTCTCTCTAGTTGGTGATTGAAGTCGCATACTGAGATCCGCGCAACTGGTTAGTCATGTACTGAGAGTCATGCATTACAAGGAGGGATTGTCACTACAGAACAAGTCCAATTGGATATTGGGGTAAGGGTTCAACTGTAGGTTGGTATAAGGTACTGAGATTCTTTACTTGTAACCGCTTGTTATGATAATAATGAATTCTTGGAAGTGGTGACCTTAAAATCACCCGGTAGGGTTTTTGCTGTATAAGTTTTCCCCATTCTTAAACAAATCACCATGTCAATTTATTTTCCGCTGCATACTTAGTTTAATTGGTGATTTGTTTGTGCTACCACGCGTTTGCATGTTAATTTGATTAATTAATTAAACTTAGCTAATTAATTAATTAATTCATCATAAGGGGTCAATGCGTTTTTGGCCTAACAGAAACCTCTAAAATGACCAAAAATACCCCCAAAATATAAAAAATGAACAAAATACCCCTGAAACCTCAAATGACCGAAAATTCCCACGAAACCTCTAAATTGGCAAAAAATACCCAAAAATCTATAAAATCACCAAAATATACCCAAACCTCTAAAATGACCAAAATTCTCTTGAAATCTGCAAAATTACCAAATTCACATGAATCTAGGATGACAATGATGTAACATTTACACATTGATGTAAGGGGGCATTTGGTTCACCGTGATGTGCCTTTGATGTGATGCACATTACCTTAATGTGACATTAAGGTGTTTGTTTCATTAAATTTTTTTCTACCATTACCATAATCTAAGTGTAAAGTTATGATTTACAACTATGTATTTTGTTGGCTTTAATTCCGTGTTAAATTTGATTGTAATTTTGCTCAATCACTTTCTTGTATTTTGTGGGATTTAATGTAAAGGCTGTGTGTGAGAGTTTGATGAAGAATCTATGAAGAAGTGGTTTTTTATGACTAGACTCGTGATTGATGACCCATGAAACAAACCATGTGAAAAGCACATGCTGGACTTTGAAGAGTCATTGACAAGCTGGTTTTCGTGAGTGACTCGCGACTCAGGCCAAGTCGCGAGTGACCCGTGAAACCCACTGCCTGTTGCTTTTTAGAGTGTGACTTTTTCCTTTTTCACCAACACTATATAAACCCTCATTACCCATGAAATGTAATAAGAATAATGAGTATTTTCTAAAGAAACTTTTGAGAGAGAAACCCTATCCAAATGCTTGAGAGTTAGAGATTGTTTTACCCTCAATTCTCTACATCATTTCTCTAAAGTTTCCAGATACTCCCACCTCTCCATCTACACATCCTTGAGAGGTTCTTAGCCCAAATATTTACCTCACCCACTTTGAGTGTTGAGAGAAGTTTTAGTGCCTTTGGGAAGCATTGGAAGAAGCCATTGAGTGGTAGATGTAATCGGGCGGAATTGCGGGATCTAGATAACTGGTGAAGACAAGACTCCAAGAAATCCGTTTGGTAGCAGGAGCTTGGAGGGATCAAGTACGTTGGGTAGATTAGGCTTAGAAGGTCTTTTTGATATTCGTATACTCCAACTTATTCACTAGTGAATCGATTTTGGTTTAGAGGGCCGCAGAGAGGTTTTTGTCGAGTACTTCAATTTCCTCTTCAATAACACGTCTTGGTGTTATCTTGTATTTACATCTCTCTTCTCTACTTTTTAAGCTTTACATTTATTGCTCATTGTACTTGCTTATGACTTAGAGTAGTGTTACCGGTTTATTGAGTATGCTTTATTCTTATTCCGCACTTAAATAAGTTAGAGTAAAAGCAACTAAGTCGTAATTTAAAATTGAGGGTCTACACAAGCATTAGTATTTTCACACTAATTGAGCTTTCGCTAAGATTACAAATTATATCACATCACCTTCTTAAATGGGGGTGAGCTTACCTTATTTATTGGTGGAGATGTAATAATTTATTGAATTGACAAAATTTGCCTATACTAAAAATAAATAAATAAATAAATAAATATTTTACTCATGAGCATTACCAAAATATCTAAAAACCTCTAAAATACCCAAAAACCTTTAAAATGACCAAAATGCCCTTAGAATTTCCAAAATGACTAAAATGCACCCCGAATATCCAAAATATCCCAAAAACCTTTAAAAAATGACTAAAATGCCTCCAAAACGTCCAAAATGGCCACAATACTATCAAAACTTTTAAAATGACAAAATACCATCCTTGAAACCTCGAACAATGACCAAAATACTCTTAAACCTTAAAAATTGCCAAAATACACTCAAAACCTCTCAAATGAGCAAAATATCCCAAAACCTCAAAAATGACCAAAATACCCTTAAAACCTCAAAAATGACGAAAATACCCCAAAACCTAATAAATTACTAAAATTACCCTGAAACCTCTAAAATGAGCGAAAATACCTTAATACCTCTAAAATGACAAAAAATACCCTAAAACCAAAAAAAATGATAAAAAAATATCTTGAAACCTCTAAAATAACCAAAATAATCTCGAAACCACTAAAATGACCAAAATACCCCCCAAAACCTAAAAACGACAAAAAATACCCCAAAACCTCTTCAATGACCAAAATAGCCCTAAAATCTCTAAAATGACCAAAATAACAACAAAACCTCTAAAATGACCAAAATACCCCTAAAACCGCTAGAATGAGCAAACAAAACTCGATACCTTGAAAATAACCAAAATACCCCAAACATCTAAAATGATTAAAATACATCTCAAAATTGCTAAAATGACCAAAATGCCCTATAAAAACTCTAGAATGAGCAAAAAAACATGAAACCTCTAAAATGACCAAATTACCCCCAAAATCTATAAAATGAACAAAATACCCCTAAAGCCTCAAATGAGTGAAAACTACCACGAAACCTCTAAACTGGCAAAAATACAAAAAAATTTATAAAATGACCAAAATATACCCAAACCTCAAAAATGACCAAAATTCTCTTGAAATCTATAAAATGACCAAAAAATTTTCTACTATTACTGTAATTGAAGATTACAAATTATATTACATCACCCTCTCAAATGGGAGTGATCTTACATTATTTATTCGTGGAGATGTAATAATTTATTGAATTGACAAAATTACCTATACTAAAAATTTTACTCATGAGAATAACTAAAATATATAAAATAAAAAACCTCTAAAATAACCCAAAACCTCTAAAATGACCAAAGTATCCTTAGAACTACCAAAATGACAAATGCACCACAAATGTTCAAAATATCTCAAAAACCTAAAAAATGATCAAAATGCCCCCAAAACCTCCAAAATGATCACAATACTCCCAAAACTTTTAAAATGACCAAAATACCATTGAAACCTCAAAAATTACCAAAATACTCCCAAAACCTCTAAAAATGACCAAAATACCCCTAAACTTAAAAAATGGCTAAAATACACTCAAACCCTCTCAAATGACCTAAATACCCTTGAAACCTCAAAAATGACCACAATACCCCCAAAAACCTCTAAAATGATGAAAATACCCCCAAAAACCTAATCAATTACTAAAATAACCCCAATACCTTTCATACCACCAAAATACCCTAAAACATCTAAAATGACCAAAATACCCCCAAAACCTCTAAAATGAGCAAAAATACCTTGATACCTCTAAAATGATGAAAAATACTCTAAAACCTCAAAAATGACAAAAAATACCTCAAAACCTCCAAAATGACCAAAATACTCAAATAAAAGCGAAAAGCCAAAGTTAGAAACTGTTAGAACATATATGGATCATGTTAAGAACATATGTCATTTAAAATTGGCTAATTATTTGACAAAACACACTTTACTTGTAATTTGGTAGATCTATGATGTGTTTAATACTTCAAGGAACAAAAGTTAAAGTTCAAGTATTGAAGCCATGCAAATCTGTCCAAGAATCAAGTGAAGAAGTGTTGTGTTTTAAAATTCAACAGATAGCTCAACAGTGTATCTATCGAGATTTAAAATGTGAAGCTCAATAAATAAGCTCGACAATAGTATCTATCGAGAATTACGAAAATTATTTTTTCAGAATTGTTTTTCACACATATATCCAAGCTATGTGTTTAGGTTTTCTTTTGTCAAAACTCTAGATATATATAAGGATTATTTTAAGGGCCGTCATAAGGTTGTTGCACTTGTTGCAAGCATATTGTGACCGAAGACAATTTACCCTAGTTCATCTTTCTCTTGAAGAAGTTGCTGCATTTGTACGTCATAGGGTTTTGTGACCAAGAAGCTTCTTGATCTTCATCGTGTGGATGAACTGAAGAACTTTGCAACCAACATCCTTCTCATGTTGGTGTGTTAGTCACGTACTTGGATCTGTGCATCAATTGGTTAGTCACAAACTGAGAGCCGTCCATTGAAAAGAGAGATTGTCACTACATTACAAGTCCAATTGTGTATTAGGATAAAGGTTCAACTGTAGGTTGGTATAAGGTACTGGAATTCCTTACTTATAACCGCTTGCTTTAATAATAGTGGATTCTTGAAAATTGTGACCTTAAATTCACCCGGTGGAGTTTTTGTCTTGGAAGTTTTCTCCATTTGTAAACAAATCATCAAAAATAAGTTATATTTTCTATTAAAACTTTCCTCAAATCAATTTTCATTTTATTAGGCCCTAAACCAAACTTAGGCTTTAGAATTCCAACATCATTAGGAAACAAGGGCTCAAATCGTAAAAGGTATTAAATGCGATGTCTACAGCAACTTAGAGAGATTTGAGAAGTAAGATTGATTAGGGTTTGAGAATAGTTAGTGATATACATAGTTAGGGTAGTTTAGTAATTTTACTATATATAGGTCGAGTTTAGGTTCGGGGCAAGTATGCATAATACCCACCCCTGACCCGAACCCGCCCCCAATGTTTCATGAGTTAGGTATAACCCACCCCATTAGGGTCGAGTCGGATAAAAATTGCCATACTCAATTCTAACGAGTATGAGTAGGTTATGACCAAGGAAGAAGGCTTGTGTTTTTATTCAATGACAGAGCTTACAGTTTTGATGTTGAAGTCAAACGTTGTGGGTTTTATGAATGTTGTGATTCGCTTAGAGTCTTTAGTTGTTTGGGATTTTGGTTTGGTAAAGTAATAAATGTATTTTGTTTTAGAAGAAAAAAACTCTAATTGATTATTTGTAAAATTAGCTATGTTTTTTAATTTTGTTTAAGAACTCATAATGTATAGGTTTCTTTGTAGGTTTTTTTACAACTATTTTGTGTGGTATGAGCCATAGTGATAAAATAAAAAATTGATAATGATTTCAAAGTGTTTTCCACTTTTTTTTTTTAAGCATACGAAAGCTCAACTAAACACAATTAAATTTTGATAAATAGATGTGTTTTTAGCCAATTTCTCTTTGTTTAATCATGTTTTTTTTTTTTTAATGTTAATACTTACAAATGATTTCCTTAATTTCCTCAAGATAATAAATCGAGTTTTTGAGATTAAGGTCTGCATATTTTTGTTGTGAGAATAGAGTGATTGCGGAAGTGTTTGATAGGTTTTTTAAATTTATGTAATTTTAAGATATAAAAGTATTTTATACTTTAAATTTTTATTTATAGATTTCAAAATCATTTAATTAGTTTAAAAAATAAATTTTACTTTTAACAATAAATATTATAATATGTTATAGTCTAATAGCGTCATACAGTTTTTTTTTTTTTTTTTTAATAAAATATGAATTAAAAAAATCAAGTTTCAAAATATTCAATAATATTTTGGGCAAATATAAATATTATATAACAAAATAAGTATTTATATGTAGGTCTTAATATATATAAAAATGATTTCAAATAAAATTATAAAGTATCAACGCATCACGCAGGACATCATCTAGCATTTTTAATTGCAGGTGATCCTGGGAGTCTTCGTTAGAAACCGCATAAGGTATTCCAGTTAATCTATAAGGCCCTTGATAACACATAGAAGTTGGTAAATAGATTCAAGGGAAAGTTGTACGCACACAGAATGCAGACGTGTATTACGTGAGCCATTCACAACCATAGAGACGTAACAATTCACCCTAATTCCTATGTTGGTATCTTACCAAATAACAAACTGTCCCTTAACTCAGAGGGACAGAAGACCAGCTAACAAAGGTCAAATGCATGCAGTCATTCGTATTTCCAGGAGCCCCACAGTGGCGCACAAAATATAATTGTACTAGAATGACATGCACTTGAGTTTTTCTGCCTACTTAATAAAAGAATGGCCATTACTTTGCAATCAAGAAACCAGCCTTTACAGTATCTTGGATGAGCGTTTAGACTGCACCCTTTGAATATAATCTAGCACTATCATAGTGAACCGGTAATAAAAAAAACTACCCCCTGTGAGCCCCATATCGGCATAGAACTTCTTCCCCTTCTATAAGCCTCTCCACGGCATCTGAAGGAAGGCCAACCATCTCTAATGTCTTCTCCCAGACTTGGAATGAAGTCTCAAGGTTGTGTGCTTCTTCTGAAGGATTTGTTGGGCGGCAATCTTGAGAGAGGTAAGCACAAACAGGCCACTCATCTGCTTTCAACAACTCACAGTACTCCGGAACCTGAGGATCTGTGGCTGCAAAAAGAGCACTCCTTGAACCTGAAAACAGAAGTGATTCATGACAGGCTTAGTTTGAATTCTCCTTTCCTTTTTTTTCCCTCTCTATCTCTCTCCAAAAGTACCAAATTTCTCTTAAGATTTGTATGCAGTCCATGCAGGTTGTTGGACAGCAATGGCAAACCAACAAACCTTTGGTTGTTACAATGATATATCATGTGCTTGTGGGAACTATAAACAAAATACCATGTTCTGTGATTGCTGCTACATAATTTATTATAGTATGATGTGCTGTGATCCACTTTGGAAGAGATCTCAAGCATTTGGTGGCTGGTTTTTGTTAGCAAACTCTTCGGATTAAGACTTGAACCTTCAAGTAGTGATCATATATTGGTTTAGGGATAATTTGGGTGCATTTAAATTTATTATTTCTTTCTTGTCTTGGTGGTACAAAGATTATTCTGGCTAATTGGAAATCCCCTATGTTGCAACAGTGGGATTTCTTTATATGGTTGATGGTGGTGGATGGGTATTTACAAATTAAGTGAGGTGGAAAACCCCTAAAGGTGTAATCTATGGAAGGTTACTATGGAATCTGTGTAGCATATATTGCAAACCACCCTATCAAAAACAAAGCCTTAGTGCCAGCTATGGATCCTCAACAGACTATTTGGGACTCTTCAAATGTATTGCAAACTGCCCTATCATGAACGATAATTGATAAAAGTTATTTCTAGTTATTTTTTTAATTAGCATGTTAATAAGGGCATTTTTGTAATCATGTTATTAACCCTAATAAAAATATATGCTAAATATATGCCCTCAACCTTTTCTTTCTTTTATCTGTCTCTCTATTCTTCTCTTCCTCATTATTCTCACTCAAGCCTAAACCTTCATATCTTGCTACTACCATAAAAGATTTATGGAAAAATATGGGATGTCCTGGATAATATACAGTCTGCACAACAATTAGTTGATAAATGGAGCTACAAAGTTTGTTCCTATAAGGGTGTACGTTGTGAACTCTTCTACTGCACTGGTCTATTTGGAAACAGAGATTACACAAGATGTGATATACAAAACAAGGTAAGCTTGAGTCCCAAACTTTTTGATATTCAATCTCACTATTATTTATTTGCATTCAAATCAATGCGAAAAGAGACTAACAAAATATTAAACCAGCCAAGTGGCTTTTGTTTGTGTATGGTTTAAAAACAATGAAAGGACTAGGTTGCTTAGAACACATTGATAGGTGGATAAGTACCTTAGCAAGAACACACATTTCCAAATAGCACACAAAGGCTAATAATTCATTAAATTACCAAAACTGATTTACAAAGAGCTTACATTCTCCTACTTATACTAGTTGTTTGGCATTGGCAACCTCTAGATGGTTAAGAAGTGTCTAAATCCTATTGGCTAATGCTTAAGAAATTGTCTAACTAACTAACTAACTAATTAAAGGCTCTAAATGCTGATTTAAAAAAGTGGAACAGGGAGGAGTTTGGTTATTTGGCTTTTAGAAAGAAGAATTTGTTGACTGAATTAATGGGTTTAGATGGTAGAGAGGAGCTGTTGGGTCTATCGAATGAGGATCATAATCGTCATATTCAAATCAAAGGAGACATAGAACAGTTGGCTTCTCTGGAGGAGATTTGCTAGAGACAAGTCTCGTGCCTTGTATGTGAAGGAGGGAAACAATAATACTCATTTCTTTCATAGGTTAGCAAACCCCCATAGAAATGCTAACCAAATTAAGAGGATCGAGGTGGATGGTGTTCTTTATGAGGATAAGTCTAATGTGCAATCTCAGTTAGTTCATTCCTATTAGAGGTTGTATGAGGAAACTGAGGTGGGATGCCTTGCTATGGATGGGTTAGTATTTGCATGTATTGAGGAGGATGAGAGGTTGTCCTTAAGAGAGGGAGTTCACGAAGGAGGAAGTCATCTAGGTCCTAAGGGAGATGGAGGGTTATAAAGCCCCTGGTCCTGATGGTTTTACCATTGCTTTTTTTCACAAATGTTGGAGTGTTGTGGAAAAGGATGTCATGGATTTTTTTGAACACTTTCATCAACACTCTGCGTTTAAACGGTCTATGAATGCTTCTTTTCTCACTTTAATTCTTAAGAAGTGTAATGCCGTTAATATTATATGTTTTCCCCCTATCAGTTTGGTGGGTAGTGTATACAAGCTATTGTCCAAGGTGTTGGCTAACAGATTGAGGGCGGTGTTGAATAATCTCATCTCTAAGTCTCAAAATTTCTTTGTTGGTGGAAGGCAAATTCTGGATTCAATGCTCATTGCAAATGAATGCCTGCATAGTAAGTTGAAGAGCCGGTTACAGGGTGTGGATTGCAAGCTTGACATTGAAAAAGCATATGACCATGTGAACTAGGATGCCTTGTTTTATCTGTTGGGTTGGATGGGTTTTGGGGTGAAATGGAGGAGGTGGATTAAGGCTTGCGTCACTTCTGTCCATTTTTCAATCCTGGTAAATGGATCCCCCTAAGGTTTTTTTGGAAGCTTTCGTGGTTTGAGACAAGGCAGCCCCTCTTTTGTTTCTTCTGATAATGGAGGTTTTGAGCAGAATTTTTAGGAAGACAAAGGAGTAATCTTATTCAGGTTTTTCATGTGGGAGCAATAAATTCTGTTGGTGTGCGTATTTCCCATTTGTTTGCTGATGACACTATCTTATTTTGTGATTCTTCTAGGGAACAACTGCTTTCCATAAGGTTGGCTTTGTCTTGTTTTCAAGCTTTTATGGGGTTGAAGGTTAATGTTGGGAAAAGTGAGATTGACCTTGTTGGGAAGTTGACTAATCTAGACATCCTGGCTAATATTCTTCATTGTAGAGTGGGTATTTTTCCTATGAAATATTTGGGGATGCTGTTGGCAAATTCGTTTAAGACATCTTCTATTTGGAATCTTATTTTGGAGAAGAAATTATCAGGGTGGAAGCGTCTCTCTTTATCTAAGGATGGTCGGCTCGTGTTACTGAAGAGTACTCTCTCAGGTCTCCCAACGTGTTTTTTTTATCTCTTTTTATTATCCCTAAAGCTATGGCCGCTAGATTGTAAAGTATTCAAAGGAATTTTCTTTAGGGGTCTTCAGAGAGGTGTTTCAAATACCCATTGGTGGCTTGGGAAAATGTGTGTTTACCCATTGAATTGGGTGGTTTGGGGATAAGAAGTGTGGTGTCTTTTAATCAAGCTTTATTAGGGAAATAGCTGTGGAGGTATGGTCATAAAGTTACCCATCTTTGGCAGAGTTATTTCCACAATATGGTGAGGGTCAAAGGGGGTGGAGTACTAAAGTATGCAGGAGGGCTCATGGATGTGGTCTTTGGCGAAGTATTCATGAAGTGTGGGAGAGATTTTCTAAGCATTTGTCTTTTGTAGTGGGTGAGGGTACTCGTATCCGTTTCTAGCATGATAGGTGAATTGGTGATAATACCCTTAAATTTCCCTATCCTGAGCTCTACGTGTGTTCAACTAACAAGGACGCTTGTATTTCTAAGGTTTTGTGGCTTCTGGAGGGGGGTATTGTTAGAGTTTGGGATTTAAGGTTTTATAGAGAATTTCAAGACTAGGAGCTAGCTACATATTATTCTCTCCTTGAGTTTATCCAATCTCGTATTTCTCGGGATGCAAGGAGTGATGCTCTTTGTTGGCGTCTCAAGGGAGATGGTAAGTTTGACACCCAATCTTTCTACCATCTGATTCAGTATGCCCAGAATTCTCTATTTCCTTGGAAGGGTGTTTGGAAACCAAAGATTCCTAAGTGAGCGACCTTCTTTTTGTGGACAACTGCTCATGGTTGGATTCTTACTTTGGATAATCTCATGCTTAGGGGTCACTCTTTGGCAAATCAGTGTTGTATGTGTTGATATGATAGGGAGTCGGTGGAACTCCTCCTTCATTGTACTGTTACACATACCTTGTGGACTTTTATGCTTCAGGCTTTTGGTATTCATTGGGTCATGCCAGGCTTGGTGGCTGGATTGTTATTTTACTAGCATCGATGGCTTGGGAATCAAACTTCGAATATTTGGAATTTGATTCCAGGTTGTTTGATGTGTTTGATGTGGATTGCTTGGTTGGAACGAAATCGTCATTCCTTTAAGGACACTCAGAAGACAGTGGAAGAGTTTAAGGTTTTCTACTAGCACAATCTTTTTGAGTGGTCTCGCTATTGGGGCTTTACTAATTGTTCCTCTCTCTTTGAGTTAATGTTTTCTCTTAGATTAGTTTCCTGATTTCCCTCTTTTCTGCTGTTTGTTTTATCCTTTTCCTATTGTTCATCATCATAAACAACTTGTATTTTTCCATACTATTTTCATCAATAATATTTATCTGATTATCTATAAAAAAATAAAAATAAAAGTAAAATAAAAAAATGTAGCATTAACACAGAAATAGGACACAAACAAAAAACAACATATTCCAACATGACAAATTAGGATTGACTAGGACATGACAATGAATAATTACATATTATTATTAGATTATGTGACAAACATCAAAATTTCATTGTGTCTAGAACAAAAGTCAGTGACACAAAATAATTGGTAATCCAGGAAAGATGAAGATTTGAAATCAATCTCTCCCTATACTTGCTAGTAGTTAAAATTTTCCTATAATGCTCCTCACTAATATGATACAAGAGAATTCAGTTGCAAATCAACTTCCATGTATCTAAGAGAAAAGTTTGTAACTCAAAATAATTGGAAATCAAGAAAAAATGGTGATTTGAAATCAATCTCTCCCTATTCTTGCTAGTAGTGAGAATTTGTCTAATAGTGCTTCTCACTAAGATTATACAAATGAATTCAGCTGTAAATCAACTGAACTGGATTCATGAAATGAATTAATTTAAAGTTTATCATGATTTAGTGGTTAGACAATAGACCACTATTACATTATGCAGTGGCAAGCGTGCTGTAGCTGCTAGTGTTATCATTATAAGGGGACACTGGTTGATGATACCTAGGACATTTGGTGGACGTTCTGGCAGGGTGTAGAGAGAGGTTTGGTTGTTGTGAGATCGATTTAGGGTGCAGTTCTGCCTTTTATTCTGTTACAATCTTCATGCTCTATGCAGAATCCACTATGATTCTTTCTTGGATTGTACTGCTGTTTTAAACTTTTGACCATAGAGCATAAACTGATTCAGACATTGAAGATTGATTTGTTACTACATCGCAAATTTTTCTATTCAAGATTTATTTTATGGGGCCATGGGTGAAGTTCAATTGAAGTGAAAGCTGTATGGTTTTAAAGATCTATTTATGTGTCCTAAGGTTAAAAAAAAATTTATTTTTATTTTTATTTAACAAATTAGGGTCAATTTTGTAGTCAGGGGCAAAACTATAATTTTTGTAATCCCCAATTATTATGAGTATTTTGGTAGTTTGGTTGAGTCTAGAATTTCTAGAAGATCACAAGTATCATAGGCTTTATTTTCTTTAAGTCCAAGTCAATTTTTTTATTAGGTTCGGAGTTTATTAGTCAAACTAATAGAACCGTACTTTTTTTTTTTTTTACAAGTAATGCAATTCTTATTTATATCAAAAAATAGGGTCACCCAAGTATACAAGGAGTATACAACTGGGGACCAAACAATCATTCAAGCAAATTATATGAACCCTATCCAATCAAAAACAGAACATAAAGGCTGGCTATGAAAGGCTGACATCCAATCCAACAATGTTCTAAAGAAAAAAAAAAAAATTTGAGCTCAGGCATCGTTCTCTATGTGTCCTCAAAACTCTGATTGTTCGTCTCTCCATATAAATCACATCAAACAATGTGGTCCACAAATGACCATTCCAATGATGACAAAAAAGGCCTGGCCAAAAAACTAACAACTCAACAACAGTCTTGGGCATCACCCAACAAACTCCAAATAAACACCAATCTAAAAGCCAAACATTCTTTCTTCATAAATTGTCAAGATTTTCCCCAAAGATGCAGTCCAAATAAAGAAAGCAACTGTAGAAGAAATCTTTGTGCTCTTCCAAGGGAATGATAACAATTGCTGCAAGTAGAACCTTGTAGTAACCACTAACTGTATATCCCTTGTTCTAATCTTGTTTACATAACAGTTTATCCTCCCCCTACCTTTTACTGATGCACCATAAATCATTTGTGAATTGCATGAGATCTGCCACACTTGCCTCCTCATGGGAAATCCTGAAAAACTTAGGAAAGCATATAGCTAGAGAATTATCCCTGCACCATCGATTCAGCAAACGTCACTCTAGAACCATCCCCTATCTCAAACTAGAGATAGCTTGACAAAGTAGGCCAACCCTGTCTAATATACTTCCACAAACTCACTCCATAAGAACCAAACACTGAATTAGTGCACCAACGCCCCCACCCCACCCCCCCCTACCCCCACCCAATTGCAACCATACTTCACTTCAATCACTCATCTCCCTAGTGCAACCATCTCAAGCCCAAACCTCCACAGCCACTTCCCTAATAATTCTTCATTAAAGCGCCTCAAACTCCTAATAGCCAGACCACCAGAGAAAAGAGGATCACAAACCTTAGCTCAATCCATCAGTTGAAACTTGGGCACATCCCTCAACCCATCCCATGAGAAATTTCACTGAAGTTGTTCAATCCAATTAGCCACATCAACAGGAAAAGGGAATAAAGAGAGAATGTTAGGTACTTGGTGGTTCCTAAGGGGGATGGATGGGAATTGTATGTGAATTAACTTAATTTGAGATATTCACCCTCCATAGAGAAATATTAAGAGAGAGAGGAAATGCACTAAGCAAGAAATTGGTTTATTCTTCAATATTTAATGTTGAATTACAATCATGTATTTATAAGAGAATAGCTTTAATTTCAATGGCCCACATGGCCCAAGATAATTGGCTAGTTAATTCAACACGTGCACTATGAATTAAGTTATGTTAAATGAGCTACATGTGCTTAAATCCTAATTAACTCCTCATAATCTCAACTAAATAGCGAAAGGGATTAAAAAAATTATTTCAAGACTCATATCTATACCCACATGTGAGGTTCCTAACATTTCCCTCCCTTCAAAACACCTTGCCCATAATATGTTGTCATTGGCATCTTCATGAGGGGAGGCCGTCTACTAAACCAATTTTTTTTTTTTTTTTTAAGTGACGTCCACTAAACCAATATTCCAATGACATTTTGACCACTCTAAATTTTCTCTTTGATTCAAGGGATACAATGCGTTAATACTTAGTCAAGAGATTCTTCTGAGCTAACAAATCAAGCTTTTTCCATACATTGAGTTGGGAAGTTTTGTCAAGTTCTAGATTAGCACCAACATTCTCTACCTTCAATTAAATTTTCATAAACGGATCAAGATCACCTTTTTACTATGCTTTTCCCTCTATGTTGTGGTATCAATAGGCCTAGAAAGTCCAAGGTATCCCAAACAATAAAATGTACACTAGCTTCATTGATGAGATCATAAACCCACTGATATTGGGAAGTCTATTAGAATTATGGTTATGTGATTAAATTCACAATTTCCTAATAGCTTAAACTTTTGAGACAATCAGTAATATAACATGAGATCAGAGCAGGAGATCCTGAGTTCGATACTTGACTTTACTTTACATCCCATTTATAATATTAAATTCTCACTTGTTGGGCCCCCACTTATTTAAGAGGAAGTTTAGGCCCACAAGTGAGGGGAAGTGTTAGAATTATAGTTAAATGATTAAATTCACCATTTCCTAACAACTTAAACTTTTAGAACAATCAGTAATATAACAAAGTCAATTGGATGAAAACTATGTTGTATCTCAAGTTGTAACTTTTGAAATTCAACATTAATGCATGAGAATTACCAATGTAATATCTCGGCTTGGGCAGAAAAACAAGAAATGGGCTCCCAATACACACCACAAGCCTTTGTAGTTGCTGATCAATTTGATCAGCGCTGAAACTTCACTGTAGGGCCTCAGTGGTGCTTGTTGACATGAAAGCACCGAATCATAGGGCTGGTTAACAACCTTAGGATCCCAATTCCCACCCAAGTCTAAAAAAATTATGATCAGCCTGACTATGGAACCCAGTATTTATCACACAGCTGTCACCAAGAACACGTTCTCTTTCATTTAGGACACTATCTGTTGACATGGAGGCTTGGAGTGGAGAGACAGTGTTAGTGTCCATGAGTGTGGCCAAGAAGCCTTGGAACATCAATTTGGGATTGCCATCAAGAAGTGGCCAAGTTTGAAACTGATCTTGTAGGGTGCCTATGATATCCGCCCAATTCGTGGATAAGCCCCAAGCCTAAGAGGCAATGGAAACCATGAGGTGTGGTGGAGAGTCAAGAGTAAAGAATTCATAGACCTCGAGAAGTCACCAAAAAGGATCTCCACCTCTGAATTTTGGCAACTCCATGGAATTTTGATGCGATGCAATGGATTCAGTCATCTCAAGACTGATGGTTCTGTTACCACTTGTTAGGAACCTGATGGTTCATATAGGGGATGGGTGGTAAGTGTATGGAAATGGATAGGAATTGTATGTGAATTGACTTAATTTGAGACAATTACCCTCCATAGAGAAATATTAAAAGAGAAAGGAAATGCACTAAGCAAAGAATTGATCTATTCTCCAATATCTAAATTGAATTACAATTATGTATTCATAGGAGACTTGCTCTAATCTCATTAGCCCACACGGCTCAAGATAACCGGCTATTTAAATCAACATGTGCTCTATGAATTAATTCATGTATTAAATGAGCTACATGTGCTCAAATCCTAGCTAATTCCTCCTAATCTCAACTAACTAATGGTTACGACAATTATTTCAAGACTTATATCTATACCCAAATGTGGGGTTCCTAATAGAAAATAGGTAGGCAAGTTGGAGGATTCTTTTTTTGTTCAATAAAATTTTTATTACTTATCAAAATATATATATATATATATATATATATGGTGAGTCTACCTCCCTTAGACAAGTAGATACATTTCTAGCCTGCCAATCTCTTTTCCACCTCCATAATTGGATTCCATATCGACTTCTCCTTGAATTTTGCACCTAAAGGAAGGCCTAACTATCTCATTGGAAGTGAACCCAGCTTACAGCCTAAAACGTCCACAAATAGCTCAATACTATAAACCTGTCCTACATGTACTAATTCGAACTTGCCCAGATTTATTTTAGGAGAAATTACAGTAAACCTACCTGTGGTTTGGCCCGTTTTCACTTTGCCTACCCGTGGTTTAAAACTTAACACTTTGCCCATCTGTGTTTAGCTCCATTTGGTCTCTATTACCCACCTCTGTTAAAATTATGGATAAATAAGTCTTTTTGCCTATATTTTATATCTCTCTCCTCCAAAAACATAAGAACAACAAAAATATAGAAAGAAACAAGATCAAATAGGGAATTTGTAAAGAAACTAAATAGATAGAGCCGCGTATAAATGAACTTAGCAATAAGCCAATAAAACCACCGTGAAATTGTCAGTGCTAATAAACCTTTTCTACTTTATTTCCACCTTTTCTGCTTAGTGTCAAGCAATAAGCCAATAACACCAACAGATCTACTTTTTTATGGTGTCGTTTGGGTTCTCATTGACTAGAAGACAGAAATAATTGAGGCTGAATGCCAAGACTTATATCCATAACTTATGCATAATATAGAGGTACTGAAAGAAAGAAAACAACCTATGCATAATATAAAGGTTAAATCTCAATTGGCTTTTCTTTTCACTTAAAAATTGTAAGTCTTTTCCCTTTTCTCACTCTCTTTTGGGTAAATAAAGAGTTGTTGTGATTGTTATTAAATAAAGGAACAAAAAAAAAAAAAAAAAAAAAAAAAAAAAAAAAAACATAAAACAAAAAACAAAAAACTTACATCCAGTTCCTAGCTATTCAAACCCAGATTAGTTCTTCTTTGTGTTCATAAATTGTAGCCGCTGCACTCTAAGAAAAAATCCATGTCATTCAAAGGTTTGAGATTCACCAACACTAGCCACTTTTCATCAGTTGAAATCCACCGCAACCAAGCTAAAATCTCAGATTGACCACAACCAAAACCCAAAACTCAAATCACAACCCCCACGTCACGCTCCACCTCAAATCTCAGACCCAAAGTAGTTGTGCTCCTCTACAAACCAAAACCCAAACCCATACGTGCTCCTCCACTGTCACCACCGTAACCCAAAGCTATCGCCAATATGAATTTTAGCATGAGAGATGAGAGAGATATTTTCTTTTAGTGTGTTACAAAGACGTTTTGAGCATTATTGGAGTTCTTGTGCATTATTACAGTGTTTTCACGCTTTTTCGTTCCTAGTCAACAAAAGAAAGAGTCTTAATTTTGAATTCCACTCCGTAGTGGGTCCCAATGTAGACCTTTTTTAATGGTTTATCATAAACAATCCTATCTTTCTTGCCTTCTTCCTTTTTTGATTATTTTTCAAAGGAATTTTAGCGAAGGACCAGTAGTTTGCATAGAGACACAAAATCCCATAACCCAAGCTCTTTCAAAAAATTCAAACCCTAACTTTTTGATTCATGTTATGTTATGTTTTGGTAATAAAAGTTGTTTTTTAACGGAAAAGCTAAAGGTGGGTAACAGAGACCAAACAAAGCTAAACACATGTGGGCAAAGTGTTAAACTTTAAACCACAGGTAGACAAAGTGAAAACAGGCCAAACCACAGTTGGGTTCACTGTAATTTCCCCTTTATTTTAAATCCAGACACCACCTCAAACCAGAGAAGCACCAAACAAATAATCAAAAGCTGATCAAGATCAGTGTCACAGAAAATCAGAGTATCGTCAACAAATAGCAGATGAAACACCATCAATGAATCCCCCCTCCAAATTACTCACACTAAAACCTGACATACACTCTTCATCTACAAAAAAGAGTCTGGGAAAGAAAGAGATTTGTATAGATCTGTGCTCAATGTACTCAAAAGGACATGGCGTTGATTAATAAATAATTGAGTGTTTTTGAGCATTGAGGAATGTTGGCCTTTCTATGTTTTCCCCATTTCTCGTCTTTTCTTTTTCTCTGTCCTTATGGTAATTTTTAAACAGCCGCTAAATGCATATGTTTCTCTTTTCCCTTCTTCCTTACAACCCTAAATCAGGCCCTTCTGCTTTCCTATCAAAGCCCTAAATCCACCACAACCACAAACAAAGAAATTCTCCAATTTGTCCTATGTGATAAACCCTATTTGTATTTGTTATTATCAGTTTCAATAAAAATTCTTACGACTCATCAAAAATTCCTGATAAAGTTGTAAAAGTGGCACTAATTAAACTTCACCTTTACATAGAATTGTTCCTCACTTCTTGCTAGAAAATAAGGAAACTCTTTTCATCCAACACATCAAAAAAAATTTATGCCATGCCTAAGGTTGCCCCCAATGCCCTAGGTGTCTTTAAAGACTTGGTATCCATTTGGCATCAGCTTATTTGGCTTTTTGCTAGTTGATTTTTGTTGAAAGTGGGCTAAAGTATACTATTTTGAAAAATTGTACAATAAAAAATAAATAAATAAATAAATAAAAGCTAAAAGCTATCGAAAAAACTCATGGCAAATGGATAATTGGACTTGATACTAACATATATCCAAGTTGCAAAAAAAAAAATTACATCCCCTTCAAAAACTTCTATGCTTCTTATAAATTATCAAGGACGACCTCATACATTCATTTGTAGATGAGTTAAATAGAGCCCCTAGGGTATGATGAGGAGAAGAAACATAAAGGGAAGATGATATGCAGAATGAGTTCACATAAATTATGTCATTACCCCCAAGTCTGACTAAATTATTTACAATGAAGACATTGTAAGATATTAATGTCTCAATAATATCAAAATGAAAGTGCTTAAGAATGTCTCAATTAACCCATACAACTGAGAAGGTAAAACAGATGTACTAGCATTTGGAGCACCTACCTTCTTGAGCATTAAACATAAAATAGGGTACCAGATGATAAGCAGCTTGAACAATTTTGGGAAGATCCCTTGCCTGTTATTAAATAGTGAAAAGCATAAGAAAAATGAATGGATGTAACTCAGAAAAATTTTGAGATTATCCACCCAAGTAAATCATAATTATAAATTTACTCATCACCACCACCATAACATTGAAAACTTTCAATTTAAAACATAGTCGTTTGTTTTCAAGAAATGTACACCAAGAAGGTCTAAAACGAAGTGAAATTGATATTTACTCTATAAAAGAATGATATGCAAAAATGTAATAAAATTTAGTTGAATCAGCATAATTTACCATAATTTTAAAATTGAGTGATATAGCTATCGTGATAGAACCTCCATCAAGAATAAATACATTCTGATAATATGCACATGATGATAAAACGGGTGAAGAATAGTACTGAAAGATATATAAAAAATTAAAAAATAAAATAAAATACACACACAGGCACAAGCATGCACAAGCACACACGCACCCAAAAAAAAAAAAAATCAATTAATACTCTTTTGACTCTGGACAAGTAAAACTTTAAGGGAGAGGAATAGTTGGTGCTTTGAAGATAAGGAGAGATCCATATTAGACTTGAAGCTATTTTTCTTTAGAACTTTAATATATTGGTTGGCTGCTTTACGGAACCAATCATTTTTATCTTTTTCTTGATTTCTTAGATGCTTGTAAACCTTTAAGGAAAAAAAAAACACCCAATAAAAGGCACATGCATTTAATTTTTTCCCTGTTGGCTAAGAAAACTTGAACTTATCTTAAACAAGAATGACATAATCTACAATCATTACCAAACAAACATAAAGTCAAGATTTAATGAATATATATATATATATATTCAACCTCTAAGTGCATATTTCATTTTTCTTTTTCTCTTCTAAATATGTAAAGACATTAAAGCTTAATAAGTTGATGCCACCAATAATACTCGAATATTTTACGATCTACTGTGGGATCTATTAAGACATCACATAATGATTGGTCTAATTTTCAAGGTTTCCTTTTCCATCAATATTCCCTATCTTTCAGTTCAGCGTGATACATCATTCGGTTATAACCAAAGTATTTTAATGCTGTAAACTATAATGTGTTGTACTGGTATATGGATTATTCTACAACATTCAAGCAATATGTACATCAAGCAGCTTTTTAATGTTAAAAGCACTGACTCCTATCAAAACGAAAAGAAAAACTTTACTAAACACACAAGAAAAGCCCTTTGAGAATGGAACCAAAAAGAGTCGTCGCCACTGCCTATTCTGATAAAGATTGAGATGAAATGATTGACAATGTGAAACTATGGAAATAGATTGCTTCACCTTGGTCGTGACTAATTGGGTTATTATGAGTGTAAAGTTGTGAACCAAAAATCTTTCACTGAGCAATATGCACTTGGGGCAATCTCATTTCAGATCTTTGTCAACCAAAAATCTATATATATAAATATAATAAGAAGAACTAGGTGCAAATATCAAGCATGCAATGTAGACAAGTACATGAAACTGAGTATAAATATCAAAGAGTCCTAAATGAACTGGTTTGTTATCATATTGTAAAATTCATAAGTTTGGCATATACAAACGAACACATACCTAACACATTCCCAAGTCCATGTAAAATATGCCCTTGTGATACAAAGATGAAGATATCCATGTTTAAAGAAACCCTTTTCTTTTAAAAATAGAAAGTATCAAACTGCAAATAGTATCGTGAATCGATCTTGAAAATTTTTCTATCATGTAACATAAGATACACAAACAAGTGTGAAAGTTTATAAAATAATAATAATAATAATAATAATAATATTATTATTATTATTATTATTATTATTATTATTATTATTAATTTAAAATTATATTAATTTAAAATTATTATTATTACTCAATATGTTTACAAATATAAAACACATGCAATGCAAACTGAAGGCAGAAATCATTTCTTAGATTTTTATTTAAAGATATTAGAGGCATGACTATAAGTTAAAGCTCTCACCTGTGATATACAAGTTAAAAGACACATGACAAGATTAAGGTTTGAACCCTTGCAACTATAAGCTCTAATTATAATAAACGTACGATACAAGATAATGTTTTCTTTTTAAACTTTCCAAACATTGAATAAAATTTTATTACAAAACAATCCATGATCCGTGGTATAATAGTAGACAAATTATATACTTCTCAAAGCAAATATGAAAAAGCAATCTATCTTCAAACTCATGCCAACACCAGCCTTATTATCTTATAAGTTTTCAAAGTTGAGGGAGCTCTAAGAACTACTGTTTGTGGATTAACAAAAGTATGTCTATTCCAAAAAATAAGAAAAACAGTTTACTTTAAATTCTCAAAAGTTGACATTTTTGACATTCAACTTCGTCCAGATTCTACTCAAATCCATACAAAACCTAATAAATTACTGATTCACAAAAGCTTAAACTATTAGGATATAGTGAATTAACATTGAACCGTAACTATAATTTTCTAATTCTCCCCTCCTGTCTAGGCCCATACTCCCCCTTAATAAATGGGGCCCCACCCCACGTGAGATTTTTAGCTTTTAAACGGGAGGTAGAGTGGAGACAAGCTTCAAGCTCAAAACTACCTGTTCTGATATCATGATAACTTCCCAATTCTCCCAAAAGCTTAACCTATTAGAAAATGGTTAATTTAATCATTTAACTATAATTCTAAGTTTTGTTTCTCTAATTTAGAATTTCTTGATTTTTGTAAGTTTAGAGCTATACCATGATGTTCTGTTAGTATACTTCCAGCGTATTTTCAGCTTTTTTTATTACTAAAGTTTTTAATTCCTATAAAATAAAATAAAAAATAAAAAAATAAAAATCTATGTTTCTAACAAAACCCATTGGTGTAGAACAGGAATTGTCTCATATAGTGATTTAACACAATATATACAGTATCATATAATTCGCCCTTTTGATTGCATGATGCCTGTGCCCAAAATGATACACAAGCACGAAACATATAATTTTAGCTCCAAGACACAGACTGTATTGAATAATAAAGTAATAAACCCCTTTTATCACATGATACCTGTGCCCAAAAAAATACGAGGGCACAATACATTTCTTTTTGGCTCTTACATAATACATATCGCATAAAATGTTTGTGTATCATGCGATACTAACAACTATAAATATTTTGCATTTAAGTTTTAAAATGTAACTCTATTTATTATATGGATAATTTTGTAAAATGTTGGGAAATTGCCTCAAATTCCAATTGTGACTTGGAAAGTTAATTGGTTTCCTAGTTGAAGAAGAAAAAACTAATTTTTGTTTACCTGGAGTTGAAAAAAAGGCTATTACTTGGAGTGGAATAAGAGCCTATTACTTGTTAAATAGGTAATGTATTCCTTGTCCAAGAGTTAATAAGAAAAGAGTTTAATAAATAGATGCTACTACAAAGAATCTGACGGCTTTGGCCGAAGGGTCCTCCCTATGGAGAGGGAAAAATAAAGCGTGAAATCAAAAGAGGAAAAGGGATTTTCGCTTGGGAGGTAATGCAAGAAGAGAGATAACAAGTATTTTCAACAACATTTACACAAATCAAGCAGAATTTATAAAACTTTGTTTGATGTTGCAAAGTGAAGAAAGAAGAAGAGCCACAAAGAACAACCAAGACAGAGAGTTGTGCATGGTGGGAAAAATGGAGAGAAGAGTGCAAAGTATTGCCACTTGTGAGATAAATAATTAGTGTGTGAGAGCCAAAAAAAAAAAGGAAATTTTATTTAGCCATGCGACATAAATAAGAGGATTTATTATTGTATGGTGTGGATCTCAAATTAGGCATAAACTTGAGAGAATTACTGTAACTGATTAGATAATAGTCAAATAATTTGGAATTTGTCCATGGTTTTTCCCTTCAAGGAGAAAGGATTTTCCATGTAAATATTTGTATTCATTTTGTGATTGATATTTTGGTTTAATAATTGTGATGATAATATGTTTTGGGACCTAACAAGTGGTATCAGAGCTTGGTTGATTTAGTTGGTGCATTCTTTGTGTGAATTAAGATGGATGACTTTACTTTGATTAAGGTGTAGATATGTAAAGAGGAAAGAAGACTAGTTGATTAAGGTGGAGTTATCTTAAGAGAAAAGAAGACTACTGGATGGAATTTGAGTCTAAGGTATAGATTGTTGAGACATTGCCTCAAATTTCAATTTGACTTGGAAAGTTAATTGGGTTTCCTAGTTGAAGAAGGAAAAATTAATTTGGGTTTACTTTGTGTAGAAGAAAAGGCTATTCCTTCGAGTGGAAGGAAAGTCTATTACTTGTTAAAGAGGTAATGTATTTCTTCTTCAAGAGGGAATGAGTTAGAGATAAGTGCAATAGCCTATTAGTTAGTTAGAGAAGTTTGTTAGGCTTTGGCCAATTACATGGCAGCCACATGGTGGGTTCTTGTAAATAACTCAGCAGCTTGGTTATGTAACTATAAATAAGTAAGGCTGCCCTCATTGTAACTAGTTGAATTTGAATCCAAGAAATCTCTACCTATGAGGCATTATTCCAAGAGTTTGTCTCTTGAAGAGCTAGTTCATTCTTTCTTTTCTTTAAACAACTTAGCTTTCTAAAGTAGTTTTCCTTTTCACCATTTTCCTCCATCATAATTTGGTATCAAAGCTTGAGACCATTTGGGAATTCGAGTTCTTTCTTGTCTTTTCTATTCTACAGAATAGCCTATACAAGATTCAGTTCTTGCACTCATTTTCTTATCCTCTACTAGTGAGCCTAAGTATTTTTGTAGATGACACCAGTAGTATACAATAGAAGGAACAAGAAAGCTTCTATAACACATGAACCTGAGGTGTAGGTTCATCCTAGGCAGCAGTCAACCAAACCAAGAAGGAGAACCACAAGTGACATTGGAGTAGATTGTGGAGCTACTAAGGGGGCAACTTGCTCCCTTGACTGAGGAAGTGAGAAGAAACCAGCGTTATCATCCTAGAAATGATGATAAATCTGCTGAAGATGCTGAAACTGACAGTCACATCAACTTCAGTAACCCAATTGGCTAGCCTAGAGGAGGTGTTCCAAGGCAAGTGCCTATTCCTCCAAGGGGAGAACCAAAATGGGAATCAAAGTTCAAGATTGAGTTACCTGAGTTCAATGGTAGCTTGAATCACGAAGGTTCTTGAGTGGTCTTAAACCACCAATTCAAGATGCCTTATCTTTACAACAACTGTGGTCTGTCTTTGAAGCTTACAATAGAGCCTTGATGTTTGAGAAGCAACTTGCAAGAAAGCTTTTCTGTAGTTTCAAGCTTATGGTGGTAACAAAAGTACCCAAGTCAGCACTCAAGGAAGGCCAACTACTAACAGTGTGTGCCTTTCAAGATTGATAGTGTAGGTCTGCCTTCAAATTCTGGTGCAACCAAACCAGTCCCTAAAGCAGCACAAAGTTTTACATTTAAGTGCTACAAGTGTGGAGAAGCTGGGCACAAGGCCCCAGATTGCAAGAAAGGGGGAGTTAATGCTCAAGGCAAGGGTAAAGCTTTGTTGATTGAAGGCTGTGAAGACCAGGAAGATAAAGAATTCCCAATGTATGAAGATGCAATTGTTATAGGGGACTCAGATGAGGAAGAACACTTGGCTTTGGTCATGAAGAAGACCCTGTTAGTATCAAAATAGAAGGAGTAGGAGGATTGGTTAAGGAGCAACATTTTTCACACCACTTGCAATATTGGTGGCAGGATTTGCAGCTTAGTTATTGAAAAGGAAAGCTACTTTAGAAAGCTAAGTTGCTTAGAGAAAAGAAAGAATGAACTAGCTCTTCAAGAGACACTCTTAGAATAATACCTCATAGGTAGAGATTTCTTGGATTCAAATTCAACTAGTTACAATGAGGATAGCCTTGCTTATTTATATTTACATAAGCAAGCTGCTGAATTAGTTACAAGAACCCACCATGTGGCTGCCATGTGATTGGCCAAAACCTAACAAACTTCTCTAACTAACTAATAGGCTATTGCACTTATCACTAACAACCTATCAGCTAACTAACTTTCCGTAACCAATGATAAAGGCTATTAAAAGTAAAAGGAACTACTTATCACTAATAACAGCTAGCTTTAAAAATGAACTGCATAAGAGAATATGCCTATTCAAAACAAAAGCATTTTGTGAAGCTATATGATGTCTCTCATGACCATGTGAAGTGAAGCAACCCCCACTGATAGGGCGAAATAAACAGTGCTACAACCAAGAGAGAAAATAGATTTTTGCTTGAGAGGCAATGCAAGGAGAGAGATAACAAGGTTGGGGTTTTGTTGACAATGTTTTTTATAAAGCACATAAATCAAGAAGATTTTCTGAATTTTTGTTTGATGTTGCAAAGTGAAGAAAGAACACGAGCCATAAAGAACAGCTAAGAGAGAGAGTTGTGCGTGAAGGAAAAAATGGAGAGGAGAGTGCAAAGTATTGCTACATGTGAGATAAATAATTAGTGCGCGTGAGAGCAAAGAAAATAAGGAGATTTTCTTCAGCCACGAGGCACACGAGGATTCATTATTGTACAATGTGGATCTCAAGTTATGTTTAAACTTGAGAGAATTATTGTAATTGATTTGATAATAGTAAAATAATTTGAAGTTTATCCTATTGTTTTTCCCTTCAACGAGAAAGAGTTTTCCACATAAATATTTGTGTGCTTGTGTGTGATTAATATTTTGGTTTAGTAATTTTTTTGATAATATTTTTTGGGGCCTAACATTATGTTGGTAACACTAATGATGGGTTTTGAAGAGCTTACGGAGGGAACTTCCTTTAGAGTATGTATGATTGATAAGTTCATTTAGATTTTAGTCTGCTCGCCTAAGATCTCAAAAAAAAAAAAAAAAAAAAAAAAAAAAAAAATCACTTGATATTACTTAATTAGAAGACAAAAATGTACTATATCAGAGTTCGGCCTGTGTTTCTATAGATGTTTACAGAGGGGTGACGATATCAAAAAGAAAACTATTCTTTTTTCCAAAAATTTTTAGGTCTTGTCCATATTTTATAGCAAAATGTCACACAATAACCCCTTGTATCACATGATGCCTCTGTGCCCAAAATGATACATGGGCACAAACAATACATTTCTTTTCAGCTCCAATATGATACATATTGCATGTTACATCTTGTGTAGCACGTGATACTAATGACTATAAATTTGTTGCATTTAAGGTAACTCTCTATATTATAAGAATAATTTTGTAATGATGGTAAGATTAATTATGGGTTTTTAAGGCCTTGTCAAGGGAAATTACTTAAGAGTAAGTATGATTGATAATTTCATTTAGATTTTGAACTACTCACCTAGGAGCTCAAAAAATTCCCTAATATTTTTTTTAGGCATGATAGAATTTCAACTTATGGCATTCACTCTATAATGATTGCTCTTATCATCATGCTAATAGCATAAGACACCAATCAGTTTTTTATGTAGGCAGGGTTCAAATCTCAAATCTCTTATTCAACAGGAAAAAAAAAAAAAAAAAAACCAATTAAGCTAACTATAACCCACATAAAAAATAAATAAATAAAACCCTAATATTACTTAGAAGACAAAGGTGTATTAAATTAGAGTTCAGCCTGTACTTTCTATAGATGTTTACCCAAGGTATTTTAGGTCTTGTTCGCCACTTTATAGAAAACTGTTTTATTTTTAAATCCCTTTTCACCCTTCTCTCTCTCTCATTGGGACTCAAAAAATCCTTCATATTACTTAGAAGACAAAGTTGTATATAATTGGAGTTCAGTATGTACTTCATATAGATGTTTAAAGATGGGCATACAATATCCAAAAGAAAACTACTCTTTTTGCAAAAAAATTTCAGCCTTGTCCACCATTATAGAGAAGTGTTTTTTTTTTTCACCTCTCTCTCTCTCTCTCTCTCTCTCTCTCTCTCTCTAATTATGTTAAGGAAAACGAGAAAGTATATACAAATACATACATTTCCTTTTCAAGATAAGAGATTCAAATACAAGAGACTTACAACATTTGTTTGAACAATTCCCGGAGATGCACATAATACACAAATGCCAGATTCAGCAGGTAGCCGCTTATGGAGGACACTGCTAAACATAACCTGCAATCCAAAAGCAACCATTTAAACATAACCACCCTATTCTTTTTGGGGAGGGTGGAGAGAGAACGAGGTGTAGTTCAGATAAATTTCATTGCCGATAAACAAGACAAATTGACCATACCCCCAAAAGCTGGTCAGCGGCAATATAGGTTAAGATTAGGTTTTCTAGTGTCATTGATGCAAGAGAACATCTAGAATTATTTTGGAATTCATTATTTTAGATTTTCTTTATCTCATGTTTTGGTCACCTGCTGTATACTTCCTCTATACTTTGGTGACTCCATTTTATGACTTTGAATAAAATAAAATTTAAAAAAAAAAAAAAAAAAGATTTTCTTTATCTCATGAGGGGATTGTCTTTATCTTTTGGAATAGAATTTGAGTTCAATTAGGATTAGTTTTCATGGATTTTATCTTTATCTCTTTATTTCCTAGAAGCTCTATAAAAGCTCCAAAAGGTTTGTTTTATATTCAGACTATTTCGATTAATAAATTTTATTCATGACCCGGTGGTCTCACCAAATTAAACAAAACAACCCAACCCGTAAAACCCTGCTTCTTGACCCGGGGTCTCAACCTAACCCACCCATACCTCCAATCATTTGCAAACCCACCCATAATTAGCATACCAAACCTTTCTCAACTCTCCCACCTAATTCTCAATCCACACTATAACAACCACCATCCAAACATCCTACCCTTGTCGATTCTCTCTCTGTCAAGGTGGTATCGATGTCGGCCCAAACCAATGGTCTTCAACAAGCTGACCAAGAAGCATGCGACATCAATGTCATGGTGGATAAGGGCTAGGGCAAGGCAGATCAGGTCTCTCAAACTCTCTTTTGCTTGTCTGCGTCCGAGAGTTCCAATCGTGTCCTTCAAATGTGTCCTGTTGTTGAACCTTTGTCATTGGTATCTCACACCATTCCTGACTGAGTGATGGAGGAGGTAGTGGTTTCCAAATAATTAAGGAAGTCTCAATCAAAGCTATTGATTGAAGAAAAATTTATCCAAAATAGTGAGGACTCTTACCCTTCCATAGGTCAGATGCTTGGTAATTTGCATAAGACATGGGATAACTCCCGTGACTAGGTTCTTGAGCTACAGGATGGAAGGCAAGTGGTAATTTCACTGTCTCTGTATCGATCACCAAAGGAATCGACCAATTCCAAGGCTGTGGAAGCTAGTTTAATGGAAGATGGCAAGGTAAGGAATTGTTGATTCAACAACAAGAATCACTGTAGGTAGATGTGGGTGAAGATGTAGTTGACATGGATGCCTTATTTGTTGATGTGGGGCTGGAGGAGGATTTGTGGGATAGTGATGGAGGGCTGGGGTGTTGGAAAACGGATGAGGAGCCATTGTTCATCGTTCCTTTGGCCATAGAAAATCCTTTAGAGGTTTCAAAGACCTTGGTGGAGGAACTTGGGACTTGAGACAAGGGAGATAATAATCAGCTATCTCAATGGGTCACTAGAAGGATAAAAGCTCTCAAAAAATCAATGGATACTTCTCTAGAGGGCCTTGAGGAGCAGTTTATAGGCTCGTTTTAGCTATAGAGGCAAGGAAGAAAATGAAGATGCAAGATGAAAATGTTCAGAGGCAATTGACAAGTTGAGAAACTTGGTGAGTTCTTGGAGTTAAGAGGATGATTCTTCAACATCAAGGAGTGCTATTAGGGAGAGTTGTAGAAGTGCATCAATGAATATAAAATTGTTTCTTGGAATGTTAGTGTGTTGAATAAAAATGACAAAACACTCCAGATTAGGACTCTTACCAGGACTTGGACAGTTGATATTGTTTGTTTTCAAGAAACAAAAGTGGATTTAATTATCTAGGTTGCACCAACACGCCATTTTTGGCGATGTACCAGTGTTTGACACATGTCCGACACGGATACCGGCACGACTCGCCAGACTCCGGTGTCCAAGCGGTGTCCTTTTTTTTTTTTTTTTTTTTTTCCTTCTCCAACACAGCTCCGACACGGCGGACCCGCCAACAGTGAAAAAAAAAAAAAAAAAATCACAAATTTTGACAGTCACTAGATCGGGCTGATCGGCGAGTCAGTAAGCTCTATAGACAATCGCTGTCGACGCCATGCCCTCTGTCCCTTCCGATCTCTCTCTCTCTCTCTCTTGGCATGGACAGGTCCGAGTCCAACCTCTTCTATTCTCTCTCTCTCTCTTTTCTTTTCTTTTCTTTTCTTTTCTTTTTTTTTTTTTTTTTTCAGGTATGCTGTGTACTCTGTACTGTTAGTGTATGTTTTAGTGTTACTTAAGTTATAAAACGTTTTTTTTTTTTTTTTTTTTTTTTTAATCCCACTCTCACTACATAATCAGAAGGTGCAAGTTATGGGGGTTCGTTTTTTTCTTTATGTATCTATGAAAGAGGTAGGCAATTCACTTGTTATGTCTGTATGGGTAAGGAGAGTGCAAAGAGAATTTTGTTTCACGTTGAGGAGTTGGCAACTAAGCAACAGACAGGTCAGTTTGCGAGAACGGTTCGGGAGGGAGATAGAACTTTTATCCTTCAGTTGGGCTCCAATGCCCATGGCACTTTTTTGTTGTTCTCTGAATTAGACAAAGACTGCCAGAGGGGTTCCATCGTCATACCAGAAGGGAACTTGGGGAGTGGCTAGAGAAGATTTGGTGTCCATTTAAGGAAGATTATATTTCCGGTTAGCCAAAATCTCAATGTTCAATTTAGAAGGACCACCATGAAGCCGGTGGGGGTGTTGGAGAATTTCCAGCAAAACCCAGAAGGTGGTGTTTACAAGGGAAGGAGATGATGTCAGGTTTTCAAAATTTGAATGGATTTTTCTTGGAGAGGGAATTCCGGGATTGTAAAGGATAGTGATGGGGGAGGTTGTCACGTCAGTCATTAAGGGCGCTGCGTGTAGTAGTGGTTATATTTCGCCGACCTTGGATATCTCATTGCGCGTGGAACGTGGGTTTGATGGGCAGTGGCAGGTGATTTCTTCTAAGATTATTGAGGCGGGCCCAGTTGCTGCGAAGCCCAGTGGTAATAATAAGCTACACAGTTTTAAAAATGTGTTAATGAAAGGAAGTGAGCCAAGGGCCCATGCTACTTGGAAACCCAAAGCCCAAGTTGGGCTTCATAATGCTTTGTCTATTAAGCCTAAGTCAATACGTGTTAGCCCTAAACCCAACTCCTTTAAATCCGGTGAAACTCAGTCAAAAGTGGCCTCGTTTACGTTGTCCTCTCCTGCTTACAACTCCGACGCCCAGTTGTGTGAGTCTTCACCTCAGCCTAGCGTATCGGATTGCCATGTTTTGGGGATCGGGTCTTCGATTTCGAATTGTGCGAACACTACTTTCGCATGTGAATCTCCTCTTTCGGTGTCTCTCCAGGTGGTTCCAGGCTTGGGGTCTTCAGCGGCTCCCACTGTTCTTGGGCTTCCGCAGATACTCCCAAGCAAGCCGCCAGTTTTGCCGCCACTCAACAATCAAAAGGTGGGTAGTAGTTTACCAACAAGTGACGAGGTTGGAATGGGTCAAAGGAGGGGAATTTTGAGACTGATCCAGCAAGGTCTTCTCAGCAAGCAGAGGGATAGAAGAAGCCAAACCAGATTTTCACCAAAGCTCCACAGGATTTTGGTCCTACATTCTGTGACTTTGTTAGTGATTTGAGCAGAACACGGGGTAACTCCAATGATTGGATGATTGAATTTCAGAATGGGAGGAAAATAGTTATCCCGCTCTCAGCTTATTGTTCTCCTAATTCCGGGTCAGACTAGATTGTTTCAGAGGGTGTAGTTAATTCAAGTATGGATTCTCTTGTTAAAAAGGGGCAAATTAGTAGTTGGGTTTCTAAGTATGATGGTGTTGTGGGTTCTGTTGCCTCTGAGTTTGGGTCAGAGGGTGAGACTTGGGACTCTGAGGTGGGTTTGTTGAATTGGGAACATTTAGGTGAACCACTTGATGTGGCACCTCTGGCAGTGGATAACTCAGTGGTTATGGAGATCCCTATGGTAGAGGAGAGAGGGTGTTCGGTGGATGTCGACAATTCTAAGTTGTCACTTTAGGTAACTAATAGAATAAAAGCTTTCCAGAAATCTGTTGGGACCTCGTTGGAGGGGTTCGAAGAACAAGTTACAGGTTTGCTTTTAGCTCTAGAAGAGCAAAGAAAAAAGAGGATGTTGGATGTAGCCTCTCAGAGGAAGATGGTTAAGGCTGTGCATAAAGGGCATCGTGAATTAAAGAATTTATTGAGTTCTTGGGGTGAGGATAATGAGTCAAAAAGGAGCAGGAATGCAGTTAGGGATCGGGCTGTTGTAGTGCATCAATGAATTTAAGAATTGTTTCTTGGAATGTGAGAGGATTGAATGAGCAGGAGAAGCGGCTTCGAGTCAACAATTTGATCCGTAAGTGGAAAGCGGATATTGTTTGTCTGCAAGAAACTAAGATGGAGTTAATTAACAGGGGTGTCATTTGCAGTTTGTGGGGAGGTCAACATGTGGATTGGCTCTATTTAGGCTCTGTGGGTGCTTCAGGTGGGGTGTTATTGATGTGGGACAATAGGGCTGTGGAGAAGATGGAGGAAGCAGTGGGTCGCTTCTCAGTCTCTTGTAAATTCAAAAATGTGGTAGATCAGTTTGTTTGGGCTTTCTCTGGTGTTTATGGGCCCAATTGTGATAATGACAGATGTCTCTTATGGGAGGAGTTATCTGGCGTTTGTAGTTGGTGGGAAGTGTCTTGGTGTGTGGGAGGTGATTTTAATGTAGTGCGGTTTCCTTCTGAACGTTCTGGTTCTGCAAATTTTTCTTCAGCTATGCACAGGTTTTCTGCTTTTATTTCAGAGCTTAGCCTTATTGATCTACCTCTGGTTGGGGGGAACTTCACTTGGTCTAATTCTAGAGAGGTGGTTTCAAGTTCTAGATTGGACAGATTCCTTATGTCGGCTGACTGGGAGGAGAAATTTCCTTCTGTTTGTCAGCGTCGTCTCTCTAGATTGCTTTCTGATCATTTTCCTATTCTTTTGGAGGGTGGGAACCTGCTTGGAGGTAAGAAACCTTTTAGGTTCGAGAACATGTGGCTAAAGGATGAGGGCTTTTTGGAAAGGGTGTGTTCTTGGTGGGAGTCCTATCGTTTCCAAGGTTCTCCTAGTTTTATTTTGGCTAACAAACTAAAGATGTTGAAATTGGATTTGAAGAGATGGAAAGTGAAGGAGTTTGGTAATATAGGTCTCAGGGTGCAAAATCTGTGAAAGGATCTCAATGTGTTGGAAGTTATCAAGGAAGATCGTGTTCATGCAGCGGAAGAGAGTTTGGAAAAAGATCGGATTCGGGGAGAGTTAGAAAAAACAACCTTATTGGAAGAAATCTGCTGGAGGCAGAAGTCTAGGGCTCTTTTCCTTAAAAAGGGAGATAAGAACACAAAATTTTTCCACCGTATTGCAAATTCTCATAGAAGAAGCAATACCATCGATAGACTTATGGTGGATGGAGAGTATCCACAGATCAAGGGATCATAGAGAGGTGCATCTCTCATTTTTATAGGCAGTTACACTCGGAGAATGAGGTACATAGACCTCTTTTGGATGAGGTTTTTTTTTTTTCTAGCATATCTGAGGAAGATGCCAATTGGCTGGACAGGCCCTTTGATGAGGATGAAGTTTTTAGAGTGGTCCAGGATTTCAATGGCGATAAAGCGCCAGGTCCGGATGGTTTTTCAATGGCTTTTTTTTCAATCTTGTTGGAGCTTGTTGAAAACTGATATTATGAATGTGTTTCATAATTTTCATGCTCACGTGTTGTTTGAAAAGAGTCTCAATGCTACTTTCCTTGCTCTCATTCCTAAGAAAAATGATGATGTGGATGTCAAAGACTTTCGGCCTATTAGTTTGGTGGGAGGGTTGTATAAGATTATTGCTAAGGTGTTAGCCAATCAAATGCGAAGGGTGGTTCACGGTATTATCTCAAAATCTCAAAATGCCTTTCTAAAAGGTCGTCAGATTTTGGATTCTGTCCTGATTGCTTCTGAGTGTTTAGACAGTAGACTGAAGGCAAGGGTTCCAGGGGTGTTGTGCAAACTAGATATTGAGAAAGCTTATGACCATGTGAATTGGGAGTTTCTCCTGTTTTTGTTACAACAGTGTGGTTTTTCCGATAAGTGGAGAAGATGGATCAGGTGTTGTATATCTATTGTTAAATTCTCCATTTTGATCAATGGTTGTCCTTCTGACTTTTTTGGGAGTTCTAATGGACTGAGGCAAGGTGACCCGTTATCCCCTTTTCTCTTTGATATTGTCATGGAGGCTGTGAACCGTATGTTGGACGCAGCTATAGTGACAGGTCAGTTCTCGGGCTTCTCAGTGGGGAGGGCAATTGGTTCCTTGTTAACGGTCTCCCATTTGTTGTTTGCAGATGATACTCTTGTTTTTTGTGATGCTGACAATAATCATATAACAGTTCTGCGTGGGATTCTCTCTAGATTTGAAGAGGTGTCAGGGCTAAAAATTAATTTAGATAAGTCTGAATTGGTTCCAATTGGGGATGTGCCTAATATGCTTGAGCTAGTGGAGATATTGGGCTATAAAGAGACTGCTCTTTCGCTGAAATATCTTGGTCTCCCGTTGGGTGCCTCCTTTAAAGATAAGATAGTTTGGAATCTTATTTTGGAAAAAATGGAGAGAAGGCTAGCTAGATGGAAGAGATTGTATTTATCTAAGGGGGGCAAGGTCACCCTCATTAAGAGTACTCTCTCTAGCCTGCCTACTTATTTTCTTCCCCTTTTCCCTATTCCAGCTAAGGTGGCCAAGCGGATGGAGGATTTACAAAGAGACTTTCTTTGGAATGGTATCGGTGACGAACGTAAACTTCATTTAGTAAGTTGGTCGAAGGTATGTAGGCCAGTGAAGAATGGAGGGCTTGGCATTCAGTGCTTGAGAAGGTTTAACTCTGCCCTATTAGCCAAATGGTTGTGGCGATATGGTGTGGAGAATGATGCCCTTTGGAGAAGGATCATTAAGGCGAAGTATGGGAATGAATGGGGTGGTTGGTGTACAAAATCCGTGTCTGGAGCATATGGTGTTTGTTTGTGGAAGTCCATCAGAAGAGGCTGGCTGAATTTTTCTAAGTTCCTTCGGTATGATGTGGGTGATGGTTCTCGTGTGAAGTTTTGGGATGATGTGTGGTGTAGGGATCGTCCTCTTAAGGAGGCGTTTCCAGATTTATATAATATCAGTAGGACAAGGGACGCTTCAATCTCTGAGGTTATGTGCTTTGCCAATGGGAGAATTTTTTGGGACCTTCAGTTTCGCCACCTAGTGAATGATCAAGAGTCACAATCTTTGGATTCGTGTATGGTTCTGATTTACTCCACTAAGGTGCGAGGTGTTGGTTCTGACAAGCTTTGCTGGAAGCCGGCCAACAGTACGGGTTTCGTGGTGAGCAAGTATTATCACTCTCTATCCCCTCTACCGCCACTCCCTTCCCATGGAAAATGATGTGGCAATCGAAGGTTCCCCCCCGGGTAGCATTTTTCTCTTGGAGTGCGGCCTTAGGCAAGATTCTAACTATAGATAACCTTCGGAAGAGGCATTTTGTTGTCCTTGAGTGGTGTTTTATGTGCAAAAGGTGTGAGGAATCTGTTGATCATCTCCTCCTTCACTGTCCTTTAGCCTGTGAGATGTGGAGTACGGTCTTTTGCTTGTTTGGTATTTGTTGGGTGATGCCACAAAGGGTTGTGGATTTGTTGGATTGTTGGTCATGTAACTTCAGGCGTCATCGTAATATAGTTATTTGGAGGATGGTGCCGCACTATTTGATGTGGTGTATCTGGCAAGAACGGAATGCCAGAAGCTTTGAGGGTCACGAACGATCCATTCTTGAGTTTAAGTCTTTTTTCTTTTTTACTCTTCTGGAATGGTGTTTAGTTATACCATCTTTTTCTTGTTTTTCTCTTCCTGTTTTGTTTGATCATTGTAATTTGGTTTCCTGATGTTTTTGCCTGTCTAGTACATTTCCTATGTACGGGGCTGTGTTCTTCTTTAATATATATCTTCCGTTACTTATCAAAAAAAAAAAAAAAAGATTTGGATTAGTTGTATTTAGGTTCTATTGGTTCATCTAAGGGCATTTTGGTGATGTGGGATAGAAGGGTAGTGGAAAAAGATGATGAAGTAGTGGTCGTTTTTCTATTTCGTGTGAGTTTTAAAAAGTGATCGATAATTATCAGTGGGCTTTTAGTGTAGTATGTGGGCCTAATTCTTTTAGAGACAGCCAACTTTATGAGAGGAGCTGACTGGCCTAAGCAGCTAGTGGAATGTCCCATGGTGTGGGGGAGGTGACTTCAATGTGATGCGTTTTCCATCTAAACGTATTGATTCCGAATATTTTCTCATGCCATGCACAAGTTCTATGATTTCACTTTAGAACAAGGGCTGATAGGCTCATCATTTGGAAGGGCGAAATTTCACTTGGTCCAATTCTCGAGAGGTCGCTTCGAGGTCTAGGCTGGACAGATTCCTCGTCTCTAGAATGGGAGGAACAGTTTCTAACTATTTGTCAACAGAGGCTGCCTAGGCTATCAAATCACTTTCCAATTTTATAGAGGGGGGTAACTTCCAAAGAGGCTGGAGGCCATTTAGATTTGAAAATATGTGGTTAAAGGATGAGGGATTTGCGGAGAATGTATGTTCTTGGTGGGATTCTTATCATTTTCAAGGAACTCCAATTTATATTATGTCAAATAAATTAAAGGCTTTGAATTTTGATATGAAGGTTGGAATGTGAAGGAATTTGGAAATGTAGAGGAAAGGGGAGAAAACAGTTGTGGAAGGATCTTAGCGAGCTAGATGTGGCTGAGGAAAGCTATGAGTTAACAATTGAGGAAAAATTGGAAAAAGATAGAGGCCGAGGAGAATTAGAAAAGACAAACCACTTGGAAGAAATCTGTTGGAGGCAGAAATCAAGAGTTCTATGCATTAGGGAGGGAGATAGGAATACAAAGTTCTTCCATCGTACAGCAAGTTCTCATAGAAGATTCAACACCGTTGATAGCTTAATGGTGGATGGTGAGTTGTCCTTGGGCCATAGCGAAGTGTATTAATCTTTTTTATAGGTACTTGTATTCTGAATATGAGGACCATAGACCTAAGGATGCGATTTGATTAGATAGTCTTTTTGATGAGGAAGAGGTGTATAGGGTGAGTAAGGGATTCAATGGTGACAAGGCTCCAAGCCCTTATGGTTTTTCTGTGGCTTTCTTTAAGTCTTGTTGGAGCATTTTGAAAAAGGATATTATGGATATATTTCATAGTTTTCATGCTCAAGCTGTGTTTGAGAAGACACTTAATGCTTCCTTTATTGCCCTCATCCGCAATTTTTTTTTTTAAATGACGCTATGGAAGTGAGGGATTTCCATCCCATTAATCTAGTGGGAGGAATTTACAAGATTATTTTCAAGGTGTTGGCTAATAGACTTCAAAGGGTGGCACATGGTATTCTTTCAAAATCTCCAAACACTTTTGTCTGAAGACGACAGATTTTGTATTCTATTTTAATTGCATTTGAGTGTTTAGATAGTAGACTGAAGGTAGAGGTCCCAAGTGTGTTATGCCAGTTGGCTGTGAAGAAAGCATATAATCACATGAACTAGGATTTCCTCAAGTATATGTTTTGAAGGTGTGGATCTTAGAAAAATGGATTAAGTGGATAAAGTTTTGTATCTCAACTATCAAATTCTCTATTCTGATTAATGGTACCCCTTCTGATTTCATTGGGAGTTCTAGGACGGTTCGTCAAGGGTACCCTCTATCTTCATAGCTATTTGATATTGTTATGGAGGCATTTAGCCGTATGTTAGGTGCAGCTGCCACAACTGGTCAATTTTCTAGCTTACTTGTAGGCTCTTCAAATAGTACTTTGATGATGGTGTCTCATCTCTGGTTTACGAACGTCACACTTAGTATTCGCGATGTTAATTTGGAAAAGTTATAGTAGGTACTAGTTGGGGCTGTGCACGATATGGAAGAGTTGGTGGACATCTTTCCAACTAAAATATTTGGGTCTTCCTATGGGTGCAAAACCCAAGGATAAGACAACTTGAAACCCAATTCTGGAGAAGTTTGAAGGAAATTAGCAGGATGGAAGAGATTGTACTTATCCAAGGGAGGTAAGGTAACTCTTATTAAGAGTACTCTTTCTGGTTTGCCCACTTATTTCCTTTCTCTCCTCTCTATTCCAATGGAGGTGGCCAATAGTATTAAGAAATTACAAAGATATTTTCTTTGGAGTGTATTGGTGATGAACCTAAGTAATACCTGGTGAAGTGGTCTTAGATTTGTGAACCAATGCATAGTTTTTTTGTTTTTTTTTTTTTTTAGGGGTGGGGTTGTTAGGTTTTTGATGTGTAAGAAGATTTAACTAGCCTTGCTAGGCAAATGCTTGCGGAGATATGGGATTGAGAGAGACACTCTTTTGGAGGAGGGTTATAGAGGCAAAACATGGGAGTGAATAGGAGGCTGATGCATAAAAGATATATCAAGCCCATCTGTCAATAGTCTTTGGAAATCCATTAGGAGAGCTTGGTTGACTTTTTCCATATTTCTTCAGTATGATGTGAGTGATGGTACTAGAGTGAACTTCTGACAGGATCTATGGTATGGGGATTTTCCTTTTAAAGAGGAGAGGTTTTTCCAGAACTTTACAGTATTAGAAAGTCTAGAGAATTGTCTGTAGCAAAGGTAATGGGTTTCTCTGATGGCCTACTTCACTAGGATGTTCAATTCTCTCGTCCAATGCAAGATTGGGAATTAGAATCATTGGCCTTGTTTATGGATATGATTTATTCAACATCTATGGGGTAATGATTTGGATAAAAGTTGTTGGAAGCCACTAAGAGTAGAGGTTTTGAGGTTCGTGGATATTATCATTCTCTATCCCCTTCTAATGTCATTCTATTCCCTTGGAAAATGGTGTGGTAAGCAAAGGTCACTCCTAGGGTGGCATTCTTTTCGTGGTCTACTGCTTTAGGTAAGATTTTATCTATGGATAATCTTCAAAAGCAAAGAATTATTGTGATAGACTAGTTGTATGTGCAAACGGTGTGGGGAATCGGTGGATCACCTTCTTCTTCATTGTCCTATAGCATATGAGCTATGGTGACTAGGCCACAGAAGATTAATTTGCTATTACTTTGGAAATTCGCTTATTCAAGAATTATTTTATGGGATCCACTAGTTAAGTCCAATTGAAGTGAAGGTCATGGGATTTGGATGGTCTGAGTCTTTTAAGGTTAGAACAGTTTTTAATTTGGTTTTTTATTAGTTAAGGTCAATTTCATATTCAGAGGCAAATCTGTCATTTCTGCAATTCTTGTGAATTAAGGTATTTTTGAGTATATTCTAGGGTATTTTAAGTATCTTAGGTTTGTTTTCTTGGGTCTAAGTTAAGTATTTATTATGTTTGTTTTACTAGTCAAACTAGTAGTCGTAATACTAGTAGGAATCCTATTATTACTAGTACGAATCTTTATGTTGTTTAATAAAATTGAGTGTTTTGAGCAATAGGCACATTGGCCTTTGTTGGTTTTTTCTCCTTCTCCCTTTGCTTTCTTTTTCTTCTTCTCTATCTAAAGTTACTGTTGATAGGCTCCTGTTCATACAAATCCTGAACAGCCCTGACTTCTTTGTATGTCTTCTTCTTTCCTATCCCTAAACCCACCACAACTATACGTAGACAACTTCCCTAATTTGTCCCACATCATATGGAAAATGAAGTTTAGCTTGTTTGGAATTCATTGGGTTATGCTGCAAAGGGTCATTGAGTTGTTTGCTTCTTGGTAGGGCAACTTTAGCCAGCATTGCAATATAGCTATTTGGAAGTTTGTGCCGCATTGCATAATGTGGTGCATTTGATGGGAATTGAATGCTAGAAATTTTGAGGAATGTGAACACACTATTCTTGAGATCAAGTCTATTTTCTTTCATTCTTTGCTCGAGTGGAGTTTAGAATTACAAACTTATTCATTTTCTTCTCTTCCTATTTTGATTGACCATTGTAATTTGGGATCCTAATTGTATTGCACCCATAGAACATTTCCTATGTACGTGGGTCTGTTTTGATTACAATAAAATCTTTATTACTTATCAAAAAAATAATAATAATCACTCATGAAAAATGTTTCTATTTGGTGGTGATTCCAAATAACCGTGGGACTGTTCTAGGTGGTGAACTGCATCAGTCATATAGGGTGGTATATACTACAATAAAGCCAACAAAAAACAGCTATCAATCCCACAGTTGTTTGCTTCTTGTGATTACAAAAAGATACAAAAGAGCTAATTCATACACTTGATCTTCAAACTTCAGAAAGACGTGTATTAACCGATATGAAGTAGATACTCAAGTCCATGTCAAAACATAGAGGCTCAAGTCCATTTACACACAATAGTCCATTGGTTGTGGTAGGTAAACAAGCATCAACAAAAATGTATCGCCAATAAAAACAAAACAGGAACGGTGTCTTAACCGGTATGAAGTGGATAATGAACACACACAATTTTTACCATAATTTTTATGACCTCATCCTGCCCTCCACCCTGCCCCCTCCCTCCGCCATGAACACTACCACCATTTGCTTCTTCCCTCCCACCATTCCCTTCTCACCTCCCACCCAATCCTCCACCTGCAACATACACAATCCTACCTTTTGCTCCCCGAAATTTTTTCCCCACCCCACAACAATTTTACCCTCCACATCCTTTCTCTTTCCCTCAATCTTTCTACTGGCCAAGTCAGTTTGGTCAGTACATTCCTCAATATGCTTCAGCCCAGCCCTCCTTACCCTTAAAAGATTTGAACCCTAAGCCTATACAGAATCCACCAAAATACACTCCCAAGCCCCCCTTCTTCGCTGGCCAAGCCTCCTAATCCAGGGGTCTGTGGGGAAGAATTCTCTGTCTCTTCGTATTGATTCAAAGTTATTTTTCTTGGCTTTTGATGGGGGTCATATGGACTCATATTCCATTAGTGAATAACAGGGCAAACATCGAGGTTCTATACGGGTTGGTAGATCGTGGTTGGATTGGATCCTAGCTTGTTTGGTAGAGTTGTGTCAGTGGGACTTTAGTAAGAAACATTTTTTCAAACAGCTTCATGAGTATCATAAAATCTTGGAGTTTTCTAGCTGGTCAAATAAGAGTGGTGTTTTTGTGGAGATATCGAAGTACCATAATGGGGCAAGACATGGATGTTTGCGTGTTCCAGAAGGGTTGGACAAGGGAGGCTAGGCTTTTTCTTGAAAGCAAGCTTTGTGTATTTTTTTTCAGAAATTCTGTTTCTAGGCCGGGAAAAAAGGTGGCTGATGGTGGTGGGAAGCATAAGATATCCACCGGCAATCCAAGTAATCAAGTTTGGAAAACTTTTAATGGGGATGTGAAAGTAGGAACAGAGTTAAGTATGGAGAATCAGTTTCCTAATATTACTCAAAGTTTAAATCAGAAGGAGAGTTTTGGGTGATTTGACTTTTTTCAAAAATCAAATAATCCAACTCATCTCAATTGTGGCCGTCCCATGCATGGGCCTTCTGCTAAATGAACTCAGACCCACTTCTCTTTAAAAATTTCTGTTGCTTTTGATGGGGATGCTCAATGTATGGTCCATTGGAGTAATTTTATCCAACCCAAAGGAGCCAAGGTAGGCCCAATAACGTTAGAAAGTGAAGTTTTACAAGACACAGCAGATCAGGCCAATCCTTCTAAAGCCCAAAACGACTTCATCCAAAATTTGGTGAGATTGACTGAATGTAGCTTGTGGGAAGTGGGCAAAGGGTCAAGGTCACATGTCTCTGCCCAAAAGACTCCGATGGTGCCTCCGAGCACCGACGAGAAGGGTGCTTTCTTCCCGAGGATCGATAGGTGCAAGGATGAGATGGTAAAGGGCTGTGCTAGGTCAGCAGGTCCTCAAACCAGCAAAGGGTCAGTTTCTGAGAAGATTCCGACAATATTTCAGAGCACCATCAAGCTCGATGGGGCCCTTCAGAGGCCCAATGGATGCAGCGATGTGTCTAGGCCCTCTGGGGCTAACGGTGGTCATTTGGTGGGCCCTAAATCAAGTGGGGCTGTGGTGGGTTGTGTGGGTATTGCGGATTTTTCCGTCATTGGATCAATAAAGGATTGTCCCTACTCTAGGGTTGCTCCAAACACTGATGGGCCTTTGTGGTCGGTTGTGTGGGTACTGCAAATTTTGACGTCGTTGGATTAGTAGAGAATTGTCCCAACTCTGAGGTTGCTCCAAACACTAATGGGCCTTCTGTTGGGCAAGCCAAGTCCGATGCTTCTCCAAAGATGGTTTCTTTGATTCTATCGGTCTTCGAGCTCCCCAATATGAATCGCCACCACGAGTTTCTGGGAGAAAATTGTTTCTCTTCCCTCTGTGCTGGGTTCTGTTTCTAATGAGGATGTCATGCTATTGTTGGACTTGATCAACCCCACGGGGTTAGGTAAGGATGAGGATGATTGTAATGCGTTGGATTTTGTACCTCTGGCTAAGTGGGTTTCGTATGGGGGTATGGAAGTAGCATCAATGGAGGGTGACCTAGATGATTTGTGTGTGGAGGATGTTCTAGAACCATCAGTGTGGGTGAAAAGGATGGTGAAGGGTTTTGGTAAATTTGTGGGCTTTCCTATTGATTCATGTGAGAAGCAATGTATTGCTTTCTTTCAAAAGCTTGAGGAAGTGTGGGAAAAACAAGCTGCTGCAGGTAGTAATCTTCGTCACACTAGCTCTTCAACTAAAAAAAGGTATGAGGGAATTGAAAATTTTAGTTTCTATTGTTAATTATGATGGGCAATCTGGGTGTCGAACTAGAGGGAACCTGAATTCCAGTGGGTGGGCTCAGTTTTTTGTCCATGAATTTGAAACTCCTATCTTGGAATGTAAGAGCATTAAACAATCCTCAGAGGAGGGATACTATGAAGAATTTACTCAAGGAGTGGAAATGTGATATTATGTGTTTTCAAAGAAAAAAACTGGACTGTGCTAATTCTTCTGTTGTGAAAAGTCTTAGGGTATCCCTTTTGTTGATTGGGAAGCTTTGGATGCAATTCACACGATAGGAGGAGTTCTTTTGTTGTGGGATAAAACGGTGTATGAAAAAATTGATTCTGTGGTTGGATGCTTTTCTGTTATCGTCCTGTTGAAGGGTGTGGTAGATGGATTTGTTTGGCTTTGTACAAGGTGTATGGTCCGACTGCTATTGGCCTCAAGGATGCTCTGTGGACAGAACTTGATTGTGTGAGAGCAAGGTGGAACTCAGCTTGGTGTGTTTTTGGTGATTTCAATATCATCAGATATCCAACAGAGCGTCTTAGTTGTACTTCTTTTAGTCCAACCATGTTCAAGTTCTCGGATGTTATTGAGAGAAACTCTGTGGTTGATCTACCTTTGATGGGTGGTGAGTATACATGGTACATACATAACTTGGTCCTCGATCATTCATATAGAGTCACATATTTTACCTTGAAAGAATTTTTTCATACATAGAAGTAAGCTTTATATTCCAGAATGGGGGGAGTTCGTAGTTTCTTCGTTGAGTCCAAATTCTTTAGATTAGTTTTAGAGGAAGGGGGCTGTTACTTCTTGCTACGGATCTTTGAGAGGGGTAGATTCTTTATGAGATCAGTTTTTATGGGTAAGAATGCAGCAATATGGCTGATGAATGCTATTGAAGATTGTGTTGTTGGGGAGAGTTCCAAGCGGTTTTTTATTTTTAGAGATGGGGACACTGCTTTCACTCTCCAAAGGAGCATCAACTCTTCTGGTCAGTTCTTGCTACTGACTAAACTCAAAGTGGGTGGATGTAGGAGGTCAGTTATTATCCCTGAAGGCAAAGAGAAGTTTGGTTGGAGGGCCTTTGGACTTGAACTTAGAAAGCTGTTGAATCCTTCTCATTATGCCATGGCTGGTTCTGGTCTTCCAAGGTTCTTTCCTCAGGTGCAGAGGCATAACTTGGAAGCTCAAAACTCTAGAACTTTTGCTGAAGTTGTGCAAGGCTTCCATGGAAGAACAGAGGATAGAAAGCACCTTAAGCAGCTGGATGAGAAGAAGGGGGTGAATCTGAGACGTCAAGGTGCCAAGGTGGGGGTTTCTCCGGTGGGCAAGGCTGATAAAATGGAGGTGGTGAGAGGGGACAGGAGGAAGCAAAGCATTAATGTGGAGGCAGAGGTTGGTGAGCAATATCTGGCAGAGAGGAGATTACGTTTCCCAGGCTTTAGTTTAAATTCAAAAGATTATGTAAAGAGGAAGAAGAGTGATGCTAGGAGATCTTGCTGGTCAGGAAGTGGTCTTACTGTTGAGGTTGATGTGATAGGGAGGAGGCGGGTTTCCTGGAACAGAATCAAAGTGGGAGAAATGAATTGCAGAGGGGATTCACGTGCTGTGGCATTGGATTGCACTATTGGAGCTACTAAGGCCCTTAAATGGGTTGCTAAGGATACTAAACAGGCTGAACAAGTCCTGGGCCTTGGCACAAGCCCACTGCTGACTGACCCAGGTGTGGGTTTTTTTAAATCCTCTTGCACTGGCCCAAGTCAGTTTGTAGTGGGTGAGTGCTCTCGGTCTGGTGAAGAGCGACCAACCCAGAGTCCGATGAAGGAGGCGAGCCCCATGGCTCTTTCCCTGAGCTCCGATCTTGAGACGATGGTGCTGGGCCGGGGTTCTCCGCCTCCAACGGTGGCCGACGGCCCTTCTTTTGCCGGAAGTAGCTCCGATGAGCACATTTTGACACCGGGTAAGTCTGTGCTGGTGTTTTCGCGGCCAGTGGTGGATTTTTTCTCTTCTTTGCTCTTCTTCTCTGGCTTCTTTTTGAGCTTTTCGAGGGCTGGGTTTATGGACACACCCATGAAGACAGTGGGTGATGCCCCTGGGGAGGGAGTTTTGGTGGTGGAAGAATTGGATAACTCAGATATGGGTTTGGATGTGTTTCACACGAAGGCAGTGGGGGAGGCCATTGGGGAGGGAGTTGTGGTGGTGGAAGAGTTGAACAATTCAGCTTTGGGTTTGGATGTGATACCCACGAAGGCAGTGGGTGATGCCCCTGGGGAGAGTGCTTTGGTGGTGGAAGAGTTGAATAATTCTGATATGGGTTTGGGAGGAGAGGATAGCTTTTCAATCCCTCTGAGATCTATCACTCCCTTTGGGCTGCCTTTGTCAGCTGAGTTGAACTGTGAATATGAGGCATTGGAGTGTGTGGATACGTTAGATATTTCTAGGTGGGTGAAGAATAGACTTCCTGGTTTTAGTAAGCTGGTTGGGCTTCCTCTGAGTCGACATGAGAAGTTATGTATTGCTCTGTTACAAAAGATTGAGAAGGAGACGGAGGATGTCAAAGTGTTGAACAGGAAAATTGCAATTCCTAGAAAAGTTCTCATTAAAAAGAATAGAGGGAAGAGAGAGCTGAGGAACTTGCAATCTTCGGTTAACTATGATGGCAAGTAAAGTGTAGGTTGCTGGACTAATTTATCAGTTGGGATTTTCATATCTTTATGAATTTAAAAATTCTTTCTTGGAATGTTAGGGGTTTGAATGATTGTCGGAAGCGGTTAGTAGTAAAAAATTTATTGCGTGGGTGGAAGTGTGATGTTATTTGCCTCCAAGAGACTAAGCTTTCTGGCTTGGACAGACAAATGGTTTGCAGCTTGTGGAGCTGTCCTTTTGTGGATTGGGTGGCTTTAGATGCTGTCCAGACGGCGGGTGGGGTTTTGCTGATGTGGGATAAGAGGGCCTTGGAGAGGTTGGACTTTCTACTAGGTTCCTTTTCTGTGTCTGTTTTGTGGAAAGGGGTGGGGGATGGCTTTACCTGGGCGTGTTCTGGGGTTTATGGCCCAATTGATAATAATGTGAGGGGGCTTATGTGGGACGAGTTGGTTGGTATTCAGCAATATTGGAACGTCCCTTGGTGTTGCATTGGGGATTTTAATATTGTTCGTTTCCCGAGTGAACGGTCGGGTAATTCTCGTCTTACTCCGGCTATGGAACTTTTTTCGGAGTTCATTGAGGATCTTAATTTGATTGATTTGCCTTTGGAGGGTGGGAGTTTTACCTGGTCTAGCGGCTCTGATCAGCCTTCAATGTCTAGGATAGACAGAGTGTTGGTGTCTCATGATTGGGAAGAGCAATACCCGGATGTGATTCAGCGGATTTTACCTCGTCCTGTTTCAGATCACTTTCCTATTTTGGTGGTGGTTGGGGGAATGGCGAGAGGGAAAAGTCCGTTTAGGTTTGAGAATGTGGTTAAAGACGGATGGGTTCTTTGATAGAGTTCATTCTTGGTGGAATCGGCATTCTTTTTCTGGTACTCCCAGCTTTGTGTTTGCCAAAAAATTGAAGGCCTTGAAAGAAGATATCATTCAGTGGAACCGCTCGGAGTTTGGTCATGTCGGACGCAAAAAGTCTCAATTATTAGAGGCTTTGAAATTGCTTGATGCCAAGGAAGGGGAGTTTGGCCTCTCTGATGCAGAGACATGCGAGAGAATTATGATGAGATCCGAAGTAGAGAGTCTTCTTTCTTTGGAAGAAATCTCATGGAGACAGAAATCCAGAATGTTATGGATTAAGGAAGGAGATAATAATTCTAAATTCTTCCATAAGATGGCTAATTCCCGTAGAAGGTTTAACCATCTTAGCAGTTTGGAGGTGGATGGGGTGGTTTATGAGGAGGAGTCTGAGGTGGTTGCTCAAGTGGTCCAATTTTATAAAAATTTATATCATGAGACAGAGGAGCGGAGGCCTTTCGCGGAAGATTTGGAGTTTGATCAGATAGTTGGGTCGGAGAGGTGCTGGCTTGAAAGGAGGTTCGAGAAGGAGGAGATTCTTTTAGCTGTTAATGAGTTGGCTGGGGATAAAGCCCCAGGCCCTGATGGCTTTTCTATGGCCTTCTTTCACCATTGTTGGAGAGTGGTGGAAAGAGATGTTCTAGCAGTTTTTGAGGAGTTCTATCTTCACAGCAAGTTTGAGAAATCTCTGAACGCTACTTTCATAGCCTTAATTCCTAAGAAGAATGATGCTTCCAATATCCGAGATTTTAGGCCTATCAGCTTGGTGGGGAGCTTGTACAAGATCTTGTCTAAGGTTTTGGCAAATCGTTTGAAGTTGGTTTTAGACCAACTGATCTCTGAGTCCCAGAATAGTTTTGTGGGAGGTAGACAAATTCTTGACTCAGTTCTTATTGCTAATGAGTGTGTTGATAGCCGAGTTAAGAGTAAGACTCCGGGGGTTATTTGTAAGCTTGATATCGAGAAAGCTTATGATCACGTGAATTGGGAGGCTTTGCTAGATCTCTTGAAGAGAATGGGCTTTGGGGAGAAGTGGTGTAGATGGATCCGGACTTGTATTTCAACTGTTCAATTTTCTATTTTGGTTAATGGGACTCCAGCTGACTTTTTTAGGAGCACGAGGGGTCTGAGACAAGGGGACCCGCTTTCTCCTATGTTGTTTCTGGTTATTATGGAGGTGTTAAGCAGGATGTTGAAAAGAGTTGAAGGTGCTGGTTTGATCAGGGGTTTTAAGGCAAATGGTAGACGGGGTGAAGGGGAATGTGTCTCTCATCTTCTGTTTGCGGATGACACTATTCTTTTTTGTGATGCGGAAGTGGAGCAGATCCTTAACATTCGGATGCTTCTCCTTTGTTTTCAGGCTGTGACAGGTTTGAAGGTTAATGTCCTGAAAAGCGAGATGGTTCCAATAGGAGAGGTTAATAATGTACATGCCTTGGCAGAGATTCTGGGTTGTAGGATTGGGACTTTGCCTATGACCTATCTTGGTATGCCGTTAGGGGCTCCTCATAAATCTCTCTCTATTTGGAATCCTATTTTGGAGAAAATTCAGCGGAAGCTGGCTGGGTGGAAGAAGTTGTATTTGTCGAAAGGTGGAAGACTGACGTTACTAAAGAGCACGCTAGCTAGTCTTCCTATTTATTATTTGTCTCTTTTTACCATCCCATCGCATGTGGCGAATAAGATTGAGAAGATGCAAAGGAACTTTTTGTGGGGGGATTCGAAGGCTCACTTGGTGGGGTGGGATAAGGTGTGTGCTCCTAAGGCGAACGGTGGTCTGGGTGTAAGGAAAATAACCACTTTCAATAAAGCCTTATTAGGAAAATGGTTATGGCGGTTTGGAGTTGAGGAGACTCGTCTTTGGAGGAGGGTTGTAGTTTCGAAGTTCGGGGAAGAGTGGGGGGGTTGGTCTTCTAAGCTGGGTAGGGGTGCCTATGGGTGTGGTTTATGGAGAAGTATTCGCAAAGGTTGGGAGGTGTTTAGTAAATGCATTCAGTTTGAGGTAGGGGTGGGGGATAGAGTGAAGTTTTGGACTGATAGGTGGTGTGGGGATTTACCACTCTATCGAACCTTCCCATTAGTGTATGGGATTGCTTCTAATAGGGAGGCATCGGTGGCCTTGTCTCTCGAAAGGTTGGGGACGGAGGCTCGGAGAAGTTGGAATGTTCGCTTATTAAGGGGTCCTAATGATTGGGAGATGGGTGAGGTGGATGATTTCCTTCGTACCTTGGGTTCTAATTTACCTCGATCTGAGCTCGGAGACCGTATGAGGTGGAAGTTGACAAAGAAGGGGGATTTTGACATCCGCTCTTTCTACAACAAGCTTCGCTGCCCTTTGCCTATTATCTTTCCTTGGAAAGGTATTTGGAAGGTTAAGGCTCCTCCGCGCGTCTCTTTCTTTGTTTGGACTGCAACTTGGGAGAAGATTCTTACAGGGGACATTCTGAGGCGTAGAGGAGTTGTTTTTGTTGACCGGTGCATTATGTGTCGTAGTAATGGGGAGACCGTAAACCATTTGCTTCTCCATTGTGAAAAAGCTGTTCAGATGTGGAGCTTGGTTTTTAGAACTTTTGGGATCTCTTGGGTTCTGCCAAGATCAGTTGCAGATACGCTTTTTGGTTGGTGGAATTGGTTTGGAAAGCACTCTTCTAGCATTTGGAATTTAGCTCCTTTGTGCCTTATGTGGTGCATCTGGAGGGAGCGGAACTGGCGAACCTTTGAGGATACGGACAAATCCGATAATCAGTTGCTTGCTTTCTTTAGTGGTTCTCTTTTTGATTGGTCTAGGGCTTGGGGAATCACCTCTAATGACTCTCTCCCTTCATTCCTTAATTCTCTGCTTTGTACTTAGTTCTTTTGTTGGCTTTTGTTTGTTTTGTTGTCTTTTCTTGTTGTTTGTGTCCTTCTCTGTACTCCTTGCTCTACCTTTTGTTTTTCTTGAGGTAGCTCTTTGAATATACATCTTTTTACTTATCAAAAAAAAAGAGTATACATGGTTTCGTGACTCCGATAACTCTTCTATGTCTAGAATTGATAGAGTTTTGGTGTCCACTAATTGGGAGGATCATTTCTTGGATCTTACTCAAAGGCCTCTTCCTCAGGTGATTTTTGACCATTGCCCTCTTCTTGTTGATGCAGGTGGTATGTCAAGGGGGAAGAGTTCTTTCAAATTTGAGAATATGTGGCTCAAAGGCTCCTAGTCCAAATAGCTTTACTATGGGCCTTCTTCCAAAAATGTTGGTGTGTGCTTGAAAGGGAGATTTTGGCTTTCTTAGCAGACTTCCACAGAGAATGTATCTTTGAGAAATCTCTCAATGCCACCTTTTTGTGTTTGATACCCAAGAAGATTAATGCAGTTAATATTAGAGACTTTCACCCTATTAGCCTTGTGGGTAGTTTGTACAAGTTGCTATCAAAAGGTTTTGGCTCATAGACTACATTGTGTTTTGGATAAACTTATTTCCAACTCCCAGAATTCCTTTGTTGTTGGGGGAAGAAAAATTCTTGACTTTGTTCTCATTGCAAATGAATGCTTGGACAATAGATTGAAGAGTGGTATTCCGGGTGTGATTATCAAATTGAATATTGAGAAGGCTTATGATCATGTGAATTGGAGTGTTTTGTTTGACCATATGGAGAGGATGGGTTTTGGGGAGAAGTGGGGGAGATGGATAAAGGCGTGCATTTCTACTATTCATTTTTTAGTGCTTATTAATAGGTCTCCAGCTGGTTTCTTTGTAGCTCTCATGGTCTCCACAAGGGGATCCCTTATCTCCACTCCTTTTCTTGTTGGTGATGGAGGTGTTGAGTAGGTTGTTGAAGAAGATAGAAGAGGGAGGTTTTCTCAATGGATTCCAAGCAAGTCCCAATGCGCGTGGAGGTTTGCATATCTCTCATATTTTGTTTGCTGATGATACTATCCTTTTATGTGACACATCCAGGGAACAATTATTATATATTCATATGGTTCTGATTTTCTTTGAAGCTATCACAGGATTGAAAGTAAATGTTGGTAAAGAGTTAGATTGTGCCAGTTGATGAGGTTGAGAATTTAAATGCCCTGGCTCGTATTTTATGTTGTAAGGTTGGGTGTTTGCCCATGTCTTATTTGGGTATGCCCATGGGGGCTCATTATAAGGATTCTTCAATTTGGAACCCTATTATTGAAAGGATGGAGAAAAAGCTTTCAGATTAGAAGCAGTTATACTTGTCAAAAGGGGGTAGACTTACTTTATTGAAGAGTAATTTATCAAGCCTTCCCACTTATTATTTATCTTTGTTTACTATTTCACAACATGTGGCAAACAGATTAGAGAGGATTCAGAGGAATTTCCTTGGGGGGAAATCTATTGATGTCTTTAAATTTTCACTTATTGCTTGGGAAAAGGTTGTGTGGCCAGTGGAGGCAAGTGGTTTAGGGATCTAGAAGATTGGGTTGTTTAACCAAGCTTTGCTTGGGAAATGGCTCGGGTGTTTTGGGAAGGAGGTCACACATTTATGGCGGTAGGTTATAGCCTCCAAATATGGGGAGGCCAATGGTGGATGGTGTACTAGAGTTGTTAGAGGGACGCATGCATGTGGTATGTGGAAGAACATTAGGAAGGGGGTTGAGAGTTTCTTTGGTCATGTGTTGTATGCGACGGGTGAGGGTATTCGTATTCAATTCTGGCATAACCCTTGGAGTAGCCCTACTTCTTTTAAAGATTTATATCCAGAAATGTTTCCTTTTGCTGTGGATAAAGAAGCTAGGATTTCTGATATGGTTGATACCGCACCTGATGGGGGTGGTAGAAGCTGGAACTTACAAGACAGCAATATTTTATGATTTCTTTTCGCATATCTCATCCCAATTACCTGGGGGGGGTTTGATGATACCATGATATGGCAATTAAATCTTAGTGGTGTTTATGTTGTGCACTCTTTCTATTATTCATTGCTGGAAGCTCCGTCACTGTTTTCCCCTTGGAAGAGCATCTGGTGTGTTAAGGTACCTAAAAGGGTGACTTTTTTCTTATGAACAGCTGCTAGGTGTGGGATTCTCAAATAGACAACCTTGTTAAGAAGAATTTGCCTCTTGTTAATTGGAGTTGCCTATGTCGATGTGAAGAGGAAACAGTGGATCATTTATTACTCCATTGTAAGTTTGCCCAAACCTTGTAGAATGAAGTCTTTCTTGTGTTTGGGGTTCAGTGGGTGATGCCAAAGTCTGTTGTTTCTCTTCTTGCATGGTGGAATTGGTTGGAGATTCATTCTTCAAATGTTTGGAATATGGTACCGGCATGTCTTATATGGTTAACCTGGAAGGAACACAATGCCCAACCATTTGAGGAAATTGAGAGACCTGTAGATCGGTTTAAGTCTTTGCTACTTAGGACTTTCTTTGAGTAGTCTCATATTTGGGGTTGCACACGTTGTATTTCTTTGTTTGATTTCCTTAATTCTGTTAGTTTTTCTTTTTCTTTTTTTTGTATTCGTTTCTGTGCAGTGAGTTCACTATCGTAAACTTATTGTACTTTTCTTATCAATAAAGATGTTATTACCTATCAAAAAAAAAAAATGGAGGGGGAGACAACATACAATCTACAATATCAAAAGGTATGATTAACTTTTTCAAGAAGCCTACTAACTGTCTCATATCATTAAGGAACACATATTACAAGAGATTCTGGAAGCAGCACTTTAAAGGTTCTTGATTGTCAGGACAAGTGCCTTAGCCTTCAGGTAGATAAGGATTAAGGATTAAAAGGAATGTCAAGTTACTTTCAAGCAGAATAAGGCTTAGGTGTAAAAGGTCTTCAGGCTTACTAGTCAATTTAGGAGTCCTACTGCTAGCGGTAAAAGGAAAAGAAATTCTCTGTATAACTCAATGTACTCAAATTCAGACTTGATTAATCTTTTTCTGATAGGTGATTAATCAAGTCTGAATTCTTTGAGTACTTGAGTTATACAGAGACTCTCTCTCTCTCTCTCTCTCTCTCTCTCTCCCCTTGTTGGCACACCATTCATAATACTGTCCACACAAACCTTGAACGGCCACTAATTTCTCCGTTTTCTTCTCCAGTTCAACACTAAACCATACTCCTGTTACATTAATTAAGACCCAAAAACCTCATATACTTTCCCTAGCCAATCACTACCAAATGACAGATCAAAACACCACTAAAACCCTAATTCTGCTATGACTTAAAAAACCCAGCAACCTGTTTTCTTCAAGAATAGATCTTTTAACCTTCAAACTTGAAATCGGATCAATCAATAAACATTCTACAAGCCCTAAAGCCTTTCAATATATTACAAAAGCTAAATTTGTAACTTTTCTTATTCAGAAGTTTCACAACAAATCACACATAGATTCTCTAAACCTGTCATACATCACAGACACACCTCAAAGCATGTTTCACAAGTTACTTATATTTATGGTCACTAATCTTTTCATATTAATTCGTTAAAACTACAAAAGGGGCACAACCCATGTACATAAGAAAAATTATGGTCACACATTCGAATATTATTTATCCGGGGGGAAAAGGAACCAAAAAAAAAGTGCCGAATGGCACAAAAGCAACAAATACTTCTTTTTTTTATTTTTATAAATTCAATAGCAATGAATACTTAAGTTCACCTGAAATCATAAATTACATAAGGGATCTAAATTAAAGCAACCACACCAAAAAAAAAATATATAATAATAATAATAATAATAAAACAAGACTAATAATTTTATTCACATTATGCATGAAGGGTAAAAATAACCGCAATCAAGCGCAAGGAATTTTCTGGGCCATCAAAAGGTTAAAAATTTAAATATTGGTTTCAAAGTATACCTGTGCTAGCTTGCTGCTTGAGTATCCCACTAGGCTTGTAAATTTCCTTTTCCCAGAAACAACATTCATATCTTCTGTGTCAACAAAGCCAACATAATGCATCTACACGAAAAAAAAAAAAAAAAAAAAAAAAAAAAAAAAAAAAAAAAAAAAAAAAAAAAAAAAGGGACAGGCCACTCTCAGACTTAAAGTGATAACTTGACAGTAAAATGATGGAAAGGATTCACATTTCATATAATATATTAACTACTTTAGTTTTCGAGTACTCCTAAAGAATCATTAAGCAGCCTATAATTGGAACCTAAAGCAGCATGTAAGTTAATTTGGATATCTACAAAATAGATTTTTTTTTTTTTTTTTTTTTTGATAAGTAAAGAAAATTTTATTCAAAAACTTAATAATGAGTCACCCAAGTATACAGGAAGTATACAGCAAGGGACCAACATAATCAAATACATAAATTACAAGCATCCATCAAATCATAAACCAAAAAAATAGAATGACTTCCTATGATAGACATCCAGTCCGATAGAGTTTTAAAGAAGAAAAGTTTTAAATCAACTATAGTCCTTTCAGAATCTTCAAAACACCAGTTGTTTCTCTCCCGCCAAATGCACCACATCAAACAATGAGGGACAGCCATTCAAATAACACGATTACGATGATGATCAAAATTTCCTTGTCAACAAGCAAGGAGCTCAACTACAGTCTTTGGCATCGCCCAATGGATACCAAACAAGGTGAACACCATAGACCACAACTCGTAAACAATAGGACAATGTAGTAAAAGATGGTCTACCAATTCTCCATTACTTTTGCACATATAACACCAATCTAAAATCAACACCTTCTTCTTATGTAAATTATCAATAGTCAAGATAGTTCCAAAAGCTACAATCCAAACAAAAAATGCAACTCTGGAAGGAACTTTTTTGCTTCCAAATACTTCTCCAAGGGAAGGATTGAGTATATACACCCAACAAAGCCTGATAGTAACTGCTTACCTCAAAGCCCTTGCCCTTAGGAGGTGTCTCACACATCTTATCCTCACCAATACCTCTCAATGAGACTCCATATATAACATTCCAAAAAACAAACAAAGAATCTGATTCTCTATCATGAATTTCTCGTAGGAATTCTAAGTCCCAAAAAAGAAACCCATTAGAAAACTGCATGAGATCAACCACATAAGCCTACTTATCATTACTGATTCTAAATAAATCTAGAAAACACGTACTCAAAGGATTATCCCCACACCAGACATCAATTGAATGTAGCGAGAAAAAGTAGACCAACTACTACTAATAGTTTTCCATAAACTCACCCCATAGGAGCCTGGAACAGGATTAGAGCACCAATCTCCCTCCTCAACTCCATATTTAGCCCTTATAGCCCTTCTCAACTCCATATTTAGCCCTTATAACCCCTTTCCACAATGCTTCTCTCTCATACCCAAATCTCCACAACCATTTTCCGAATAGTGCTTCATTAAAGTATCTCAAATTTCGAATTGCTAACCCCCAGACTGGATAGGAGAGCCTACCTTGGACCAATCCACCAAGTGACGTTTAGAATCATTTCCTAGACCACCCCAAAGAAAATTCTTCTCAATGATGGGATCCCAAACTACTCTATTCCAATCCAAGTTTGCTATTGGTTATTAATGGGCAACCATTGCAAGGCAACAACTTTTATTACCCAACAAGTTGACACTCAATGCATTATGCATTTAAAGAAATAAAGCAATTTGAACTCCTGCATTGCCCTATCTTAGAGAATTCTTGTAGGAGATTCCCAATGTAAGTTCATATACCTGCTTGTTTTGTTGCATCCATGTCTTTATCGGTTATATATAATTTAATAAATATTAAAAAATCGTGTAGGGGAGGACCCAGGATCATTACTTTTGGAAGCCTTAAAAGAAACAAAAAAAGAAGAGAGAGAGAGAGAGAGTTTGATTAATAGTGAGTTTAGAATTAGGAGAATCTACGGATGGGTTTAGAATTTTTTAAAACAAAAGGGTTTTGAGATTGTGATCGGAATTAAAAGGTGGTTCAATGAGTTATTTGATGCCTATTTGATAGAATAAAGTTTGTGGGAATTTAGAGGGTTGTAAGGAAAAAGGAAAAAAGAAAAAAGAGAATTTTATGTTGTTCAAGGGATGCATGAACAGTACCTATAAAGAGTACCACAAGAAAAAGAAGACAAAAAAGAAAACACAAAAACCAACAAGCATCAATGCTCAAAATACTCAACAATCTTATATTTATCAAAACCATCTCTATTGATTACATTAAGCACAAAAAATATAAATAAAAACTCTTGTACTAGTAGTAGTAGGGCTCCTAGTTTAAATGGTAAACTAAAGCCTAATAAAAGACTAACTTGGACTTAAAGAAAATAAAACCTAAGATACTTAGAATTTCCAAGAAAATTCTAGACTCAATTAAACTACCAAATACCCTTATTTTGTAGAAATCTTCAAAATTACATATTTGCCCCTGACTACAAAAATAACCATCACTAATAAAATAAAAACTCAATTACAAAACCATTTTAACCCTACAATGGACTTCATGCAAATTTTACTTCAATGGACTTCATAGGTGGAGCCCATAAAATCATTATTCAATAGGCAAATTTGAAAAGTGATAACACATCAATCTTTTATGGCTTCATCACTATTGCCAAAAGGAAGATCGCTGATAAAGATTGCATCTATTGTATGTATCAGTCATTCAACAAGGTACAAAGGGTCCTCTTGCATTTATTCAATTAATGGTAATGCAACATGCATTTGTATTTATACGAACAACGACTGTGGAACTTACAACAGAATTCACATTAATAATTCGACTTGGAGAGCCTCTGATAAGAGATGGCAAAAGCAATACTGAAAGCAAAGCTGGAGCCAGATGATTTACTTGCATGTGTTCTTCATACCCATCTTTCGAAAATTTTTGAGGCTCTGGATACAAAATAGACAATGAGCATCATGTATTGAATGAAACAAAAATGACAAACATATTCAACTTCAATAGCTAATATTAAAATGTTTTTACTGGACCACTCAATGCTAAAGCACCCACTGAAATGCCAGATGCTAGAAAACTTATACAGATACAACAATTTCCTCTTGCCAAAGTAACATATCAAAGCAGAAAATGAGTAACAACATAAGATCCCAATCATGCACATTGAGGGAAATGGCAAGGCAACTTCACGTAATGAGAAACAAGGCCAGAATTTCTCAAATGGTTGGGAAACTACAACAAGGTGGAAAAGAAATTCTAGGAATCTGCAGAGCTTTAGACCTGCTGTCCAAGGAATTGCTTTTTTATTATTTCTTTCAAAGATTGTATTTCCAGAGGGAGGGGCAAAAAAGAGGTAGCGACCTAACTCATCTAAGATTATTTTTTAGGCTTGATTCACCATAAGTTTTTTTTAAAGTCAAAATATGAAAACAACACCTGGTACACAGGAAGTGCACTAGCAGTGCATCAAAATTAAAGAAAAGTACGGCATCATAAGTTACCGGGGGCAGTTTATTTTTTCTAATAATTCAATACAACAAGTGAAGGTGGGGGGATTTGAACTTTGGTTAAAGGACACCGGATAGTGCCATTGAGCTACAAGGCTCTTAGAAAGTTAATGAGAGCTTACCCAACTTTAAAAATCTTCTAAAGATGTATCACGTATGGACTTATTAGTGTAGTTGAGGGCACTAGACAAGCTATTGAGCTACCTTCAAGTTTTTCATTTTCATCAACTTTAAAAAGGAGTGAAATATAAAACAAAATAGATCCAGAGGTCTGACAAGACTCCACATAAGACATAGAAGTATGCCATTATAGATGAAACCTTAGAAATTCAACATAAAATATAACCAACTTTACAAGTTTTTGTGCCCAATAAAGGTTTCCCTTCAAAAACCAATCTAAAACAAGCACCACATGCAATAGAATATACGAGATTTCACTCAACTAAGTTTCATAACAACCAAGACACCTTCCCTAACCTTTTTTTTTTCTTGGATAATTAACAAAATTGCACTACCAATAAAGATATGAATTATGAAAATTGTGAGATAGGGATATGATTAATTTTACATTATCAAAAACATATATATTCTCCAAAGATTAGGAAGACATTCATCAGGTGTCATTTAAAAGAGGAGCTGGTCAATCACAATCCCAAAAATAGAAAGATTAACAAATTCCTTAAAGCTGGCCAATTTGGTAAGGAGAGGAAAAGATGCAGAGTTGTCCATGTGTTGGTTTGCAAACTTGTATAGAGTGCAAGAGAGGAGAAACACCCTATCCACCAGAAACCAAGAAGTTTATAGATGATTTTTAGGAACTGATTAGTAACCAGTTATTCAGACTGCAGCATCTTGAACAGTACCAAAAATAGTAGCATGAAAAATAACCAGTAATCCTTTGTTGTTTTACACCTTTGTTAGTCTGGCATCAATAGGTTATTAACTGGCCTGTAGTACAGTCCACATTATGAACAGCCCTGTAGTACAGTCAGAAGGGATCACAACAATGCAACTTAAATTGGTTTCCTTACTGTTCTATATTTAGGGTCGATTTAGGACAGGGGAAAAGGAATTCAGAGCCCAATCAAATCTTGGACAAATTTTGATTCAATGGATCAGGTTCTTTAAGTCAGAGGAAAGATAGGATTCATTATGAGTAAATCCACTTGGTAGAGGAATACCAAAAATAACATAAATAGAAGTAGTTAAAAAATGACATGTCAATTAAGGAAGTACAAGAGAGTACAACTTTGAATAGAATAGAATGACAGAAAAGACGTGGTAAACCCAACTAGTGTATTTACTTTTGGGACTGAGTTTTGGTTTTTGTTATTGGATCATGTTCCTCAACCATCCCCACTGCCTAGAGTTTTAAAAAATGCTGCACCATCACTAAAAACTGAATTTAACATTTTTATAGCAGGTGCCTCTCTACGTTGCACACAATCTATAGATAATACTCAAGCCCTTTGAATGACACCGGCACTCTCTATAAGGTTTCCCACCCTATAGAGAAGTTAGATATCTTGTTGCAACGACCAGCACTTGGTTACTTCAAGCTTACCTCTGAAACCCAAGTTGAGTTTAGGTTACCAATGTTCAGTGAGCTCAGCTTGAATTAACCATGTTTGAACTATGGGCTTTTTCATCCAAATTGTGTCAACAAGAAACTTGAGTACCCAATTCATGGATCACAGTCACAACTCTCTCTCTCTCTCTCTCTCTCTCTCTCTCTCTCTCTCTCTCACATGTAATTACCAAGGAATAAATCAACATCTTTGTCAAACTATGAAATCAAAGCCCCTAAAATACTGAATTACGAATAATTCAGAAGTTTTATTGCCTAGAAATTATGTTAATGGTCTAGAATTACCAAACCGGCAAAAATAAACACTGTCATCTTACTAGGATTCAAAGTAATTTAGTCAAAGTAATCATAGATTACATGCGTTCCAAAATAACTAAAATAGTGCTGTAAAAAGAGAAGGATTGACATTTAAAAGAAGAAGGTACCTCCGATGGAAAATATTCCGGCATTGTTAATAAGAACGTGTAAAGGTCCTAAACGTGCATTCCATGCTTGGGCGAATCTGGCGACGGAATCCAATGAGAGAAGATCAAGTTCCATAACCTTCAAAAATAAAATAAATAAAAAGCATAAGACGATGCAAATTTATGAGAGCGAGAGAGAGAGAGAGAGAGAATTGAATTGAGCAGGACCTCAATATTGAGAGGGAGAGCCAATCCTCCTCCGGAAAGGGACCATTGGTTTTGCCAATCGAGGATCAATTGGTGAGCGGCCTTAGTGTTCCTGACAGCCATGATGACGTGTGCCCCTGCCTCCGCCAATTGCCTAGCGGTTTCACGGCCAATGCCGCTGGTGGAGCCGGTGACTATGCAGGTGAGATCGTTGAGCCCGGGAGGCAAAGGCAGAGGGTTGTGCAAGTGGCTTGCCGAGATCCTCTGGAACAGCATTTCGTATATCAAATACATCCAACCTCTCAACCATTCTATCCATCCCAAACCCTCTTTCTTCTTCTGCTTCCGCTTCGTTGCCATCGAAACTAGAAACTATAACTCAATCTCTCTCTCTCTCTCTCTCTCTCTGTAGGCTCAGCTCACTGCTGCGTTGACCATTTACCGATAATTTTCAGTTTATGGCTACTATTCTAAAACCACATTATTAATGCTTCGATTGGAATCGGATGCGGAGCGAGTGACTAGAGAGTGGTCAGACTCAAAGCATCTCCATAGTTTCCCCCAATTTATATATATATATATATATATATATAATATATGGCCCATTTCACGTGTGCCTATCCCTTTTGGAAAATGTTTTATGAAAAATTGAAAAAGTTATCAAAACAATTAATTATTTTTTAGTTTTTTTATAAAAAAATTTTTAAAATGGTTTATTAATATATGGCCTAAGACCGTACATTAATAAATCTACATATATATATATATATATATATTTATTTATTTATTTATTTTTAAGAATCCGGCCTAGGCCTATAAACTAAATTCGAAAGAATATGAAGATACAAGGCTGTGTTTGGCAGTATGTAAATTACTTTCCGTGTGTAAAATATTTTCTAGTATTTGGTTGTATTTTGAAAATTGTATTAGAAAATATTTTCTGGTATTTGTTAATATTTTGAAAATGCAAATTTTCTACTAGTTTTTCACGTTTTCTCATCTTTCAAACAAATTTTATAATAGAAAATTTCAATATATAAAGTTAAAGAAACAAAAATCAAAATAAAACCATTCATTAAACTCTTAAACTCGGTCAAACTGAGAGAGGGAGGAAGAAAGAGCAAGAGATTGAGGGAAAGAGAAAGGTAGATCGATAAAGAGATAGAAATCGGGTCAAGGGAGGGTCAATCTAGAGGCAATGACGACGATCTTTAAAGGTGACGACAAGATCAATCATGGGTGGATCGATCTAGAAGGCAGTGGCAACAAGATCAAGAGAGGTGGAAAAGACAAGCTACAGGGCGGCGGCGACAAGAACAAGATGACAAGGCTCTGATCTAGATAGCGATGAGGACGAGCTTTAGGTGGCGACTATAAGCCAGCGGCTGCGATGAGATTGTCCTAGGTTCAAGCTCTCTCTCTCTCTCTCTCTCTCTCTCTCTCTCTCTCTCTCTCTCTCTCTCTCTCTCTCTCTCTCTCTCTCTCTTCAGGTTCACTTTCTCTTTAAGTTCTCTCATTCTTCGGGTGTGTGAGTCTGGAAAATGATTTGAAGGTAATGAGAAGAGTAAAACATTTTACAGGTCAAAGGGCTTATTTTACGATCAAATTTTATTATTTTCAGTTTTACTTTATTTTACATGTGCACCCAAACATACATCAGGATGTAAAATATTTTCCTAATTCCATTTACACCCGAAACAAACACAGCAAAAAACAAAAATGTTTGGTGGAACATCCTTCATCTAGACTAATAAAGAAAAAGAAAATTTTGCTCTCCTACCTAAAGCATGAGCCATATAATTGCCCTACCGCCTAACATGAGAGAAAGAATGATAACTTAAAGCACTCAAAATAGACTTGATGTGTAACACCCCAAACCCATACACAGGATTTAGATGCATAACCTGTCTTATAAATAATCAACAATAATATAATGGAACAGAGCGTAATTAAATATTCACCAATAAACTTCAACCCATCAAAAAAAAAAAAAAAACTTTCCTATGAAATCCGTAAAACAAAACTTTAACAATAAAGTCTCCAAATACAATCTCAAAGAGTTCTACAAATGCCAAACTCACTATCCTAAGAAAATATACTAAAACAGTCCATCAATTATCATAGCACCAAAAGAAGTCTTCAATCTATGTCTCCAATAATCTACCACCAAAAGATATTCCAATGCTCTAATCTGAAAGGGTGGAGAAAGGGGGGGTGAGCTGGAAGCCCAATAAGAGACTACATAACATGAGGATGTCTTTCAAAACAAAACATTAGTACCATTGACAAAATATAGTATTTACAGAACATTTACAAATAGTTTTAACAGTAATACAATATCTTCTATAAAACTGTCAAGAATAGAACATTTAACTATAACGCTGTAATTATTAAATAAAATAATAATCACTTTAGTTAGTAAAAATTACACTAAATAGGTAGAAACAATATGTTATAACGATAAACAATTTTTCCACTTATAAAGATTAATAACAATATAACAGTAATTTGATATGGAAAACATTAAACATTAGCCAGACAAAGACATAAACTGCTAAACACTCGGTGGGTGATTCCCATAGGGAACAATAACACTAACCTCAAAGAGGTAACACTGGCTCCAAAGAGCAAACGATAACACTGCATCACACCACAATAACACTACATCGGTCGAAGACCAACACTTAATCCTGTGTTGGCAAAGGTTGCAGACTGTCTAGCTGACCGTTTGAAAACATTCTTACTTTATTACAATATTGCCAATATTAATCATATCTCATATAACAATTACTTTCTCAAAATATAATTTTGAGTCATTCTTTAACATATACAGTTTCAAAGTAATATACAAGAAATAATAAAATTCAAGTATGTGTATAAAGCATTGACAATAGTATAAGTTTTTGGAAGCTTTATTTTTGCAATTATGTGTATATATATATATATATATTTATTTTTTTATTTTTACCAAAAATATATATATGAATATATATACGTCTTGAGAGATGTCATGTTCTAAAGTCCACTTACCTCTAGTTGCTAATTCTCGTAGTCTAGATCCAAAATCAAATGAGCTTTTCCTCCACACCTAAAAGTAAAGGAGTAACATAATTATATAATTAATCCACCTTGACGTATACCATAAGGATGTAAGGGACACTTCCTAATAATTTACTAGTCTTTAAACATCTCTACAATCCTCTATAACATATTACTTCTCCTTACTCCTATTATGTCTTCGAGGCTAATAGAGGTATTACAACCCGTAAGGATACCATCTAATGAGAATATGCATGCTGACTGTTCACCAAGATTTTTATCAAGTCGTAACAGGTTAATACCAATACAACCATTGTCTAGATAAGTGTCACATTCATATTTTCTTTAAGATTTCATATAACACTTCAACACCACCATGAAATACTCTATAAGATCCAAATATATTTATAACATCCATAAAAATCTCTACCCGTATAGTAATCTATAGCATGTACTGAATGTTAGAATTTTAATCTAACATATATATAATATCCAAGGATTTTTTTCTACCTGTAAGCCATAGAAAGAACACAATAGATTTACCAATTAATTCCTACCTGTAGGACCTAGTGACCTGAAGCATCTATTGATAAAAGATTAGTACTTGAGCATGATATAGATTACAAGATTCAAAAGTCCAGCCCCACTACCATACGTAAACTCTAGCAATGTAGGTTATTTCCATGAGGGTTTGAGAGAGATATATACCTGACCACACGACCACACGGATGCAAAATTTGTCTCTTGTGATTTTGCAGTCTCTTTCTTTCTCTCTCTATATGTTTCACAAATACACTATTTTACCTTTCAACTTCACACGCTAAAACTGTTTCCACTAGGGCTGAAATTAAAGTCTACTAGAACTTAAATAAGCTTTCAAGACTTTAATTTCCACTAAAACTCATATTAAGGTTGTTTAGATAGGCTAAAACTCTAAAGAATTCCAATAACACTTAAACTCCTAATCCAAATAGGAAATCTCTTATCCTTTTCCTCATCTAATAAGGAGACTAAAAGCTAAATATGAATAATCCACAAAAATAACTCTCACGTTACATCTTCTTTTATTTATTTTCTTTGTAGTAACCATAATATAAAATAATATCACCTTTAGAATAAATTAAATAATTCATCAATTCCACTCTAAAAGCAATTAAATTCAATTAAAGTGAGGCGGGTGTTACATGATGTCTTTTATAAAATGACCCAAAGGAGCTAAAGACAAGACCGCCTTTAACAAAGACTCAATTACTAGCTCCGAATCACCTTCAAAGATAGAGTAAGTTAGCCCTAACTCTCGAATAAATTGATAGGCCCTCTTAGCAGCTAATAGCTCCAACAGCTCAATTGTACCAGGAAAAGTTAGGTTATGTTTGGTAATGATTTTCATTTTCTAATTTTAAAAACTTGTTTTTGGGAATATAAAGAAAAAACAATTTACTTGTATTTTTGAAATCAAAAACATGTTTGGTTAGTTGAAATTAAAAAAAAAAAAAATTGGAAAAATAAAATAAAAAAATACTAAAATATGTTGTTATTAGGATTTGAAATCTAATGCTAACTCATTAGACGAGACAGATTCATTAAATCAAATGTGTGTTTTCTTTGACTTTTAAAAATTAAAAACTGAAAATAGCATTTTGCATGTTTTTAGTTTTCTTCACAAATTGAGTTTTGAGAACAATTTTTGTTTTCTGTCCATTTTGAGTTGTCAAACAAGTTTTTTAGTTTCAAAAATAGAAAATTGTTTTTGAAAATAGAAAATAAGGGGAAAAAACAGTTACCAAATATACCCTTATTTTTTCTAACAGAGTTACAAGCACTTCACCATTCTCATTCCGAACAACTACCTCGATTCCCACCTCGTTTGAATCTAAAAACACTGCACCGCCGAAGTTTGTCTTCAAACCATTTAGCTCTGGAGGTCTCCAAATTTTTGTACTGTATAGAGAGTGAATAGTTATATTTACCTTTTACCTACCTACTTTTTCAAATACACTTTTTAACAAACTCTCTATAATTTCTCTATTTCATTAAAATATTATTTCTTTAATCTTTCTTTAGTATTTTTTTTTTAATCTTTCTTTATTCTTCTTTTATTCATTCTAAACTACTATATTTTTAAAATTTTTAAAGTCTATATTTTTAAATTGCATAGCGATAACATTTTCAAATTTTTCAATAGTCTTATTTCTCAAATGGTAATTTGTTCATTCTTAAAAAAAAATACAAATGGTAATATTTCTTAAGGGATTTTTATTCTTATTATACAAATGGCAAAAAGCACTTAGGCATATAAATCTAAGCACAAACATAGCAAGGAGCACCTAGGCATATAGATCTAAGCACAAACATAGTATTTAGGTGAAAGCTCGAAAATATGTTGAAAACACAAGAGCTGTTTAAACTTCTAAATAAAAATTACGGCTTGATAGATTTTACACCAACTTAATACTAAGTGCGGAATAATGTAAATGCGAACAGATAAACAAACAAGCTACTCTAATCCATAATCAAGACAACACAACAATAAAATGGAATGTAAAAGAGTAGGGAAGAAAGATGCAAACACAAGATAATACGCCGATGTGTTATCGAAGAGGAAATCAAAGAACTCGGCGAAAAACCTCTCTGCCGCCCTTCAAACGATAATCGATCCACTAGATAATCAGTTGGGATACATGGGTTAGCAAGAGACCCTCCAAGCCTAATCTACCCGATGTACCTAAGCCCTCTAAGCTCCTACTCCAACAAGGCTTCTCAAAACCATGTCTTGTCTAGCTCTCCGAATCCTGCAACAAGCTCTATGTTGCATCTGCCATTCTTGGCTTCTTCCAATGCTTCCCAGCTACACCAAAACCTTACTTGACACTCTGAAAATGTGTGGTAAGTGTTTGGACTATCAACCTCTCAATGGTATGGAAATGGAGAAGTAGGAGTCGAGGAAAATTCACGAGCAATTGTGTAAAGAAATGTGGGTATAACAATCTCTAACTCTCAAGGATTGTGACTAGGGTTTTCTCTCAGAAGTACTCCTCAACATTTATGGGTAATGTGGGTATATATAGTGTGGGCACAGAAAATGTGTATCAGATACTACAGTCTAGCAAAACAGAATGTTTCGCAAGTGTCTAGCGGGAAGGTCTTACTCGCGAGTTAATCGCGAAACACAACTGTCTTCATCTGTACTGACTCTTCGCATTCCAGTCATATGCATGACACATGCATCACTTCGCAGGATGCTTAGTAACGAACTACCCATGAGAAATCTTCTGTCTTCAATTGCTTGAGTCTTCACACTCTCTCTCTCTAACACACAACCCTCATAATTAAATCCCACAATAAAAGTAGGGTACAAAAGATTGAATAAAATTACAATCAAATTTAGCATGGAATAAAAGCCAATCAAAAGCACTTAGTTGTAAATTACAACTTTACATTAGGCATATCCTAGCCCAAAAAGGCTAGGCCAACATCATCAAAGCAATAAAACATGGCAAAAAGCAAGTAGACATGCTAGGAAAGTTATAAAACATGCTAGGAAGCAAAATAAAGCAAGAGATATACTATGGAAAGCAATAAAGCAAGATAAAGCAAAGGGTGTAGACAGTAGCTAAAAAGCTACACACCCTTAAAACCTCAAATCCAAGGTCCTAAGACCAGGGAGAGGAAAAAAAGAGCAAGAACACTCCTCTTGATTATTGAGAAAAGAGAGAAATCAAAAGTTTTCAGATGTGTTTGGGAAAGAATTTAGAGAGGAAGAGAGAGAGAATATACCTAAAAAGTGATCCAAAATGCCCAAAATCATTTTTTTTCTTTATTTTGAGGGGGGGTTTGGGGGTTAAATAGATGAAAATGTGACCCTTTGGCTTATGGCTGCCATTTAGTGGCTGTCGGGTCTGATGCTGAAATTAGCAATCTCGATTTCTTCCCTGGTTCAAATTCATAAGCATATTTGAAGGTCTTTTTGAACTTCAACTGAGCTTATCTTGATGTCCCTAGAAATATTTGGATGTCTAGTTTTCAGAACACTAAACAAATTGAAATTCCAACGGTCGAATAAAAAGTTATGGCCTTGGGAAGTGTGCTGACACGCTATAACCAATTTTTGAGATATCTTAACCGTTCGACCCATGAATAGTCATTAGAAAAGGATTTCAATAATCTTCACAATGACGCTGGCCCTAACCTGTTCTGACAGACGGATCAAAATTATGGTTTTTGGTGCCCTCGAGAGTCAACCTCGGGTCAAACTTTATCAAAATTGATAAAAATCTTTGAGCAACTCGGGTTTGATGTAAAAGCATGAAAAATGTTGTTTTGGTATGATTTTGACCAATTTTAACTTTTGGTCAACCCAAGGTTGACCAAGGGCATTTTAGTCAATTTAACCTGAAATGACACTTTGAGTGCTCCAATGTCCGAATGGGTTACACCATGTTAATCTAGATGTTTTTGCGGCCCCATGGAGAAAAGTTAATATTTTTGAAATTTTTAGGGTCCGGCACACAAATCGAGGGCGGACAAAATACAGTATCTATAGTTAGGATTAAGAAATGGAACACATTGGAGCCAAACTTCTCCATCCCCAGCGGTGTCACCACTATGGGCGCAAGGGACCATGACGAGTTTGGGTTTCTCCAAATTTGTGGAAAGTACACTTTGGCCTAGGGTGGACCATGGTAGAGGGTATAAATGGAGTCATCAAATAGATTAGGTCTACGAACCATAAATGTAATGCCCTTGTGGAAGGACTGATCTTTAGCGGAGCACGTATCCAGAGTTTAGGTATGGGGATGGGAAGGTTTTAGGCTCTTAACCCCACCGACCTGTAGGTCGGCCTTCACTCATTATGTTCCAAATTCTATTTCCACCAAAGGGTCCTCTAATTTGTTATTCTAAAATCACACACACTAACATGCATCTAAAATCCAACATGACAAATGTCCCCCCCTCATCCATAGCATAACTTTGCCATTCATTTAGCAAAATATATTCAAGGGCAGCAAGCATATCAAAGGCGATGGCATTAACAAGGCATTTAATCAAGCATATTCAATCATTCAAACATAGCATCAAGATATTCATCAAAAAAGGAGACCAATCATCATATTCAAAGATGCATGTTCATGTTTATATGCATGACTTACCTCACTTACCTTACTGCACTAGAACATCTTAGCACCTATGCATCAATGCATATTCAAGTTCTCATGAATGTTCATGTGATTCAACCAAGACATAAGTCCTAATTATCAATCTATCAATCCAAGCATGTGAAACAAATTATTATACTAACCCTAATTCTAAACATGTGAAAACTAGACTCAACAAGACATAAACATGTGATTAAAACTAATCAAAACAAACAAAAAGCAAAAACCCTAAATTTGCGTTTCTAGGGCACGATTATGCGTCCGCATACATGAAGTATACGTACACATTCCTTGAGTATGCGTACGCGTGCATAAAGCATGCGCACACATATATGCCCAGAAACATAGTTTTAAAGCACAACCAAATAACAATAAAACAAAACGTAGCATGCTCTAATATTTAATTCAACCCTTCATTCAAAACATGGTAAGACACAACAAAACAAAATCAAACAAAGAAAATATATTTCTAAGCATGTATAACAAATAAATCAAATTAATAACAACATGAACACAAATTATAAAAATCCAAATTAAGGAAAAGTCACGAAGAAAGACTCACCTTGCTTATAGAACACAACTTGATTGATATTTAACTGGTCTCTCAATGCCTACACAACAAGATTCAATGAGATATCAAGGAAATCAAAGGATTCAATAATTTATAGGTAATCACAACTAAAAAAAAAAAAAAAATCTTGAAAAAGCTTTAGAAAGAATGTTTGAAAAACTTTTTTTGGAATGAGACTAATAGTTTTTGCCCTAATGAGTAATAGAAAAAGGTTTTGAAGAACAAAAAATGTTCATAATCTGTGAGTGTAGAAGATGCAAAGAAAAGAAAGAGTTTTTGGAAGAGTTTAGGTAAAAAAATCCACTCTCTCTAGCTAGGGTTTGAATTTAGAGGCATAAGGTTGTATTTATATGTTAAAGTTAGGGTTTTCATACTCATTTAGAAGGTTTTGGACATTCCCAAGATTCTAGGGGCCAGGGTCCATCAAGGAGGGAGGATTTGGACCCTAAAAATTGATGTTCTGAGGTTTTGGAAATGAGTGAGCATACGCATGCTCGGGCATACGTACGCATACTTGATTCATGCGTATGCATGCTCCCTAAAAAACCCTAATTTCAACTACTCTGTTGGCCCAACTTTAAATAGTAATAACTTACTCAATATAAATCTAAATTAGACAAAACTTATGTTCAAATTGAAGCTCAGGATGTTTGATTTTCAATGAAACAAATTGCATTCAAAAATTCGTTGTGGATCAAAATTTATGGTCAAAACAATGAGTAAATATCATTTTCAATATTGTTTTCAAGTGATTTTAGTACTTTTGAGTTGTGATTACTTCCAAACTATTAAAATAACTTCAATTATCTTTTGCAGGTATATCAAACCTATCATTGGGATTGGAGATTGTATTGGTATAGAAAGCACAATATTTTAAGTTGTTTCATAATCATTTTAAGTTTTCAACAAAATATATATCAATTATTCTAGTAAAAAAATTGAAATCGTAAGAATTTCCTATAATCAATTTCAACGGTAAAATCTGATGATGTAAAGGTCAGAGTGTCAAACCTTCTTCTTTATGGTAAAATTGACCTCATCTTCATATGATGAACTGATCAGTAGCCTTGTAGAGGACTATACTAGTAAGCCCATAAAAAAAAAAAAAAAAATAATAATAATAATAATAGTAATAATAAATAAAATAGTACGGAGCTAGAAAAATCTTAAGAGGAGCTAGAGAGTATATACACGCGCCCTGTAAAACGATGGGTACTTGCTGCTAGCTATAACTAATTCTTCTAATTGCACAAAGTGTAACAAACCACGTAACAATTCTCTCTCTCTCTCTCCAAAAGGCGGGAAAAAACTGAATGCACTGCTCATTCATGCCTACACACACGCACACGTATATATATATGTATATATCGATCAGTCACTCCATATATTTTTCTTTAACTGCTCTCTCTCTCTCTCTCTCTCTCTCTCTCCCTCTCATTCTTCTTCTTCAACCAATCGTAGCTTGCATAATCTCTCTCTCTCTCTCAGCAGGGACAAGAATCAGCTATTGTTTTGGTAATATTTACTTTACCTTTGATTTTTGATAGTTAAAAAGAATCCTTTAGTTGGTGATATATTTCAATTCAACGTGCATGTGTGTATATATATATATTGAAGAGTGATTGTTGAGTGAGTTGAGTTGCGTGTGTGTGTATATATATATATACATATGCCTCTTGAATGTTGCATGTATATAACTCGATCTGAATTTGCATGTATATATTATGGTTGAGCATGCATGCAGGAGGGAAAATAATTTGGAAGGAAATTATTAGATCAAAATGAGACCAGGATGGGCAGTGAAGGCGATCTTAGTGATAATCATCACATCCATTTTGATCCGTTGCGTCTCCGCAACCAACCACACCGTCGGTGGATCTTCCGGTTGGGATTTGGCTTCCAATCTCCAAGCCTGGTCTTCTGCCACTACCTTTCACGTCGGTGACTTTCTCGGTGCGTACCTAACTACATTTTAGGTTGATTTTCACAATTCTATTATATCTAGATTTGACCATTTAATAAACTGAAATAAATTCTTTTATGAATCAACAGAAAATTTGGTTTTATGAGTTTCGTACAAATTAATTTGCCTCTTTTTTTATATTATTTATTTATTTAAATTTTCTCGGAAACCAAACGCTAACTTCCTTGTTGTGTGATTTTCTTGGACGAAAAAGTGCGTTTGAGTCTTAGGCTGTGGTCACTGATCTAATCAATTAGTCTAAATTTCGCTGCGGTGAATAGCTAGAGGCTTTGAAATCAACATTGAATCTAGTACGTACCAGTGCAAACTCGCAGTTTGTTTAATTAATTAAGGGCATTTTTGGAACATCAGAAAAATGTTGACTAAAGCAGATTTACTGTAGCTGATGATATCCATTCAACTCAAAGTGCTATCGAAAGTACTTAACAGATTACCAATTGAGTTTACTCTATATTTTATACAAAATAATAAATTATTTATGTATGTAATTGAGTAACAGTTGTATTTTGTTTTTTTGTTTTTTTTTGTTTTGGGTGAGAATGGAGTAATAGTTGTAGTTGATGTGCTTGAAATAATAAAAATATAATTATTGGTTGCTTGGTTGCTTGGGTAAATAATAAATATAAGCAGTGTTCACATACACGCCGGTCCACGATGTGTTGGAAGTGGGGAAATCGGATTTCGAAATGTGTCGCGTATCACATCCATTGAATGCGTACCGCGACGGAGAGACGGTGATCTCGCTGAGCTCGGAAGGCAGCAGGTACTTCATTTGCGGGCGACATGGATACTGCGACATGGGCCTCAAACTTCAACTCCAAGTTCTTCCAAGGCTCAACGCTACTATTGCTCCTGCTCCTGCTCCTGCTGCTGCTGCTGGACCATCTGCTCATGAAACTCCTCCTCCTCCTCCTCAGCCCAGCTCCAACACCTCAAGCTCATCATCAACCACGCCTCTGTCGCCTGTTAATTCTAGTTCTTCTTCTGCTGCGCACTGCCGTGTGAATTCATCCCGCTCCCTCATCAACTGGTGGTCATGCTTCCCCTTCATTACTACGCTACGGCCGCTGCTGCTGCTGCTGCTGTTGTTGCTGAGTTAATAATGCTGCCTCCATCTCCTACGTCCATGTATGCATCATCTCATTCACTTTGTCTACTCTTGATCATTTTGGTGACCCTCTCGCTCACTCTTTCAACGTCTCTCACCTCATCTTTTACTACTACTACTACTACTACTCGTACACTATTTTACTATGCTCCTTATCTCTCTCTCTCTCTCTCTCTCTCTCTCATAATATTTCATCTAGTGTTACAAAGTACAGACAGTTTGTTTGTACACTTGCCAGTTGAAGAAATAATAGTCCCCCACCCCCGCCCCAGTGACTCAATCCTTAAAATGATTGCCTTTAATTTCATTTTCATTCTGCATATATTCTGCTATTCTTTCTTTAATTTGTATATGATTGTTTATTCTCTAATCTTTTGTTACTTCCCCCCAACTATCTTTACGCATAAGAATGCAATTAATGATGCCATATTATTCCAGTTCTGTCTTAAATTTTTGTTGATCATGATTACCACGTCATGCATTACTTTGACCAGATGATCTAGGTTAATTTGGGACCCAACTGCCGTGTGGATGTTGACATTTTTCTTTGCAACTTTCTGCTCAATTAGGCGTTATTTGGTTCATATTTCGGCTACTTTCGTTAGAGATACACTAATGTTTTGCTACCAGAATCCTTATACGTTTATATTAATCACCTTCTTCCATTGAACTATCTCCTTTCCCACCTTTTGGAACAAGAAAGATTCATTGAAGGTTTGTATGTAGTTGGAGCTCTCCCTCTAAAATTTTTGACAGGTGATCTATGTTACTGCGTTAAAATGATAAATAATAATTCATGAAGTAACAATTATTTTTATACGAGCTTATCACCATCATTATTTTAAAAGGTACAATTCAATAAACTGACCTATATGAAAAATAGAATTATATAGCAATAAAAAGGGAAATCTATCTATAGATTTTCCTTTTTAATGCTATATAATTCTATGGATAGATATCACTTTTTACCTAGACTACCATGTTTGATGTGGTTTATGTACATATAGGGTCATTTTGAAATATGCTTATTTTGTTGAAATTAAAAATTTTTTGTTGAAAATACTATAGAAAAAGATAAAAGTTAGCTGAAATAGTATAATGAAATTCATTAATAGTATCAAAAAGTGTAGTAGGACTTATGAATAGTAGCAAAAATAAACTGAATATTAAAATAAGCTGACTTTTTAATTTAAAGCCAAACACACACATATTCTTTCTTTCCAAATGGTACAATACCGCAATGAGTGAAGTTTATTTTAAATTTTTTTTTTATATTCACATTTAGTGCATGAAGATGGGATTTTTTTTTATTTGTTTATTATAAGAGAAAGAAACTGTTTAATTGACTGAAAAAACATGAATATAAAGTTAGTGAAGCCCAGTGACACAATTATAGTTATTGTGTGAAAAGTTAACAATTATGTTTCCAAAGCTTTATAACATAATTGGCCTCCATTCACAAAAATACTTACAGGTCTAAGGGGAAAATAGTTCAAATTGAGGAAATAGATGATATTGTAATTAATTATCTTAGAAAAGAATAAATTGTGTCCCAACCTTGAGGAGAGAAACAAAAAGAAAATAAAATGAGAGGCATTTTTGTGATGTTGTTACAATTGGACTGTAAGGCCTCTGGGCGTCATACAAAGTTAGTTGTACTTCGTAACTTTTTAGGCCCATTACGCTTACAGAATTGCATTTTTTTTTTTTTGGGTAAAATATAGAATTGTTTTCAACTTTGAGTCTCAGTTGCTCTTCTTTTTAAAAAAGAATAAAATAAAATAAAATTTTACTAGGGCTCAGTCGGTTTTTCGGACTGATTAGAAATGTATGATTTGCCCGATCCAACAAAAAAATGAAGTTACAGTTCTAAAGTGAAAGATTGATGATTATGTCATTTATGCAGAAAATATTTAAGCGTCTAAAAAGGAAAATGTTGAAGTTGCAAAATTAACAGAATATTGTAATTATCTTTAAAAAAAGGTATTACGACTGAAAGCACAATTTGTGCGAAAACACTATTAGTGCGAAAACACTAATGTTTGTTTAAACCCCAAAATTTAAATTACGCTTAATTGCTTTTATTCTAACTTATCTAAATGCGGAACAAGAGTAAATGAAATAAACCGGAACAATACTCTAAAGCAAAAGCAAGTATAATAAGCGATAAATGTAAAGCTTAAAGAGTAGGAAAGAGATATGCAAACACAAGATAATACCGAAACGTGTTATCAAAGAGAAAATCGAAGTACTTTAGAGAAATGATGTAGAAGATTGTGGGTAAACAATATCTAACTCTCAAGTGTTTGGCTAGGATTTTTGAAAGCTCAATTAGTGTGAAAACACTAATGTTTGTTTAGAACCCGAATTTTAAATAATGGCTTGATTGCTTTTACTCTAACCTATCTAAGTGCAGAACAAGAGTAAATGATACGCAATAATCGGAACTACTCTCTAGGCTATAATCACAAGCAAGCAACAATAAATACAAAGCTTAAAGAGTAAAAGAAGAGAGATGCAAATGCAAGATAACACCGAGACGTGTTATCGAAGAGGAAACCAAAAAAAAAAAATGGCGAAAAACCTCTCCGCAAAAAACCTCTCCGCAAAAAATCTCTTTGCGACCCTTCAAGTTGAAATCAACCCACTAGTAAATAAGTTGGAGTACATTAATATCAAAAAGAGCCTCCAAGCCTAATCTGTCCAATGCACTTGAGCCCTTCAAGCTCCAACTACCAACGGATTTCTCGAAGTCTTGTCTTCACTAGTTATCTGGATCTCACAATACCGCCCAATTGCATCTGCCAAGCCTCACCGGCTTCTTTTGGCAAATCCCAAATGCTTCTCAAGTTCCAAAACACTCTCTACACTCTGAATAGGTGCGAGTTGTATTTGGGTACAAATCTCCTCTCAAGGTATAACAATGAAAGAGGAAAGGAGAAGAGACTACAATGATTTCTCACTACAGGATGAGTAGCTCTCTTTCTCTAAAAGGTGGGTGTGTTGTAGAAACCTCTCTAGGGTTTTTCTCTAAATAGCCTCCTTACACTTTTGTGGGTAATGAAGGTATATATAATATGTATGAAGGGTATAAGAGTCACACTTAAAATCCTCCTTGCATAGAGTTTCGCGGGTCACTCGCGACTTGGTTAAGTATCAAAATGACTCGTGAAATATAGCCTGACACTTAACTCTTCAACTTCCAGTATGTACTTCTCATGTGACTTTCACGGGTTGCACCACTTGAGACAAGTCGCAAGATCAACTTCTTGAGCAATCTTCACCAATTTAATACTAAACCCATTTTAATAAATCCCACAAATTACAAAGAAATAAACTAATGCAATTACAACACTTTTTATCATGGAATAAAGCCAACACAAATGTTATGTGAAGAACCATAACTTAACAATCTCCCCTTTTGCCTATTTCGTGACAAAAAACTTAAACGTGAGTTTGGGAACAATGGCAAAACTCATTCACACCTAAATCTAAAACTTGTGATTAACTTGGAACACAATACCTGTAACCTGAAACACTTACACAAAACACATTAAACCCTTAAGGTAAAGCAAGTAATAAAAAGACAAGTATAATATAACAAGTAAAATGCGATCAAGCAAACAAAAGATATAAGAACATATAGCATAACTTAATCAAACATGAATAGTCATTAAGAAATGACCACAATGAACATTTAACAAGTAAATGATCATTCGGACACATAAGCAATTAAGAGTAGTGCAAAAATTAATTGCATGTCCAACAAGCACATGATGCATTAAAGAAACTAAGACAAGAAGTAATAGATAACTAAAAGCATCAAGAAACAGCTATAAAAACCAAGGTACACATTGTACTAAAGTAAATTGAGTTTTAAACTAAAGCAAACTAGAGTACTAAAAACTTTAAAGTAAAGCACTGTAAATAGAAACATATTAGGCAAATGATATGTTAGAACTTCTAAGTTGTGTGGCTGTAGGTTGGCTTCCTTCTTTTGAACCCACTGTGCTCCCCCTTTCTATATGCACTCCCCCATTGCTCTGTGATGCTCTCCCCCTTACTCTATGGTATATTCACAATAAGCTTTCTCCCCCCTTTTGGCATGAATAGCTAAAGGTGTGCCTCAAACTTACGCTGAATCTCATCCAGCTATGTCTCAATGGTGGTCAAGTGAAGCTGAACTTGATTATTGTGAGAATACATGATATTTGCAAGTCCAGAAATGCGTACATGTAGACCTTCCATTAAAGTCATCATCCTATCCATGTGGGAAGTAGATGATCCATGATAAGAGTGAGTGCTGGAAGGTTGAGGCTCCGAAGTGTGAGGAGGACATGTCTCAGGAAGTTTGGAGACCCTAGGAGCAGCTGAGCTTTTCCCAGTATGAGAGGCATGAGAGGAGGATCCACTTTTCGAAGGCTTGGAGGGGCTCTTCTTTGCCCTTTCAATAGAGGAGTAAACCTTGTTGCTTTAGTGAGAATACAAGAAAATCGGACCTTGACGAGGCAAGACCATTACATCTTTAGGAGGATGGATGCCCTTGAGAGTCATGTTCTTCGTGATTAGGCTGTAGAAAGTTAGACATGTCCTTGTAGCTGATCGCCCCGCAGTTTTACCCAAAATCTGAAAGATGTGAGCATAAATGTCAATTTGAGCTCCATTAATGAGACCACATAGAAATTTGGCTCTTCCAAGGTTAATGAAACCTATGTTAGTCAAAGGTTACAAGTTTGAATGCATAATCAAGGTAAGAGTCTTCATTTTCGACTCGAATCTTGAAGTGCTAATTGATGTACTCGTGAAGGAGACTTTATGGCGCGCTTCTAATGTTTCAAGAATTTTGACAACGGGAGCCAATCTGTCATCATAAGGGGATGTATCCACATTTGCCGGATGATTTATGTGAAGGATCTTTGCTAGATAGTTTGGAGTGATGACAAATTCTCTTCCACAAACCCAAAATTTCAATTTAGCTCCCGTAAACCATGCGTTGGAGTAGAATTCTTTTTGTCAACTCTTCAATAGGATCTTCAAAGCCACCAAACAAGTTAGCCCAATCTTTGTCAGCAAAGATTTTAGGGATAAAGGTTGATCCCAATGTATCAAACCTCACAATCCTTTCTACCACAATTAGAGCATTCTTGAAATTGTTGTTGAAGGATTGAGAGTCCAAAAGAGTCTTGAATCTCTTGTTATCAAAGTTCACTGACGATTGGTGGGTCCTCTTTGATATTAGAGATGATGTGAGATCAATCAAAGGTTCTTTACTGCGTGAAGATCAATGAGGCATCTACAAAATAGCCACACAAGCACAAACCATACACAAAAATGGTAACAAACTTGATTAGATACAAATCAGTCCAAAAACAAGCAAAAATAGAAGAAAATGCCCTAAAATAAGATCAAACGGTCATAAGAAAGACACATGAACATGTTATATGTGCTAAGAGCATTCACAGCAGTATAGCTATAATGCTATATTGCTAAAATTTAGCTCCACTAGCACAAAAAACACCCCTACAGCAGTGGAGTAATAGCTAAAAATTTTAGCTGAATTGCTACAGTGCACATCTATCTATAGATGTGCATTGTAGCTTAGAGCAAAAAAAAAAAAAAACAATTTTTTATTCAGCCGGTACAACTTGTTTCCTTTTTTTTTTTTTTTTTTCATTTGATCAAATCCGGTCAGAGCACTCATTCACTCTCTCTCGTTCACTGTCATCTCTCATCTCAAGCCTCTCAAGCTCACTGTCATCTCTCATCTCATTCGCCAGCCCGACCATTATCAAGCTCACTCCGGTACAATTTGCTTCATTTTTTTTTTTTCATTTTATCAAATCCGGTCTCATTCACTCTCTCTCGTTCACTATCATCTCTCATCTCAAGCCTCTCTAGCTCATTCTCTCAACGTCGCCGGCCCGACCATCGTCAACATCACCTTCACCAACCCACAAACCCACATCATCCTCACTAACCTACAGACCTACTTCGCCATCACCGACCCAGCCACCGCAGACCCACATCGCCGATCGCCCATCTTCCTCTAGTTGCCGATCTTGCTCACCCAGCTGCCACAGAGCCACCTCGCTCTGACCCAAGCCACAAGCCGCAAGCCATTACTGCCGTCCATCTCTCTTTTCTCTTTGCTGTGATTGTGTTTTGTTTATGTATTTTCATATGGGTTTGTGGTTGTGGTTGTCATGGCTGGTGGTTTGTGGTGACTGGTGGTGATGGGGTTGTGATTGTGGTTGTTATTTTTTTTTTTGTTTTTTTTTTCTATGTTGTGTTGTGGTTGCCAAAGTAGAGTGGTGGTTGTGGCCGGTGGTGGTGGTTGTGGGTGTGGTTGTGGCTGTGGCTGATGGTAGAGGTGGTTGTAGTGGGTGCTGGGATGTTTTTTGGGCAGTGGGTATATTATTTTATTGTATGGGATATATTATTTTATTGTGATGTTTATATTATTTTATTGTGTTGAAAGCTAAAATAGATCCACTGCTGTAATATGTGTGTAGGTAAAATAGATAAAGTAACTTTTGGTGGAGCTAAAAAGCTAAATTTTTAGCTCCACTGCTGTGAATGCTCTAAAAGATCTAAAAAGACTTAACTAGCATGAATGTATGCAAAATATGTCAAGTGATAGGGTGTGTGCATCAAGGGTGCATCAAATGTGCATGTGTAATGCTTGATCAATGCATGAGCAAGCATTTATTGCGCAAAGTGTGTAAAACACACAACCAATGATCAAAACATGTTAAACATAAATAAAAATGGTAAACCCCAAAATTTGGTACTCATCGAAGTCCAAAAGAGTAAAAAAAATACCATAAAGGCATTTAATTAAACACCTAGTATACACACAGAATACACATATGATAAACAATGCATTAACATGTGAAAAACTTGCCTAAATACATGTTAAAATGCCACATGGGGCCAACACAATCAACAATAAACGAAATGGGACTAAGCGTAATCAACAAAATGGAAAAATTTTGCAAAAATTAAGTTATCCCAACCCAAACACACAAATAAACCCAACCCTAGATTTTATGAAATCCCGGACAAAATCAATGGATTTGAAAGATGGTTAGAAATTACCTTAATGAAGTCTTAGAGATGAAATCCAATGAAGTTTGGTTAAGTTTTGAAGGAAAATGTGAGTTTTTGTGTGTGGGTATGGCGGAGTGCAAAAAGACAAGGATTTTGAAAACTGACATTTCAAGCCCTTTAAAAACTGTCTTTTCTTGCATTTTGCGAGTTAGTGACTCGTGACCCTACTCGGGAAATGTGCAGATGCATAAGGCAAAATCTCGCAGGTCAAGTCTGAGTTGCAATGCACTCACAAGGGACTCGCGAAACTCTTTGCCTGAAATTTTTAGGAAATTAAAATTTCTTAAGAATTTCGCGACTGGAGGGCACTCACGAAAGCATACGTAAAATGGCCAAAAACACAGTTTTTCCTAAAAATTTGACATTTTTGAGAAAAACTTTAAGGACCTGAGTGACAAAAATCACTTCTAGAAACACATGAAACACTAAAAAATCTTTTTGTGTTTGGACATCAAGTAATTGAGCATACACAAATCACATTTGAACAAGTACAATCACACAAATGAAATAGGTATTCACTAAACAATAGACTTGTGTTTTGTGTGTGGGAATCAAGTATGAACTAATCCATAGTCTAGTATGAAGCTTCAATGATCAATTCAATCAAGTCATACACAAATAGCACGAAGTCAAGTGACTTATCTCATTAGTAGAAATGAATATATATGACCCTTCACTAAAGTGCTTACATAGATTGAAAGCTTTTCATTTGGCTTCTATTTTTCATATATATATATATATATATATTTTATCAATACAACTTAATTTTTGAGCAAAAATGCCATGAAATTTTTGATATTTCATTGAAGAAGAAATCTTTTGCTTTGGCATCATACATTTTGAATGTATTTTGCTCCACCTTTTCCTAGTCAAACTAGTTTTCGAAGCAAGGCTTTTTCAACTTTTTTTCGTTTTAGAGATTAATGTTAGAAGTGCTTTTTGACATAAAAATAAATGTGAGGAGATATATAGAATCAAGTTTACGCATGTATCAATATCAAAAAAGACTATTGGCTAGATATTCATGACAAGCTTGAAAATCTATTTACAACAATCAAACATACATTTCTAGATATTGCTCACACTTAAAATGTGCATACATAACAAGCTAAGCTCGTAAATGCACTACGCCATTAGTACGAAGGTACTAGGCCAAACTCAACATATGATATGACACAACACAAGTGATTAAACTTTTTGAGATTTTATAGTTTTTATGAGTTTTTGGATTCTTTTTACTCACTCAAAACAAAGCCATAAAGTAAGACCAACAAAACAAAGCAAACAAAGCAAAAACATTAAAAGAAACATGCTAGGAAGGAAGCATTGAAGCAAGAAGAATAAATATGACATGATGCATTAAACTACGACCCTAATACATTGGAAGTATTAATGCATGGACATAGTGAAAAATCATGCATGAGTACCCTTTTTTACCCACACCACACGGGTGCTTTAGGTGAGGTCCTTAGATGGAGGGGTATGACCAACATAACTCTCAAATCTCGGGGTGAAGCTAGCTAGGCAAGATAAAAGGTTCTTAAGCATTTCCATGACATCTTCAATGAGTTAACCATCATTTTCTCCCTTAGCTTACTTTCCTCTAGGCATTCTTCTTGCATTTCCTTGAGTGTCCAAAGAATCAGCCCTTTGAGAGCATAAAGCTTGAAGCAATTTGATCTATTATGCCCTTTAATGCCATAATGATGATAAAAATGCTTCACTTGTGGTCCCCTTTGATTCTTAGGCAATGACTTCCCTTTTGCCTTTGATTTTGGCCCAATGTCCTTCTTCTCAACAATAGGGATCTTAATCTTGGCCTTCTCTACATCCTTTCCCAGTACAAACTTTATCTCCTTTCTTGGTTCGCCATTCAAACTACCTTAACCAGTGTAGCCCAATCCAGTTTTGTTTGTGGAAGGCTTTTGAGATGAAAGTATACTATCAAGCCTCTTGGTTGTGATGCACTCCACTTTGACATTGGCTTGAATCACTTCAAGTTCGAGAAACTTGATTTTTGAGTAAGAATTCTGTAGCTCCTCTTTCAACCTTCAACTTCACACTTGGCATCTTTATGTTGTACAAGAGTGGATTTGTGTTCTTCTTCAATTTTCTTCATCTTCTTGACTGCACTTTTAGCAACTTTATCATATTTGCCACAATCCTCAAGCAATGCTTTGTACACATCTTAAAGTTTCTTATCACCTTCATTAAGGTACACATCCTTATCATCCGAAACTTCATCTTCTTCAACCTCAGAGAGAACTCCAAGTTCTTCAACCAAATTACTCAATTCATCTTTGGAATCAACTGAGGTAATTGCCATAAATGCTAAATGATTACCATAACCATCAAATTCTTCTTCTGAATCAGAATTTGAGCTTTCCGAGTCACTAAGGATAGTCGTTAACACCTTACCCTTTCTTTCAAATAGTTTGGACACTTTTTCTTCAAATGCCCATGTCCATTGCATTCATAGCAAACAATCCCTTGAGGTGGTGATGAGTCTTTTACATCCTTCCTCTTGAAGTCTCTTTTGTCATTCTTAGACGATAAGAATTCTCCTTTGCCAAACGGCTTCCCATTGTTCTTCATCTTTAGAAACTTTCGGAAGTTCTTTGCAAGATATGCCACCTCTTTCTCAACATCATCCTCATCCGAGGAATCACCGATTCTCTCATTTATAGTTTTGAGAGCAAGTGATTTACTAGACTTGTGAGAGGGTAATTTGAGCTCATAAGTTTGAAAGGAGCCAACAAGCTCTTGGATCTTAATCTCATCCAAGTCTTTACTTTTCTCAATGGCGGTGACTTTGACTCGGAAGCTTTTGGGTAAGGATTTTAAGACTTTCCTTAAGCTTGGCAATGACAATCTCATTGAGCATCCCATAGAATGAGTAGAATGACTCATCTTCACTCATCTTCACTTCCTTAAATCGAGTAGTGAACATTTGCAATTTGGTGTCCTTAACCTTTTTGGTTCCCTCGTAGGTAGTTTCGAGGATAGTCCATGCCTCTTTAGCGGTCTTCACATGAGAGATCTTGTGAAATTCGTTAGTAGAAACACCACAAAAGATTGCATTAATAGGTTTGCTATTGGCATTTGCCAAAGCAAGTGCAGCCTTTTCCCACTTGGCCTTGGGTGTTGTTGGTCTCACCCAACCATTCTTAACGAAATTCCAAACGGTCTCATCAATAGCACATAGAAAGGCACGCATACGTACTTTCCAAAATGCATAGTTATTCCCATCAAAGAAAGGAGGTGCGCTGATGGATTGATATCTATCCATCTCAAACGGAGTCTAGGATCACACAAGGATAACGAAATCCAAAAAGTGTACCCACTCTGATACTAATTGAAAGCTCAATTAGTGTGAAAACACTAATGCTTATTTAGACCCCCAATTTTAAATTACAGCTTGATTGCTTTTACTCTAAATTATTTAAGTGCAGAATAAAAGTAAATGATACGTAATAATCGGAACTACTCTCTAAGCTATAACCACAAGCAAGCAAAAATAAATATAAAACTTAAAGATTAAGGAAAGAGAGATGCAAACATAAGATAACACTGAGATGTGTTATCAAAGAGGAAACCGAAGAACTCGGCGAAAAACCTCTCCGCAACCCTCCAAGTCAAAATTGATCCACTAGTGAATAAGTTGGAGAACACGAATATCAAAAAGACCCTCAAAGTCTAATCTACCCAATGTACTTAAGCCCTCCAAGCTCCAGCTACCAATGAACTTCTCGAAGTCTTGTCTTCACTAGTTATCTGGATCCGGCAATACCACCCAATTGCATCTGCCAAGCCTCACCTGCTTCTTTTGGCAAATCCCAAATGCTTCCCAAGCTCCAAAACACTCTCTACACTATGAATAGGTGTGTCTTGTGTTTGGGTACATATCTCATCTCAAGGTATAACAATGGGAGAGGGAAAGAGAAGAGACTACACTAATTTCTCACTAAAGGATGAGTAGCTCTCACTCTAAAATGTGGGTGTGTTGTAGAAACCTTTCTAGGGTTTTTCTCTGAATAGCCTCGCACTTTTGTGGGTAATGAGGGTATATATAGTATGGGTGAAGGATATAAGAGTCACACTTAAAATCCTCTAAGCAAAGAGGTTCACCGGTCGCTTGCAACTTGGCTTGAGTCGGGAAGTAATTCGTGAAATATAGCTTGGCATTTTACTCTTTCACTTCCAACATATGCGTCTCATGTGACTTTCGCGGGTTGCACCACTCGTGAGATCAACTTCTTCAGCAATCTTCACAAATTTAATACTAAACCCATTACAATAAATCCCACAAAATTCAAGAAAATAAATTAATGCAATTGCAATACTTTTTAATCATGGAATAAAGCCAACACAAATATTATGTGAAAAACCATAACTTAACAATCTCTCCCATTGGCTATTTTCGTGACAAAAAACACCCTATAACATACTCGAGACTCAAACGTGAGTTTAGGAACAATGCCAAAACTCACTCACACCTAAATCTAAAACTTATGATTAACTTGGAACACAATACTCATAACCTGAAACACTTCCACAAAACACATTAGACTCTTAAGATAAAGCAAGTAATAATAGGACAAGTCTAATGTAACAAGTAAAATGCGATCAAGTAAACAAAAGATATAAGAACATATAGCATAACTTGATCAAACATGAATAATCATTAAGAAATGACCACAATGAACATTTAACAAGTAAATGATCATTTGGACATGTAAGAAATTAAGAGCAGTGCAAAAATTAATTGCATGTCCAACAAGCACATGATGCATTAAAGAAACTAAGGTAAGAAGCAATAAATAACTAAAAGCATCAAGAAACGGATATAATAACCAATGCACAAATAGTACTAAAGTAAACTGAGTTTTAAACTAAAGTAAACTAGAGTACTGAAAGCTTTAAAGTAAAGCACTGTAAAGAGAAACATATTAGGCAAAACATATGTTAGAACTTCTAAGTTGTGTGGCTGTAGGTTAGCTTCCTTCTTTTGAACCCACTGTGCTCCCCCTTTCTACATGCACTCCCCGTTGCTCTGTGATGCCCTCCCTCTTTTCGGCACGAATAGCTAATGGTTCGCCTCAAGTTTACGCTGAATCTCATTCAACTGTGTCTCAATGGTGATCAAGCGAAGCTAAACATGATTATTGTGAGAATACATGATATTCATAAGTCTAGAAATGTGTTCAAGTAAACCCTCCATCAAAGTCATCATCCTATCCACGTGAGGAGTAGATGATCCAGGCTGAGTGTGAGTGCTAGAAGGTTGAGACTCCGGAGTGTGAGGAGGAGATGTCTCAAGAAGTTTGGAAACATTAGGAGTAGCTGAGCTTTTCCCAGTGGGAGAGGCATGAGAGGAGGATCCACTTTTCGGAGGCTTAATGGGGCCCTTCTTTGCCCTTTTAGTAGAGAAGTGAATCTTGCTACTCTAGAGAGAATACAAGCAAATCAAACCTTGACTAGGCAAAACCATTTCATCTTTAGGAGGATGGATGCCCTTGAGAGTCACGATCTTCATGATTAGGTTGCAGACAGGTAGACATGTCCTTGCAGCTAATCACCCTACAATTCTTCCCAAAATCTGAGAGATGTGAGCACAAATGTCGATTTGAGCTCCATTAATGAGATCACATAGGAATTTAGCTCTTGCAAGGTTAATGAAACCCGTGTTGGCCAAAGGGTACAAGTTTGAATGCATAATCATGGTAAGATTCTTCATTTTCGGCTTGAATCTTGAAGTGCCAATTGATATACTCGTGGAGAAGACTTCCTGGTGTGTTCCTAATGTTTCAAGAATTTTGACAACGGGAGCCAATCTGTCATCATAGGGGGATCTATCCACATTTGCCAGACGATTTATGTGACGGATCTTTGCTAGATAGTTCGGAGTGATGACAAAGTTTTTTCCACAAACCCAACATTTCAGTTCAACTCTAGTGAACAATGCGTTGGAGTAGAATTCTTTTTGTCAACTCTTCAATAGGATCTTCAAAACCACCAAACAAGCTATCCCAATCTTTATTAGTAAAGATTTTAGGGATAAAAGTTTATCCCAATGGATCAAACCTCACAATCCTTTCTACCATAGTTGGAGCATTCTTGAAATTGTTGTTGAAGGATTGAGAGTCCAAAAGAGTCTTGAATCTCTTGTTATCAAAGTTCACCGACGATTGGCGGGTCCTCTTTGATATCGGAGATGATGTGAGATCAATCAAAGGTTCTTTACCACGTGAAGATAGATGAGGCATCTACAAAATAGCCACAGAAGCACAAACCATACCCAAAAATGGTAACAAACTTGATTAGATACAAGTTAGTCAAAAAATAAGCAATAAATAGAAAAAAATGCCCTAAAATAAGATGAAACGATCATAAGAAAGACACATGAACATGTTATATGTGCTAAAAGGTCTAAAAAAGACTTAACTAGCATGAATGTATGCAAAACATGTCAAGTGATAGGGTGTGTGCATCAAGGGTGCATCAAGTGTGCATGTGTAATGCATGATCAATGCATGAGCAAGCACTCATGGAAAAAAGTGTGTAAAACACATAACCAATAATCAAAACATGTTAAACATGAATAAAAATGGTAAACCCCAAAATTTGGTACTCATTAGAGTCCAAAAGAGAAAAAAAAATACCATAAAGGCATTTAATCAAACACTTAGTACGCACACACTATACACATAAGATTAACAAGGCATGAACATGTGAAAAACTTGCCTAAATACATGTTAAAATGCCACATGGGGCCAACACAATCAACAATAAACAAAATGGGACTAAGCCCAATTAACAAAATGGAAAAATTTTGCTAAAATTAAGTTTTCCCAACCCAAACACACAAATAAACCCAACCCTAGGTTTTAAGAAATCTAAGACAAAATCAATGGATTTGAAAGGTGAAAAAGGTTAGAAATTACCTTAATGAAGTCTTAGAGATGAAATCCAATGAAGTTTGGTTGAGTTTTGAAGGAAAATGTAAGTTTTTGTGTGTGGGAGTCGCGGAGTGCAAAAAGACAAGGATTTTGAAAATTGACATTTTGAGCCCTTTAAAAACTTTCTTTTTCTGCATTTTGCAAGTTAGTACTTGCAAGCCAGTCGCGAGCCTACTTGCGAAATGTGCAGATGCACGGGGCAGAATCTCGCGGGTCAAGTATGAGTTGCGAAGCACTCGCGAGGGATTCATGAAACTCTTTGCCTGAAATTTTTAAGAAATTAAAATTTCTTAAGAATTTTGAAAGCAGACACGAAATGGCCAAAAATATAGTTTTTCAACACAAAAAATTTGACATTTTTGAGAAAAACTTTAAGAACCCTAGTGACAAAAATCACTTCTAGAAACACATGAAACATTAAAAAATCTTTTTGAGTTTGATCATCAAGCAATTGAGCATACACAAATCACATTTAAATATGTACAATCACACAAATAAAATAGGCATTCATTGAACAATAGACTTGTGTGTTGTGTGTGGGAATCAAGTATGAACTAGTCCATAGTCTAGTATGAAACTTCAATGCTCAATTTAATCAAGTCATACACAAATAGTATGAAGTCAAGTAACCTATCTCACTAGTGCAAATGAACATATATGACCCCTCACTAAAGTGTTTACATAGAATGAAAGCTTTTCATTTGGCTTCCATGTTTCATATTTTTTTATCAATACAACTCAATTTTCAAGCAACAATGCCATGAAATTATTTATATTTCTTTGAAGAATAAACCTTTGGCTTTGGCATCATACATTTTGAATACATTTTGCTCCACCTTTTCCTAGTCAAACTAGTTTTCAAAGTAAGGCTTTTTTAGCTCTTTCTTTTTTTGGAGATTGATGTTTGAAGAGCTTTTTGATATAAAAATAAATGTGAAGAGATATATAGGATCAAGTCTTCGCATGTATCAAGATCAAACAAGACTATTGGCTAGATATTCATGACAAACTTGAAGATCTATTTACAACAATCAAAGATAGATTTCTAGATATTTCTCACACTTAAAATGTGCATACATAACAAGCTAAGCTCGTAAATATACTACGCTATTAGTACGAATGTACTTGGCCAAACTCAACATGTGATATGACACAACACAAGCGATCAAATTTTTTGAGATTTTATACTTTTTTTTGAGTTTTTGGATTTTTTTTTACTCACTCAAAACAAAGCAATAATGTAAGATCAACAAAACAAAAATAGTATAAGAAACATGCTAGGAAGGAAGCATTAAAGCAAGAAGAATACATATGACATGATGTATGAAACTACGACCCTAATACATTGGAAGTATTAATGCATGGATATAGTGAATAATCATGCATGAGTACCCTTCTTTACCCGCACTGCATTCGTACTTTAGGTGAGGTCCTTAGACAGAAGGGTATAACCAACATAACTATCAAACCTTGGGGTGAAGCTAGCTAGGCAAGATGAGATGTTCTTAAGAATTTCCATGACATCTCCAATGAGTTAACCATCATTTTCTCCCCTAGTTTGCTTTCCTCTTGGCATTCTTATTTTATTTCCTTGAGCATGCAGAGAATCAGCCCTTTTAAGAGCATGAAACTTGAAGCAATTTGGTCTTGTGTGCCCTTGAATGCCAAAATGATGATAAAAATGCTTCACTTAAGGTCCCTTTTGATTCTTAGGCAATGACTTCCCTTTTGCCTTTAATTTTGGCTTAATGTCCTTCTTCTCAACGATAGGGATCTCAATCTTGGGCTTCTCTACATCCTTTGCCAATACAAACTTCATCTCCCTTCTTAGTTCACCACTTGAACTTCCTTCACCAGTGTAGCCCAATCCAGTTTTATCTATGGAAGTCTTTTGAGATGAAAGTACACTATCAAGCTTCTTGGTTGTGATGCCCTCCAATTTGACATTGGCTTAAATCACTTCAAGTTCGAGAAACTTGATCTTTGAGTAAGCATTCAGCAACTCTTATTTCATCTCTTCAACTTCACACTTGGCATCTTTAAGTTATGCAAAAGTAGATTTGTGTTCTTCAATTTTCTTCATCTTCTTAACTACACTCTTAGCAACTTTAGCATATTTGCCACAATCCTCAAGCAATGCTTCGTACACATCTTAGAGTTTCTTATCACCTTGATTGAGATACACATCCTCATCATTAGAAACTTCATATTCTTCAACCTCAGAGTGAACTCCAAGTTCTTCAACCAAATCACTCAATTCATCTTTGGAATCAATCGAGGTAATTGCCATAAATGTTGAATAATTACCATCACCATCACATTCTTCTTCTGAATCAGAATTTGAGCTCTCTGAGTCACTAAAAGTAGTTGTTAACACTTTACCCTTTCCTCTCAAATAGTTCTGACACTCCTTCTTCAAATGCCTATGACCATTGCATTCATAGCAAACAATCCCTTGGGGTTGTAATGAGTCTTTTACATCCTTCTTCTTGAAGTCTCTTTTGTCATTCTTAGAGGATGAGAATTTTCCTTTGCCAAATGGCTTCCCATTGTTCTTCATCCTTAGAAACTTTCAGAAGTTCTTTGTAAGATATATCGCCTCTTTCTCAACATCATCCTCATTCGAGGAATCATCGATTCTTTCATTTATGGTTTTGAGAGCAAATGATTTGCTCGACATGTGAGAGGGCAATCTGAGCTCATAAGTTTGAAAGGGGCTGACAAGCTCTTGAATCTTGTTGAGAGAAAGTTGTCAGATTCCTCATTGGATAGAGACTGAAGAGCATAATATATGCCAGTGTCCTCATAGCAAGAGAGAAGCTGGTAGTGAGTAAGGACTGTCTCTTCTGTTCTCCCCCTAGATCCAGAGTTATTACCGATACCAATGTTGTCCTCTTGTCATAAGGAAGAGAAGACTTCGAGATCACTAGTATAATCTGTAGGAAGTTCTAGATGGACATGGCTGAGACAGTGAACTGCTTCCCTTTCACCCAACAGTTGAGGTGATCTTCCTCCACAATGGCATTCGAGAAGAACTCCCGAATTAGGATATGATGCACTTCCACTGAGCATGTGAGAAAAGGAGCCCAAGTGTGGTCTCTGAACACATCAGGAATGAAAGTGCCCTCAAGAGACCCAAAATCCACCTCTCTCTCCATAATAATGATTGCATCCTTATAAAACTCCGAGAAGGCCTCAAATGCATCTTTATCTCGGAAGCGATGCTCTTCATATTGTTGAAGCTTAAGAGGTTTCTTGGCAGTGGTTTTCTTGCGAGGAGACATCTATAAAAGAAACAAACACAAACCACACACAAAAATGGAAACAAACTTGATTAAATACAAGTTAGTTCAAAACAAGTAACCAACTCTTAAACTAAGTAAAAGAGCATTCAATAGGACACAAAGACATGAAAACAATGCTAGAAGTCTAATTAGACAAAGAGCATTACAATATGCATGACATGTCACTTGTGATGGGGTGCATGCATCAAGTGTGCATGTGCAATGCATGACCAATGCATGAACAAGCACTCATAGGGCAAAGTGTGTAAAACACACAAGCAATGATAGAAACATGTTACAATAAAGTAAACATGGCAAACCCCAAAGTTTGGTACTCATCGGAGTCCAAACGAGTGCAAAAATGCCTAAGGAGCATTTCATCAAACACTTAGCATGCATGAACTAACCCTATATGATGATCAATGCATGAACATGATGAAATATACCTTAAATACATGTTCAAATGCCACATGGGGCCAACATAATCAACAACAAACAAAATGGGACTAAGCCCAATCAACAAAATTGAAAATTTTTGCAAGAAATGAAGTTTTCCTAATCAAACACAAAAAAAATTCCCCAACCCTAGGTTTTAGGAAATCTAAGACAAAATAAAGGAATTGAAAGATTAAAAGAGATTAGAAATACCTTGGAGAAGTCTTAGAGTAGAAATCCAAGAGGGTTTTGATGAGTTTTGGAAGGTGGGAGTCATGGAGTGCAAAAAGACAAAGTATTTTGAAAACTGAAATTTCGTGCCTTTAAAAACTGTCTTTTCTGCATTTCGTGAGTCAATGACTCCCGAACCAGTCACGAGCCTACTCGTGAAATGTGCAGATGCGTCGGGTAGATTTTCGCGGGTCAAGTTTGGATTGCGAACCACTCTCTGCTTGAAATTTTTAAGATATTGGAATTTCTTAAGAATTTCGCGACTTGAGACCACTTGTGAAGGCAGTCATGTAATGGCCAAACACAAAGTTTTTCAACACAAAGAATTTGACAAAATGAGAAAAACTTTCAAGACCAAAGTGACAAAAAATCACTTCCAGAAACAAATAAAATACTCAAAATTTTTTTTGAGTTTGATCATCAGGCAATTGAGCATACACACATCACATTTGAATATGTACAATGACACAAATTAAATAGATATTCATTGAACATCAGACTTGTGTGTTGTGTGTAGGTATCAAGTATGAATTAGTACATAGTTTAGTATAAAGTTTCAATGATCAATTCAATCAAATAATACACAAATAGCATGAAGTCAAGTGACCTATCTCACTAGTAAAAATGAACATATATGACTCATCACCAAAGTGTTTACAATAATTGAAAGCTTTTCATTTGGTTTCCATTTTTCATACTTTTTGATCAATATAACTCAATTTTTGAGTAACGATGCCATGAAATTTTTGATATTTCTTTGAAGAATAGGCCTTTGGCTTTGGCATCATAGATTTTGAACACATTTTTGCTCCACCTTTTCCTAGTCAAACTAGTTTTCGAAGCAAAACTTTTTCAACTCTTTCTCCTTTTAGAGATTGATGTTTGAAGAGCTTTTGGACATAAAAAAAATAAATGTGAGGAGATATATACGATTAAGTCTATGCATGTATCAAGATCACTCCAGACTATTGGATAGACATTCATGACAAGCTTAAAGATCTATTTACAACAATTAAACATAGATTTCTAGATTTCACTTATACTTAATATATGCATACATAACAAGCTAAGCTCGAAAATACACTATGCCATTAGTACGAAGGTACTAGGCCAAACTCAACATGTGATATGGCACAACACAAGTGATCAAACCTTTTGAGATTTTTTACTTTTTATGAGTTTTTGGATTTTTACTCACTCAAAACAAAAGCAATAAAGTAAGATCAACAAACAAAGCAACTAATTAAAAAAAAAAAAGCATTAAAAGAAACATCATAATGAAATGAGTGACCCTATTTACATGAATGAACTAATGATAGAAATGTGAGGGTCACACCAAAGAGATGAGTCAAGGAATGATACCAACACTGATGGTCTTACGAAGAGACTCAAACTGAGGACCATCAAGGGGTTTAGTGAAGATGTCAGCCTTTTGATTTTCGGTGTTAATGAATTCCAACCATTCCACTTTCCCCTCCACCAAGTCACGAAAGAAGTGATATCAAATTTTGATATGTTTTGACTTTTAGTGTTGAACAGGATTCTTGGATAGGTTAATGGTGCTTGTATTATCACAGAAAACACACATGGTGTATTGCAAAATCCTATAATCATGAAGAAGTTTTTTCATCCATAAGAGTTGGGCACAACAACTACCCACAACAATGCACTTAGCTTCAGAGTCGATAATGACACTGAGTTTTGCTTCTTGCTAATCCATGACACCAAATTGTTTTTGAGATAAAAACATCCTCCCGAGGTGCTTTTTCTGTCATCAACACATCCGGCCCAATCAACATCCGAGTAATCGGCTAGGCAATCATTTGAATCTCTTGAGTACCAAATACCATAGTTGGATGTTCCATTGACATATCGAATGATTCTTTTACTTGTTGTCATATGAGACTCCTTTGGTGCTACTTGAAATCATGCACAAACTCCAACACTGAAGGATATGTCTGCTCTACTTGCGGTGAGATATAAAAGGCTGCTAATATGATGCTATGTATTATATTATGTATGACATGATGTATACTTAATATTGAAATTAATAAAGTTGTTTTATTATTATCTGAAATAATGGTAATATGAATATTTGGACATTATCATATAGTCCATGAGATGCATAGTATGTGATTTATGTGAAAAGTTACAAAAGATATAAATCACAAGTTCATTGTAAACTCAGAATATTAATTTGTAGTCAGTGATGAAATTGGGCATTTCATCTATGAAGATTATAACATATCAACTAAAATGATTTGTCTTGATCATGAAAGTGGAGACTTTCAGTTGATATGTTGATATGTTTTAAGAGTTAAGACATATTGAACTAGACCGCTGTGAGATTTATTATTCTCCTAACGATTCTCAAATGAATAATAAATCTTACGACTTATATTTACATGAACTTTTAATCCTGAGAGAATAATGGACCTGATCATGAAGTGTAAGTTGTTTTGATATATCAGGAGTGAGATCTAAAGTAACAGTAAAAATCTCAGTATGTTGGGCAGCCACATTTAGTGTTAATGGAACATATATTTTCAAGATGGAATTCATAGTCTCTTAACGGAGATATAAAATATTCTCTTGAGATAAGTTTAATGGGTTTGTTATTCAGAAAGTTAGGTCTAACTACTTTGGTAAATAGTTACTAAAGTATATATATTTATGAAATTGGATTTCATAAATATATAATGAATAACTTAAAGAATTAAATCGTGTACTTAAAGATTAAGATGTAGTAATCTACAAAGTGATAGTCTTCATTCATGACTTTGTATTACTACGAATATTTTATGAAGGGGTTGCATGTATAATAAAGTCTTGGGATATAATTTATTAATAAGACCTAGAGTGCAATTATATTTATATAGTGGTATTAAATATAATTAATGGTAACTTTAGACTTGTCAAGAGTTGACAGAAAAGCCTAAGGCCCATTGGAGCTAGTGTCTTATTTGTTCCCTTTTGGTCCCATTCCAAGCCACATATTAAAACCCAATTGGAAAGACCCAAAAGACTGGCCCAATTAGATAATCAGTTATATTGAGAGAAACATACAGAATTTTAGTATAATCACAAGTGCATGAAACATTTTGTATGTGAGTATTAGACACTCTCATTCTCTTAAGAACATATAACTGATTGAGAGACCACACATTTTGGGCGTTAGTGGAATTCGAGTGAAGATTGAAAGTGTTCCCGAGAACTTCTGATCTTTGTTTTGAAACTCACCACATCAAGGTACACTCTCTTGTTCTATATTTTGAAACTTACATAGTGCATGTTATCAATTGTGAATGAAGTAGATCCGTTAATTTTTTCGCTGCGCACATTTATTTTTCCAACAACACGTGCATACGAGACTCGGTGCTCGAGTGCTGTGGAGGAATGTTGTACCTCGGGTGTGTGATTAGAATATGAGTCGATTTTAAGGAAATGACTAAGGGTAAGTGAAGTCGCCGCTAATCATTGGGTTTTTTTTTTCTAAGAAATGATTGCTCACCTGACTCTATTTGATTTTATTACCGATCCTAGGCTAAGAAAAAGGTCATTTTACCTAATTTAATGCAGATGGGAAAAAAATATTGATTCTTAAGTTCGGAAGTCAAGTTACGTGTGGAGAAGGTGTTAGGCACCCCACAATGCTTGTCTATAGATAATCCTTTGTTTGGTAAAATCATAATTTAAGGACATTAGCAATTGAAAATGAGCTATTGGCATTAGCTTTCAGGGCTTTAAGCCAATTAGGCTTTGAGGTTTGGATTTGGAAAGGGTGTGGTCTCAATCAATGCTTCCTAAGTGTGTTTGGAATCATTGCCAAATTTCCACGATGAAAATGTGGCAGAAATTCAGTAGCGCTTCGCCTCAAGTGTGTTATAGCACACAAAACACTATTTTCATGGCGAAAATCCGGAAGAGTTTCGCATTTGGTGCGCTATGGTGCACCGGTAGGGTTTCATGCCTGTGTATATGGTGCGTGCCAACATGCTCATGCCAGGATGAACAAGAGCCCCTCAAAGCATTAAGCACACTAATACGTGTCACATACACAGGGAAACCAATGTCACTTGGTGACATAGATCAGGACGGTCATACTTTGGCAACTATGCACACAGTATGGCATGAATATGCACCTACAATAATCGCCTTGAGCACATACTCATGTCATAAGATCCAAAGCACTCATGGCTAGAAAGGGTCACTTATGTAGCCACAAGAGTTTATCATACGAAGTGCACAATCATTCACACACGTACAGGCATATATATATATACACACATCATGCATAATACTATCATACAAAGCAGGAAAGTAAAACAAACAATGCCAACATTCCAAAGGTATAGCCCAGCAAAGTACAGGAAGTGTAAAATAAACATTGCCATACCCAGGGAACGCGGCTCAAGCAAAGAGCAAGAAAAGCAAAGGGTACAAGGAGAGGGGGAACCCTAATACATGCTCTAAAGAAGAGGCATAGAGAGAGAGAGGGAAAGAGAAAACCACTCAGGAAGGGCTAGGCCCTTTAATGTGCTGAACATTGCCCTTTTTGGGCTTGCATCCTTACTCTTTTTTTGCTTGCGCCTAAGAGGTTGTGTTGGGATTAGTGCCCTTAAATCCTATTATATGATGCTATGTATTATATTATGTATGACATGATGTATAACTTAATATTGAAATTAATAAAGTTGTTTTATTATTATCTGAAATAATGGTAACATGAATATTTGGATATTATCATATAGTCCATGAGATGCATAGTATGTGATTTATGTGAAAAGTTACAGAAGATATAAATCACAAGTTCATTGTAAACTCAGAATATTAGTTCGTAGTCAGGATGAAATTGGACATTTCATCTGTGAAGACTATAACAAATCAACTAAGATGATTTGTCTTGATCATGGAAGTGGAGACTTCCAGTTGATATGTTGATATGTTTTAAGAGTTAAGACATATTGAACTAGACCGTTGTGAGATTTATTATTCTCCTAACGACTCTCAAATGAATAATAAATGTCACGACTTATATTTGCATGAACTCTTAATCCTGAGAGAATAATGGATTTGATCATGAAATGTAGGTTACTTTGATATATTAGGAGTGAAATTTAAAGTAACGGTCAAAACCTCAGTATGTTGGGCAGCCACATTTAGTGTTGATGGAACATATATTCTCAAGATGGAATTCATAGTCTCTTAACAGAGATATAAAATATTCCCTTGAGATAAGTTTAATGGGTTTGTTATTTAGAAAGTTAGGCCTAACTACTTTAGTAAATAGTTACTAAAGTATATATTTATGAAATTGGATTTCATAAATATATAATGAATAACTTAAAGGATTAAACCGGGTACTTAACGATTAAGATGTGGTAATTCATAAAGTGGCAGTCTTCATTCATGACTTTATGTTACTATGAATATTTTATGAAAGGGTTGCATGTACAATAAAGTCTTGGGATATAATTTATTAATAAGGCCTAGAGTGCGATTATATTTATATAGTGGTATTAAATATAATTAATGGTAACTTTAGACTTGTCAAGAGTTGACAGAAAACCCCAAGGCCCATTGGAACTAGTGTCTTATGTGTTCCCTTTTAGTCCCACTCTAAGCCACATATTAAAACCCAATTGGAAAGGCCCAAAAGGCTGGCCCAATTAGATAATCAGTTATAGGAGAGAAACATACAGAATTTTGTAATAATCACCAATGCATGATTTGATATGAATGTAAGTGTTGGACATTCTTCGATTCTCTCTAGAACATACACATATAACTAATTGAGAGACCACACATTTTGGGCGTTAGTGGAATTGGAGTTAAGATTAAAAGTGTTCTTGAGAACTTCTGATATTTGGTTTTGAAATTCACCGCTTCAAGGTACACTCTCTTACTCTCTAATTCTGAAACTTATATGGCACATGTTATCAATTGTGAATGAAGTAGATCCGTTAATTTTTTTTCTTGCTACGTTCATGTATATTTCCATCAGGTTACACCCTTACTCGAAGTGTTCATGCTTCATACATATACATGCAATGACAAAAAAAAAAAAAAACAAGCCAATAGATAGGCAAAGAAACAAATAGATGGAAAGCGCACTAAAAGACAAGCTAGCAAGTGACGCCAAACAAGGGAAAACAAACATGTTATCAGACAAAAGAGAGTGCCTTAGGAGGACAAATGTAGGTTTGGATTTGGTGCCCATAGTTCCATTAAATTGAAGTATGGATGATACATAAACTCATGCATGAACATGTAGGCAAGTGTGCAAAGATGCAAAGAAGTAAAGAAAGCCAAACGGGTGGCACAAATCAAGCAAGACAAGCATATCAACATCGCACGGAGTGGAGAAAGGGTATGCATCAAGCAAACTGGCACCACAAAGCTGTATCTTATAAGTGGTAACATCCAAATAATCCACAAGAGGGACGAATGCAACCACACAAGTAAGTGGCCTCAAAGACCAACAAGCACAAGCCCACGGAGGGCACAAAGTATGGCAAGGCCTAGATCTAGACAAGCAAACATGTATATAAAGCATAGAAGTAAGCAAGCAAACATAGACATGCATAAAAGAAATGATTTGAACTCTTTGATATAGGCCTAGGTGTATGGATGTAGGCCTAGACCATAAGATCTAGATCTACACCCTACCTAAAGGACCAAAACACAAGAAAAAAGGATAACAAGAGATAAAAAGGCTTTAGAAGCACGTGGCATAGCAACCAACATGTAAATCTAAACAAATGAACATGGCACGGAGCACACAAAGATATAGATCTAAACACAAACATGGTAAGGAGCACATAAGCAAGTAGATATAGGCATAAACATGGCAAAAGGCATGGAAATAAGTTGATTTGAGCATAAGCATGCTAAAAGCCATATAAACAAGTAGATCTAAGTATAAGTATGCTAAAAGGCACCTAGGCACATGGATCTAAGTACAAAGATGGAATTTAGGCATATCCTAGCCCAAGAAGGCTAGGCCAACATCATCAAAGCATTAAAACATGGCAAAAAGCAAGGAGACATGTTAGGAAAATTATAGAACATGTTAGGAAGCAAGATAAAGCAGAGAACATGCTAGGAAAAGCAATGAAGCATATTATAAAGCAAGATAAAGCAAAGGGTGTAGATTGTAGCTAAAAAACTACATCTACACCCTTTAAACCTCAAACCTAAGGTTCTAAGACCAAGGAGAAGAAAAATAGGGCAAGAACATTACCTCTTGATTGTTGAGAGAAGAGAGAAATCAAAGGTTTCTTGATATGTTTGGAAGAGAATTTAGAGAGGAAAAGAAAGAGAATCTGCCCAGAAAAAGCTCCTAATTTGCCCTTTTTTTTTGTTTTTTTGTTTTTAATCTAAGGGGGGTCTGGGGCTATTTATAAGGAATTTGTGACGCCGCCGACTTGGAATGGCCTAATGAAGGCCTTCCCAAGGTTGGATTGGATTGACCTTGGTGTCTCTGGAAAGGTCTGGACATGTAGTGTCTAGAAAGCTAAGGAACTTGGAAATCCAATAGTCAGATCAAAAGTTATGGCCTTGGGAAAGGAACTGGTGTGCTTTGCACGGTTTTCAAGATATCTCAACCGTTTTGACCCATGAATAGTCGTTGGAAAAGGAATTCAATATTGTTTGCAATGATACTAGTCTTAACTTGTTCCGATGGTTGGATTAAAATTAGGGTTTTTGATGCCCTCGAGGGTTAACTTCAGGTCAAACTTGATAAAAGTTGACGAAAATCTCCAAATAGCACGAGTTTGATGTAAAAGCATGAGAAATGTTGTTTTGGAGTGGTTTTGACCAATTTTGACCTTCAGTCAACCTTGGAATGACTAGGGGCATTTTGGTCAATTTAACCTAAAAGGAACTTTGAGTACTCCGATGCTTGAATGGGTTATGCCACGTCAATCTAGATGTTTCTGTAGCCCCTTGGACAAAAGTTAACATTTTTTGAATTTTCGGTGTCTGACACGCAAATCAAGGGCAGACAAAATATGGCATCTATAGCTGCCCTTTCTTTATCTGACATCTCGAGTGTAATGAAAAATGTTGGATAAGGAACGTAATTTCGCATTTTGTTGCCCCAAAATGGTGTGCGACAACTGCACTGTTCATGGGCCGGAACCGATCTTACCTTGATAAGGTTGAGCTGTTGTAGCTGGTCTGAGAAAAATTTCTTTTGGTTCGGCTTCTTGGTATTAGGTAAAAACTCCATTTTTTTTTCCAGCAAATATGTTAGTAGCAATGCAACTAGGAAAGCATCCTAGCACTTATTTTATACTTGGTATTTTTTCATATAATTTATTTATTTATTTATTTATGCCATAATGATGTTGGAAAAAATATCCGTTCACATGTTTAACTAGCATAGGCAAACTTGCATATGTTGGATGCTATGAAAACACATGAAACACTATGAAAACTAAGGCAAGGTAGATATGAGAAACTATGCATGATAAAAATGGAAAATTTTGAGAGATTGAAAATGTGAGAACAATGCAATTTTGAGTAAAGGTAGTTTTGGAAAACATTGGATTAAACAATCGCTGCCAAATCTGAATTCTGATGAGACTAAATGGTAACTGCAGAATTTGAATTTCGAGGAAGACATAGGATTAAACGGTCGCCGCTGAATCTAAATCCCGATGAGACTCAATGGCCGTTGCTGAATTTGAATCTTGAAGAAGGCATAGGATTAAACGGTCACTACCGAATCTGAATTCTAATGAGACTAAACGGTCATTGCTAAATCTGAATCTCGAAGAAGGCATAGGATTAAACGGTCGTTGCCGAATCTGAATCACGATGAGACTAAACGGTCGCTGTTGAGTCTGAATCTCAAAGAAGGCATAGGATTTAATGGTCACTGCCAAATCTGAATCTCGATAAGACTAAATGGTTATTGCTGAATTTGAATCTCAAAGAAGGCATAGGATTAAACAATCGCTGCCGAATTTGAATCCTAATGAGGGGTATTTTGAAAACTTGGAATACTTTTAAGGCAAAAGAGATAGGATTAAATGGTCATTGCCGAATCTGAATCCTCAGAGAGGTATTTCGAAAATCTTGATATACTTTTAAGGCAAAAGAGATAGGATTAAGTGGTCGTTGCCAAATCTGAATCCCAAGAGAGGTATTTTGAAAACTTTGATATTTTGAGATAAAAATAGATAGGATTAAATGGTTGCTGCCAAATCTGAATCCTAAGAGAGGTATTTTGAAAACTTTGATGTTCTGAGAAAACATGACATCTTGGTATGAACATGCATGATGTGTGTTAGGTATTAGGGTTAGACATACTTACCTGTTTATTTGCATTGCCATATGTTTTTAGCTTATTAATCAAATCTGAATTTGTTTTTTTAGATTATGTCTTAGAGGCCAAGATCTAGCAAGGATCATGGGAAGGCTCCAGTCATTGTTCCATCATAAGTGGACTCATCCAACAGTGATGATGACACTGTTTCGACTAGCGAGCAAGTTGAATGGACCCTTCAGAGGTGCTTTAATCAAGGAGGTGATGACCTACTCCCCTTAGGGGCATACATATAACACATTACACTAGGAGTCGATGTTCTGTAGAGATTGCTAGTGCCTCATCTCAATCTCGTACTGGTTTAGGAGAAGGTTATTCATAGTTCCTTTGGACTGAGGAAGGAGAAGGCCCAAGGGGCAACAAGCTTGGAGACGAGCTCATGTTTGATGTGGATGCTAACTTGGAGGCTGATGATACAGCTGGGCCAGGCCCTAACGTTCCTAAGTGCAGAAGTCGTAGACCGAGGTTCCCACCTTGTTAGGCTGGATCAAAGGCCTATATTGGAGAGATTGATGATAGCATTGAGGACACCCATCTACAACATGATTTGAAAAGGCATCCTTCCACTCAGGCACAGAAAGGTCAGGTACGCTTTTTTTTTCCCTTCCGTTTGTCGGTTCAGTGTGTATGTATATATATATATATATATATATTATGTGTGTTGACAAGAAGCTCTTTTTTAATTTTGAGCACAGGGCGCTGATAGGGTTCGCGGCCGAAGGGCATTGTTTTCATTTTCCTTTCACTTGTTTCATACCTTTACTGATACGTGCTATCATGCCTTCTTGATGGAGTAGGGACTTGAGGCCTTTCTTCACATTCCGCCTTGTTCCATGTGGCATGGGTTTGCTGAGGCTTTGGTGTAGCGATTTCATGCTAAGATGAGCACTTTTTACTTAAGCTATGGGGAGTATGCAGTCCTTCCCTTTGATTGGATGGCCATCTTAGATCTTAGATTTGGAGGGGAGCTAGTTTTGACTGAATTTGTGAGCTTCACGATGGTAAGTGAGCTTTTGGGCATTCCTTACCCTATTACCAGGATGATTAGAGGGTACTTCGGGCCTACTGATGAGCCTTAGATTCGTATGCGGTGGCTAAAGGAAAACATACCTTGGACGGCAGAGCCGAATGACGTTACTCTCAAGCGATTCTTCTTCTACTTCATCGGTAGTTGCCTGCTGGACAATAATCGGTCAGTGCTGACTTGTAGGCTACTGGCAAACATGAGAGTGGTGTTCATCATAAGGGCCTATGATTGGGGGTCCTTTTCCTATGGATTCTTCATAGCCTATTTGAGGCTGACGTCGCACTAGGGCTTTAGGAGCCTTGAAGGTTGTTGGCACATTCTGACTTGGTGGGTGTGGACACAACGGGGAGTTGCCACCTAGTTTTTGCAATGGTCTAGGAACCATATATATAGCGTCCTCTCGAGGAATGACCATTTTGATCTTACTACCAAAGATATGTGTTCGTAATTAAGATACAGTCTTGGGAAAGTGTTAGGCACCCAAAACCGCCCAATCCTAAGGTTGGTTTCCTCTTATTGTGTCTTATGTATTAACCTTATTAAAGTCACACTCAATATTGTTATTCTAACTCACACACACACACACACACACTAGCATTCATCTAACAATCAACATAGCATGCATTAAACATCTCTAACCATTCATCTATCATGCTTGTCATCACATCACAAACCCTAGCATACATCTAATCATGCGTATCAAGTCAACATAGCATTCATCTAGCATGGCATCTCCTAACATTCATCTAGCATACATGTCAAACCAACCTAGCATTCATCTAGCATGGTATAACATAAACCTTAGCATGTTTCTATCATCATGTCATAATATTATATCCAAGGCAGAGGCATGTGAACATTAAATCAAGGCAGGAATAAGGCAAACAAATCATGTTATTACCCAAAGCATTAAGAATGCAATCATATCATCAAACCTAAGCAAGATTATATCACATATAAATGCAAGTATATTGTGAATGCATGACTTACCTTACTTACCTTGCAGGAACTCAGCACCTATGACATTTATGCATGAACATGTGAATGCGTGTTCATGGCATTAAAACAAAGACAATATGAGATAAACCCTAATTCTAACATGTGAAAAGCGAACAATGAACTTATAGTTTATTTTTTGTTATTTTGTCAATACTATGGACAAATTTATAATAAGAAAATTACGTGGACCGCAAGATTCATCTCCTACTTAAAATTCACCTTCTTCATGACGTCCCTAGAAAAAAAATCTTGAAGCCTCAACTGTACAACACCCCCACATAATTTTCTGGTTAAACCAACACAATGTTCAAAAATTTCTTAAATCATGTATGTGAAAATAACCATCGCCCATCAGTTTTTGCAATCAACATCAGCCAAGACCTAGTTTTTTTAGTTACACTTCACCAAACCTCCTCCAAAAATTTTCACCCGTGGCGTTGGATACTTCCAATTTAGTTATACTGCAGAAATATTTCTAGTATTAGTCGTTTTGTTTGTTCGGGCATGTATGTTAAGTTCTTTCCTACAAGCATGTAACTTTTCAATCAAAGGCCTTATTTACACACACAAAAAAGAAAAGAAAAGAAACGTCTCTCCTTTTAGGTGTGAATAAAACAAGAATATGCCTTTGACAATAAATTTAAAAATAAAATAAAATAAAATAAACTAAAAAGAAAAAAGAATAGAATATATTGTATCGCCCACGCAAGATTAGATTATCTACACGTCAAGGAATATTGGTTGAAGACACAAGGAAACCCGAAAACCTTAGAAAACCAAAAAAAGAACGATTCTCTTTCAATATGAAAAAGAAACATCTTAGGTCGTCAAATGAATATAAATCTAAACAGCATTGCAGGGATTCCTTCATTCAATCAAGTAGTTCTTAATACATATATCCCTCCAAAACCAAAGTGAAAAGAGCAGAAACCTTCAATGGAAACTAAAAATGGTGCTCATGCTAAGCGCGTATATGAGGATTTTGAACCCTACTGCAAATACGTAGACGAGGAACGTAACATTCTTGAAGTCCATCTAGAGGGTAAAGTATATCATTCCTTTTTAACTGGTCCTCATTTGTGTGTTTGCTTGGCGTCTGTTTGAGAGAGAGAGAGAGAGAGACCGATTCTTCAATATATTTACAAAAACAGTTTCAAATTAATTCGAATTTAACCTTTTAAATTACAGAAAATAAGTATATTAATCAAATGAGTAGATTTGTATTCTTATTGTTATGCATGCATGGTAATTGGTAACGATCCAAAGTTTAAGGGGACTAGTATTGCATTTTTCGGGTACATTTGGTAAGGGAGACATGAGGAGGAGAGTAGATGAGAAGGAAGTTGGAATTAATATGTTTGTTTTGGTACATTCCCATCACTCTTTTTTTCTCACATGATCCTCCAATTTCACCTAAAATCGAGAGGGCCTATTTCAAGTTAAATTTTTTTTTTTATATTTTTTTATATTTCATTTTTTGATAGCGTATAAAAATATCATATCATTTAAATATTAAATGATTCTACACTAAATACATCTTTAGATTTATCACATTTAATCTAACCAATGAAATGGTTCAATTTCAAATGGAAAGAATCTTAATACATATTTCATCTTGCTCTCTATCACGATCGCTTTTTATTTGCTTCCCTGGCTTTGCCTCCAACTACTTACGATAATCTAGGGATGATAACCTATGAAAGCTTTATAGCAAAATTAAAACTTCAAATAAGTTTTACCCAAAAAATTGTGATGCTAATTGGGATCCAAGGTTATAAATTCAAAGAAGATGTATCATGTGTGTATATGAACAGGTTAAGGTTGTATATACAGAATAACCTTAAGTTCCTTCATTACTCTCAATTAATGTTCAAATGAGTACACTTTTGAAATCAATTTCTGAGCAAAGGACCGTATTGTGTTATTCTCCTCGGTCATGGAGACGAATACAATCCAATATAGACCCACCTGAGAAGATAAGTCCCATAACTTTTTTGGCTTAAACTTTGTCAAAAGTACATTTTTTAAAAGCAGTTATTTTCTAAACTCAAGCCATATGACAAACTCCAATTATTGAAAGAAATTACCTAGATATAATTCTAATTTAGTAAGAACCAAAATTTTTTGTTGAATAAGAACCAAAAATGACCTAGATTTCTAGTTATATATTTAAGAAAAGATGCTTTAAATTTGTTTCATGATTGATGTCCTTTTGTGCTTAAATTTATTGAACCTTAATCAATGGTGATATATGATTTAAATTTAGATGAATTAATACATCAATGATTGATTATTAATTACACAAAATGGAATAATTGTCCCGGGTCACATATAACTAAAATTTAGTTAACTTGAATGTAGGATAACTAATCCAAAAAGAAAAGGTTTTACTTTTAGCTTTTATACAATTTAGCTGCCTTGAAATCAAATTGGCTCTACCACACCGGTGGTATATAATGATTAATTTTCTCTTCTTACAAGTGCAGATTTCCAAAAGGAGCAACTAAAGGTTCAATTAGCCAACATTGGGGTCCTAAGAATCTTTGGAGAACGTCCTTTGGATGAAACTAGATGGAGCCGCTTCCAAAAAGAAATCAAAGTAGCAAAGAATTGTATTACAAGTGATATTCACGCTAAGTTCGGTAACGGCGTTCTTACCGTAACAATGCCTAAGAAAGTTCCTTCTGTTGCCCAGCAAGAACAGCAGCTTCCACAAGTTAAAAAATCTCAAGAGATTGGAAAGCCAAAAACAGAAGTCAAAGAAAAAGAAAATAAAGTGGCTGAAAAACCTACAGCGTACGAAAGGGAAGGCACTTGGCTCAAGGCTCCAGAAAATGCTTCATTGGATGGAACCAGCAATAAAGTTCCTTCTGTTGCCCAACAAGAACAGCAGCTTCCACAAGCTAAAGAATCTCAAGAGATTGGAAAGCCAAAAACAGAAGTCAAAGAAAAAGAAAATGAAGTGGCTGAAAAACCTACAGTATACGAAAGGGAAGGCACTGGGCTCAAAGCTCCAGAAAATGCTTCATTGGATGGAACCAGCAATAAATTTATATCAATTTCAAAGCTAAAACTGGGGAACAACATGGCCATGAAAGTCTTGGCGGTTGCTGTGGTGGTGGCTCTTGTAGCTTATGTAACTTACAAGTATATATAAACAGCCTTCTCAGGTTGACAACTAAATCTTGTTGTATACTTTCACCTTGTATAAAATAAACCCAGCTTTTTCTTAATTCCTTATTAATTTCAAATTGTAAATGTTGGTGCAAAATGGAGTTTTTAACTTGAACGAGAATAGCGTCATCGATGTTATTCTATGTTTTTCCCTTCTTGGTATAGACAAGGAAAATGGTCGGGTGGGGTTAATTGGGTTGCGGGTCAAACAGGCTGGGTTCAAAATTGGGCCATTTTAAACGGGTTAGGCCAATCAGGTTGCAGGCGGGTTCGGGCCTACTCGCATTTTCACATGACAAAAAAAAAAAATGGAAAGAAGAAGAAGAAGAAGATAAATGCCAAATTTTTAGATAGAATGAATCAAATCAATCAAGGAAACTAATTGTACATAATACCTAGGGGTGGCAAAATCAACATAAATCCATTTGCCCAGCCAAACTTACCCATTTAAATATGACCCAAACCCACCCAATTATTAATTGGGTTAAATGGTTTTTTTTTAATACAAGATAGAAATTCTATTCAAATTTAATTTAAGTATATATGTGTATGAAGCTCCTCTCTGCAGGTGGGTTTGAGTCGACCCACATTTTCATATGATGAATAAAAAAAATAAATAAATGCCAAATTTTTAGAAATAATGAATCATATCAATCAAGGAAACGAATTGTACATAATACCTACAGGTGGCAAAATCAACTTACGAGACATTGAATATGGGATTGGGTTGTCGTTGCATATTTTATATTATGGTTTTATTAAGGTTCCATACTATATGTTTATATGCTAAATTGATAATGTCCAGCTTACTTATTATATTTATTTTTATTATTTTCAGATTTAAACATGGCATCTTTTAGCCCATTTGTTACTATAAACACTAATTAAAAAAAAAAAAAAAAAACTGACTAAATCCAACTATGTTGATTGGAAAAGAAACTTAGACATTGTTCTTACTGCTGAAGAACATAAATTTGTGTTTAATCAACCATGTCTAAACTTTCCTTTATTAGATGCTCCTTTTGAGGAAAAACAGTGATATGATCGTTGGCAAAAATCTAATGAGATGGCTAAGTGCTATATCTTAGCATCTATTTCAAATGTTCTACAACATCAAATGTAGGATGTGGAACTAGCTGACATAATGTTAAGTTTGAAGAAGATGTTTGGTGAGCAAAACCGTTCAGCTAGGCAAGGTACTATAAGGCTTATCCTGAATACCAAAATGGCTTAAAGGACTCCAGTAAGAGGGCATTGTCTTAAGATGATCTCTTATTAAGATGATCTCTTATCTAAATACACTAGAGGTTTTTAGGTGCCGACATTGATGGAAATCCTAAGCGGATATGATACTCCAATCCTTGCAAGAATTATTTAAAGAATTCAGACTTAATTATAATATGAACAAAAAGATTTATACCTTGTATGAATCAATGAATGAATTAGTGGCAGCGGAAGGCATCCTTGTGACAGCCAGTGTTGATACTAATATGGCTGAAACTTCCTCTTCTAAGCCTAAGTCAAAAGGCAAGGGTGCTAAGAAGAAGAAGGATTTCACCAAACAAAATGGTAAACAGCTTGCCTTAGGAGTTGCTAATAAAGGAAAGAGAAAGGTAGAGGACTACACCAAAGGAAAATGCTTCCATTGTGGTGAGAAAGGTCATTGGAAGAGGAACTGTCCAAAATTCATAGCTGGCAAGAATAAAGGTATGATGAGATCATTCCTTCTTGAAATTTATTTAGTGCATAATCCCATGGATTCTTGGTGTGTAGATTCAGGTTGTACAAATAATATCTGTAATACTTTGCAGGGTTCCAGGAGACAAGAAGGCTAAATGAAGGGGAATTATTTCTTACTTTAGTTGATGGGAGCAAAATTCCAGTTGTAGCTATTGGAGTGTTTAATTTATGCTTTGATTCTAGGGTTTTAATATTGGAAGACTGCTTATATGTATCTAATGTTTGTAGGAATTTAATTTCTGCAACTTATTTAGGTAGACATGGATATTGTGTTATCTTGAAAGACAATATTGTAATAAAAAAGGATAAAGTGTTTATCTGTTCTAGCAATATTGTTAATGGTCTTTATATTATAACTCCTGATAAGCATGAATTGTACAATTCTGAATTAGATAATAATTCACTTGTAAAATCATTAAAGAGAAAGTTTCCTTCTACTAGTGATACATATCTTTGGCATTTGCGTTTGGATCATATTAATTTAAACAGTATTCAAAAACTGGTGTAAGATGGGCTTTTAGAACCATTAGATTTTAATGAATTCCTAGTTTGTGAATCCTACTTGGAAGGTAAAATGACGAAAAGGCCTTTTAATGCAAAAGGATATAGAGCAAAAGATTTCCTAGAACTAGTACATTCAGATGTATGTGGTCCAATGTCTATCCAAGCAAGAGGTGGTTATGAGTATTTCATTACTTTCACTGATAATTACTCTAGATTTGGTTATGTGTACCTAATGAAATGGACGTCCGAAACTTTTGAAAAATTCAAAGAGTTTAGAGCTAAAGTTGAAAATTAATTAGGTAAACGCATAAAGGTCATTCGATTTGATCGTGGTGGCGAATACCTTCTTAGGGATTTCAAGGATTACTTAATTGAAAATGAGATTATATCCCAGTTGATTGCACCTAGAACACCACAACAAAATGGCGTAGCATAAAGAAGGAATATGACTCTTTTATATATAGTTAGATCTATGTTAAGTTATTCGAAGTGTTTGTTAGTACAAATGCCAAATTTTTAGAAAACTACTACATGAATGATTTTACTCCTAAAAGTAGACTTGTCTTAGCTGAAATGAATGAACCTGTAATTGAACAATCAATGGATGAAACTATAGTATTAAAAAAAATTTTCAAATACACATCCATATAGTATTAATAAACTGTCAACCAAGACAAATACCCCATAGTAGTTAATTTTTTCATGATCTACAAATAAAATAAGAATCACATATATTATTTCACAAACGGTTGTTGTTACTAACTAAAGACAAATACTAGAATCTAGGTAATACACATGATGCATTTAATTATAAAATTTAGTATTTCTCACTTATTTTCAACTTATAAATTTATCTAATTTAGCATTATGAGTTAATAATAGGTGCAAGTGAATCACTGTTATTTTCTTAAATTTGTGTGACAATTTTCTATATTATATGATTTTTTTTTTGTCTTTTGTCTTTGGTCTTTGCCTTTATTTATCTCTTTGTCTTTGTCTTGTCTCCATATTTTTGACACTTACCGAATCCCACTATTGACACCACCACAAGTCCACAAGCACAGATTGTTAGATTATGAGATTCACAAATATTATATTAGGTTTCGAAGGAAATGATAGATTAAATACTTGTGAACTGTAAAGGCTGGAGCAATGAAGCTAGGCTGGGCAGATTGAGCAACCAACGGCAAGATGGGTCTCATGTGGGCCGTGGCGGCGTTGGTGCGGCTGTTTCCCGTTTGGGTATGCGACGCTGACAGTTGATAGGGACGAGTCTCTCTCTCGCATGGTGGTGGCGTAAGCAGCAACGTGAATCTCTCTAAGTCTCGCCTCTCACTCTCTATCTCACCTCTCTCTTTTCTTTTCTTTTTTCCCTCATTTTTCACTTTTTCGCTTGTTCCGTTTGGTTTTGCCGTTTTGGACTACCAAGTTTTCTTTTTTTTCTTTTTTATTTTTTTTTTAAATTTACATGGGCTGTTGACTGGGCTGGCCGGCTATGGTTCATGAAACTAAGGGGGGCCCAAGTCTTTTTTTTTTTTTTTTGAAAATTTTACCTACTAAAAAAATTTTTTAGGCCCAAGGGGGGCCTAGGCCCCCTTAGGCCCCCACTTAGGTCCGTTCCTAGAAGAGAGGGATAGATGGAAATGTTGAAACCTTTAAGGCAAGACGTGGCGAAAGGGTATACACAAAAGGAAGGTATTGATTATGAAGAAACTTTTTCACCAGTAGCTATGCTTAAATCTATTAGAATTCTCTTATCCATTGCTGCTCATTATGATTATGAGATTTGACAAATGGATGTCAAGACTGCTTTTCTAAATGGCAATCTTGAAGACAAAATTTATATGATGCAATTAGAAGGTTTCATAGAAAAGAACCAAGAGTATATGGTATGCAAGTTGAAAAGGTCCATTTAGGGACTCAAGCAAGCATCTAGATCATGGAATATCAGATTTGATCAAGCAATCAAGTCATTTGATTTTGAACAAAATCTTGATGAACCATGTGTGTACAAGAGACATCAAGATTAAGTAGTAATTTTTCTAGTGCTTTATGTTGATGATATTCTACTCAATGAAAATGATGAAGGGGTAATGTCATTAGTAAAGATTTGGTTGTCAAGCCAATTTGATATGAAGGACTTAGGAGAAGCTAAATATATTCTAGGGATCAACCTTTGGCGAGATCGAAAGAATAGAATGTTAGGCTTGTCACAAGTTGGATATATAGATAAGATTCTAGCAAGATTTAACATGCAAAACTCCAAAAAAAGGATTACTTCCTTTCATACATGGAGTTCCTCTATTTGATAACCAAAGGAATAAGACTCTTAAAGAGGAAAAGACAATGAGACAAGTTCCCTATGCTTCTGCAATGGGAAGTCTCATGTATGCCATGCTATGCACTAGACCAGATATCTGTTATTCAGTTGGCATAGTCAGCCGATATCAATTAAATCAAGGACCAAAACATTGGGAGGCTATAAAGCATATTCTCAAGTATCTAAGGAGAACGAGAGACAGTATGCTTGTTTACCGATGTGAGAATTTGATACTTATTGGTTACAAATATTTTGATTTTTAGTCAGATCTTGGTTTCAGAAAGTCCACTTCAGGTTTTGTGTTCACCTTAGGAGGTGGAGTCATAAGTTGGAGGAGTGTTAAGTAATCTTGTATTGTCGACTCCACCATGGAAGTCAAATATGTTACTGCTTGTGAAGGAGCAAAGGAAGCTATTTGGCTCAAGAAATTCCTTTCTGATCTTGGTGTTATAAGAATGTAGCAATTTCCAATCACTTTGTTTTGTGACAATGATGGAGTAGTTGCACAATTCAAGGATTCAAGGAATCACAAAAAAGGAAAGCACATAAAAAGAAAGTATCATATTATTCGAGACATTGTGGCTCGAGGAGATGCGGTAGTAGCAAAGATTGATAGTGCAAATAATCTAGCAGATCCTTTTACCAAAGCTTTGCCCTAGAAGACTTTTGAGCCACACCTAGAAGGAGTGGGAATTAGATTAATGCACTATAATCTTTAAAGGCAAGTGGGAGATTGTTAGGATTAGTGCCATAAAATCCTATTGTATGCTATGTATGACATTATGTTCTATGTGATAAACTTGTTTTATTATTATCTAAAATAATAGTAGCATGAATATTTGGACATTATCATATAGTCCTTAAGATGCATAGTATGTGATTTAGTCACAGAAGATATATATCACAAGTTCTTTATAAACTCAAAATCTTAGTTCATAGTCAGTGATGAAATTGGGCATTTCATCTGCGAAGACTATAACATGTCAATTAAGATGATTTGCCTTGATTATGGAAGTGAAGACTTCTAGTTGATGTGTTAATATGTTTTAAGTGTATAAGACATATTGAACTGGATCGCTGTGAGATTTATTATTTTATTAACGACTATCAAATGAATAATAAATCTCATAAATTTTACTTACTTAAACTCTCAATCCTAAGGGAATAGTGAACCCAATCATGAAATGTAGGTTGTTTAATATATCAGGAGTGAGATCTAGACAAATGGTTAAAATCTCAGTATGTTGGGCAGCCACACATAATGTTGAAGGAACACATATTCTCAAAATGGAATTCATAGTTTCTTTAAAGAGATATAAAATATTCCCTTAAGATAAGTTTAATGGGTTTGGTTATTCAGAGTGCTAGGCTTAACCACTTTAGTAAAGAGTTATTAAAGTTTATATTTTATGAAATTAGATTTTATAAAATATATATATGAATAAATTAAAGGATTAAACCGGGTACTTAAGGATCAAGAGGAAATAATTTTCAAAATGACAATTACACATTACGACTTTGTATTACTACGAATATTTTCATAAAGGGATTAAATGTTTAACAAAGTCTTGGGATATAATTTATTAATAAGGCCTAGAGTGCAATTATATTTATATAGTGGTATTAAATATAATTAATGGTAACTTTGGGCTTGTCAAGAGTTGACAGATAAGTCCAAAACCCATTGAAGCTAGAGATTTATTTGTCCTTTTTGGTCCCACTCCATACCACAAACTAAAACCTAATTGGGCTGGCCCAAAAGGCTAACTCAATTAAATAATCAACTATTTATTTAATAAAAGTTATTAAATAAAGTAATTTCCTAAGTGTAGAAATATACATATGATTAAAAGAGAGAAATATTCAGAGTTTTCTCAAGACACTTGGTTATTCCCTCCAACGCATTTGCGCCCATCCTTACTGGATTCTTAATGTTATTTCTTCATCTTGCAATGACGAGGGTGCAACACTACTACTTTCCATACTCCCAGCCTCTTCTTCCATAGGGTCCTCACAACCTATGAAAAAGGTCATTACTACCTTGTTTTGTGCATCCTTTGGTCTGTATGCTGCCCATTCTTGATGACCAAATCATTCTTGGCCACCTTTTCATGGAATATGTTTCTCAAAGCGTAGCAGTCTATGGTGTGGTAGTCATGTAATTATGCATGATTTACCTTACTTACCTCATAGCACCACAACACACAACACAAACAAGCAAACGTGCAAGAAAACAAGCAAACATGGGGCGTGGGTACAAAATTCAATCTTTGGATTCTGCAAGTCCCTATTCTCCTAGGTTCGTTATCCTGAACCTTTGGTAAAGGGAAAAACAAAAAGTGGCTACTATTCCAAGCCAAAAAGAAAACTCATTACATCATCATACCATGTTATCATCACATCAACAACACATCATGAACACAACAAGAATGGCTACTATCCTAAGCCAACAAAACATATCAGCACATCATAGACACAACAAGAGTGGCTACTATCCTAAGCCAACATAAACACATCAACACATCATGTTATCATCATTCAAGACACACATCATTTATCTCTAGAAAAATTCATTATTTAAGGAAATCAAAATCATTTAAGAAATTCATCATTCAAATCCATCCATCTTTGAAAACTTCCTTCTATTTTTGAAATCTCTCTTGGATTTTTGAAAATTGAAATCTTTCTTTTGAAATTCTCTTTAAACTTTTGAAATTCATGACTTTCTTTTTAAATGCCAATCTCTCACTTGAATTTTTTTTGAAAGTCTCTTTCGAACTATGAATTTTTTCTTAAATGACATCCTTCTTGAAGTTTTGAACTCCTCTTTGGAACTTTGAGATTTTTTGAATCTTTTAAACTTTTCACAATGATTAGGTCACATCAATACAATGGATCACATTAGGTTTGGTCCAAACACATTAGGACAGAACCAAGGCATAACGAGTCATATCAGGTTTGATCTTGATGGGAAATTTAGACCCTAGTTGATAGAATTAACAATTTTTAAACCCAAGTTGTTAATTAGATTTATTATGAATAAAACTTGTTAAAACAAACAAACATCAATATCATGTCAATAATGAATGCAACGGAAAAATAAATAAGACAAGATATGATAACCCAAGAAAACCAATGAAACCAACCAGTTTCACAGTAAAAAACCTGGAGGGAAACCTTCCCGAAAAGCAATCCATTATAATAAAGAGAAGTTTCAGATATAGTACAAAACCTTTGTCCCTAGACTCTACAATCCCCGTAGATGAATTTACAGCAGAAACCTTCTACCGCTTCAAAACCTCTGAACTTTTCAATATATGAACGCCACTCTTTGATGATGCACGAATCCCAGTACGTGACTAACCAATTGTGCAGATCCCAATATGCGACTACAATCACCAACTAGAAGAAGATGTTGGCTACAAAGTTCTTCACTTCATCAAGAATGAAGATCAAGAAGCACTTGGTTACAAAACCCTAAGCCGCAAAGACGCAATAGCTTCTTTCAGAGAGAATAAGACATCAGTCACCTTTTGCATATGTTCTCCTTGTATTCTCTTATGTGACGGCCTCTAAAATAAGTCTTATATAGGTCTAGAGTTGTGAGAAAAGAAACCCTACACAAATACATAAGTCTGGCCCAAAAAATCAGATCTGAAAATTCTGATTTTCGTAACCTCGATTGATCATGAGGTGTCGAGCTTTAAACCTCGATAGATAGCTAGATGTCAAAGAGGTGTCGAGAAGCTATCGAGGGGACAGGAGCTTTCTCGATCGATCCACCAGTTGTCGAGAAGGTGTCGAGATTGTAATAAGAAACACCTTAAGAGCTCGATAGATAGCCTAGCTGTCGAGAGGTGTCGAGCAGCTGTCGAGCTATTTGTCTGCAGGTGTCAAGCTATTTGTCCAGTTTTATTGAACACCTTTTCTTCACTTGTTTCTTAGTCCAATCTTCATGGCTTTAATACTAGACTTGAACAACATGTTTCTTGAAGTATTAAACATATCCTAGATCTACCCAATTACAAGTAAAGTGTATTTTGTCAAAGGATTAGCCAACTACATCAAAGAATGACATATGTTCTTAATAAGTGAAACACATATGTCCTAACAGATCCAAACACATTAGGATAGAACCAATCACAACACTTCGAATCAAGTTTGATCCAAACACATCAGGATAAAACCAATCACAAAGTTTCACATCAAGTTTGGTCTGAACACATCATGACAGAATCAATCACAACAAGTCACATCATTCCTCTTAATCTTCTTTTCATTTTTTTAATCTTTTCTTTTCATCATTTATTTTTCTTTTCTCATCTTTTCTTTCTTGCTACTCATCTTTTTTCTTTTTCTTTTTCTTCCATCTTTTTTTTTTTTTTTTTGTATTCTCTCTCTTCTCATCTTTATCTCCATCCTTTCTTTTTCTTCTCTCATTTTCCAATTCCTCATTTTCTTTGTGAATCTTCATCTTTCATTTTTTCTTTTTTCTTCTTTATTTTCAACATCTTACATTTTTTTTTAATAAATTTTCTTTCCTATTTTTTTTTTGGACTTCTAAGAAAAAGCATTTTCTCTTTAGAGCATTAGAGTATTCGCATCCGAGAATGCTACTTTATCTTATCTTACCATTCCAAAAAGTTACTTTATCAATTATACAATACAATTTTACAATACATTCAGCATTCCAACTTTTATTTTCCTATTCTACTCATTAAAGTAATATATTTACACAATAAAATATATTTTTCCCTTTTTTGTTTTTTCCAAATTTTCTCCTCCACCTTCCCTCAACCTCTATCACCGCGCCTCCACTGCCCAGTCACCACCACTACGCCTCCACCATGCCCAGCACGCCACCACTGCCCACTACCCACCAAAATCTCACCGAAACAAAAACCCATATTAAAAAAAAAAAAAAAAAAAAAAAAAAAAAAAAAAAAAAAACCAGCGTCACAACAGAAACCCAGCAACACCGGACCCACGCCGATCTCCACCAAACCTAGTGACCCATGCTGATCTCCACCAAACCCATCACCAATCTGAGCAACCCAGAAACCTAGCAACACCAGACTTAAACACTAGCGATCTCCGACGACTAACAAAACCCAACAACACTGGACTTGAGAGAACCACAACCCACAACCTACTTAAGCCATATCCACCTTTTCCTTTAAGCACTGGTCATAGCCAAAAAAAAAAAAAAAAAAAAAAACCCAGAACACAAAACATGACCCGAATCGCAACCCACTAGAAAAAATGAACCACTGTGATGTGTGATGTTGATGTTGGGAGGAGGATGGTGTTTGGGTCTGAAGAGAGGAGAGAGCAGATGAGAAAGAGAGAAGGAAGAAAGAGAAGAGAACAAAAATAATGAGAGAGAGGAGAGAGAAATTTTGGGGAAAGTAGAATAAAATAATATTTTTATTTTTACAATTGAGCTACAGTGCAATTCTGAGCTACAGTGCAATTCTACATGTAGAATTGCACTGTAGCTCAATTGCAATTTTTTTTTTTTTGAAATTGTAGCATTTTAGAAGTCCGGATGAAGCCACTTTTTTAGGTGAAAATGGTAAAATGGGCTTGGCATTGGCATTTAGAATGCCCAGTGTGAATGCTCTTAGCAAAGAAGAGTTGATTAGATCAGGGGTTCATTGCATTCTTTTCTTTTTATGGAAGCACATATTTACTCAACACATTATTCATTCACTTCATTGTTATTATTATGCACATTTTACCTTTGGATGATCATTAATTCCCTAGAATTCCTAACACCTCTAGACGAAGATCAAAGATAGTTGAAAAAGACTCTATATCAATGAAGTTCTAAACACGACACAAGTTTTGAGATCAATGAATATTTATGAACACAACAAGTTGGAAGAGACTCTAAACCAAAGATGTTTCAAACACAACAAGAGTTTAGAGATCATAGAGCACAACATGATTTGAATACAAAGAGGACCTTAAAGAAAGTTTGAAGTTGAAGAAAGGAAGTAAAGAAACAAGGGATCATGGATCCAAATGATTTTGCATATCATTGCATATCCTCTTTAAACTAGTTTTTCATGAATTACCCACCATCTTCATTGATTAGTCCAAACATGAATTTAAAATTCGATCATCTCTAGTCAACTCGATCATTGTCCTTGTTTGAACATGCATACCCCACTTCTCTCATATCTTTTTTCTTGCATTCTCTTAAATTAGCTTATCTCTCATGTATGGTCATTTTTCCCTTCATCATGGTTGCTTTGGCTTAGAGTTAGTCTCATCTTCCCTTGTATGTTCATTCATTTGTCATTCTCATTCATGATTTGCCCTTATCTTGGAGCAAGTTCACCATTTTACTTGTTGCTTCTCTTCACTTCATTTTACGGTGCCATAACTTTTGCGTAGGCTGTTATTTCAAGTTTTTAACCTAGTGGGCCTTTCTTCTTTCTTTTTTTTTCTTTTTTTTTTTCTCTCTTTTTCTTTTTTCTTTTCATAACTAAGGCTAGGCTTTTCAAAATTTGTAAGGTTAAATAGTCATAACTCACTCAATTTAAGTCCAAATTAGGCGAAATTTGTATTCAAATTGAAGCTCAGGATGTCTACTTTCCAATGAGATAAACATTACTAAAAAATTCTTTGTGAATAAAAAATTATGGCCAAAACAGTGAGTAAATGTCATTTTTCAGTATCATTTTCAAAGCGATTTGAGTACTTTTGAGTTGTGATTACTTCCAAACTATCAAAATAACTTCAATTACCTTTTGTAGATAAGTCAAGCTCATCATTGGGACTAGGGACTAAAGTTTATTAACCGGGTACAAAATGAGATGTTTACATTTACTGATGTTAGGTTCTAAGGTCTTAGGATTTTGTGTATTTAGAACTCTAATTTGTAATGTTAGCAAACCATGATCAAAACAATGTATTTAGTCTAGTTTAGGCTTGCTCAAAGTTGGTTAAATATTGTAAAGTTGGAATCGAGTGACTGCAGAAGCACTGGGGCTTCTCGGCCTGGCTCGATCGATTGAATGTAATTCTCGATCGATCGAAAGTCGGCCCAGATGCGATTTTGCAGAAATTCCAGCTCAGCCCTAACTCTTTTAAAACGTTTAGGGTTTTATGTTTTTGCCCTAAGTATATAAGGCAAAACCCTAGCCATGTTTTTAGAGTTGCACAAGTTGTATTGTTACTCATACATTGCAGTTTTGTGTAAATCTCTTGTGAGATCTAGAGGAGCTTTCCTTTACACAAAACTTAGGGTTTTCAAGATTGAGATTCTTCAACATCTTGATTATCAACTTGGTTGCTGCCATTGAAACTTAAAGATAAACAAGTGGGAAGCTTGTAGCTGATTGAAGGAATACAAAGAAAGAAGTAGTCCGTGGACTCGGAGCCTGCGCGTGGTCGTGTCAAGAAGTTTTACTGGTGGGTAGCATTAGGAAGTCAAGCGGGGAGCTTGTAAGTCCTTTTGTAAGAACTTCAATTCTTTCTTAGTGGATTCCGTTTTGCCTTGAGGATCGGTGGGTAAAATTCTCCCCAGGTTTTTCCGTGTGGTTTCCTGGGTGATCATATCACTGTGTTATTTATTATTCCGCTGCATTATATTTTTGATATGATTATTTGATTGCTTTAACCTAGAATTGCTTAATTTGACTAAGTAACAACTTGGCTAATTAATCTAGGCTACGCAATCTAATTGTGGTTTAAGGGGTCTAAACCCTTCAAGTGGTATCAGAGTGAGGTTGCTCTTGTGTTTGAGATTTTCATCTCTGAGCTGATCCTTGACCCCGGTTGTCATGGAGCATGGACACTCTCTATTTGTTCCTCCTCACTTTGATGGGAACAGCTATGCATACTGGAAAGTAAGGATGAAAGCATTCCTGAAATCCATCGATGAGAGAGTTTGGAACTCTATTAAATATGGTTGGGAGAAGCCCACTACTCCTGTGAGTGAGTGGCAAACTTCTCAGAAAGAAGCAGCTGCATTTAATAGCAAAGCTATGAATGCCATTTTTAATGTTGTTTCAATGGAGGAATTTAAGAGGATCTCTAATGTTGAGGTTGCTCATACTGCTTGGAAAATCCTCCAAACTGTGCATGAAGGCACAAAGGCTGTGAAGATAAACAAATTGCAGTAATTAACTTCTAGGTTTGAAAGCATTAGAATGTCTAATGATGAAACCTTTGATGAGTTTTATGCTAAACTGAATGATATTGTTAATTTTGCTTTTAATTTGGGTGAAGTCTATGATCAACCTAAAATTGTTAGGAAGATTTTTAGATCCTTAACTGAAGACTTTAGACCCAAAGTGACAGCCATTACTGAAAGTAAGGATGTTGACACCATCCCTGTGGATGAACTTGTAGGATCCCTTCAGTCTTATGAGTCTGACCTACCCAAGACTACCAAATCCAAATCAATGGCTCTAAAGTCTGTTGATGATGTTGAGGCTAGTGGATTTGATGATGAGCTCTCTCCTACTGAGATAGCTTACCTTGCCAAGAATTTTAGAAATTTCCTTAGAAACACTAATAGGAAGGCAAGGAATACCAACACTGTTGAACCTAGAAACTTTAGGAAGAATGATCCCACTAAGGTTAATAATTTTGAAAAACCTAGAGAACAAGTAGGTCAATCTTCAAATAACTCTTTAGGTACTCAGTGTTTTGGTTGTCAAGGGTATGGTCATGTCAAATCTGAATGTCCTACTTTCTTGAGAAATAAGGGTAAAGCTATGGCTGTAACCCTTAGTGATAATGAGGTTTCTGATGATGAGTCCGGTTGTGACGAGGATGGAAACTTCATTACTTTCACTGCTACTGCTGTAGTCAATGAAAGCATATCTGCTGAGGAGAACCCTGCTGATGGGGAACTCTCTGAAGATGCAGATCTTCAAGAGGCCTACAACAAACTTTGCAAAATTGCTGCAAAGGATGCTATGAAAGTTGATCTAGGCCTGAAGAAAATTGATGCTCTTGAGCTTGAAAAGAAAAGCTTGCTTGTTAAATTGTTTGATGCTAATGAGCTTTTGAATAATGTTAAATCTGAACACATGCTATTGCTTGATAAAGTTAGAACTTTGGAACATGATTTATCTGTTGCTAGATCTGCTAGTTCTAAATTTGATCACATGCTGAATGTTCAAAAGTTATCTTCTGATAAATCTGGGATAGGATATGTTGAAAGAATCTTTGATTCTGCACCCCATTCCACTGTCTTTGTTCCTGCTTCTTCTTCTATACCTTCTGTGAGTGAGGTTGTGAGTGAAACTGTTAAACCCCCTGTGAGTGAGGTTGTCAAACCGGTAGAAGTTTCACTACCTAAGAAGATTATGGTAGACTTAAGGGAATCCAAACCTAAGGAGCCTACAAAATCCAAGGACAAGATGCATGGTAAACCTGCTTGGGTTTGTCATTATTGTGGTAAGTCTAGACATATCCGTCTTAACTGTTACAAGCTTCAAGCTGATAAAAGAGCAAAGAAACCAAAAGTGCCTGTACCTCAAGCACAAGATCCTATGGCACTAATTGGTGAATTGGTAAAGGTGTTAAACCTTTATTCCAATTCTAGAGTTGGGAATCACTCTAATGTGAATAAGAACTCCAATGCTCATGGTGCATCTAAAAAGTTTTGGATGCAAAGTACTCGATCTAACTGAGTCTTTCTGACATGGTCCTTGTACTTCATTGCTCTATCCTTTGTGACCATTGTTCTTTGTTTTTTTTTTTTGTGTTTTTGTTCTAGGACTTGCATTGCATTACATTCATGCATTTCATTCTAGGATTTATTTGTTTTCTCTTTTAATAAAAAAAAAAAAAAAAAGGGAAAGCAAAAACTATGTTTGATACAATTTGTTCTTGATTTCTGAAAACAAGGTTAGTCAATCTTTTTACACATGTCATGCCCTGTGTACCTTGTTTAACTTAGATGAGCTTATTTACTGCACTTTACTAGTTGAAACTTTGTAGTGCATGTTGTGTGGGAAAGATGTGTGTGGTTTTTAATCACTTTAACTTCATCATGTTCTTTGACTGTCGAACTTGATCCTTTTGAGAAAGGCATAAATAACCATCTCACCACTGTTTACCAGCCAATCATGAACACCTTAGTGCATATCATAAGATTTTGTGCTCGAGAAAGTGTAGCACATGCACAAAAAAAATATAAGGTGTAGCCTCATTTAAAATTAAAACTAGTGTGTACTATTAGGCTTGATGCCAATTCACTTAATTCAAACCGGTGTATACTATTAGGCTGAATGCCAATTCATATATAAATAAGAGGCAATAATGCAAGAAACTTACATGATTGCAAGCTTTTGTTCTAGGAGATGTGGGAGTTATAGGATGTAACTCTTTAGGTGATAGTCTCTTTTAAATTCTATGTGATGAATTGTGTAGACTTTGTGGTTGATTGCTATTCACATATCACCTCACATGTATCTCAAGTTTTTGCTAGTTTCACACACTTCACAAGTTACTCTTTGTTAAACACTGTACATGCTAGTGTGTGTGTTTTTGGTCTGACCAACCAAGTTTGAAAATATCTTGAGATTTGTGCACAACATATTTTGTTGCTTGAGAAAATTGAATGGAGGATGATTGGAACTTGTTTTTGATGAAACTGGGTTTGAAAATTAGGATTTTTGAAAAAGCATTTCACTTCATACTCATACATTTTGTTTTCATTGATCAAATGCTTTGAGGAGGTGTTTTTAAAATTGGGCTTGCGTTTTTTCAAAACAGTGATTTTTCTTAAAATTTTAGTGAGTCTCTGCCCATTTCGATCGATTCAGTGTGATTTTCGATCGATCGAAAAAGTGTCCCAGAATGTTTCAAAATGACTGTCACATTCGATCGATCGAATGTATTTTTTAATCGATCGAAGATCGTGGAGAAACTTTTTAAAAAGAAGAAATCTTACTTTTTCAAAGAACTTTTTCAAAACTTTTCAAAGTCTTTTCTCTCTCTCCGACTTGGCAAGCTCTACTATTCCAATTTTTTGTCGTTTTCCTCCGGATTTTTTGCAAGATCTCTCTTTCCTCAAGCCGGTAAGACTCTTTTGCCCTTCCTTTTGCTTTTATTTTCATGATTTCATGCATTTTTCATGCATTTTAGGGGAGATTTTCAGACATTACATTTTGGGATTTTCTAATTGATTCAAGCTTTATTTTATGTAATTGATCAATGGGTTTTGATGGGGACACGTCATATACTAGTTCCTTGATGATTAATTTGATCAATTTTGAGTTTAATGAAAAATTGAAAATTCTAGGGTTCCTATTTGATCCGAATTGAGGCTTTTTGTGAAATTGAGTTTAATTGATGAAATTGGCTTGTGTAATTGATGCAATTAGTTATTATAATCTGTTTTCAACGTTGTGTAATGATTAATTCATCAATTTGTTGCAAAATTTATCAAGTGGTTTTCAAATTTTTAGGGTTTTTGTTAAGAAACTCTATGTTCAAGCCAATTTTGTGTAATTGAACTTAATTTGAATTGTGTTTACTGCATTAGTACATGCATCATGGCATTGATATTGTTTATGCATCATATAGATTTTTCATTCTATTGTTTTTGTGCTAACTTGCAGTCTGCCCTTGTTTTTTTGTTTTTGTTCTCTTGATTTTGTCCTTGTGTCCTTGTCCTTTCCTTAGCACCATGCCTAGGAAGACTAGAGCTCGTAGGACTATTCCCTCTCGTTCTCTTTCCCCCCCTTCCTTTGACCGAGAGAGGTTTCCGAGTGAGAAAAACCAAGAGACCTATGAGAAGCTCAATTTTCAGAGGAAGATTTGGGCTGAGCGTTCTGTCATTCTAGAAGAGCTAGATCCTGCCATTAGGGCAAACTTTGAGCGACGAGGATGGTTGCCTCTGTTAGATGTGTCTGACCCTCCTCCTCCGACTACCTTGATTAGAGAGTTCTTCTCGAACATCTTTATCCGCGTGTATGATTCCAACACTCTAGTTAGGAGTTGGATACGAGGCGTAGAGTACTCTATTACTCCTCAGGTAGTGGCTGATGCTCTAGGGGTACCGTTGGTTCGTGAGCCTGTCTATCCTTATTCTGAGTCTCCCGAGCTGAGCGACGTTTTGTCTTACATCACTGGGACTACTGTCCAGTGGGGTTCTGATCCTAGGATCACTTCTGCTGAGCTCTCCGGGTTGCATTATCTTTTCTTTAGGATAGCCTGTCATTGATGGAATTAAAGATAAGTGCAGCGGAAAAGTAAGTTTTGAACGGATCTACTTCATTCAATATTGATAACATGCATAAAGTAAATTTCAGAATTTTGAGAACAAGATATCGTACCTTGAAGCGGTGAATTTCAAAACAAAGATTGAAGCACTCAGGAATACTTTTAATCTTCACTCCAATTCTACTAATAGCCTAAGATGTGTGGTCTCTCAAATTGGTAACAAAGGGATGACTAGTGAGTACCAAAAACTCACTTCCATACCACTACAATGATGTTTTTCTTACCAATATTTTTCTGTACGTTTTTCCCTTTGTATCTAACCAATATATATCTAATTGGGCTGGCCTTTTGGGTCTTACCAATTGGGCTTAAGTATGTGGCTTGGAGTGGGACCAAAAGAGACCAATAAGACACTAGCTCCAATGGGCCTTGGGCTTTTCTGTCAACTCATGACAAGTCCAAAGTTACCATTAACTATATTTAATATCACTATATAAATATAGTTGCACTCTAGGTCTTATCTATATATTATATCCCAAGACTTTATTATACATGCAACCCCTTCATAAAATATTCGTAGTAATACAAAATTAATAATGTAGACTGTCACTTTGTGAATTACTATATCTTAATCCTTGAGTACTCGGTTTAATCCTTTAAAGTTATTCATCATATATTCATGAAAACTAATTTCATAAATATATACTTTAGTAACTACTTACTAAAGTGGTTAGGCCTAACTCTCTGAATAACAAACCCATTAAACTTATCTCAAGGGAATACTTTATATCTCCATTAAGAGACTATGAATTCCATCTTGAGAATACATGTTCCATCAACACTTAATGTGGCTGCCCAACATACTGAGGTTTTGACCATTACTTTAGATCTCACTCCTAATATATCAAAGCAACCTACATCTTATGATCAGGTCCATTATTCTCTCAGGATTAAGAGTTCATGCAAATGTAAGTCATGAGATTTATTATTCATTTGACAGTCCTTAGGCAAATAATAAATCTCATGGCGGTCCAGTTCAATATGTCTTAACTCTTAAAACATATTAACACATCAACTAGAAGTCTCCACTTCCATGATCAAGACAAATCATCGTAGTTGATATGTTATAGTCTTCGCAGATGAAATGCCCAATTTTATCACCGACTACGAACTATAATTCTGAGTTTACAAAGAACTTGTGATTTATATCTTCTGTGACTCTTCACATAAATCACATACTATGCATCTCATGGACTATATGATAATGTCCAAATATTCAAGTTATCACTATTTCAGATAATAATAAAACAAATCTATTAAACACAATATTAAGTCATACATAATGTCATACACAATGTCAAACTTAATATCATACATAGCATCACTCAATAGGATTTAAGGACACTAATCCTAACAATCTCCCACTTGCCCTAAAGACTATTGTGCACTAATCTAACTCCCATTCCCTCTAAATGTGACTCGAAAGTCCTTTGAGGCAAGGCTTTGGTAAATGGATCTGCTAGATTGTTTGCACTTTCAATCTTTGCTACCACCACATCTCCACGAGCAACAATATCTCGAATGATATGGTACTTCCTCTCAATGTGCTTTCCTTTCTTGTGATTCCTTGGATCTTTAGATTGTGCAACTGCTCCACTGGCATCACAAAACAATGTGATTGGAACTTGCTCCATTCTTATCACACCAAGGTCAGAAAGGAATTTCTTGAGCCATACAGCTTCCTTTGCTGCTTCACAAGCAGCAACATATTCTGCCTCCATGGTGGAGTCTGCAATACAAGATTGCTTAATACTCCGCCAACTAATGGCTCCACCTCCCAAGGTGAAAACACATCCCGAAGTGGATTTTCTGAAATCTAGATCCGATTGAAAATCTGAATCTGTATAGCCAATGGGAATCAAATCCTCACAATGGTAAACAAGCATATAATCTCTCGTTCTCCGTAGATACTTGAGAATATGCTTTACAGCTTGCCAATGTTTTGGTCCTGGATTTGATTGATATCGGCTGACCATGCCAACTGAATAGCAGATATCTGGTCTAGTACAAAGCATGGCATACATGAGACTTCCCACTGCAAAAGCATAAGGAACTTGTCTCATCATATCTACTTCCTCTTGAGTCTTAGGCCTTTGGTCATCAGACAGAGGAACTCCATGTCTAAAAGGAAGCAATCCTTTCTTGGAATTTTGCATGCTAAACCGTTCTAGAACCTTATCTATATATCCAGCTTGTGATAAGCCTGACATCTTATTCTTGCGATCTCGCCAAAGCTTGATCCCTAGAATAAACTTAGCCTCACCCAAGTCCTTCATATCAAATTGACTTGACAATCAAACCTTTACAGATGACATTACCCCTACATCATTTCCAATGAGTAGAATATCATCAACATAAAGTACTAGGAACATTACTACTTTATCTTGATGTCTTTTGTACACACATGGTTCATCAAGATTTTGTTCAAAACCAAATGTCTTGATTGCTTGATCAAATCTGATGTTCCATGACCTAGATGCTTGCTTAAGTCCATAAATGGACCTTTGCAACTTGCATACCAAATGCTCTTGGTTCTTTGCTATGAAACCTTCCGGTTGCATCATATAGATTTCCTCTTCAAGATTGTCATTAAGAAATGCAGTCTTGACATCCATTTGCTAAATCTCATAATCAAAATGAGCAGCAATGGATAAGAGAATTCTGATAGATTTAAGCATTGCTACTGGAGAAAAGGTTTCATCATAATCAATACCTTCTTTTTGAGTATACCCTTTTGCCACTAGCCTTGCTTTAAAGGTTTCAACCTTTCCATCTATCCCTCTCTTTCTCTTGTAAACCCATTTGCAACCAACAGGTTTAATGCCGTTAGGCGCCTCTACAAGATTCCAAACTTGATTGGAATACATGGAATCTAATTCAGATTTCATAGCTTGGACCCAATGATGTGCATCTATATCATTCATTGCTTCATTATATGTGTAGGGATCCGATTCAACCTCTTCTAAGATAGCTTCATAGGTTTCTCCCAAACCTATGAATCTTATAGGAGGCCGAACAATTCTCCCACTACAACGAGGCACCTGAGTACTAGACATGTCATGAGTAGTATCTTGTGGTGTATCTAATACAGCCACATCATCCCTAGTTTCATCTATTGGTTGATCATTTACAGGTTCATTCATTTCAGCCAACACAACTCTACTTCTAGGAGTAAAATTATTCATGTAGTCATTTTCCAAGAATTTGACATTTGTGCTAACAAACACTTTATTATCTTTATGACTATAGAATAAATAACCCCTAGTTTCTTTTGGATAACCTACAAGCAAACACATTTCTGATTTTGGTTCCAACTTATCAGGCTTCCCTTTTAACACATGTGCAGGACAACCCCAAATGTGGAGATATTTCATGCTAGGCTTACGCCCACTCCACAATTCCATGGGTGTTTTGGGAACAGATTTTGACGGAACTAAATTCAAAAGATGTATTGCTGTTTCTAAGGCATAACCCCAAAAAGAAATAGGTAGAGTTGAATAACTCATCATGGACCTAACCATTTCTAAAAGAGTCCTATTCCTTCTTTCTGCTACACCATTTTGTTGTGGGGTTCCAGGTGCAGTCAATTGGGATACAATCCCATTTTGAGATAAGTAATCCATAAAATCCCCAAGAAGGTATTTACCACCACGATCAGATCGAATGGCTTTTATGCGTTTACCTAATTGATTCTCAACTTCAGCCCTAAACTCTTTAAACTTTTCAAAGGCTTTGGACTTCCGTCTCATCAAGTACACATAACCATATCTTGAGTAATCATCAATAAAAGTGATGAAATACTCATAGCCACCTCTTGCCTGGATTGACATAGGACCACAAATATCAGAATGCATTAGCTCTAGCAAATCTTGGGCTCTTCTACCTTTTGCATGAAAATGTCGTTTGGTCATTTTACCTTCCAAACAAGATTCACAAACTGAAAATTCATCAAAGTCCATGGACCCTAAGAGTCCATCTTTGATCAGTCTTTGAATTCTGTTTGAATTAATATGACCTAAACGCAAGTGCCAAAGATATGCATCATTAGTAGAAGGAAATTTTCTCTTTAATGATTTTACATGAGAGTTAGCATCTAATTCAGAATTATATAATTCATGCTTATCGGGAGTTAAAATATAAAGATCATCCACAATATTGCCATAACAGATAAACACTTTATCCTTCTTTATTACAACATTGTCTTTTAGGATAACACAATATCCTTGTTTACCTAAGTAAGTAGCAGAAATTAAATTCCTACGAACATTAGGTACATACAAACAGTCTTCTAATATTAGAACTCTAGATTGAAAACACAAATTATAAACACCAACAGCTACAACTGGAATCCTGCTCCCATCAGCCAAAGTAAGAAACAACTCCCCTTCTTTAAGCTTTCTGGTCTCCTGAAACCCCTGCAAAGAATTGCAGATATGATTAGTACAACTTGAATCCACACACCAGGAATCCATGGGATTCTGTACCAAACATATTTCAAGAAGGAATGTATCATTCATACCTTTATTCTTGGCAGCCTTGAATACTGGACAATTCCTCTTCCAATGTCCTTTCTCACCACAATGGAAACACTTTCCTTTGATCTTCTTTCTTTTATCAGCAACCCCTAAGGCAATTTGTTTACCCTCTTGTTTGGTGAAGTCCTTCTTCTTCTTCTTCTTACCCTTGCCTTTCGACTTAGATTGAGAAGTAGAAGCTTCACCAACATTGGCTTCAACATTGGAAGTACCAAGAATGCCTTCTGCCGCTACCAATTCATTCATTAATTTAGACAAGGTATAAATTTTTTTGTTCATATTATAATTCAGTTTGAATTCCTTGAACGATTCTGGTAGCGACTGGAGTATCATATCCACTTGGGATTCTCCATCTATATCGGCACCTAAAACTTCCAATGTGTTCAGATTAAAGATCATTGTAAGACAATGCTCTCTCATTGAACTTCCTTCAGCCATTCTAGTATTATAAATTTGCCTCATGGTTTCTTGCCTTGCAGAACGGCCTTGCTCACCAAACATCTCCTTCAGACTTAACATGATGTCTGAAGCTAGTTCTACATCCTGCATTTGATGCTGTAGAACATTTGAGATAGATGCTAGGATGTAGCACTTGGCCATTCCATTAGATTTCTGCCAACGATCATATCGTTGTTTTTCCTCAAGAGGAGCATCTAATGAAGGAAAGTTAGGACATGGTTTTGTAAGAACATACTTATGCTCTTCAGCAGTGAGAACTATGTCCAAGTTTCTTTTCCAGTCAACATAGTTGGATCTAATCAGTTTGTTTTTATTAAGAATAGCTACAAGTGGGCTAAAAGATGCCATGTTCAAATCTGAAAACAATAAACATGAATATAATGAATAAACTGAACATTATCAATTTAGCATATAAACATATAGTATGGAACCTTAATAAAACTATAATATAATATATGCAACGACAACCCAATCCCGCAATTAATATTCCTCGGAAGCGAGGTCATACCAATCACTATGATTAGGTGAGAAACATTCTCATTATTAATGTTATCATGGTAACTCTTACCAAACAAAAATAATTTGTCGTTTTCCCTTTAGCCTCTAAGTAATAATGACATAGCTCCGAAGGGAGGTTAACATTACACTTAGTCTAGTGTACACCATTGCCTAGAATCAATGTGAATGACCAAGTAACTCCACGGATGCGTGGTCGTTCTCAGTGTAAAAACACATTTCATCTATCCCTAAGAAGTTTAACCTGTAGTACCATGAATCAAACACCCTCCGAAGGGAGCAAAGGCATATACGCCAAGGCGAGGTGCTTAATCACACTACTTTAAACCAACAATAGAGGCCGTGAGATACAACCCTTGTATCTCTCTCCCACTAGATGTTTTAAAAGAAAGGTTTTTAGTTTTAAAACATGCATAATTTAATTACACATAGTCTTACTCTTTTAACATGTGAAAACACTTAGAAAAATTTCTGATTTTCTTTCTTTCGATCGATCGAAAGTGCCCCTCGATCGATCGAAAAAATTCAGAAATTCGAACTGGACCATCTGACTCTTTCGATTGATACTCGATCGCCCCTCGATCGATCGAAAAACAGATTCGATCGATCGAAAAACAGATTCGATCGATCGACTAGCAATCGAAAATCTATCGTTCTAAAGAGTCTGATCACTGTCTCATTCGATCGATCGAAAGTGATTTTCGATCGATCGAAAATCGCGAAACTCAAATTTCCAGAAATTTTCTAAGGCAGTTTTCTACGGGTTTTCATGAACAAACATCTTGAAAACGAACATGATAGATAGAGATCAATGTCAAAACTGAATTCCATTGATGTTATAGCCTTAAGATTGAATTTAACATACTTAAATTTAAAATTAAACAACATCATAACACCAATTTCAGTTTTCATCAAATCACAGTTTCAACAACATGCAGAAAATTAAAAACTTAATCTTCTAACAATATGAAACTATCATCTCTAATTCTAAAACTCACAAACATGTTAAACAATACGAAATTGAAGACCGCTTTGATACCATTTGATGGAATTAAAGATAAGTGCAGCGGAAAAGTAAGTTTTGAACGGATCTACTTCATTCAATATTGATAACATGCATAAAGTAAATTTCAGAATTTTGAGAACAAGAGATCGTACCTTGAAGTGGTGAATTTCAAAACAAAGATTGAAGCACTCGGGAATACTTTTAATCTTCACTCCAATTCCACTAATCGCCCAAGATGTGTGGTCTCTCAAATTGGTAACAAAGGGATGACTAGTGAGTACCAAAAACTCACTTCCACACCACTACAATGATGTTTTTCTTACCAATATTTTTCTGTACGTTTTTCCCTTTGTATCTAACCAATATATATCTAATTGGGCTGGCCTTTTGGGCCTTACCAATTGGGCTTAAGTATGTGGCTTGGAGTGGGACCAAAAGGGACCAATAAGACACTAGCTCCAATGGGCCTTGGGCTTTTCTGTCAACTCTTGACAAGTCCAAAGTTACCATTAACTATATTTAATACCACTATATAAATATAGTTGCACTCTAGGTCTTATCTATATATTATATCCCAAGACTTTATTATACATGCAACCCCTTCATAAAATATTCGTAGTAATACAAAGTTAATAATGTAGACTGTCACTTTGTGAATTACTACATCTTAATCCTTGAGTACTCGGTTTAATCCTTTAAAATTATTCATCATACATTCATGAAAACCAATTTCATAAATATATACTTTAGTAACTACTTACTAAAGTGGTTAGGCCTAACTCTCTGAATAACAAACCCATTAAACTTATCTCAAGGGAATACTTTATATCTCTATTAAGAGACTATGAATTCCATCTTGAGAATACATGTTCCATCAACACTTAATGTGGCTGCCCAACATACTGAGGTTTTGACCATTACTTTAGATCTCACTCCTAATATATCAAAGCAACCTACATCTTATGATTAGGTCCATTATTCTCTCAGGATTAAGAGTTCATGCAAATGTAAGTCATGAGATTTATTATTCATTTGACAGTCCTTAGGCAAATAATAAATCTCATGGCGGTCCAGTTCAATATGTCTTAACTCTTAAAACATATTAACACATCAACTAGAAGTCTCCACTTCCATGATCAAGACAAATCATCGTAGTTGATATGTTATAGTCTTCGCAGATGAAATGCCCAATTTCATCACCGACTACGAATTATAATTCTGAGTTTACAAAGAACTTGTGATTTATATCTTCTGTGACTCTTCACATAAATCACATACTATGCATCTCATGGATTATATGATAATGTCCAAATATTCAAGTTATCACTATTTCAGATAATAATAAAACAAATCTATTAAACACAATATTAAGTCATACATAATGTCATACACAATGTCAAACTTAATATCATACATAGCATCACTCAATAGGATTTAAGGGCACTAATCCTAACAGTTATTCCCTCTGGCCCATCTCTCATGTTCACACCATTCCTCTCGAGAGGTGTGTATTTTTGTACTCCTTAGTCACCGATGCTCCTATTAGTTTTCCTCATCTTTTTCTTCGTTCTTTGAACGAAGTTTATAGGAGTTCATCTACTACTCATGCCCTTGTTCATCTTATTTTCATTCATAGGATTTTGTTTTATCTTGCTCTTAGTGACTTCCCCTCATCTGAGCCCGTTCATGTTATAGGTCCTATAGGTGCGTCTTTTCTTAGACAGAGGGCCGCTCATCTTCGAGCTGGTTCTAAACACCCTAGGTCTGAGCCTTCTTCTAGCGCTCCTCCTCCTCCTTCGTCTTCTACAGGTCCTGCTGGTGAGGATATTCCTGATCCAGTTAGTGATGATGCTGTTCCTCCACCTCCTTCGGCCGACTTCGATGTTCGTCGTACTTTGGAGACTGTCATGACCGTTCAGGCGGCTCATGGTCAGATTTTGATGGACTTGTTCGATGAGATTCGAGCATTGAGAGCAGATTTGGCGCGTCTTCATTCACCTTCACGACCACCTTTTGATGGCGACTCTTGATTGCCCTTGGGCATTCCGTCACAAAAAGGAGGAGTGGATATTTTTGACTTGTAGAGGAGTTTTGATTTTTGAGGAGATTTTGTAGTTAGGGGGAGATATACTTTTTTCATGAGATATTGTTTTGTGGAGTTTTTTTTTTTTCTTAGATTGTATCTAGGTGCTTCACCTTGTATATCATTTTTGGGGATATTCATGTTAGGGGGAGTAACATTGATATATTGATATACATGTTTTTCTTTGATTCTTGTTGTCTCATGATTCACTGCTTATTGATTTATATTTATGAGTTGATTCATTGATATATATCTTTATCTTGTGTTGTGTGAATCTTACAAGAATATTATACCTATTTATATACTATTTTCTGTCACACATGCGTTTATGTGTTTGTTGAGTATTTCAGGAATATACAGGTTGATTCAACAAAGCTGCTGTCTACACTTGCAACCGATGGATAGTAGTTAGGGTTGAATTTGAGTTTATGAGCATTATTTATGTAAAGGGCTTTTCGATTGTAAACTTTGAGCTTTTAATTTGTGTTTTGTCACGGATTGCCAAAGGGGGAGTTTGTTAAGTTCTAAGGTCTTAGGATTTTGTGTATTTAGAACTCTAATTTGTAATGTTGGCAAACCCTGATCAAAACAATGTATTTAGTCTAGTTTAGGCTTGCTCAAAGTTGGTTAAATATTGTAAAGTTAGAATCGAGTGACTGCAGAAGCATTGGGGCTTCTCGGCCTGGCTCGATCGATCGAATGTAATTCTCGATCGATCGAAAATCGGCCCAGATGCGATTCTGCAAAAATTCTAGCTCAGCCCTAACTCTTTTAAAACGTTTAGGGTTTTATGTTTTTGCCCTAGGTATATAAGGCAAAACCCTAGCCACGTTTTTAGAGTTGCACAAGTTGTATTGTTGCTCATACATTGCGGTTTTGTGTAAATCTCTTGTGAGATCTAGAGGAGCTTTCCTTTACACAAAGCTTAGGGTTTTCAAGATTGAGATTCTTCAACATCTTGATTATCAACTTGGTTGCTGCCATTGAAGCTTAAAGATAAACAAGCGGGAAGCTTGTAGCTGATTGAAGGAATACAAAGAAAGAAGTAGTCTGTGGACTCGGAGCCTGCGCGTGGTCGTGTCAGGAAGTTTTACTGGTGGGTAGTATTAGGAAGTCAAGCGGGGAGCTTGTAAGTCCTTTTGTAAGAACTTCAATTCTTTCTTAGTGGATTCCGTTTTGCCTTGAGGATCGGTGGGTAAAATCCTCTCCAGGTTTTTCCGTGTGGTTTCCTGGGTGATCATATCACTGTGTTATTTATTATTCCGCTGCATTATATTTTTGATATGATTATTTGATTGCTTTAACCTAGAATTGCTTAATTTGACTAAGTAACAACTTGGCTAATTAATCTAGGCTACGCAATCTAATTGTGGTTTAAGGGGTCTAAACCCTTCAACTGACATGCTTGTCCTCCTAAATGCTTCCACTAGCCTTGTGATACTTGGGATCTGTAAGTTCTCCAAGTAAAGGTGGTACTCATACAGCATGCCAGCAATGCAAATATCCATCAATCGTTCCTCCTTTATAAGATCATAGCATATCAAAGAGAGGTCCCTGAACCTACGGATGTAGTCTAGTAACCTTTCAAATATCCTCTGCCTTTCCTGTTGCAGATCTGATAAAGTAAGCTTTTCATCCAAAGTGAAGAACTTCTTTATGAACTGAGTAGCCATGTCATTCCAGTTCAAAACCTATCCTAGCAAAAGGATAGTATACCAAGTGAAGGCTTGACCTTGTAGGGACTTGGAAAAGTCTCTGAGTCTCAGCTCATGGTCATAGGAGTGAGCTGTCAGAGCATCCACATATCTCTTGATATGCTCTCTAGCATTCCTAATCATACCATTACACTTAGGAAAGATAGGAGGTGTGTAGTTAGCAGGATATGGTTTCCTGGCCTTCTTCTCAAGATAAGGGGGCCTTGTGTTAATGTAAGCAGAACTCTCCGCCTTTCTAGCCTTAAGTAAAATGGTTGTAATATCCTCCCTAGTTAGGTAGGGAGATGCTTAAGATCCCTCAGGCTGTGGGGGTGCCCTCTGGTTGAGAAGTGGATCTTGGTTTTGGGGTGGAACAAGATTCGACCTTTCGGTCTCTCCCTGAGGTCCTTGGCTTCCTTGTGGGGTTTGAGGGGTAGATGTCCTTTGGCGAAAGGACTGGAACTCTGCCTACATGGTGGCTTGAGAACGTCGAAGGTTCTCAATGGTTGCCACAAGGTCCTTGTTACAAGGTTGTCTACCTTCCTCAGACGATTTTGTGCCTGTAGTGTGCATGGAGACATGGTCCATTCTTGTCTCTTATTGTTGGTTTTCACCTAAACTAGCTTGGGCATCGACGTTGTTCTTTCTCAGAGGCATTGAATGGCCAAAGAGAAAGATAACCAAATATAGGAATGGAAAGAGGATAAATAGAATATAACTAAAAGGAAAAATAACCAGAGATTCTTCCTAGTAAAGTCGCCAAAAATGTACGTGCAAGTTAGATTTGTAATATTATGTGAGACGATGGATGATGCATCTAATAGTACATTTAAGTGAAAAAGCTTAAGAATAATAAAAACGAAAGCTTTAACGCTTTAACATCGAGAGAAATGGAAAGCATAACAAGGAAAGTAAAGAAGGCATGGGAAAATACGTAGAAAACCCTTTGGAAGGGATGAAAAACCATGGGTGAGCAAGGGGAGAATGTCCCTGACTCTTTAGAGCTCTCTATTATGTGAAAATGAAAGCCTTTGTACAGGGATGATGTTCTTCCCAGAGAAATCCTTTTCTCTACCTCACTTTTCTACACAAACTTTCTACTCTTTTTCTTGTTTTTCTCTAGGTTCTTGCCCTAATTTCTTAATAACATGTTCCTTTTATAGTACAAGGAATGTTGTGAGGTACATTAAAATAGGTGTCAAACCCTTATTCACCCATTTCAAACCCTAATACAGTTATTGTGCGATACTAAGGTTAGAAGAGAGAGAAAGCACGCCAATGTCAGGGTAGTGGAACAGAGGGTTGCTCTACTACTACGTGGGGAGCAAACCTTGGACAAGGAAAGGGATATCAGGGATACTAGGAGTGATACATGTGTCCTTAATAGTGGTCCAGCATAAGCTCAGCCAATAAGAGGTGTTTTATAGCATCTGACCATAGGGGGTCGCTATCTTAGGGATGGTAATAGGGCGGGGCAGATCCGAAGGATGAAATTTTTGCCCTCGCCCCGCATGGTATTGTTTTACCCCATCCCCACCCTTTAGGGCCCTGCGAAACCCCGTCTTACCCTATAAAACTCTATTTGTTGTTAATTTGCTCACAATTATTGCAATTGTTTTTAATAAAACCCGTTTCGTTAATAAAAATATACTTGAAATTAAAAATAAATTTATCTCATTAAATCAAACTAATTTTTAGCAAAAATTGAATAATATTATTAAAGTGTTTAACAAGACAATATCACAACAAAAACAAAAATCTCATAATACAAAATCAATGATTCAATAGTATATAAATTTGTTTATAATAAACAACCTTGCTAGAGAAAAAGAAAAGAAAAGAAAAGAAAGAAGAGGCAAAATGCCTTATTGGGTAGAATAAAATAAGCTGATAATATATTTGTTTAAATTGTAGAGTTTTAGGGTATGGAAAATTTACAATTTAACCCTTAACAATGCGGGGTGGAGATGGGGCGGGACGGGGCGGATTGGGTCTAAAAATTCTAAACCTATTCCCGTCCTACCTTGTGGTGCGGGGCTAAAATCTCACTCTTTCCCTTCCCCACCACCTTTGTGGGGCGAGGAAAACTTGCGTGGGGCGAAGCCAAGAGGGGCGGGGCAAAATTGCCATCCTTACGCTATCTCCCTTTTGTGCAAGTGTTGGGTCTCCATGTTAGGTGCAAATCTCACTATTCTCCAAGATGGTCATGCCGTTGGCAATGGCCAAAGATCCTCTCCTTTAGCCAACGTTTCCCTTCCTTACCTCATAGCTATTCCATGTGTAGGGTTTAGACCCAGCCATGTCAGCATTCTCACATGCCTTGTAATGTACAAAAATCTAATTAGATTTGGACTTTTCAATTTTTACACTTAATAATTCACTTACCAAAAAATTAAAAAATAAATGAGACACGTGGTACAAAATTGAGAATCCAATTAAAATTTAATTGGATTTTTTTTAAAAAAAAATGTATTAAACGTATGTAAGATATATTTAAATAGAGAATGTGCTAATTTTTAGAAAAAAAGTTTCTCTAGGTTTTTTTTAATGATTTTTGTTGAATTGCAATTTTATCCCTATTTTTTATTTTTTAAGATTAAAAGCATTTTTAACATTTTTTGAAGGTATAATTAACTTTTGGAACCCTTTATATAAATTAGAGGTAGGGTGAGTATTATTATAAAAAATCAAATGTAAAGAGAGATGAGCACAAATTTTCCCCATTTCTTATATAATAATAATAATAATAATAATAAATAAATAAATAACCAAAAGAGTCGGCGGCTGGACACATTTGCTAAATCGGCGTGTGGTATCGCCAACAACTCCACGCCACAGGTGGTTGTAAATTTGTAATTGAATTGAACGCAAAATCAAAATTTGACTCTAAAATAAAAAGAAGAAGGTTTCCTCTCTCTCTTTCCGGTCTACGTCGTTTCGTTCTCCATCTCTCTTTTTTTCTCTTTTGAGTTGGTTTGATAAGAATGTCTTCTTCCGGCTTAAGCGGAGAAGGAGGAGGGGGACAAGGAGGAGGAGGAGGAGGAGGAGGAGAAGACACAGCAACGGCGCCTCAGCCTCAACTGTACTTCTGCCACCAATGTAACCATACGGTGACCATCAACCCCTCTCCAACCTCCGATCTCACCTGCCCTACTTGCCATGGTGGGTTTCTTGAAGAACTGGAAAACCCTAACCCTAATCCTCATCCTTTTCTCCCAAATCCCTTTTTTTATTCTTCTTCTTCCGACCTTCCTGTACCAGGCGCGCTTCCCCTATTATTCTCCTCCTCCTCCTCCTCTTCTTCCGCCTCCCCCATCTTCAATGATCTCTCCGCCCTCTTCGGACCCCACCCTCACTCTCACCCTCACCCCAACGCCGGTTTTGCTCCCACTCGCTCATCTCCCTCTCCCTCTCCCTTCGACGACCCTGATGCTTTCAACCCCTTTGTTTTCCTTCAGAACTACCTCCAAAACCTAGGCGGCAACGTTGAGGTCGTCATTAATTCTGGAGGCGCTGACTCTCCCTTCCGTGCCGGTATGGGTATTGGTGGCTCCCCTAATGTCAATCTCGGCGACTATTTCTTTGGCCCGGGGCTCGAGCAGTTGATCCAACAGCTGGCTGAGAACGACCCTAACCGATACGGTACACCCCCGGCATCCAAATCGGCTGTCCAGACATTACCGGATGTTAAGATTTCTCAGGATTTGTTGGCTTCGGATTCATCTCAGTGTGCCGTCTGCAAGGACTTCTTCGAGCTTGGCGAGGAGGCCAAGCAGATGCCATGTAAGCACATTTACCATCCTGATTGTATTCTGCCTTGGTTGGAATTGCATAATTCTTGTCCTGTGTGTCGGTATGAGTTGCCCACCGATGATCCTGATTACGAGCAGAGGACTCGGGGTGTTGCCACTGCCAGGCCGGTATCTGCAGCTGCTGGCAATCAGGCTCAGACTCAGACTGGTTCAACTTGGGGTGCTGCAGCAGGTGGGAATATTGGTGGTGCTGCTTCTGCTTCTGCTGCCACTGGCATTTCTAGTGGAATTCAGAATCAGACTGGGAGCTCTGGAGAAATCCCAGCAACCCCAAGGACTATGGAGCGGAGATTTAGGATCTCATTGCCATTTCCATGGCCATTTGGTAGGACATTGGGGTCACCTGCAGAGACCAGCAATAGTGGGAGTGGCACTGGCAACAACAGTGGAAGCAATGATGGGGAAGGGAACTCGGGAAATAGAGGGAATAACAACTTCCAATCAGAGACCAGACAGGAAGATCTTGATTGAGGACCAATGCAGATGCTCTTGTTGTAAGCACGGAACTTTCCTCCTTTTTTTTCAATTCTTTTCTTACTTTTATCCGATTGCTTATGTTCATAAGTATCAAATATCTGTAAATTGGATGGTTTATGCTTTGCTTTGATTGCCTTTTTATGTATGTCATATAATACTCTGCATTCTAGAGCTTTTGTGAATGGTGCTAGGCAAAGCTTGAGTTTTTTGAATTTTGTTTGGTAGTTTGCAGTTTTGAAGTTTTTGTGCTTTGTGTAAATGCTCCTCTTATGGAATTAAGTGTGTATAAGTGCCTTTCGATGTGATGTGCTTGTGTTGACAAGAGGTTCAGTATTTTGGTAGCCTTTGTTACTTATCCCCAAAAGAAATGAAAATGCTTTGGTAGCCTTTGTCATGCATGGAAAAATTTCTTGTGGTTGAGAGCTTGACTAACTTCTTAGATGTATGAGTTTTTTGATCTATAGGGCCTCTAGGAAATTGATTGTTGTGTTTGTGATGTGTGTGGACATTGTGCATTCCTTTAATTAAATTGATTATAACCTTTCAAAAGTAGAAAATAGGTTGGTCAGGATTAAGGCAACACGCCATTTTGTCTTCATGTGGTACTCTCCCATTCTATTGGGCACATCCAAAGCAATCAATATTTACTTTAGAAACTTTTAGAACATAGTTTTCAGTTGCTACTCTATTTTGAGAGAAGGGAGAGGTTGTCACTTTTTCTACATCGTAGATATGGTTTACTTGAATGTAGTGTTGGTTAAAGCACCAGGCGCTCTTAAGCACAAAGGTCTCCTGAAGCCTAGGCACAAAGTGCAAGCGTGCGCTTGATTGAAGTGAAGTGCACATTAAAAAAAAAAATGATTTGATAAATTTGAAAATAATTATTAATGAGTAGTACAACAACAAGTGATAAAAAAATCATATAAATTGAAATAAAATATTTATATAATTCATATAATATTTATATAAGCCCCTCCTTTTGCAATTTCACCACAAAAATTGCAAGTCAAGTCATTTTATTTTTTGGATCAGCTAGATATGAGTACTTTCATCAATATCCTTTCTTGAATCCCTGGTAGTCATAATGCGCTATGACTACTTACAAAGTTAATAATTTAATCACTTAATATGTATAAGTCTATTAGAATTAGTCAATATTAGATCAATGGTGGGCTGTGGAGTGATTGCAGTCCCAAATGGGTCTTATTGAAGTATATAGGAGCAGTGCAACACACCATAACATTAAATTTTATATACCAATTTGTTGGTTTATATCAATAGTGTTAAGATCCTATGGCTCAATTCGGTTTTGGTTTATTTTCTTGAAAATATAAGAAAGCACACTTCAAGCTTTTTGAAAAAGCACAAAAAAGCGCGCTTCTTTGAATGTGCCTCACTTTAAAGGTGAAAAGCATTGGAGCTTTGGCGCTTCACACTTTGCACTTAAGCGCACTTTTACCAACATTGCTTGAATGTTATAGATTGCTGCGTTTTTAAGCATTCAATGCATATGAGATTTTTTTTTTTGGAAAAGTAATAAAATTTTGGGGAAATTACAGTAAACCCATTTGTAATTTGGCCCGTTTGTACTTTGCTTACTTGTGGTTTAAAACTTAACATTTTGCCCACTTGTGTTTAACTCCATCTAGTCTCCATTACCCACCTCTTTTAAAAACATGGGTAAATAGGTCTTTTTGTTCCCATTTTATGTCTCTCTCCTACCAAAACAAGAAAAAAAAAAAGGAAAAAAAAGAAGAAAAAAAGAAGAAGAAGAAGAAGATAAGATCAAAACACACTATTTCGAACCCAGGAATATGCATCTCTTAGAACATGGCTCAAATCAAATTTTTTTCAAACCCAGAAGACGCAAGAACACTACATTTGTGGGATATTTGCAACATAGCATGATTTGAGGAAACTACTTCGTTAGTAAGCATCTCTCTAAATCTAGTTAGGAATATAGCATCTCGAGCCTATGAGGCTCGAGTTCAGTGAAGTTGACATGGACAAGAAATCCACAGGAAGAAGAAGAATCATCCACCAAACCCACTAATGATTACACACAAAACCCCAAAACCATAGCCGACCCACCATTCAATTCCATAAAATTAACCCAAATCAAACCAGATCCACCAAGTTTTTCACTGTGAAATCCACAATTTCACTTTTTGCAAAGACCAAATTCGTTCCCCCCTCCAACAATGACCACCACACGAAAACCTTCTGTAGGAAGAAGATCTGAAGAAGAACCCACATGAAGAAGAGGAAGAAAGTACCCAAACCCCAAGAAGATCTGAAGAGGAACCCACATGAAGATGAAGAAAGAACCCAAACGCAGTAAAAACCCAGATTTTCTTTATAGAACTCGAGCCTAAAAAGGCTCGAGTTTCCATGTGGAACATTTTCCACGCCAGCTGTGTGCTAGCACACTAAAACTCAAGTGTTAAATGCTCGATTTTTCACCAAACTTGAGTTTTAAAAACTCGAGATGCTATTTTCCCAAATCGTTTTTTAAATGTGACAGCTAATGAAATTGTTATAAAATTAATGCTAAATGCAAAAAAAATTCTTACATTTGTAAATATAGTTCAAAATTTTCAGTTACATATGTCCAAAACCCTTTTAAAAACTAACCCAAATCCCTTGACTCCATATTGAAAACCCTCTCATTTTTCAAACCCAAAAAACCAAACTCAACACAAACCCCAACCTCCTTCTCGGATTGAAGGTAGCAGCAGAAAATCAAAGCAGCCATGGGGTTCCAGCAAACACCAAAGAGAACCATCATCATCAATGGTGGCGATGAATGGAGTAGCAACACCCACCAGCAAAAACAAAAAGAAACCCACAAACAAACACAAACACAACAACCAACAAACAAGGAAACCCTCTGTACTCATTGTCTGAAATCAAAACTCACCATACCCACCTTCATCGTGAAAGCTCACCCCCACCAAGTCCACCCACAGCCACCACAACCATTATCAGAACCCACGTCCCAGCACCACCATGCCCACAATCCACAAAAAACCGCAAGCCACATCGGAGAGAGAAGGGATGAGTGGCTCCTGGGTCTTGGGTTTTGCTCCTGGGTTCCAGCTCGTTTTGCTCCTTGGTTTTTGATCTGGGTGGCTAATTGGGTTTTCGATATGGGTTTTCACTGTGGTGGCTAATTGGCCTCCTCAACGTCATCATCGGAGAGAGAAGGGATGAGTGAGACAAAGACCACTGGAAGAGGGTGAGATAGAGAGAGAAATCTGAGTTTGAGAGAGAGAGAGAGAGACGATTGGAGTGAGACAGAGAAATGATGAACCAAATGTGTTGGCCTGTCCATTTGATGCTGTTTTGATACGCAACTTGTTTCTCTACAAAATCCCCTCTTTGATCTTGTTCCTTTGAGTTTTTTCTGTTATTTTTTGTTTTTGGAGGGGAGAGACATAAAAGGGAAGGTAAAATACATTTTTATCCCTGATTTTAACAGAGGTGGGTAACGGGGAGCAAACGGATTGAAGCACAGGTGGGCAAAGTTTTAAACCAAAAGCAAAAAATTTCTTTAAAAATTACAATAAAATCAAATAGAAGATCTAAAAGAGTGATGGAACTCAAAACTGGAAGTACAATATGTAAAATCCCATGCTTGAGACCAATCAAAGTACGAATCAACAAGGATTTCAATTGATCAAGAGATCTCTCCATGTCCTTCAAATGTGAAACTATTCCGCTTCTTTGACACTAACCACATCAAGCAAGATGACACCAAATTCGAAACATCCAAGGAATGTTTTCCAAACCAATTTCGCCAACCAAATAAAAGAGATGCTACAAAGCATACACCACCTCACAATAGAGCAAAAGATGGACCATTTCCACATTACACTTACACATATCACACCAATTCACTAGGGGTAAACCTCTCTTGATTAGGTATCAACTGTAAGAATCTTACCCCATGCTGCCACAAAACGAATGACACCCTCTTTAGGGCCTTAACACTCCAAATACTCTTCCAGGGGAAAGAATGAACATTGATGCAATGGATAGCCTTGTGGTAAGATCAAACATCAAAAGTGCCACTCCTATTCAATTTCCATCGACATCCTATCACCCCCAAGACATATGAGAGATTTAAGGTACATTAAAGCCGCAATATTCATTACTATGTAGCTACCATGAAGATGGATTCAACTAGTGGCCAATGAACTCTGGTTCAAATGGCACTTGGGGAGAATGTGTAACTTGCCATTAAAAAAAGGTGTTTCATTGTCTTTTGAAATGTTAAAAGAGTTTCTGGATATGCCAAGCAAATCTTACTGTGTGGGAAGCATGAGTTTGTCTAGGACATGATATGTGGACTCCTTTCTTGATTCGCAACCAGTTGAAGCATCCCTAGATAGGGGTTTTGATGAAACCATCCCTGGATAGGGGATTTGATGAAATTGTCTACTGATTGATCTGCAAGTAGATAAATTTCATAATGAGGGTTTTATTGAAGTTGCTAATTGCTTTCCTCTCTAAAAATTTCTATGCTACTTTACATCTTCTACTGCTGGATCATCAATATTTTTAAAAATAATAATAAATAAATAATTAAATAAAAATATTAAATAAAATATACTATGATAAGAATTGATAAGTTGGAATGTTGATGCAGCACACAATAGGAAAATGGGCAATAAAAGAGGAACAAAAGTAACAACGGTATAAACCCTAGGCTTCACTACCTAGAATCTGCCTGCAAACCCTAGGCATCACCACCTAGGGGCATTTGGCATCACCACCAAAGAAAGGGAAACAAGGGAGGATACATTTTTCAACTCATAATATTTTTTTTATTCAAATTTCATTCTTTCACCATTACAGGAGTACAAGTTAAATAGGGTTAGGAGATTTCACCAAATATGGAAAACATCTAATTTAAATCCCTAAAAACCCTCAACATCAATGACCAAATTCAAAAACAATATTAATTGCAAATTAATACATAAAATCTTGGCTCCCTGCATCATACTCCTCTAGTTGGAGACAACTCAACCTCGAGTTTTGAAGTGAAGTAGGATTAGAACTCCAATACTTAGTACTTGCTTCAATATAGGAATCACCTTTGGGAGTACGGAGAATTGCGAAGCTTTACATTCCATCACATTAGTAAATTCTTTAGGAATAACAAAATCAATGTGTGGAATCAATATAATCTTATTTTGATCCATTAGAAGCACCATGGTATCCACTTTCTCTACTTTTGCAAATTGTTTGTCTTATGCACCCTGGAAGGCTGATCAAAAGCAGATTCATCAATTTCCCCTATTGCATCATGTGCACTCTCTAATGTTACACTTCCTTGTGGAACTTTCTCTTCATCAAGGATAATGGAATCATCATTTTCAACAATGGGTAATGTATTTGACACTTCAATAGGTTGAATTAAGTCTGCTACACATGGTTTAGATATTTCACCTTGTTGTTTAGGCTCCTTAGTAGGTTCTTCTTGTCGCACAAGTGAAGCAACCTCTGTTGAAACTAAGGGCTTACGGTGCATCTAAAGTATCACACCCAACTTCAGGTTTCTTGAGCATTGCAAAGTAATCCTGAACTAATTTCATGAGATTCTCAAGTTTGTTTTCTATTGCAGTGTATTTGTGTTCTATTTATGTGAATTTGCGTTCTAATTCAATGGAAGATGGCACTGGAGTGAAGTTAGGACTAGATTTGAACCAAAGTTCACCTTGGGCTTAGGACCAGATTTTGAACAAAAATTCACCTTGAGCTTGGGACTAGAATTTGAACAAAAAGTCGCATTAGGCTTAGAACTAGAAATTGTTCGAACATTCATCTCATCTTTTAATTGAGATACATGGTCAGATGCAGGTCTATCCCATTGATTGAGATTGTTATCTTGTATTTGTCTCTTTTGTTGATAAGGTGGGAGAACATATTTCTCCCTCTTTTTTCTCATAGGATGGAGGAACATATTTCTCTCTCCTTTGCTCATAGGATGGGGAAACATATCTCTCTCCTTTGCTCATAGGATGGGGGAATATATCTCTCAATGAGTATTTCCTTCATTTCTTCCCAATCAGTTATGGGATGCTTACCCTTTCTAATGCGAAGGTCTTCAACATCTTGCCAATAATCTCTAGCTCTACTTATTAGTTTCATCTTGGCAAACCTAGCCCTTCTCACATATGCCAAACCTATTTGTTCAAAAAACTCATCTATCTCATATAACCACTCATTGAAAATGCATGGATCTTGACGACCATCAAAAGAAGGTGCTTCTAATATAACCATGATTAATAATAAATTTTAACGAAGAGTTATAGCAAAACCTGTATTGATGACATTGCTGGTTGCTGTCCAAATTGTGAGTCTGGGATGGACTTGTCTGATCAGCCCAGATGCTTCCTGGATTGCAGGCTTGAAGAGGCATAAAAGTAAAAAGGATATCAGGCCAATGGGCTGGTGCACATGCTAGCAAATCAGGCCCAACAATCTTGCTTTGGCTCTTGATTTTTTGAATAAAATCAAAAACACATGACAAACTTACGGATGAAAAAGAGAGCACCTTTACAACTCTAAACATTTCAAAGAACTAGACAAAATCGAAGAGGAAGCAAGTAGTGAAAATAACAGCACTGAGGGGATTACAGCGCGGTGTGAGGCTGAAGTGACAGCGTCAGCCTCAGATTGAGTGGTACAGCGGTGTTGCAGCCGTGTTGAGTGGGTTGTGGGCTTGGCGGTGTCGTGGATTAACGGTAGAGATTTTTGGGTTGAGTGTTTGGCTGGTGGGGTTCTCGGCTATTGGTGGGTGGGGTGTTTTAGTGGTGGTGGAAGGGGTTTTTTTTTTGTTTGGCTTTGATGAGGCTGAGATCTACTTGGTTCTGGCAGTGGTGTGATGGCTGGGTTTCTTGTGCTGGAAAACATTATGACTGCTTTTTTTGTTTTTTTGGTTTGGTTTGGGTGAGCAGATTTGGTGATGGTTGGAGTTTGTGGGTGTGGGTGGCTGTTTATGCTTAGACAAATTTGGAGTGGGTTTGAAAGGATTGGACGCTCTAATACCAAGTCAATATTGCACAAACCCTAGGCTTTACCACCTAGAATCTGCCTGCAAACTCTAGGCATCACCACCTAGGGGTGTTTGGCATCACCACCAAACAAAGGGAGACAAGGGAGGAGACATTTCTCAACTCATAATAATATTTTTCTTATTCAAATTCCACTATCTTTCACCATTACAAGAGTACTAGTTAAATAGGGTTTAGGAGATTACACCAATATGGAAAATATGTAATTTAAATCTCTAAAAACCCTCAACGTTAACAACCAAATTCAAATTTAAATTCAAATTCAAAAACAATATTAATTGCAAATTAAAACATAAAATCTTGGCTCCCTGCATCAAATGCTTTTGTGGATATGAGGTTCTAGAAGTTATCTAATGCCAATGGGTTTCTCTTTGGGATGATTTAGATCGATGTTTATAACTAGGCCTGATTGTTAAAGCTGTCATTCAAAACCATGTTAAAGCCCATGGAGGGTCAAAAGCTTAAGATTTGTTTCCTTTTTGGCTGCTAACGATAATTTTGTTGAATTTCTATTGGGGGAAATTATACTTTACTATCCTAAACTATACCCTATATTAAACTTTGCAACCTAAACTTTTTGAATGCCTGTTTTGCACCCTAAACTATGATTCTTGTTACACTTTGCACCCCGATGTTAACTTTGTTGTTAACTTGGATGGAAATTCAAAGTTTAGGATGTAAAGTGTAATAAGGAGTATAGTTTAGAATAGTAAAGTGTAATTCATCTTTTGTTTTTAAAGCATTGAGAAGAGGGGCAATTAGGTCTTTTCATATGGTGGCATATTGTCCATCCAAATTAACAGCAAACTTAATGTCGGGGTGTAAAGTGTAAAAATGAATACATTTTAGGGTGCAAAGTGTAGGCAATGGAATAGTTTAGGATGGTAAAATGTAATTTCTTCTTTAAATTGTTCATGGACATTTTGATTCTGTTGTGAATTTTATTGCAACCCTGTTGTACATAAATGGGTCTTGTGTAAGGCCTGTTCTCATTTTATGGGCCTCCTTTTGAAGCCAATGAACTGATTGTAATACAGTAGGTGTGTTGCATATGAATCTTACTCTTGCCTTAGAGCTTACATAAGTAGTAGGCCTGTTGCCCAGCTCAATGGATTGGTAAACCTTGCGGTTGTTGAATACAAAAATTTTCAGTTAGAATTAATGATTTTTCTGGCTAACAGAGCCTTGTCCATATTTGAATTAAGAATGAAAGGTTAATTAATTTTGTTGGATTTAGATCAGTCTTTATTTTCTACTGAATCTGATGACTGATGTGGAAGCTTTGGCTCTTATCTAGGGTCCAAGGTGTCTAATATGCCCTTAAGATACTTGGAGCTGCCTTTGGGCTCTAGATTTGAACCATACTTGAGGTGATGAAAAGGAGATTAGTGAGATGGAAGAAGTTTTATTAGTTTAACGGAAGTAGGCTCACCTTAATAAAGAGCATGCTATCAACTTTGCCTACATATTGTCTCTCTTTTTCCTATTCCCTCCAGTGTTGCTATGCATATTGAGAAGTTGGAAAGGGATCTTTTATGGAGTGTTTTAGGAGATGAGTTTAAGAAGTTTGGTAACCAATCTTTATTGGGTAAATAGCTTTGGCGTTTTGCCATGGAGAAAGATGCTTTTTGGAGGGATTTAGTTAATAAAAATTTGGCATTTAATTGGTTGGTGCTTGAGGATTGGTAGGGGTTCTTACAGAGTGTCTCTTTGGAAGCATATTAGAAGGGGTTGGTGTACATTTTCCAGATTCATTAAATTTTAGGTCAATGATGGCACTAATGTTCATTTTTGGCATGACTGGTAGTGGGGACAAGATTCTTAAGGAGGCATCTTCTGACTTGTACAGAATTGCTCATAATAAGGAGGCTGTTGTGGCTGATGTTATGAGATGGAATGCAGGCAATCATCATTGGGATATCACTTTTTTAGTGCCATTCAGAATTGGGAGATGGATATGCTAACAAATTCCTTAATCTCATCTATTCTACAAAGAATAGAGAAATGCTGAAGACCAAATACCTTGGATGTCAACAAGAAGCAGGTTGTCTAATGTAAAGCCCTATAGAGTGTTTTATGCTGGAGGTATGCATTCTTTTTCCTGTAAAAAGCATTTGGAGGGTAAAAGTTCCCACAGAAGTGGCTTCTTTTGCTAGCATTTGGAGGGTAAAAGTTCCTACAAAAATAGTTTCTTTCACTTGGACTGCTGCTTGTGGGAAAATTCCTACAAAAGATTATGAAAAGGAAGAAAGATTGAAGAGGGCTGTGGCTAGGGTGGAATTGGAAGACAATGCTTCTGGAGGAAATTTTGTGGCGGCAAAAATCCAAAGCACTATGGTTGAAAGAGGTTGACAGAAACACAAAATTATTTCATCGTTTGGCAAACTCCCATCGGAGGAACGATTTCATTAGGAAATTGTCCAATGTCGTAGGGAGGACCAAGAGGAGATATGCGAGGAAATAGTTCATTTCTATGAATTTTTGTATTCTGAACCAGAAACTTGGAAACCTCATTTTGATGGTTTATCTTTCCACATGATTGATGATGGAGATGTGAATTGGTTGGAGAGTGTTATTGATGAAGAGGAATTTCTTGAGGTGATAAAATCTATGAATGGAGACAAAGCTCCTGGTCTGGATGGATTTTCGATTTCCTTTTTTCAATGCTGCTAGGATTTGGTGAAAGCGGACATGATGGGCAATTTTCATTCTTTTCATGATGCTAGTTTGTTTGAGTGAAGCCTGAATGTCCATTTTCTTGCACCTATTCCCAAGAAGGTTGGGTTGTTGATGTTAAGGACTTTAGACTAATCAGCCTTATTTGAGTATGTACAAAATTTGATGAAGGTCATGGCAAACTTGCTGAAATCAGTACTTGGGAAGCTCTTTTCCAATTCTTGGAATGCATTCATTGTAGGTAGGCAGATTTTGGATTTTATTTATTTATTTTTTAATTTCAAACGAATGCCTTCATAGCCTTTTGCTATGGCATGCCTGCAGTGTTATGTAAATTGGACTTGGAGAAGGCCTGTGACCGTGTCAATTGGACAACTCCTAAAAAATTGCAAGCTGAAATTTAAATGATCAACGAATTCTATAAGGGAAGAGGACTCTATGTTAATTCAAAACATACAAAGTTCTTAGGAGTGAAAGGCCTGGCTACCTCGAATTAGTCACGAAACTTGTGGTTGTCCTCTATTGTTATGGGGGGTTCAATTTTCTTTTTTGTTGAATCTAAGACTTTCGAATTCTCAGTCGAGGAGGGAGGTACGTATTTCATGTTACGCATTTTTGAGTGAAGTCGGGATTCTCTCCGATCAGTTTTCATGGGCAGAGAAAGCGCTAAGTGTTTGCTAGCTATTGTGGAGGATCTAATGTCTAATAAAACTCCTGGTAACTTTGCACGAACCTTTAGGGAGGATGAGAAAGTTTTTATTTTGCAATTGGGTTCCAATTCACACAGTAGTTTTTTAATGATCTCGGAACTCATCCATGGCTGTCGGAAAGGATTTCTCATGGTGCCAAAAGGGAAAGCTAGTAGTGGGTGGCGAGGCTTTGGATTTCATCTAAGGAAAGCAATTGCACCTGGGACACTTGCCAACCAAACAACCTTTTAACTCTGTCCTGAAACCGATAGTGGAGAATCACAAAACTTTTTTGCTGGTAGTGGCGGAGGGTGATCGGAGAGAGGGTAGTGGTAGTAGAAAAGGAAAGCAATTAATGCCAGAGTTTCAAATTTCAACCGAATCAAATTTGAGCAATAAAAGCCACGATATACGCGATTTGAATGTTGGGAAGAAACAAGCAATGTCTAAGGCTAAATTGTTGGTTGAGATTACAGAGAGCAACAGCGGTATCAATGATTCACTTTTAATGTTGGATGTTGGCCTGAGATTGGAGCGTGGGCCAGATGGTGAGTGGGAGGTAATATGGTCCAAAGTCAAGGAAGTGGGCCGCATAGAAAAACCCAAAGACAAAAACTTTAAGCTCGCAGATAAAAGCCATTTAAACCCACAGCTCCCTTCAACGCAAAGGTGAAACTTAATCCTAGGCCTATCACAGTCTGGCGGCCCAAACCAAAGCAAACACTTCAAAATGGCAAGACCCACACAGGTAACTTGACTTCTGCTTCGAAGAGCTCAGTCAGCGATCCTCGTAGAGGCGATGTGGATTCTAACTTGGAACTACCTCAAGCTGACTCCCAATCGATGAAAGCCTCTGACGGTGCCGGTATTGACCTTATCGGCGCCGAAGAGCTCGATAATGAGATTCTTGGCTCCAATGAGTCCGATATAGTGTTTCTCAGCTCCGATGAGCCCGATGAGTTCGATGAGTCAGCAAAAACCTTCGATGGTGAAGAGAAATTGCACCAAGACATTCGTTTGATACTTCAGGAGAATTTTGGCAATGTTAGCAAGAAGTGGGGGAATTCAGAACAGTGGGTGCTTGAACTTCGAGATGGAAGAAGAGTGGCGGTTTCGATTCAAATTTCTCTGCCTCCAAGTGAAGTCACAGAGGTATTGGAAGAGCAAACCCAATTGGCCTTGGTCCCCTTGAAGTGTTCCGATGTTGTGGAGTTGTCATTAGCCCAAGTTGATGAGAATGAAGTAGTTGTGGGGGATTGGGTCTCAGACATTTGTTTAGAGTCTTCTGAGCTACCTAATGTAGGGGGTTTGTCGCCTCTAAGTGTGGAACCACTGGCCTTTTCTCTACCCTTGGCTATGGAAGGGCAGGAAGTGGTGGGTGTGGAGAATCCAGTGAGGGGAGAAGCTTACTCTGAGTGGTTCCAAAGCAGATTTAAAAGGTTTGATAACTTCCTGGGCATGTCCCTAAAAGGTTTGGAAAATCAAGCAACCACCTTTTTATTGGTTGCTGAGGCTGAATTACATCGTAGGGCTGCTTTGGAAAAAAAAGCACGTGATTTGAAGAGTTCTGGAGTGAAAGGTATTAGAGAGCTGAAGGGTCTATTCAGCTTGATTAATTATGGTTCTACTTCAACTAGGCGCAGTGGTATTAATAGGGAGCAGGCTCTTTCTGTTCATAAATGAATCTGAAGATGATTTCTTGGAATGTCAGAGGTTTGAATGAGGTTGGGAAAAGACTTCAGATTCATAATTTGTTGCGTGCATGGAGACTTGATATTGTCTGTTTGCAGGAGACTAAACTTAAATGGATTACTAGTGGAATAGTCAGAAGTTTATGGAGCTGTCCATATGTCAACTGGTTGTACTTGGGTTCAGAAGGTGCTTCTGGAGGTATTGTATTGATGTGGGATCGGAGGGCAGTGGAAAAGGTGGAAGAAGCAGTAGGGCGCTTTTCTCTTTCATGCAAATTTAAAAACGTAGGCGATCAATTTGAGTGGGCTTTTATAGGTTTATATGGGCCAAATTCGAACAAGAGGCGTAGGAAGATATGGGAGGAATTGACAGGGCTGATTAGTTGGTGGGATGTGCCATGGTGCCTAGGAGGTGACTTTAATATAATTTGCTTCCCATCGGAAAGATTAGGGGCTACAACTAGTACTCGGGCTATGTATGAATTTTCAGATTTTATCTCTCTTCATGGGCTATTGGATATACCTATGGAAGGAGGCTTTTATACTTGGTCCAACAATTCATCTGCCTCTAGAATAGACCGGTTTCTTTTCTCTCCGCTTTTGGCGGATCATTTCACTCTATTTGCACAGAGAAGGTTGTCTAAGGTACTTTTAGACCACTACCCAATTCTGTTGGAGGGAGGGAGTCATCGGAGAGGTAGAACTCCTTTTCGTTTTGGTTGATAAAGTGAAAACCTGGTGGGCAACCTACTTGTTCCAAGGCAACCCGGGTTTTATACTAGCTAAGAAGTTGGTAGCCTTGAAGTTGGACCTAAAAAAATGGAACGAAGCGGAGTTTGGCAATGTCACTTTAAAGAAGCAGCAGTTATGGAACAAATTGAATGACTTGGATGTTAGAGAGGAGACTCAACCTTTAACAGCTAAGGAGAAGTTAGAGCAAGTTAATCTCCGTACAGAGATCGAAAAGTTTACTCTTTTAGAAGAGATTAGTTGGAGGCAGAAGTCTAGGATTCTACACTTGAGGGAGGGGGACGCAAGTACAAAATTTTTTCATAGAATGGCTAATTCCAATAGAAGAAATAACGGTATTGAGAGCCTTGTGATTGATGGAACCTTGTCTTCTGATCAAGGTATGATTGCTGATTGTATTACTCAATTCTTTATGAATTTATACTCGAAGCAGCAAGTTGTTCGACCTTTTCCCGAAGTCTTGGTATTTCCTAGGATCTCCGGTGATAATGCTGATTGGTTAGATAGACCTTTTGAGGAGGTAGAAATTTTCGATGTCATACAGAATTTTAATGGCGACAAAGCACCTGGATCTGATGGGTTTCCAATGGCCTTCTTCCAAGCATGTTGGGGTATTCTCAAAACTGATCTTATGGCTGCATTTCACCAATTTTTTGCTAAAGGCCAGTTTGAGAAAAGCTTGAATGCAACGTTCATCACTCTCATCCCTAAAAAAAATCCAGCAATTGAAGTCAAGGATTTTCGCCCCATTTGTCTCAGCGTTTATAAAATCATTGCTAAGGTCTTAGCCCTCAGACTTCGCACGGTCATGGAAGATATAATTTCTCCTTCGCAAAATGCTTTTGTGAGGAACAGGCAGATTCTTGACCCTGTGCTTATTGTTAATGAATGCCTTGACAATAGAGTCAAAACTGGTTTGTCAGGGATACTTTGCAAATTAGATGTTGAGAAGGCTTTTGATCATGTCAACTGGGGTTTTCTTATGCAGTTTCTAGAACAGAGTGGGTTCTCTGCTAAATGGAGGCAATGGATTTTCTTTTGTATATCTACAGTTCGTTTCTCTATCTTGATAAATGGCACTCCTTGTGGGTTTTTTGAGAGCTCCAGGGGGTTGAGACAAGGTGACGCATTGTCCCCTTTGTTGTTTGTCTTGGTGATGGAAGCCCTTGGGAGAATGTTGGATAAGGCTGTCCATGATGGTCACATATCAGGCTTTGGTGTAGGTTGTTTAGAGGGAAGATCTTTGGAGGTGTCACATCTGCTCTTTGCGGACGACACTTTAATTTTTTGTGATGCTGATTTGGATCAGGTTTTGTTTCTCCGTATGATTCTCATTTGGTTTGAGGCGGTTTTTGGTCCGAAGATAAATTTGGGCAAGTCAGAGTTGGTTCCTGTTGGTATGGTGCATAATCTTGACTTATTGTTGAATGTCCTTGGTTGTAAACAAGGTATTCTTCCAATGAAATATTTAGGCCTTCCTTTGGGAGCTAAATGCAAGGATAAGACAATTTGGAACCCAATTCTGGAGAAGATAGAATGGAGATTAGTAAGATGGAAACGTTTGTACTTGTCCGAGGGAGGTAGAGTCACTTTAATTAAAAGCACTCTATCTAATTTACCCACTTATTTTCTATCTTTATTTCCTATTCCTGCTTTTGTGGCTAACAGAATTGAGAAACTTCAGAGGGATTTTTTATGGGGTGGCATTGGTGATGAACCAAAATTCCATTTGGTTAAATGGGCTACTATTTGCACTCCCATTGCTTTGGGTGGTTTGGGGATAAGAAAGGTAAGACTATTTAATGAAGCTCTGCTTGGGAAGTGGCTATGGAGATTTGGGATGGAGAGGGCTACCCTTTGGAGGCAAGTGATAGCCGTGAAATATGGTTGTGAATGGGGTAGTTGGTGTACTAGACCTACTAATGGTCCATATGGTGTTGGCTTGTGGAAAAATATTAGTCAGGGATGGCCTACTTTTTCTCTCCACATTCTATATGATATTGGGGATGGGTCTAGGGTGAAATTTTGGCAAGACCGTTGGTGTGGTGAAACTTCTCTTGCAGTGAGCTATCTTGAATTGTTTAGATTTTGCCGAGATCAAGAGGTTAGTGTGGTTGAGGTTATGAAGTTTGATAACGGAATCCTGTTTTGGGATGTAAGCTTCTTTAGGGGTGTGCATGCTCGGGACTTAGAGGCACTGGCCAGTTTCATGGATACCATATATGGTGTGTCGGATAGAGGGCTTGGTGAGGATAAGATGTGCTGGAAAGCTGTTAGAGAGAAGGGCTTCACAGTTAAGGATTATTACAATCTCTTAGTGGGCTCTAATGACTATTGCTTTCCTTGGAAAAGCATTTGGAAGCAGAAGATTCCTTCTCGAGTAAATTTCTTTGTTTGGACTGTTGCTTTAGGGAAATGCTTAACCATTGACAATTTACGAAGAAGGATGGTTTGGATATTAGACTGGTGCTATATGTGCAAGTGTAATGCGGAATTGGTTGATTATCTTTTTCTTCATTGTCCGGTTGCAATGGATATGTGGGCTATGGTGTTCGGGTTGTTTGGAGTGAGCAGGGTTATGCCGCACTCTGTAGTGGGGCGTCTAGCATGTTGGCAAGGCAGTTTTGGCCGTCATTGAAATACGTATATATGGCTTATGGTTCCCCATTGCTTATTGTGGTGCCTTTGGAGGGAGAGAAATAGTTGGTGCTTTGAAGATAAGGAAAGATCCATATCAGACTTAAAGCTATTTTTTTTTAGAACTTTAATGGATTAGTTGGCTGCATTGCGGAACCAATCCTTTTCATCCTTTCTTGATTTCTTAGATTTTTGTAATTTTTGTTCTTGATTGTTTGACCCCTTGTACACTCCCTGTGTACTAGGGTGTTCCATTTTTTTTGAGATCAATAAACTTTTACTTATCAAAAAAAAAATTTCCTGCTTTATTTATTGGAGGTGTGGTTTTGGGGAGAAGTGAAAATGGATCCGGTTTTGCACCTCTACGATGCAATTCTCTTTTATCACTAATGGCAGCCCTAGTGGTTCTTTTAGTAGCTCCAGAGGACTAGACCAAGGAGATCCATTATCCCCCTCTTTTATTCGTAGTCATTGAGGCTTTGAGTCATTTATTAGATAGAGCAGTAGAGGGACGTTATCTAATGTGGACCGGAATAAATTACTTAATGTAAAAGATAGCGTAGTCGATTTGCCTGAACTTAGAGAGAATATACTTTTTGGGTTAATTTTCTGCTTGCTTCATGCATAATTTTTACGTATATAAATACTAGTGAGGAGATAAACCTCATCACAACCAAGTCCTAAAATATAAGATCCAACTCCTATTTAAATTTAAATACAAATTGAAATTAAATCTTAATCCTCATCCTAATCTACAGGAATCCTAATCCTAGTTTACAGTAGAATTTATTCAAATTCAAACTTCTTCGACTCCTACATAATTATTTGCCATGTGGTCTTGGGAACAACATTCCTTTCCCATTCAGGTAATCTTGTTCTCAAGATTCCGAGACTTGGAAATTGATGTTTGCTCACATCAATTGGAGAATACTTAGCCTCAAATTTTAAAGTGTTGAAAGATAAGAATTTGGATATTTGATACTTGAGCCAATTCTTCAACCACTTTTGTGAGCACTAGGAACATAAATACCTAGCTTCCCACATCCTTGAATTCATTGGGAATGACAAACTCAGTGTGTGGAATTGAGGTAGGCCTATTCGAAATCACGAGAAGATCCCTTTGATCTATCTTTTCTACTTTGTTGATCATTTGATCTTCAAAGGAAAATTTTGTAGCAAGTGCACCCTCCAACATAATAATCTATTGAATTGTTGGTGATTCTTGGAGTAGGACATTATGATACCTAAGTAAGGAGCAGCAATGAAAACCATGTGGTGGTGAGGTGTTGTGGAGACAAAGGATTCATTGACATTGAGAATACACCAAAGGGTTCTCCACTGTTGAATCTTGATAGCTCCAAGGATCATTGCTCTGATACCAAATGATGTGACCCGGGATAAATTACTAAATGTAAAAGATAATGTAGTTAATTCGAGATGACCAATCTCTTGAACTTAGAGAGAGAATAGACTTTTTGGGTTAATTTTCTGCTTGCTTTATCCATAATTCCTACGTACATAAATGCTAGTGAGGAGATAAACCTCATCACAACCAAGTCCTAAAACATAGGATCCAACTCTTATTTAAATTTAAATGCAAATTGAAATTAAATCCTAATCATCATCCTAATTTACTGCAGAATTTTATTCAAATTCAACTTCTTCGACTAATTATTGCCAGGTGGCCTTGGGATAGAACATTATCTAAGAAGCACCGATACTGCAAGATTTAGTGACACAACATTATCTAATTATTAAATATATTTTTATTGTTTATATATCTTTTATATGCTCATCAATCAAACCCATACAATTTATTAAAAGGTATTAAATTAAACCCATGTTTCGTGTAATATCCTAATCTCTAGCCAAAGTACCAATTCATTAATAATAATGTAAATAGACATTAATATACAAAAGATAATAATAATACACGGTATAAATACTTAATTAGAAAAAAGTTATATTTTAGTTAGTCAAAAGGTATAAAATTGTAGGTATAATTGTCACTTAAAAAAATAGAATTTTTCCAATCCATGAAAATGTGGATACACCTTTTAAAAAGTGAATCTATAAACTCTCAAAATGGGAATCCGGATTCTCTTGACTTATTTGCAGCCAAGCATAGGAATGCTTGGGAATCTAAGAGGATTCCTAGGAGTGGTCCGGAATTCAGATACCCACCTTTTAAAAGTAATGCTTGGGACTCTAAAGAGGTTTCCTAAAAACCGATAAAATAAAAAATAAAAAAACTAAAAATCTAAGAGGTTTCGTAAAAGATTACTCCCAACCAAACACTTTGTAAGATCTGAGAGAATAGCTAAAAGAGATTAGGGATTTAGAAGAACCTTGCAATGTTGAATATATATATTTTAATGTTCCTAACAACCCTTTTAGAGTGCACTTGGCCTCTGCCTTCTGGATTATTCTCTTTACCTACCTACCTATTATTTTGACTATTATGTTTAATGCCAAAATGGAGCTGGAGCTCTAGAGCACCAATCAAATTATCAGTGCTGTTCATATATTCATTCCCTTTGACATTAAAGATGATGTGGCTCATTGACTCTCTCACCCATTTAACATGTCAGATTTTGAAAGAAATTACTGAAACTTGATATTGGAATATGTAGTTACATCAGATTTTGTGTTGTTTTCGTTTTTAATACATTCTTAGGTTCTTACACAATAAGCATAATAATAAGTCTCTTCTAGCCATTTAATTGTCCAGAGATTATGTGTGCCCAAGAGATTCTGTTAAATTCATTCCTTTTGAAAGACTTGGAAAGTGTTCAATTTCTTTTTTTCAGCTGAGTTTTTTCGATTATTAACATTTATTACTGGCTTAGTGTATCTCTAGTACCTTTTCATAAATTTTTTCCCCCTTTCTCTATATTGCCATGACTAATTTATGTGCAGTGAGTGCTTTGTGGACATTTCTCTATAATCAACAAAATTGGTGCTTGTGGTTTTCTCAAGATGATCCTCGACTTTAAAAGCTACTATTTAGGTGTTGTTTTAAGTTCAGGTTATTGGATGCTTAATTATAGAATGCTAAGGCCAAGAGCTTTGTAGCTCAATGGTATACCTGCTTTCCTCTTTATTAGGAGAACCAAGGTTTGAATCCCCATCTAATTGTTATAACTATCAAATTATTAGCAACACTATATATATATATATATAGAGAGAGAGAGAGAGAGAGAGAGAGAGAGAGAGAGAGAGAGAGCTATGGGATGTAAAGTTATAGAACCTGCCAGTTAGGAACAATGTAAACTTTTTTTTTTTTGCTTTGGCAAATTAAAGTTCTGGGTGATGGTCAAATTGTTGAAAGATTTTATTGCCAGGTGACAAATCTTATTCAGGGAACCCCAATTTCCTTGAGGTACTTGTGCGTACTGTGATTTGATTTCAAGAATCAAGAACCTTCACATGAGTGTGATGCTACTTGATCATGGGACCAGACCATATCAATTGTTGATTTGATTTTATGGGTGCATTTGGAGACTAGAAATGTATAATGTTTGTATGATTTGATTTCAAGAACCTTCACATGAGTGTGATGCTACTTGATCATGGGACCAGACCATATCAATTGTTGATTTGATTTTATGGGTGCGTTTGGAGACTAGAATTGTATAATGTTTGTATGATCAATAAAATTTTATGCTTCTGTTTTTGGTTTGTAGTGCTGCATAGGATCAATTTTACTGTACTCATATAATTGTGTACTTACTATACAAAGTGCTTGACAATCATTGAAGCAATCTGATATCTTAGATTGGTTTGAATTATTACAGGGAGGCTTTTCTTGAGTTGCTGCAGATATTGATACCTTGGGACCTTTAATGGATTTTTGCTGGCTGTATCTGTTCCCCCACCCCCCTCCTTCCTGGCTTTAAAATATATAGTGCTCTGATGCAATAATCTTATGATTTTTCCTATTTAAATATTTGATTCTTTGTTCCTTTTGGCAGGTATGAAGACTCGTCTGAATCTGCAAGCATTGAACATAGAAAAGATCTTACGTGTTAATGATTAGTGAGAGTTGCATTTAAGTATTTTGTCATAATAATCATAGGTAAAATGCCCATCTCCAAATTCATGTTTTGAATTCTTTATAGATTTCATCATTTTACGAGAATTATTGTGCATTGTAAAATTTTACCATTTGGAGACCAATCTATACTTTTTGGAATGTTATTTTTCATCAAACCCTTTTTCAGTAGCACGTGTTGAGCTCTTTAGTGATACGCTGCAATTGACAATATTTTCCTTGGGGAATGTTGGAAGGAGGAAGATCCTGGGAGAAGAGAGCAGAATTTTAGTATCATCTGACACCCCTTCACCCCTCTCTTCCCTATCTTTCCACCTCCCTCCATCCAAACAAATGATTAATCTATACTATACATACACCATAGTTCATACATTTGTTGCTATGCCATGAGTGTACTGACACGAAGTGTTTTGCAATGTCTTGTGGAAATGAAATATGCTATTGTCCTCTCTGTTGCTTTTGTACACGAACAGAGTATTTAAATCATCACAGCAATAATAAGTTCATTGTTTTAGAACAGGTGGAGAATGTTTACTATAACGACACATTAATAATGGATAAAACCTTGCTCTAATTAAATTATCAAGAAATTCTAATAGACTGCCATGGCAAATTACAAATTATTCACTTATGGTTTAACCAAAATTTAAGTTGTCTACATGTGATTTGAAATTTGACAATTTATTTTCTTGAGGTTAGTTCTATAACCCTTTTGTTAAAAATAGAGTTAAATATGTAATTTTGTTAACTTTTATGTCTCTCCTCCAAAAACATAAAAAAATGTAAAAACACAAGATCAAATAAGATAAAGAGTAATCTAGCGTAACACTTGCATTATAAGATTTTAAACCACAAGTATGCAGCTTAAATTTTGGTTAAATATCATGTGGGTAAAGTGTCAAATTTTAAATTATAGGTAGACAACTTAAATTTTGGTTAAGCCACAGGTGAGCAAGTTGTAATTTGCCCTATTACATATAAGGTTTTTATATTAATGTCATTACCAAAAGGAAGGGGGAAAATATCCTATAAACTTGACTCCTTTGTCTAAAGTGGTACCTTTGCATGCACTTATGTTTGATTGAGAGACCAAGGATTTAGTTTTTCTTTTATGTATATTTGGTTTAAGGGTTGGAAAAGTGAAAAGGGATGAAAAACTTATTTATTTAGTTGAAAAGAAAAATGTTGAATGTTAACATTAGGGGAAGGGGGAAAGAAAAGGAAATTAACATGGAGGGAGGAGGGGTAGACGGGTAAATTTCCATCTAAGTCCCTTCCCCTTTTTCTCCCTAATTTGGGGAAAAAACAAAACATCTCCCAATTTGTTTTCATCTCTCCCTTTTCCATCTCCAAAAATCACCCCAATCAAATGGGATCTTAGTGTATGGGGGTCCAAGGTGGGAAGGTTAGGTCAAGCTACAGGGGACAACAAAAATTTCTAACCATTATTAAAAAAAAGAAAAGAAAAAAAAAAGGGATATTCCTTTATAATAGTAGAGCGGAGGGGGGAAGATTATGGGCTCAAGACCCATTGCCTAAGTGAATGTATAACTTATCAATTCAAAAATCATTCATATTGACCTTTATCAATCAATAAAAGCTTCTTTAGTTACACGGTTACACTAAAGAAAAATTTTTTTTTCTAGAAAAAGAAAACAATAAATTTATTATTATTAAGAATGATAATGTTTAATGGCAATTTATGTAATTCAATAAAGCTACAGATACAACAAAAATTTATAAAAAAAATTACAACATTCTCAATTTAGACTACCATCTCACACATAATAATATGCAATTTAAATTTATTTTAATATCCCATGTGTAAAGCAGAAGGTTGATTTGAGAGTTGTGAAATTATTGTGAATTTTTAATCTAAGATGAATTTTTGTTTCGCCCATCATCAAGGATCACACTTGGGGTTAGCGTTCCTTGGTCAGGGATTTTAGTTTTTGATGCCTGAATGGCTAGAATTTGGTGTTTAAAGTTTAAGAATTAGTGGGTTCCAGTTAGCTAAACTGGTAAAGTCTTTGATGATTGTATAAGAGATCTGAGGTTTAATCTCTGCCTACACTAAAAACTGATTGGTGTCTTGGTCTGATGATAAAGAGCTATCATTAGGAGCGGACTCTATAGGTTGAAACTTTCTAAAAAAAAAAAAAAAAAAAAAGTTAAGAATTATAGGGAAAGACAAAATGAGATTGCTTTTAGGGAATCTTTATATCCAAAAAAAAAAAAAAAAAAAAGACTAGAGAGAAAACTAAACACATAGTCAACAACTTGATTATACTTCATTCATTAATTAAACAGTGGTTACAAGTTGAGTATTTATACAAGAGCTTGCTCTATTCTTAGCGGTTGTTCATTTAGCACATGTAAAATATGGTTATTCCCATTTTAGCATGTGTTAAATAAGCTCGTAAACTAATCTAACTAAACTATATACGTAGGATGTACTTTATTCTCGTGCATGTGCTACACTTGACTACTATAACTACATGCATGTGCTACATTTGACTACTATAACTAACTTCCTAACTAACTTCCTAGTTAGTCTTGTTACATAAGATAGCCATCATTTGGACCTTCTAACTAATCTAACTAATCTCTTTCACTCTCTTAGTCTCTCTTTTCTTTAAGAGGCAATCCCCCTAGAAGCAGTTACACTTGCATTGTTCTAGTTATCCAATCATCTCACATTTCATTTCCAAGCCCTAAATACCCTATTAATGTTATCATACCTAAAACCTTAAGGGTCAGTTTGGTTGGAAGGATGAAAAAGTACAAGTATAAAAAATGGGGAGGGGTGGAAAAGTGGGGGATAGAAAAAAAAAAAAAAAAAAGTTTTCCTGCAATGTGTTTGATTGAGGGAGTGGAAAAGTGAGAGGATATAAAATGTGGATTGTATAAATTTACTCTCATACCCCTAGTACATAAAAAACCAAAAATTTTTTTTTTTTTATTATAAATTACTAGAACTTAAAAACTAACACAACTGTAGAAGTGGAAATTTTGCAACCAATCACAAAGCGCCAAATGCTATTTAGTGGGTCTCGCTGACATTATTTAGAGACCAATGGAAATATTCCAAGTGTTTCTAAATAAAATTGCAAAGAATACTTAAGGGAAAATCACACGTCGACACGTGTTGATATTTAATTTAAAATGACATAAGCAATCAAATTAAATATTGCCATATGTTATTTTAAATTAGAATATTTTGGCTAATCATATAATACCATGGGTCCCTTGGAGAACAAGACATAAAGTCCCTCCATTCAAATCATGACTTGTGTCACTAATGTGAGCCAATCATGTGCCTTCGAATCTCTTCAAGACTCTTATAAATAGAGACCCTTCTCAATCTTGTAGAGGAGGATAGAAAAAGATTCAGAAGTCTTGAAACTTTGCTGAAATCAAGCTCCAAAACCTCCAAGAAAATCAAGAAACATTCAAATACGAAGAACATTCATCTAAATCATTCTTCCAAGTCTCAAAGTTCCACTATGATCAACTTCAAAGCCTCTAGAAATTTCAAAGACTTTGATCCATCAAATGTTCATCGGATTTAAGCTCTAAAGCCCTGAAGAACTTCCATCACAAATCTTCGAAGATCAAGAACATTCAAAGAACCCAAGAAAAACAAGAAATCTCTAACAAGCACATAGTCAGAGATCTTTAGCAATTTCATTCCAAAGATCTTTCAATCCCCTTTGCAATCAATGTAGAGGACATTTTGTGTTCGAGTGAAGACTACATCAACAAAATACTTGAATTGAAGACTTTTCTAAGGAGATCGAATTAGAGGATTATTCTATTGTATTAGAATCTAAATATAGAGAATCATACTTACAAATTCATCAATACAAATTTACACTTGTGAAACATATTCAATTATTTGATTTTCAAACTTGAGATTTTTTGTTTACAAATTTGGCACGCTTGGTGGGACATCTCTACCTCTCATCTCTTTCTACTTTGAAAAAAGAAAACTTCATCATCTTGCTATCAGCTTCAATGGCTGGCCTCTACCAAGAACACTCAAGCTTCATCAACTTCAAGTTCAACTAGACTCAATGCTTCTACCATCGACAACTATTCTAGTTTAATTGCTTGTAGCAGACTTTAAGCTCTTAATCAACTTCAGTTTCAATCGAATGATGAAGCCAAGGTACAGATAGTCATCTCCTTGGATTTTCTTACAAGCGAGAAGATTTTCAACAAAGAGCTATCCAACTTGGAGCACCTCAAGTTTGGGGGCAAACCCCCTTCTTCCTTCACAAGAAGTTGTTCACATGATTCCTCATATGTCATAGGAAGGCCAAGAGATGAACTTCCCTTGGTTAACATGAATTTTCTTTCTCCTCAATCATCCTCTAAAGTCGTGTCAATCATGATGACTAACACCTCTATTGTAGAGGAAAAGATGGTTGAAATGGAGCAAAATATCATCCTTCTCACAAAAGCACTTGGAGATAAGGACCTTTAAATTGCAACCCTAATAAGCAAGCCAAAAGTAAAAGACTCTGGCGAATCAAGCTATGGTCCTAAGTCCTCACATGACTTCATCCCCACAAAGGAATACAAAGGGAAAGGAACTTAAGACACCCTACAACAAAAGCAATCTACTTAAGTTGTTTTGTTATCTATTCAACAACTCCAAGATATGATAACAAACGCCATTTGAGCACAATATGGAGGTTCTTTTACAATTTCTCTTATGTAATCTAAACCCTACAAAAAGTGCATTGACAACATGAGAATGCCCAATGGATATCAACCTCCTAAATTCTTGTAGTTTGATGGCAAAGGCAACCCCAAGCACCATATTGCTCACTTTGTGGAAACTTGTGAAAATGCTGAAACTCAAGGAGACTTCCTTACAAAAAACATTGTTTGTTCTCTTAAAGAAAGTGTCTTTGCTTGGTACACAGACTTGGAGCTTGAGTCAATAGATAGTTGAAGGCAACTTGAAAGAGAGTTTTTTAATCGATTCTATAGCACACGCCGCATGGTGAGTATGTTAGAGCTTACTAGTACCAAGCAGTGGACAGATGAACCCATTGTTGATTATATTAACCAATGGTGCTCCTTAAGTTTGGATTGCATAGATAGGATTTTCAAAATATCTGCTATGGCAATGTGCATTCAAGGTATGCATTGGGGACTTCTCTACATCCTTCAAGGGATAAAATCCTGAATGTTCGAAGAACTGGCGACTCGTGCACATGATATGGAGTTGAGTATCGCTAATCATTGCAACATGAATTCTCTTGCACTTGAGGAGAGGAAAGATAGAAAAAAAGTGAAGAAGAATGATACCTCTAAAGATTTAATGGTTGTTAATATTGCCTTAGTCAAGATTTTAAGAGGAGGCGCAAAAGCAAAAGACAATATACTTGATGGGTGGCAAAAGAAAGACTTGTGTTGTTAAACTCTTAAGGAAAGAGATCAGAAAGTTGATAATCAAATTACTCCAAACAAAGGTAATCGAATTACCAGAATGCAAGTGGCCAGAAGAGGTGGAGAAATTTGATAATCCTAACTATTGCAAATATCACTGCATCACTAGCCACCCAGTCCAAAAGTGATTTGTGCTTAAACAAATCATCATGAAGCTTGCCTAAGAAAAGACGATTGATCTAGACTATGATGAAGTAGTTGACGCAAACCACACAACTATTGCATGTGGGTCATCGAATGATGTACTTCCAACTTTAAAGCAAAGAGCACTTCCCCCAAATTTAGTTGCTCAGAAATCAAGAGGACCAGAAGACAAGCCTTATATGAAATCAAAGAAGAAATACAAGAAGCTTGGAACCACAAAGGTCAAGGTGCCATGTGATCATTCATTGCCTCAAAAGTTCAAGAATCATGTCACTATACTAGACTTCTTCCCACAAAGGCTCCTTTAAAATGATTCGGTAGAAACCGTTCATATGGTCTGTTGTTATGAAATCCATGACGAGGAAGAGAATTTGAAACCAAATCTCAAGCATATCACCCCACTCAATTACATGCCTAAAAATTCAATGCTAAGATTGGCTAAAAGAAAAGGTGACATTGCGAACCCTCAGCATGACACAAAGAAAGCTACAAATGGCTTGAATCAAGAAGATGCAAAATTCCCACCACGAATTTTAGTGTTTAATCACATTAAGGTTTCGAGCTTCTCACCATCATGAATTTCAGCATTCAAAAGGTTAAGTGTTGCTCACCTAACATGAAACCAAAATGCTCTTACACGTAGGCCAGCCTTCTATCAGTTAGGGATGATGAAAGCATTTATCATTGGCTATTCTAAGGACCAAGAAGAGGAAAGTGTTGTCAGCAAGATTCACAGTCGCATCCCTTCATGCATGAAGCGTAAGTCTATTCTTGGCATTACCCCAAAAGGTTCACTCAAAGTTAAAAGGCGAACAATCATAGACAATACTCAGTCACATGTTCAAGATCAATAAGAAATTGAGAATGCTCCACCAACAAACTACACTAGATGAATTACAAGAAATTTACAAGATAACCGACAGTGATGATGCGAGGATCAATCCTATTGATGGGAGGTTCCTCAAGTGCTTCTACACATGAAATTCAAGATTGCTCCTTAGTAATAGCTTAAATTGCCCACCTTGGCACTTCAAAGGTGCATGATGCCTTCTCCTTACCTTTGCTCGTTAGGTTGGAAACCTTGAAAAAGGTGACCTAAGCAAAATTTAGAGCACAAAAAAAAAAAAAAAAAAAAAAAAAAAAAAAAAAGAGCTTGTTAGGTTGAAAACCTTGAAAAAGGCGACCATGGCAGAAGTTAGAGAAAAGATCCCCTTTTCTTTTGAACTACGTGATGACATGATCCTTCACGAGTACGTAGGCAACTTGGTATCTCATGCTAAGTTCAGTCACATGTTAAAAAAAAAACTCACCATGATTGAAGGATTCCACCATAGATTGTCAATTTGCTTTCAAAAGCTCTTTAATTGTAAGGGAAAAGCTTATGATCACACCACCTCTCTTTTAAGTTGCATCACATTGCATTTTTAAAGTCTATGCCGCATCTCATTTGGATTACATAGTCTCTCTTCTATGTTGTATTGCAGCACCTCACATTTTTAGAGCTTGGACTGCATCATCACTTGTCTAAGTTGTATCACCTCGTATCTCTGAAGTTCGAATTGCATCACCACCCATCTAAGTTGTGTCGCCTTGCATCTCTGAAGTATGGATTTGTTGCCTTGCAATTTTGAAGTTTGCGCTAAATCACCTCTCTTCTAAATTGCAACAATTCACATCTTTAAAGCATTGGCTATGTTGCTTCTCATCTCTAAAGTCAAATTTGTGTCTCTTTACATCTCTAAACTCATGACGGCATCGCTCATCTTCAAAGTCTTGGCGACGTCTTCTCACATCTTTAAATTCTTCATCGTGTCATCTCTCATCTTTAAAGTCATTTTGGCATCTCCTTGTGCCTTCGAAGTTTGGACATGTTGTTAGGATATGTGCCCTTTAAATCCTATTGTATGATGCCATGTATAACATTATGTATGATATTATGTTCTATGTAATAAAGTTGTTTTATTATTATCTAAAACAATGGTAACATGAATATTTGGACATTATCATATAGTCCATGAGATGCATAGTATGTAATTTATATGATTTAGTCAGAAAATATGAATCACAAGTTCTTTGTAAACTCAGAATTTTAGTTCATAGTTGGTGATGAAATTGGGCATTTCATCTGCTAAGACTATATCATATCAACTAAGATGATTTGTCTTAATCATGGAAGCGGAGACTTCTAGTTGATATGTTGATATTCCATTGAGATAAGTTTACTGGGTTTGGTTATTCAGAGTGTTAGGCCTAACCACTTTAGTAAGGAGTTACTAAAGTATATATTTATGAAATTATATTTCATAAATATATGATGAATAACTTAAAGGATTAAACCGGGTACTCAAGGATTAAGATGTAGTAATCTTCAAAGTGGCAGTCAACATTCATGACTTTGTATTACTACATATATTTTAATGAAGGGTTGACTGTATAATAAAGTCTTGAGATATAATTTATAAATAAGGCCTAGAGTGCAATTATATTTATATAGTGGTATTAAATATAATTAATTGTAATTTTGGGCTTGTCAAGAGTTGATAAAAAGGCCCAAAACCTATTGGAGCTAGTGTCTTATTTGTCCCTTTTGGTCTCACTCCAAGCCATAGACTAAAGCCCAATTGGAATGGCCCAAAAGGCTAGCCCAATTAGATAATTAACTATATATAAGCAGAGAAACATACATAATTTGGTAATTGAATGAAATGGTGCCACTCTCTTATTCTCCTTAGAACACATACATATGAACCGATTGAGAGATCACACTTCTTGGGCATAATTAGAATTGGAGTGAAGATTAAAAGTGTTCCTTAGTATTTCTAATCTTTAGTTTTGAATTTCACCGCACCAAGGTATGCTTTCTTATTCTTAAATTCTGAAATTTATATAGTATTTGTTATCAATTGCGAATGAAGTAGATCCGTTAATTTTTTGCTGCGTATGTTTTGTATGCGATACAAACACGTGTTTTGCCAACACATATCACTTTGTATATTTGGAGGAGCCTTGATGATGAAGTGAAGGTTTTAGTCTAAGATTCACTGAGCTTGATGATGCTGAAAAATCAACAGTAAGCTACACGGTCCTCGTATGCTCGAAACAATCCCTGCACAACACAAAAAGAACCCTAGGAGAGTACCGGCAAGGACGTAGCCAGAAATTTTTACATGGGGGAGCTGATTCGAATCATGAAGGTTGAAATCGACGACGATGAGTATTATCGTTGTATGGATAGTCTATATTTTTAGGTTGATATGGACCTTCTTTGAGATAAGCTCGTCGGATTTCATTTTGTTTGTTAATAGGAATTCACATATTTGTTTACGTGATCCTGGATCACGATTTATCTCTTCAGATTGATTCTTGAACATTTGGAGGGGTCAGGGTGTTCATCAGGCATTGAAGTATCAACATTTGTTTTTACAACCACAGGTGTCATAATTTCTGAATTGCTAACATCTTTTTTCTTAAAGAATACATCAATTGTTTTTCGTTTGCTCATAATTCTTTTAGCTTTAAGAATATGACTCAAAAATTAACCTAAAAAGAAGTTTAAAAAATAAAATTTTAATTAGAAATTTTTACTTAGTTATATGGATGTCATTCATATTCAAGAAAAAACAAAATTTCCACTATAATTTAAACATACAGCTCATTTTTAATATGACTTTAATTAATAATAACCCCTCAAACAAAAACAAAAATTAAACATACAAGTATTGGTACACAACATAAACCAAACAATTTAACAACACCCACAACCACATCCATAGCCACATGATATCTAACTAATAAAAAATAGGTAATAAATCAAAACAATTTTACCTTAGAAACTTTGTCTTCACAAAGTGCAAAGATGTTTCACCCGTGTGGCAATGCCTACTGCCTCTACCTGACTGCCTCCAACTTTAGATCTTCCCTTCAAGACTCATCACAAACAATTTTCTCATGCCTTCAATCATGTATTTCTCTAAAAATCTATGAAAATATAAAGAGCATGTGAATATTTAGGTGTAGATAGTTGAGAAAATAAAAAAAAGACACTAAAAAGAGATGAATGTCTAATGCTTAAGAAAGAGAAGAAAACTCACCAATCACCAAGTTCCAAAACTAAAGCTAATGAAGAAAGGAAAAATTGGTCAGGATTTTTTTTTTTCTTCGAACTATGAGTATAGAGGACTGGAGTTTTGGGGGCTGGTAGGTAGGCAATGTTACTAGTGTAAATGAAAGAGTATCAAGGAAAACAAAACAAAAGAATAAAAAGTAAAGAAAGGGATTCTATGGGTTAGTGGGTGGATTTTTTGAGATGAAGAGAAAGTAAAGTTTTGTTTTTAGTGTTTGGACTTGAGCGGGCCAGCTTGTTTTATTTGGAGTACATAAGGTGATAAGGCCTAAAACTAAAGTTGGGCTTGGAAGAATATTTGAGCCAGGCTTGGGAGAATAGTTGAGAATTAGGTATGGGGGGGGCCGGTTGTCCAATATTAGGGGGGCCAAAATTTTTTTTTCTAACTACTCTAACGGATTTTTTTTTTTTTTTTTTTTTTGCAGGGGCCGGGGCCCCCCCAAGCCATTACGTGGCTCCGCCCCTAAGTATCGGTGTTGTACCGGCTAAAGACCCTCTGAAGGTTAAGTCAATAACCATTTTTCTACAACTCTAGAGTGCTAGAGCTGGGGTGAATTATGCGTACCTGTTTTCTGAGGGTCGTTAGGTTTTTATAATAGTGTAGAATCGAAATCTCATACTTGCGTAGCAAGTCTTTTCCTTATAGGGAAGATCTTCATTAATGAACGTATATTCTAGAATCTTTCTCATAGTAGAATTCTATTTATATTGGGACTCTATGGACTAGGGTTTACCATGAGATGCCAATTGCTTCTACTCATGGTTTCTTAGAGATTACATAATGACCAATAAAGCGCCACATGGCCCTTTGATCCGTCCACCTAGGATCCGTTCACTATTGACCCATTTGTCTAGCACCGTCAAGTCTATTAACATGGATCCGTTACCTCCAATTTTCATCCTCTTCAGTTGCCCCCTCACCCCATGGGTTCGTGACCTATGAGTGGAAGGACTAGTGGGGTGACGGTTTAATTTGGTCAGGGAATACTCCTAGTCTTGATAGGCTAGCCTAAGATCATTAATTACGAAGGACATGTGGTGGTCACTAAATGGTCTGCTTCTTCGGGGCCGAGACACCTTAGGTAGGGTCGAGAGAAACCTCTTTTGTAAAGAACGTCTTTGATCAGGACGAAGTGGGCAGCTTGGACCTTCAATTTCCTTGCAGCCCCCTTTCCTTTCGGCAGCACGCCCTCCTTTAGGTAAGAGGTTATTGGTGTTATCCATTGGTTCTCGGATCCTACCTCATGCACACTAATGCTATCTATCAGTGGTGAAATCTGAACGAAGGACAGTACCTGACGGGGAATGACTACGTGTTCTGCTGATGCAGCTTTAGCAAGTCGGTCGGCGTGCTCGTTATCCTCCCTTGGGATTTGAATGAACTTTGCTTAGAGATTGTGGGTTCGATCTTTCACCTGTTCTAGGTACTTTTTCATTCGTTCATTCCTGTAGTTGTATTCCCCGTTGATCTGACTTATTACCATTTAGGAATCACAATAGAGCACCAGATTTTCAGCTCCCGTGGCCTTTGCGAGGTCCAGTCCTGCTTCTAGGGCTTCATACTCCGCTTCATTGTTGGTCGTAGGGAAATCTAGGCAGATCCTGCATTCGATCTTATCCCCTTTCGGGGTATGGAGTATCATGCTAGCTCCACCTGCTTGGTTATTAGAGGATCCGTTTGTGTAGATGCTCCATTGTAGGACCTCTTCTGCCCCTTGTCCTTCTACGTTAGTGAACTTTGCAATGAAGTCGGCGACCACCTATCCGTTAATGGCAGTGCGGGGGTGATATTGTATGTCGAATTCGCTCAATTCGATTGCCCATAATGCTACTCGTCCGGCGGCTTCAAGGTTACTCATTGCCTTCCTTAGGAGTTTATCTGTTAGGACGATTGCTGTGTGAGCCTGGAAGTAGGGCTTGAGCTTGCGAGCCGCGGTAATTAGAGCAAAGGCGAGCTTCTCCATTGGCTGGTATCTCTCTTCTACACCTCAGAGAGCATGGTTTGTGTAGTACACGAGCTTCTGTACCCTATCTTCTTCCCTAATTAATGCTGCACTGACGGCCGCCGGGGATACTGCTAAATAGAGGAATAGTTCTTCCCCAGGCCGGGAAGGACTCAGCAATGGTGGAGATGAGAGGTAGGCCTTCAGATTCTCAAATGCTTGCTGACACTCGGTCTTCCACTCAAAAGACTTTTTTAGCATGCGGAAGAATGGTAGACACTTATCCGTCGCTCTTGATACGAATCTGTTAAGTGCAGCTATCTTGCCGTTTAGGTTTTGGACTTCTTTGACATTCCTTGGAGGTGCCATCTCCATTATTGCCCAGATCTTGTCTGGGTTGGCCTCAATACCCCTTTGAGACACCATGAACCCTAGGAACTTTCCTGCCATCATCCTGAAGGCACACTTGCCTAGATTGAGTTTCATGTTGTAGGAGCGAAGGGTGTCGAATGTTTCTCTGAGGTCCTCCAAGTGATCTTCCTCCCTTTTGCTTTTTACTAGCATGTCGTCCATATAGACTTGGACGTTTCTCCTAATCTGCTGCGTGAACATCTTGTTCATGAGCCTTTGATACATCACCCATGCGTTTTTAAGGCCGAATGTTACCTTATAGCAGAAGAGGCCTTGGCTGGTGATGAACGAAGTCTTCTCCTGATCGGCTTCGTTCATCCTGATCTGGTTGTAGCTTGAAACAGTGTCCATGAAGCTCAGCAATTGGTGTTGCATCGTAGAGTTAGCCAGGATATCAACCCGCGGGAGGGGGCAACTATCCTTGGGGCAGGCACTGTTGAGGTCCGTGAAATCTACGCACATCCACCAGTTTCCATTGGTTTTTTTGACCATTACCATGTTTGCTAGCCAGTCGGGGTAGTAGACCTCCCTAATGAAGTTCGCCTCCTGCAACTTGCGGACTTCTTCTGCTATGGCCTGGTCTCGTTCTGGGGCAAACACTTGCTTCTTCTGATGGACTAGTGTAAACGTGGGCGACACATTTAACTTATGCACCATAATGGAGGGGTCTATCCCTGGCATCTCTTCATGACTCCAAGCAAATACGTCCTGGTTGTCCTTGAGGAAGACTATCAGCGCTTGGCGAACTGTCGAACTAGCGAGGGTTCCAATCCTCATTGTTCGATCATTCCTGGACTCCTCGAGATGGATCTCTTCGAGTTCTTCCACGGGTTTTACGGTCGTCCAATGTTCTTCTATGTTCATGGCCTAGAGGTGGCCATCCATCTCCATCATTGCTACGTAGGATTCGTGCGCAACCACCTGGTTTCCGTGCAGCTCCCCTACTCCGTAATTTGTAGAGAACTTGATCATTAAGTGGTAGGTTAAGGTTACAACCTTCCATGAGTTGAGAGTAGGCCGCCCTATGATGGAGTTGTAAGAAGATAAGCAGTCGACCACAAGGAAGGTTATGTCCTTAGTGATCTGCTTGGGGTAGTTACCTGCCGTCACGAATAGTGTGATTGCGCCAAGGGGGAAAATACGCATTCCTCCGAATCCAACGAGCGGAGAGTTTGTTGGAATTAATCGTTCTCTATCAATTCTCATATGTTGGAATGCTGGGTAGTAGAGGATGTTAGTCGAGCTGCCATTATCGACCAGAATTCGGTGCATATTGTAATCTCCTACTCATACGCTGACTACAAATGCATCGTCATGTGGGTGGTGAAGACGTTGGGCATCTTCTTCTGAGAACCCGATGACGGGATTGTCCATTCATGGCATCTTTGGTACGGAACCTGTCAGCTGAACGTTCTGAACCATCTGTAGGTAAGTTTTTCTGGCCTTTTTGGATGACCCAATGGCCGTGGTGCCCCCTACAATCATTCTTATGTCCCCTATGGGCGGCCTGGGACGCTTATTCTCCCATCGGGGAGCCTGCTCTTATGGTTGGTCCATTCTCTCTTTGTTGACAAATCTTTATAGCTTTCCTTGTCATATGAGGGCTTCGATTTGTTGCTTTAGGTCGTAATAGTCAGATGTGTCATGGCTGTGATCGTGGTGGAATTGACAATATTTATCCCTAGACCTCTTATTAGGATCTCCCTTCAGCTTACTGGGAAAGGTCAAGGCTCATTCGTCCTTGATCTGCATTAATACTTGGTTGATCAGAGTGGTCAACAGGGTGAAACTCGTGAATTTCCCCGTGGGGGGTTTTGAACGCCTATCCTCCCGTTGCTTTTCGGTCCTTACCCTCTTTGGTCCTCTATCCTGTCGTATGTTTTCCTGTCTTTCTCTCTTCTTGGGCCTTTCTTCTCGAGAAAGCAACTCATCTTCTGCGTTCATATACTTGATTGCTTGGTAAAGCACATCTGACATAGTCTTTTGGTTGTTCTTATATAGAGAAAATAAGAACTTACCCTTTCGTAACCCATTGGTGAACGCTGCTACGAGTATCTTGTAGTCAGCTTTGTCAATTGAGAGGGCCTTCTTGTTAAAGCGGGTTATTAAAGATCTTAGTGTCTTGTCCTCCTGCTGTTTGATGTTCATCAGACATGCGGTGGATTTCTTGTACCTGTGTCCCCCGATGAAGTGTGAGGTAAATTGTGCACTTAAGTCTTTGAAGGTACTGATGGAATTGGGCGTCAACCAACTGAACCAGATCCTTGCGGGTCCCTTTAGCATGATAGGGAAAGCTCTACACATGATTTCGTCTGGCACCCCTTGGAGGTGCATCTGGGTCTTGATGGACTCTAAGTGATTTAAGGGATCCTTGGACCCGTCATAATTTTCCACCTGTGACATATGAAACTTTGGTGGAAGGGGGAATGAAGTAATGGATGCCGTGAAAGGCGAATCAGTTCGATGGACCAAGTCATCGAGATCACTAGAGACTCATCCCCTGAGGGCGTTCATCATAAGGTCCATCCACTCCTTCATCATCTGCATCTCCGTGACTATGTGAGGAGAAGCCATATCCAAGCCGAAAGGACGGCTGGTATCTTGTCGCTCTTGTCTGCTCGAGGCGTTGCTGCCTTCCAGACCATCTTGGTTCCTTCTTTCAGCGCTGGTTCCTTCTTGATCTTCCTTTTGGGTGTTTAATGCTGCATTTTTTTGGCGTAGCTGTTCTTCCAGGTTGTGGTTTTGTTTGGTGAGGCGTTCCACGGCAATGGCGAGAGTTTGAACTTGTTTCTCGAGGGCAGTTGTGGGTGGTTCGTCTCCTTGAACGTCATTGGTGGTCGCCATCGAGTGAGTGAGCACCATGCAACCTTTTGTCTCGGAGGCAATGTTATGACTTACAAATTGCTTTTCCCACACACGGCGCCAACTGATGATGCTGAAAAATCAACACTATGCTACACGGTCCTCGTATGCTTGAAACAATCCCTGCACAACACAAAAAGAACCCTAGGAGAGTACCAATGTGGTATCGACCAAAGACTCTCCAAAGGTTAAGTCAATAAACCTTTTTCTACAACTCTAGAGTGCCAGAGCATAGGTGAATTATGCGTACCTATTTTTTGAGGGTCTTTGGGTTTTATAGTAGTGTAGAATCGAAATCTCATACTTGCGTAGCAAGTCTTTTCCTTATAGGTAAGATCTCCATTAATGCACGTATATTCTAGAATCCTTCTCATAGTAGAATTCTATTTATATTGAGACTTTATGGACTAGGGTTTACCACGAGATGCCAATTGCTTCTACTCATGGTTTCTTGGAGATCACATAATGACCAATAAAACGCCACGTGGCCCTTTGATCCGTCTACCTTGGATCCGTTCATTGTTGACCCATTTGTCTAGTACTGTCAAGTCTATCAACATGGATCCGTTGCCTCCAATTTTCAACCTCTTCAGAGCTCATAAGACATAACATGGTGCCATCCACATTCAAGAATTGATGATTGTTCTTGTCAATTAACGAGATAATCACAACTCTTAAAAAAAAAAAAATCAAAGAGAGCAAAATCTTGTCCACTTGAGCATAGGAAGATCACAACCCCGCTACCCAAGGGGACATTAAAACAAATTGTCCACTTGAGCATGGGAAGATCACAACCTTGCTACCCAAGTGGACATTCAAAAACCAAAAAAACAAAGGAAGACGCCGAAGAAACAATTGTCAAAAAACAAGGAAGGGCATGAAGTTCCAATGAAACAAAGAAAGAGAAGAAAAATACTGAAGTTGAAGAGGATGAAGGACGATTGAAAAAAAAAAAAAAATAGGGCAATGTTTCATGGAAAAGACAAAATCAAGGAAAGCAATAAATCCCGAAAAATAAGAAGATGAAGAAGAAGTTCCATGGAGAAGACAGATATTCATAGCAGCAAAAAAATTATAAAAAAAAATAAACACAAAGAAACAAAGAAGAATGATAACAAGCGGCTGGAACCTCAACAGAAAAGTGAGGCTTATTGTTGCTTTTTATAAGCCACAGAAAACCTAATGTTCAAGAAGGTGGCGGCTAAAAAAAATGAAAAGAAAAGAAAATCTTGCAAAAGAAGCAAAAGGCATTGCCGTCTCTCTCATAAGTGATGTTCAAGGAAATTATACGTGGGCCTTAGTGTACACTTAATACCCGTTTGAATAGCACGTTTACGCGTCTGCATCTACGTTTTTTTTTTTTAAGCGCGTTTCTCAGTTTCTGTGGCTGTGGTGGCCTTCCAGTGGGTCCCGTGTATTATTCATAGGACTCACAAACCTCTTTTTTACCAAAACTTTCATTAAAAATGTGTCCCACGGCACTATTCACACATTAAAAAATTATTTTGTTATAGTGTTTTCAGTTTTCAATTTTCAGCAAAATAAGCGGTATCCAAACACACCCTTAGACCCTAATGCAAAAGATGCTGCCTAATTAAGTGGCTCTAGTTATATAATGGACTGGGTTTGTAATTGCATGACATGCTAATTAAGTAGCTCAACTGGTAAAGTCTTTGATGGTTGAATAAGAGATCTAAATTTCAATCCCAGCTTACACTAGAAACTGATTGATGTCTTAGTATGATAATAAAGAGCTTTCAAGCATCAAAATTTAAGTTTTGAGACTCGCTCACTCACCACACTCAAAGACCCACTGACTTTATTTAGAGACCAATGGAAATATTTCAAGCATTTCTAAATAAAATTGCAAAGAATACTTAGGGGCCAATCACATGTCGACATGTGTTAATATTTTAATTTTAAATGACATAAGCAATCAAATTAAATATTGTCATGTGTTATTTTAAATTAGAACACCTTGGCTAATCAAATAATGTCATGTGTCCCATGGAGAACAAGACGTAAAGTCCCTCCATTTAAATTATGACATTTGTCATTGCTCATTAGCCAATCACGTGTAATCACACCAACCCAAGACTCCTATAAATAGAGACCCTCCTCAATCTTATGAAGGGGATTCAGATACAAATTCAGAAGTCTCGAAAATCTGCCAAAATCAATCTCCAAAGCCTCCAAGAACATCATGAACTTCAACCTTCGAATATGAAAAAAATTTGAAGTAAAATCATTCAAGTCATCCTTCAAGATCTCCAAGCTCATTGGAATCAAGCTAAAAAGCCTCCATAAACACCAAGAGACTACAAATTAGTGAAGCTTTAAGGATCCAAGCCTCCAAAGCCCGAAAGAACTTTCACTACAAATCTTCGAAGATGAATAACATTCATCCAAATCATTGTTCCAAGTCTCAAAGTTCCACTGGAATCAAGCTTCAAAGCCTCTAGAAACTTCAAAGACTTAGGTCAATCGAAGCTTCATCGGATTCAAGCTCTAAAATCCTGAAGAACTTCCACCACAAATCTTTGAAGATGAAGACCATTCAAAGAACCCACAAAAAACAAGAAATATCTAACAAGCACACAGCCAGAGATCCATCTCAATTTCATTCCAAAGATCTTTCAATCCACTTTGCAATCCATGTGGAGGACATCTTGTGTTCAAGTGAAGACTACATCGATGCAATACTTGAATTGAAGACTTTTCTAAGGAGATCGAATTAGAGGATTATTCTATTGTATTAGAATCTAAATATAGAGAATCATACCTACAAATTCATCAATACAAATTTACACTTGTAAAACGTATTCAATTGTTTGATTTTCAAACTTGAGATTTTTTGTTTACATAAAAAACCAATTATTTTAATAGTTTATACATTTTTTTTTTAATTACTACAACTTAAAAATTAACACAACTAATAAAACATCTAGTAAAAGGAAAAAAAAAATTGTCATTTGATATGAAAAAAAAGAAGCAGCAAAACAACGTCTTACTGTAGTTGAACCAAAAAAGAGCATGATAGTTTAATCAACGTGCACAGTTTGATTATTAATAAAAATAAATAAATAAAGCCAACCAAGTTGAACCAACACGGGCACAATAAGGGGTAGATGAGTCATTTTTCATCTACCCCCTTCCCACTCCAATTTTCTTTTCATAAATCTCTCCAAATGAGGGGGATTGATTTTTGGTGGGCCCGAGGATAAAATACCTTGGGCCCCACTAGTTTTCTATCCTCTTATCTCTCCAACCAAATACCCATTAAAACTATTTTCTCTCCCATTTTCTCCACCCTTCCTAAAATTCACCCAACCAAATGAACCCTAAAGAAATCCTTAAACAACATGTTACCAAATCCCTCAAAACTTCAAACAGTTACCCCTTTTCAACTTAACACTAACCCAAATTGTGCATCTATCCATGGCTTTAATTTGACCTTAGTCAAACATGGGTCAAATGATGTCAAATTGCAAATCAAACACTTTTGGAAGTTGCACCAAAAATATATATATATATATATATTTAATTTGATGGAGGTTTCGAGCACAAACTTTTAAATTAGCCTCTTGAACTCGATCAAAATGGCCAAATGCCATCTTTGGTTGAAATATTCAGCAATGTACCACTGTTTGTGAAATATTTAGAAAAAAAATCATATTTTTAAAACTAAATTTTGACATGTATCTCGAGTTTCAAAAACTCGAGTTCCTAAAAAATGCCCATATATACCTCATTTTGTACCCCTATAACTTGGGCCCCCGTTCTCCAATGATGGTAGACCTCTAAGGCCTATGGTTGGTTTAGGGCCCAATTAGATGAAAGTTGACTTGAGAAAATATTTGTGGAAAATATAAACTTACTTTTGGAAGAAATAAACTATTTTTGGAAAAGAAAGGCCGCAGGAAACCATAAGTGTGCGCACGTATACACGTGTATGCGTACGCATACTCAAGCCATGTGAATGCACACTCAAGCCATGTGTACGCATTCTTATGGCATGCACATGCATAAACAGTATGCGTACGTAGCTAGGGTTCCAGAAACTATGTAAGGAAAGCTTTTTGCACTTAATTATGATTTGGAACAAATCCCACATCATTTGGGAGTCGCCCCACACCCTTATTGTACCACTATATATAGCCATAAAAGGTACTTTTTCAAACACACATAAAATATATGGGAAGATAGGCAAGATTTACTCGAAACTAGTGAATCAAAGAGGGAATTTTTTCACAAAATATCCTTAAGCCAAGTTTTATTTGATTGGGACCTTTTTTGGTCTTGATCTTCTAGTTATAAAGTTTTCTAACCCATTTTGATTTGGTTGTGAATAGATTGACTAAGGGGAATAGTCAAAATCAAGCTCTAGAGGGTCTTATGTTGAGGTAAAGGTTCTAACTTTGGCTCTTCACATTTTCTTTGTTTTGTTGTTTGTATATATGTTTATATCTTTATAACTTGTTTTGTTTAGTTTAGGTTTACTTCGTGTTTATATTAGAAGTATGTTAGGTTGTTAGATTTCCCTGCTTTCTTTGTTTTTCTGTTATGTTTTCTGGGTTAGGGTTTTGAGCGAGCGTGCATGCATGCACATGCTTCATGCATGCATAGGCATACTTGAAGTATGCATATGCATATAGTTGGGATGCGCACGCATAGTCATACCTAGGTTTTTCTTTGTTTTCTTTTACCTATTTAGCCCTTGTTTAACCTAGTTTTTGTATCTTTGAGTATCTGTCTTTTTGCTTTGCTTTGTTTAGTTTAGTTTAGTTTTATCCTTTTAATGTTGATTAGGGTTTTAGATTGTTTGAATACTATGAACATGCACATGAATATGAACATGCACTGATGCATAGGGGCTGTGTTGCAGTGAGGTAAATCATGCATAGAACGTATGAACAAACATTCAAGTGTTTGAATATAATGTTATGATATGTGCCCTTTAAATCCTATTGTAAGATGCCATGTATGACATTATGTTGTGATTAATAAAGTTGTTTTATTATTATTTAAAATAATGGTAACATGAATATTTGGACATTATCATATAGTCCCTGAAATGCATAGTATGTGATTTAGTCACAAAAGATATAAATCACAAGTTCTTTGTCAACTCAGAATTTTAGTTCGTAGTCGGTGATGAAATTGGGCATTTTATCTACAAAGACTATAACATATCAGCTAAGCTGATTTGTCTTGATCATGGAAGTGGAAACTTCTAGTTGGTATATGGATATGTTTTAAGTGTTAAGACATATTGAACTGGACCGCTGTAAGATTTATTATTCTACTAAGGACTATCAAATGAATAATAAATCTCATGACTTCTATTTATATAAACTCTTAATTCTGAGAGAATAATGAATCTAATCATGAATTATAGGTTGTTTTGATATATTAGGAGTGAGGTCTAAAGTCACGATCAAAACCTCAGTATGTTGGGCAACCACATTTAATATTGAAGGAACATATATTCTCAAGATGGAATTCATAATCTCTTAACGGAGATATAAAATATTCTCTTGAGATAAGTTTATTGGGTTTGGTTATTCAGAATGTTAGGCTTAACTACTTTAGTAAGAAGTTACTAAAGTATATATTTATGAAATTGGATTTCATAAATATATGATGAATAACTTAAAGGATTAAACCGGGTACTCAAGGATTAAGATGTAGTAATCTTCAAAATGGCAGTCAACATTTATGAATTTGTATTGCTACAAATATTTTATGAAGGGGTTGAATGTATAATAAAGTATTGGGATATAATTTATTAATAAGAACTACAGTGCAATTATATTTATATAGTGGTATTAAATATAATTAATGGTAATTTTGGGCTTGTCAAGAGTTAACAGAAAAGCCCGGAACCCATTGGAGCTAGTGTCTTATTTGTCCCTTTTGGTCCCACTCCAAGCCACATACTAAAGTCCAATTGGAATGGCCCAAAAAGGTAGCCCAATTAGATAATCAGTTATATATAAGGAGAGAAACATACAAAATTGATTGAGAGTAAGCCACTTTGTTATTCTCCCTTGAACACATACGTTTAAACTGATTGAGAGACCACACTTCTTGGGCAAAAGTGGAATTGGACTGAAGATTAAAAGCGTTTCCAAGTACCTCTAATCTTTGGTTTTGAATTTCACCGCACCAAGGTACTCTCTCTTGTTCTTAAATTCTAAAATTTACATAGTACATGTTATCATTTCCGAATGAAGTAAATCCATTAATTTTTTGCTACGTGTTTTTTGTATGCGATACAAACCGTGTTAAATTTTCCTTTAAATGAGATTAATACTTGGAACACAATGGGTGTAGGCCAACCCACAGGTCGGGTGGGGTTGGGTGCCTAACACCTTTCCATCCAATACCTAAACTCCAGACATGTGCTCTGGTAAAGATCAATCCTTCCACAAGGGCGCTATATTTATAGTTCCTAGAACTAAACTAGGTGGTGACTCCATTTATATCCTCTACCATGGTCCACCCTAGGCCAAGGCATTCCTTCCTACGAAAGACGATGGTTGCAAGTGCTTGTGCTCACAATTGCGACTCCACTGGGGATAGAGAGTTTGAATCCAATGTGTTCCTTTTCTTAATCTTGATAAATGCTTGTTTAATATTGTTTTGCACACACTTTCACTTGGTTCTTTTTTTTCCTTTGCCATGGTTGGTGATGAAAAGGAAAGTGGAGGCTCCATTCGGGCCAAGACTTTCCGTAGTTCATCCCACCAACTCACAATATGTGCCTATAGACACCGCATTTTGTACCCCTTACGACTTGGGTCCCCGTTCCCCTATAATGTTAGAATTCTAAAGCTTAAGATTGGTTTAGGGCCCAATCAGATGAAAATTGACTTGAGGAAAGTTTTTATGAAAAATGTAACTTATTTTTAGAGGAAATAATTATTTTTGGGAAAGAAAGGCCATGGAAAACTTTGGGCTTGTGTACACATGCTCAAGCTCTATGTATGTATGCTTCATGCATGTGTACGCATACACGTGCATGCACACACATGCTAGGGTTCCAGAAACTATGAAAGAGAAGTTTTCTGCATTCAAACTCGGTTTGGAACGAAACCCACATTGTCTAGGAGCTGCCCTAACTCCTATTTTTCGACTATATAAAGTCATAAAGATACATTTTCAGAGAGGACGGGTTCCAGTGGTAAAAACACATAAGATTCACTAGAAAATAGTGAACCAGAGAAGGAGTTTTTCATTAAACATCTTCAAGTCATTTTTGTTTTATTGAGACTTCTTCTAGTAATGATCTTTGAATTCTAAGTTTACTAATCTGTCTTTTATTTGATTGTGAATAGATTAATCGCGGGGAATGGACAAAATCAAGCTCTAAAGAGTTCTAGTATAGAGAAAAGTTTCTAACTTTGGCTCTTTGCTTTTCTTTATTTTTTTTGTGATCTTGTGTTCATATATGTCTTAAATGCTTTAATATGTTTGTTTAGCTTATATTTATTTCATGTTTGTGTTTGAAGCATATTAGGTTGTTAGATTTCTTCTTTCTTTTGTGTTTTCTTTGTTTTTTGTTATGGTTTTCAGGGTTTAGGGTTTCAGGTGTGTATGCGTGCGCATGCAGCTTGCATGCATATGCATACTTGTAGTATGCGTATGCATATAGTTGGGATGTGCACACATGCCCTATGTATGCGCACACATACTCATGCCCAGAAACCCTAAATTTTCTTTCTGTTTGTTTTCCTTTGTTTTATTCATTTTTTTTTCATAGCTGTATATATATATATATATATATAGGGGGAAGGGGACACACAGAGGAAGGGGAGGAGGCGGAAACACAGTAATAATATAGTGAAAGTAGAATGTAAAGAACAAAGTGAGAACAATAATAAGGCGGTAAAACCAGCCAAGCAGTATATATCAAAATAATTCAAAGTAAATGAAAGCAATTAATGAAAGCAATCTAGAACCGTCCGGTATGGCGGTAATCCGTCCAAGGTGGCGGTAGCAACAAGTAGTATAATGAACATAAACTGAAAATACTTGTTTATTGAAAGTAGGTAAACACTTACAGTAGTAGTAGTCAATACAAGATCTCAACAGTAGAGGTTAACAGTTATAAAGCTTGAACTAATCCTAGTTACAAGGTTTGTATGAACAAGGTTATGGTGAACAAGGTAATAGTGAATAGGGAGAATTCTCTCAAAGAAGGCTTCTAAGGAAGAAAACTCTCTCTAGAAAGAATTCTAACAAAAAACTTCTGCCTTAAACATAAGGGACAACCCCCCTTAAATAGGTAAAACTCGGAATGAATAGTAATAGGTGAATAGTAACGGGTGAATAGTGTCAGGTGAATAGTGACAGGTGAATAGTGACAGATGAATAGTAAAAAAGTGAGTCTTTTTCTTTTTTGACTCCAAATTTTTTGGGGAATCATGGAAGGAATATGGAGTCATTAGAAGCATCCCACTTAAAGGTCTAGACCTTCATTTTTAGGGTCTAGGCCACCTCATCATTGTCCTTAAAAGAAGCCAAAGTTGTTGCACTATAATGGGAATCTTCAGGAGCATGTAATGAAACCTCCAACATATGAAGCATAAAATCAGCAAAATCTCTGACAAAGGTCAATAGGAATATTTCTTTGAACATCACTATGAACGCATGCAGTTGGATAGTGAATGCATGCAGTTGAATAGTGTCTTTGAACATCACCATGTACGCATGTAGTTGAATAGTGGTGAAGAAGCTTTATCAAGAAGTAGTCATTGAAGCATTTTTTGAATATTGTAACACTTTTGGCCATTATGCTGGCTAGACAAATAGAGAACAATAGTAACAATAATCTGAGGACCACACATTTAATCAGCAGAAGGAGCATCGGATGGGTATCCATCAAATGGATCAAAAGGACCTTGTGGAGAATCACATTCATGCTCATGGTAAATAGCATATTGGTTGCAAAATCCACAATATAAAATTAGCTCACCCATTGGTCTTCTTCCTGGGATGAGAAGGCTCTTCGGATTACAATGATCTGTAATACGCAAATGAGCAATAGCATTAATATGTGGCCTGGGGCCAAAAACATAAATTCTATCAGTGCTTCCTATGAAATGATAATCTTTCCACAGGTTCTGAGCAACTTCAATAATTTGATTATTAAAATAGTTTCCCTAACATTTTGCAAGAGCATAAGGATCTTTGAAGGACAAATGAGAATTTCCTTCAAGCCATTGCCCCTGATGAGTGTGACCATTAATGAGAATGAGATGTTTCGAGGGTTGGACATGCATCCAGTTATCTCTTTCCCATTTAGGCAAAGTACTCCAACATCTGATGGAAATAGAAGGACCAGTAACTTTTTTAATGGCATCTTGAATAATTTGAGGAAGTTGACTGGCTTGATAATGGCTTGTTAATTTTAGGAATCTAATAAAACCATATTCAAACATATGGGAAAGCCAGTTAGGATCCCTATCATCATCATCATCAGCAGCGAAATAACCATCATCATAATTAATTAGGAGACCGGGAAATGGGTGTGTCTTTTCATACACTCTGAGGGTACTCCCAAAGTGTTCTTCCCATTCCAACTGGATAAACACATTATCTCCTTCATCTAACTCATCAGGATCAGGAATAGTGGCTATAACAAGCTTCTTGAAACATTTGAACCATTGGTTGAAAGACCTGAACATAGCCTTGCTTCTCAGTATATGTGATTGTATATCTGATGGCAAGTTGGTAAAAGCACTTCTTAATATAGATTGGGACTTAAGGCTCAATCTAGAATAATCAGTGCCCATTATAGTCATCTTATCCATAGAATGGATATCCTCTTTGCCAAAGAGTTGACTAGTGTAGGGATTATGTGTAACATTTGGATAGTTAACAAGTTGGCTTCTAAAAGCCTCATTTTTTGGAACAAGGTTTGAAGTAAGGTCATTTTCTGAAGCAAAAATAAGGTTAGCATAATGGCTTAGATAAGCCTCATTCTGAGCAGTAAGGTTAACCAGATGGATTTCCAAGGCTCTGAGAGTACTTTTAAAAAGATCATGGTGGTTTTGAATAAAAGCAGCTTGAAGGTTATCAAGAATAAATTTAATAGAATCTGGAAGTTCTGAATAGGTTCCATTGTGGAATTGTAAATTCTTTGACAAAACTTCCTGCAAAGCAATTACTATATCACCACTGGAATATGCCACCGTTGCCGGGACATACCCTTGAAGGGATGTCAATCCACTGGGTTTTACCCCAAAAGATGCGCCTTCATGCATTTTGCTTTGGGAAAAGTCCTGTACAGGAGCTTTTCCCTTGTTTTTCCTCTCAGTAGAGGGAGCCATTATAATCCATTTATTAGTGGTATAAATACTAATATTATCCCACTTACTAGTGGTATTTATCCTTGCATCAGTGCTCGATTCCTGCAAAGAATCATTAAGAATATTAGAGTCATTAGTAATAGTAGATATTTTGGCATTACTAGTATCTCCTTTAAATTGGTCAGCAAAACATTGGTACGAACTCATCCTTGGTTCGTGAACAAATATATCATGAGACAAATCTAAAGTATTATCACCATCAATTTCAATATTCGAAGCAAATTTGAATTTTACTTTTTGTCCAAAAGGATCAGTAGTAATTCCATCATGTTCAACAAAGCAAGGATACAATGCATTTATAAATGGCAGACCAAGAATCACTTTATCAGTCATATTCTTGACAAGAACAGAAGGAATCTTGATATTTAATTTTCATGTGGCAAATATGAGCACAGTAATAATATAGTGAAAGTAAATGTAAAGAACAAAGTTAGAACAATAATAAGGCGGTAGAACCAGCCAAGCAGTATATATCAAAATAATTCAAAGTAAATGAAAGCAATTAATGAAAGCAATTTAGAACTGTCCGGTATGGCGGTAATCCGTCCAAGGTGGCGGTAGCAACAAGTAGTATAATGAACATAAACTGAAAATACTTGTTTATTGAAAGTAGGTAAACACTTACAGTAGTAGTAGTCAATACAAGATCTCAACAGTAGAGATTAACAGTTACAAAGCTTGAACTAATCCTAGTTACAAGGTTTGTATGAACAAGGTAATAGTGAATAGGGAGAATTCTCTCAAAGAAGGCTTCTAGGGAAGAAAACTCTCTCTAGAAAGAATTCTAACAAAAAACTTCTAAAAAGTTCTGAGTTTAACATAAGGGACAACCTCCTTTAAATAGGTAAAATTCGGAATGAATAGTAACACATGAATAGTAAAAGCAAATAGTGTTCAAAATATTCTTTGACCAAAGCATACGGAAAGTGGTCTTGGAATAGTTGAAAGCAGTCTTGGAAACATAAGTAATCTTCTTTTCAGTAGCATGAGCAAGAACAGTAACATCTTTAGCATAGAACAATAACATTTTGGCCGTTTGTGCTGGCCAGGCAAATAGGGTGAATCATTCAATCTTTTGCCAAATCATCAACTTCATCTTCATCATGTCCAAACCACTCCTCATTGTAGGGGTAGTAAGGATCCTTTGTAACAGAGGCTTCAGAGGATCGTTCATCTTCTAAATCAGCCTTTTCTCTTTTTAACATTTCAATGAGAGCATTTAGTGTTTCGGGGTCCTTACGGATTTCTTCCAAAGGAGAACTAACAGTTGGCTTAACAGATTTGGAAGAGGAAGCAAATGCATTAGTAATAACAGGGGATTGACCAAGTGAACAATTCTTAGCAATGGGGAGAGTAGCAGTGGGTGAAGATTCCCTGGAAACACTAGCAATGATTTTCTGAGTATGAGGGAATTTACCCCACCATTTTACATACCAATGTGTAGAGAGCACATCACCTTCCTTTTCATATTGCCATTTTAAAATCCAAGATATCTTGTATTTTTTAACAAAGTGGAGTAAAGCAGAGAACTTGGCATCATAAGCATCAACTTTATAGGACTTCTGGAAACATTCAAAAGCCTCAAGCAATGGTTCAGGAAATATGTGCTTAATAAGGCCAAATTAAGTCCACCAACGGTTGAACCAAAGAGGCAGGCTACCATGGAACTTAATATCAAAGTTAACAAACCAAGAATGAGACATGGTTTCATTTTGGTGAAGCATAAACCTTGACCAAGCAGTGATGTAATCATAGTAAGAATAGGGGATGGGGGAATCAGGCATTGTTTTGGTAAAACTAGGGGAGGGACCCCATTTTTCTTCAGAAATAACATTGACCATGTAAACACCATGGTAGATAATTTTGGAGGTATCATTTTTGTCAGTTATGGTTTTAATAATAATAGATTTTTCATGACGCAAGAGAGCAGAATAATAATGCAAGTTCTTTTCTCTATGCTCAGGAATCCAATGAAATCTTGGGGGGAAATAGCTTTTAGCAAGTGTGAGGGGATCAGAAATTGAGATTCTGTTAGGTTCAATATAAAACAAGTATTGGAAATATTGTTTCTTGATGTATTGGGGAATACTAGGGTTTTTGGGAAAAATAGTTCTAATAGGTCGGTTAACAGGGGTCAAAGCATAAGGATCATAGGACGAAGCAAGAACAGAAGAATAATTAGGTTTGGGAATAGTACCTAGTGGGGTGAATCGGTTAACAATGTCCATAGAGGAAACAGGTTTAATAACTAGGTCCAAAGAGGAAACAGGTTTAACAACTGGGTTATCAGTGGCAGGTGTCTTGTCTTTCGACCTTCTACTTGCCATTGGAACACTGCAAAAATTCACAGGTAAGGAAATCAGGGATGGAGTTTTGAGATCCTTTAATATATTCAATATCAAAATAAAAAACACTTAAAATAGCTTGCCAGCTGGCAAAAATATGTTTTGAAGCAATATTTTCAACATCTTTTTCAATAACATATTTAGCACTTTTGCAATATATACGTAATAAAAACTTTTGGTTTAACAAATCACTTTGAAATTTTGAAATGCATAGTACTATAGATAAAATCTCCTTTTTAATAGTACTATAGTTTAACTGTGCATTATTCCAAATTCCAAAATAGAAACGGACAATTTGTTCAGATGACTTAGGAGAAACTCTTTGTTTCAGAATACCACTGTAACCAATGTCAGAGGCATCGGTTTCAACAATTTTGAACGCATCAACAGTGGGAATACCAAGACAGGGCAATGTCTTAACATGAGACTTGATTTGTTTAACAAGGGATGTATGAACATCAGACCAAGATGGAGGATTACTCTTTAACCGATCAAAAAGAGGTTTACATTGTTTTCTCATATCTTTGTAGAAATCAGCAACATAATTCAATGACCCAAGAAATCTTTGGAGCTGGGTTTTATCAGTGATAACATCAGGAAATTTATCAGCAAATTGAATGGCTCTATCAATAGGACGAATTTGTCCTTCAGAGATGTCATAGCCAAGGAAACGAACTTTTGTTTGAAACAGTTTAATTTTCTTAGCAGAAACAACAAGACCATTTCTTTTGATAGTTTCTAGAAACGAATACAAATGTTTCCAGTGTTCATCAATAGAGCTGGAGTAAACAAGAACATCATCAATATAAACAATAGTGAAGTGACTAAAGCAGTTGAAAATATCATTCATGATATTCTGGAATTCATTGGGAGCATTTTTAAGACCAAAAGGCATCACATTCCACTCGTAATGACCAAAAGGAGTGGTGAAAGCAATTTTGTACCTATCCTTCTCATTAATCTGGATTTGCCAGAACCCATATTTCATATCGAATTTAGAAAACACTACAGCCTCACTCAACCTATGGACTAGGTTATTCTTATTGGGAATAGGGTACCTAATCCATTCCAAAACCTTATTCAAAGGTTTATAGTTGATAACCAGGCAAGGAGTTCCTCTCTCGATTTCAGCATTCTTTTGAACATAGAAAGCAGAGCAAGACCAAGGGGACTTGCTATTCCTAATCAGTTTTTTCTCAAGCAAATCATGGATTTCTTTTTTGCAAAATTCAATAGTTTCAGCATTCATCTGAATAGGACGAGCTTTAGTGGGAATGTTTTTCTCATCAAAATCTTTAACATAAGGCAAGTCAACAATATGTTTCTTCCTATGCCAAAAAGCATTAGGAACATCAGAGCAAACATCATCAACTAACATTTTTTCAAAATTGTCAATTTTTGATAGCAACAATTTATCAGAAAGCTGTTCAGCAATTTTCTTGTATCTAACTTCTTGCTGAAGAAAGCTAAGATGTTTGATTTTTGCATGAATCAAATTGGAAGCATTATCAATATCAATCTCATGATTTGAAGCAAATTTGAATTTTACTTTTTGACCAAAAGGATCAGTAGTGATACCATCATGTTCAACAAGAAAAGGATACAAAGCATTTATAAAAGGCAAGCCAAGAATTACTTTATCAGTCATATTTTTGACTAAAACAGAAGGAATCTTGAAACATATGTGATCATGACAAACATGAGCATTATTCAATTCGTATTTAATCTTCATTCGGGAACCATTAGCAGAAACTAATCGTTCAGTTGATTTTTCAAAATATTTCGAAGGAATCAATCCTTCTTGGATATAATTCATATTCGCACCAGAATCAATCATAGCAATCACAGTGAAATGGTAATCATAAGAAACAACAATTTTAACTTTTGTAAACCATTTTGGAGGAAGTATTTTATTAACAAGAGCAAGTTGAGAATTATCAACAATACCTTTATCAGAAAGAAGAGCCTGTTGACTAGATTCTCCTACATCTTTGAGCTCATCTTGTTCATTATCAATTTTGTCAAGTTTTTTATCAATTTTAAACATGAACATTTCTTGATTAAGATTATGATTATCACTTTTAATATTTTTAAATTCATGTTTTAACTCACTTATCTCTTGTTTAACAATATTAATTTCATGTTGCAAATTGTTAACAGTTAAATCTTTGGATTTCTTTTTATTGAATCTTTCCAAAGTTTCTTCAAAACTTATCGTTGATTTGGGTTTTTTACTAGTTTCATCTTTCAACAAGTTTTCAATTTCTTCACCTTTAGTGAGAACATTAAAAGATTTAATAACATTACAACATGAATCTCTACAACCAATTTTAATATTAGGAGAATCAGATGAATCATCAACAGAATGATAACAGGAATTAGTTGAAGAAGAAAAATCAGACGAATTGTTTGGTTCGAGGATTCTGAATAATTCTTCTTGATCATTATTATCAATTTTCAACATGTTAAATTTGTTTTTTAACTTACCAGGCTTTTGTTTACAATCTTTACTAAAATGACCAGATTTTCCACAGTTGAAACATTTACCTTTACCTGACCATTGGTTAACATATTTTTTAGAAACATTTTTCTTTTTAGCATAAAAATCATCAAAATGAGTTCTGTATTTTTTATGTTTTTTATGGCTATAATTTTTGTAACTTTTATCATGTTTTTTACCCTTTTGCTTGGAAGGAGCAATAGGGGGTAAACCATATTGTTCACAAAAATTACTTATTTCATATTTAGCTTTTCTTTTGTTTTTTAATTGGAGTTTTAACAGTTTTTCATCATTGCACATATTAATTCCAAGTTTTTTAATAGTGCTTAAAATATCACCATAAGTTAAATTATCATAGTCAATAGAATCATTTTTACCAATTAATTCTTGTTTTACCTTATGAGCAAAGATAGGAGGCAGACCGTCAATAAACTTTTCTTTCCAATAAGGCTTGAAACAGTCTTTCTGCTGCATTACTCTGGAAAGGAAAACATCTTGATACCATCTATAATCAGACATAGTAGGACATCTCAAATTATTTAATAAATCAGAAATCCGAGATGAAACATTAGATGGAGTACCAACAAAATGTTTGATAATAGGATAAATCAAGGTATTAACACCATCAGGAATATCTCGACCAATACGATCATCAAAAATAGGCAAACCTTCATCATTCTTTTTAACAGTATGTTTAATAGAGTCTCTGGATTCTTCTGTGAGATATGAATCTCACCATCCACGAAGAGTACCAGAAAAACCAGTAGTAAGTAAATCAACAATTTCAGATTGTTCAAAATCATGATTATTTTGATAAGCAATACAAACCATGGACATATGTCCCATTTTGTTAATAATTTCTTGTTCAGAAAAACCATCAATATTCCATTCATAGATTTTATCAGCAGAAACAGAAAACTGAGTTTGAAAAGCTCTTTCTTCAAATTGCATATCAAGAGGAGTAGGTTTTGAATACCAATTTTTTGTAAGAAACATGGGCTTGGAATTTCCAACAAATCTTTTAATTTCTAGTAAACCATCATCAAAACCCTTTTTGGCAGGAATAGAAGAAACAGAAGAAACATCATTAGAATCTGTATTTTTATAAAAAACAATTCATTTTTTGAAATAGTTCGAGCAGCAGGAGTACTTGTAGAAGTACCTCCAGTTTTAACTTTTAAATCTGCAAGCATTTTGTCAACAGTTTCAAGAATTTTAGGCTGAGAAGTTTTAAACTTGAATTTGTTATCATGATTGGGTAAATTAATCAAAGGTTCCTCAGTCTTGATAGAAACAGATTTTTGAACAGAAACAGATTTTTCAACAAAAACAGTTTTTTCAACAATCTTTTCTTCAATACGGTCAAGCTGTTGACCAATAATATGCAAAGATTCATTAGTAAAATTGTTTTGTTCAATAAGGCTAACAACAGGAGTTTGATCATCAGCTATTTTGAAAGGAGTAGCTTTAACATCAGTTTTGCTAGTATTTACCAAAATAGTTTCAAGAGGAGGATGACTAACAATGGTTTTGGCATCTTTGACAAAATTAGACTTCTTTATCACGTTCAAATGATTTTTTGAAACTTCATCTTTTGAAACATAATAATTTTCAAGAAAATCAAAGAACAAAATATGTCTTTGCAATTGATGCATTTTTTCTCTCCATTTTCGTTTAATACGGTCTTTTTCAGACTGGGCAAAATTATTTTGGAAATATTTTCTTTTAGGTCTATTCTTAGAAAGCATAAATTCATCAAACAATGGAACCATATCAACTTCAAAATTTTCATTCAAAACAGTCAACATTCTCAATTGATTTTGGTAAACAGATTTTTTAGTATATATATATATATATGTTTACCCTGTTTTGTTCGATTTTGTTTGTTTTAACTCTTTTATGCTTATTAAGGTTTCTTTTTGTTTAGATGAAATAACATGTTTATCTAGATCTATTCAACGATGTCTCTACCCTTGTTGATATATGCTTGTATGCCATGATAGATGTATGTTTAGGTATGGGATGACTATGCCATGATTGTTTACTCTTAGATGCATGCTAATGTGTGTGTGAGTTAGAATAACGTGTTAAATATGCCTTTAATGAGATTAAGACATGGAACATAATGAGTGGAAGCTTATCCATGAGTTGGGTGAGGTTGGGTGCCTAACACCTTCCCATCCTTATACCTATACTCTAGACACATGCTTTGGTAAAGATTAGTCTTTCCACAAAGGGCCTTACATTTATGATTCCTAGACCTAACCTAGGTGGCAACTCCATTTACACCCTCCACCATGGTCCACCCTAGGCCAAGGTGTACTTCCCACGAGTGGAGGATGACAACACGTCATAGGGCACTTGCGCCCATAGTAGTGACTCTGCTAGGGATAGAGAGTTTAATTCCAGTGTGTTCTATTTCTTAACCTTGATAAAGGCTTGTTTAACATTGTTTTCACACACTATTCACTTGGTTCTTTTGTCCTTTTTCCATGGTTGGTGATGAGTGGGAAGGTGGAGGCTCCATTTGGGCCAAAATCTTTCGAAGTTCATCCCACCAACTCAAAATCTGTGCCATTGCCTATAATGGGATTTAAGTACATTAACAGTTTGCCACCAATCCATTACGGTTCATTTAGGCCTAAGGTTGGAATCATGGCCCAAATAGTTATGAGTGACCTATTGATTTATCCCTTTAGCTTTAAGGAGCTTATCCACATTTAGAGAGATCCTAGATCCTATCAAAAGAGCTTACACATATACCTTGTGTTCATCTAATTCTAAAGGAAAAACAAAAGATGTAAAATTTAAAAGGATGACCCAAAATTTATGGCATACCCTAAGACAATGGGATGAAAAGAAGACGAGTTCTCACATATAAGAGGCTTATCCCAAAATCCAAAGGTAAATCTTAACTTGAATGGTTCATAGGATCATAGCTGAGCTGCTATCGTAAGCCCAAATCCAAAGACCTTTTGAGAAAGAAAATCTTAGGCCTACGGTAACAAATATGCTATAGACCTAGCATCCAAGATCCTACGAAGTCAATATGAATATTCCTAATCTTGAGCCTCTTTATTGTATGTCAAGGCTTAAAATGGTGAGAGATTCATAGGCTTTGAGAGGAAAGCCACAATATAATATAGCTAGAAGGCTATTTCAAAATGATGATAATGAATATGAAAAAAGAAGAGCCTAAAAGTGATGAATACATTGTTGGCTCATATTTAGGACAAAGGTTTGAAAATATCTAAGCACATTCTAACGAAAGCCCATGAGTGTAAGATGAGAGCTTTATTGTAAATGGACTAAGCCCTATGAAACAAGGGGCAATGTTTATTAGAGGAAAGGGAGTGATTTTTATTTGGGCCTTCATTAAAATGGACTTAAAGACTTTCTAAGAACATCTAAATAAAAGGAGCTTTTAAATTGGGACATGGGCTTAATACATATGAGACTTCTTTTCAGGCCCCATTGCCCCACCAAGATCAAATAAGCACGTCCCCACTCCAACTTGGGTTCGAGAAATTAACGAAAGACGCTTGATTAAGGTCGAGATCACACCTCAAGAAGAGATACCTTGGAAAGAAATGGCTCCTCCAGTTGATGAAGCACTCGTACAAAAGATATACAAGGCTATAGAAGATCAAGCTGAAGCTTTCAAGAAAATGGGAGGCCGCCTCTCCAAGCTAGAAGAAAGCAAGATAAAGAAACCCGTGCATGTGGAGATACATGATGAAGAAGAAAAAGAAGAATGGGATGAAAAAGATAATGCCGATTATGAAAGAAATAAGCAATTTGAGAAGCTCATCGTAGATTCCATGGCTATGAAGGAGAAGATGGAAAAGATGCAACTAGCATTTCGCAAGGCTCAAGGGATGGACGATTGTCTTTACAACATTAGTGGATTGAGTTCTAAAGTTCCTATCGCTTTGCCTCCCAAGTTCAAGATATCTGATGTTGGACAAGAAGAAAACTTTGCTGAAATGAAGGGGTTGGACAAGAAGAAAACTTTGCAAGCATTCCCTCTCTTACTCACGGGAGGTGGATCAAGATGGTACTATAGCTTGGATCCAAGCAAGACTAAGGTGTGGAACAAGCTAGTGGAATTGTTTGTGGATCAATTCATTTTCAATACCATGATTGATGTAACTTTAAGAGATTTGGAGACTAAGCAAGGAGCTGGAGGGACCTTTTCCTAATACATGACAAGGTGGAAAGGGAAAGCATCCAAAATGGTTAATAGGCCAAATGAGAAGGACTAAATCAACATGATCATCAAGAACTTGCTTTCGGCATACAATAGTAGGCTTTTGTCATCACTTATCAGTTCTTTTGGAGAATTGTGTGACTGTGGAACTAGGATCGAGGATGCCATAAACAATGGACAATTGGAGAAAGGGGAGAACAAGCCTCCAATCAAGAAGACATATGGGGGAGGAGTAACTACTTCTAAAGCACCCAATCTCATAAATGTGAGTGCCATCATACCTTAACAACCTCTAACCTACTTAAGCTTCACAAAGAAAACCCACCAACAGTTTTCCGACCTAGGAATGACCCTTGCCAAAACATATGAGAACCTAGCTTCCAAAGGATTCCTAAAACCTTTATATCCCACATTGAAGCCTAATCCCATATCTCTTACTTGGAAACTCAACGACTATTGTCACTTCCATCAGAAATCTGGCCATAAGACCAACAATTACTTTCACCTTAAGTATGAGATACAAGATTTGATAGACAATGGGACTCTCTCAAACCTAAATATCATTACTAAGCCTAACATTAGGAAGAATCCTTTGCTTGATTATCACCGAGTTCCTCCCCTACACTAGAATTGTGTGCAAGTGGAAGAGATTGATTGGGATTGCTCAAAATTGATAGAGGTTGTGGAAGTCAACATGGTGGAAATCCAAGGAATATGGGACGAAGAGGATGAGATTTTAAAGAACATGGTGGCCAAATATCACTAGGAGTGGGAAGCATTACAAGCCATCCTATTTGGAGAAGTATCATCTTGGTAGGAATATGGAAGAAGGATCAAAGCCCATTGGACCCAATTGGAAGGAAGAAAAAGAGGAGGAAGATAGGGTCTTGACCCAATTGAAGAAAACTCAAGTTCATATGTTTGTTTGGGGTTTGCTAATGGCCTCTCATAAGCATCGTAATGTGCTTCTAGACACCTTGAATGGGAAAAAAGTGCCTATAGAGTCTACACCTCAAGAGGTTCTATCTCTCATGGGATTTGAGGCCCTATCTCACCCTTTCCTCACCTTTTTCGATGAAAAACTTCCTCTTGAAGGAGCCATTCATACTAAAACGTTGCAAATCACCATCGAGTGCATGGGTGCCAAGGTTCCAATGGTGCTTATTGATAGTGGATCCCCGTTGAATGTAGGCCTATTTAGAACTACTGTGGGCGCAACGGGGGAGTATGCCTTAGCTAAGTGGACCATGGTGGAGAAAAGAAATCGAGTTGCCCCCTAGCTTATGTCTAGGAACCATATATATAGCGCCCTTCGTGGATGAACTAATCTACTACCAGTGCACGTGTCCAGAGTTTAGGTACGTGGGTGGGTAGGTGTTAGGCACCTAACCCCACTTGGCCCTAGGGTCGGCTTCCACTTGTTGTGTCTTCTCATTAAAGGCATGTTTAAAGCTGCATTCTAGACTCACACACACGCTAACATATATCTAAGCAAACAACATGGCATTTCATTCGAAACCCTAACATACATTTATCATGGCATCGCAACATATACAAACTAAGGGCAAAAACATCATGGCAAATCCAAATAGGCATGTTATTACATTCAAACAGAAACATAAACATGGCAGCAAGGCATTAACATCAAGTATATTCCAAACATCCAAACAAAATATCAAGGCATCAAACTAATGTATTCATCATGTTTATCATCATAATGCATGTTCATATGAATGCATGACTTACCTCACTTACCTCACTGCACCATAATACCTACGCATCAATGCATGGTCATATCATATGCATGTTTATGGTATATCAAAGAAACATTTGAAAAGAAAACCTATTATAGCATGTGAGGCATAAAACACAAACATAACACGAAGGTAGAGACTTATAGGCATGAAAACAGGGCAAAAAGAAGCATATTATGCAAATAGACCAAAGAAATAGAAGCAGAAAATGTTCGGATTAGGGTTTCTGGGCATGAGTATGCATGCACATACATAGGGCTTGTGTACGCATACTTCGAGTATTTGTGCGCATGCAATAAGCATGCATATTCACACACTCCCTAAACCCTAACCTAGAAAACAAGAACACAGCAACATAGAAACTAAAACTAGCAACCTAGCATGCTTAAAACAAAGAAATGAAGAAAACCTAAACTAAGAAATCATGTTATAACGTAAAAAAAACTAGAAAAACAAGGAAAACAAGAATCAAAAGCAAAGAAAAGAAAGGCAAGGGACTAGAACATTATACCTCAAAAACACAAAGCTTCTTAGCTTGATTTTGACCACTCCCCCTAATCAATCTATCCACAATCAAACAAGGAAGTGATTAGTAATCTTAAAACTCCAAGGACGTTTTGTGAAAAACTCCCTTTTTGATTCACTATTTCTAATGAATCTTATGTTTTCGCTTAGGATTTTCTATGTGTTTTGAAAAGGTACTATGTATGGCTTTTTATAGTTCGAAAATGGGGGGCTTGGAATGGCTCCTAGACGATGTAGGATTCGTTCCAAAACCTAAACTTTAATGCAAAAAACTTGCCTCTTATAGTTTCTAGAACCCTAACATGTGTACGCATGAATGAAGCATGCGTACGCATACACGTGTCTACACATGCCCTAGGGTTTTCGTGGCCTTAATTTTCTAAAAATAGTTTATTTTAGAATTCCAACCTTAGGCTCTAAATGAACCTTGGGCTTTAGAATTCCAACATTATTTGGGGAATAGGGGCTTAAGCTGTGAGGGGTACAAAATAAGGTGTCTATAGATGCCCCTTTTTAGATTCGTGAGCTCCGCTAACGGAATCAAAAGAATAAGAGACAAAACATTTTGTTTTGAAGTACAACTCGGGCCTAACCCACACACATGGCAAACAACAGGCATACATGGGGCGGGGTGTAACTTTGTAGAGTTGCGTGGGATTCGTATGTTCGAAGTCCCACATTTGTTACTCTGGAAACGAGCAACGACAGGTTCACTATCCTAAAACCTGTTTTGCCAATTGCAAGCAAAAGGTGAGTGACTCACTATCTTAGAGTCACTTAAAAGAAAAATAAATATGGCCAATGGTCGTAACCATTAACCAAACCAACAAGGTGCTATTACGAGCTTAAAAGGATATATTTGTGGTGTCCATTTGGGCTCTTACCTCAAACTTCTCCAGGTGGCTTGCGCCTCTAGGTAATACTTGTCTTTTGCCTCCATCTTTATCTCTTCTATTTTGGTGAGGCTCTTATGTATGGTGACTTTTGTCTCTACCTCATCCATTTTAACTTATGTGGGACTTGTGCCTGCATATTCAATTCCCTCTAGATATGTGCACAAGTTCTGTATTCTTCTCTTCTAATTTGTATAGGATTTGTTGTTGCATATTCCATTCCTATGGAATATGTGCACAAGTTCTTGGTATTTTTGACTCACGAGGAAGTCCTTGGTGTGTGATCTACTAGGGAAAATGACTTGATGAGAAGTGTGTTGGTGGCCCATGAGGGGGATTTCTTTATGATTTTAACCTATGAGGAAGTCTCTGATAGTGTGTAGTTCATTGGGGATATTCTCTTTTTCTTTTTCATGATGCACTGGGGAATTAATGTTTATTCTACTCATGAGGGAGTTTCCTCTACTCCATGGGAAAATTTTTCTTCACAACCCTCAAAGGAGTTGCCTTTATGCCTTGGACCCCCGGGGAGTCCTCCATGATAATTTGGGAAAAAAAATGTAATTTGTAGCTTGCTAGGGATTTGGTTGATGGTCTCAACTCACAAGGGAGTTTCCTTAGTGATTTTCGATTTGTTAAGGGATGTTCTTGATCCTTTCAATCCACGAGGGATGCTTGGAGAGTCCTTATGCCTTCTACATAATTGAGTGTATTTCTGTCATTTTGGATGCATTCTTGAATTTTTCTTTGTACTTTCTACCTTTTGGAAGTCCACTGGGGATATTCTGAATTTTTTTTTGCTAAACTACACGTAGCTTAGTGGAGGGTCTAAACTACTTGTAGTTTAGTCATCAGACCTTCCTGCCTCTTCATTTTTCTCCAACGGTTACCAACCGTTTTTTTCTCTCCTTATTTCTCTTCACCTTCTTCATCTCTTCACTTCCTCTCCAACTCTTCAACTTCCTTTTTCTCTATACAAAAACTCTCTGCCTCTCTCTCATTCCTCATTCTTTCAAAATTTGATTCTCTCTTCCTCTCTCATCTTTTCCTAAACTCTCTTATCTTTTCCAATGGCACCTAAGTCCAAAATCAAGAAAACTTCTTATGTGATTTTTGGCAATGTGTCCAACCTCGCTCGTTGGAATAGGGCTACAAGACTAAATTAGTCTCGTCTACTAACCTACAGGCCATAAGATCATGTCTTGAAGGGTATAAGGGCTAGATTGGTGAGTTTTTCAAAATTTCCTCATTTTCAAATTTTGCTATAATCTTTCATTTTAATATTTTTTTAAGACTTGTAAATGCTTGGGTTTTGCTGTGGGATGGATTTAGATGAAAACCTGATGCCATAGGAAGGGTAGGAGCATGTTTAGGATAAGTGTTTTTATCAAAAGTTGGTTGGAAATATCAAAGAAAACTGTGTGTGTGTGTTTATGCGTGCACATGTATCAAGCCTACATGCCCAAATTAAACTCATGCGTACTCGTATTCCATTCATGTGTACATGTACTTTATTCATGCATACGTGTGCTCTATTCATGCTACGCATCCATGTTCTTCAGTTCATATGGACGCATGATTTAGCCTGCGCATATATGCAAATACCTTATGTATGCATATGTGGACTTGCATGTGCATGCTAGCACTTTGAAAGCCTTATTTTCATTATTTTGTCTCCTTCTTTACTTGTTTCCTTATCTGAATGTAATTCTCATGTTCTCCTTTCATCTTTCTTGTAGGCCCTGCCTCCGTTCTCGGGCAGGGGAAGCACTAAGCACATTGCTTCATGGTACAGGGTCTAAACTGACGACACGAGGGCCTTGGTATGTGCAACGAGCTTCGAGCCTATTCTTTGTCTACTGCTAGAGAGCCATGCTAGTACCATCTTGGTGCAGTCCTTGGTTGAAAGGTGGTGGGACACTACCCACACATTCCACATTGCTGATAGGGAGATGACAGCTATAGACACTGTATTTTGTATGCCCTAGATTAGCATGCTAGACCTCAAAAATTTTAAAAATATTAACTTTCTTCCATGGGACTACGAAACCATCTAGATTGACGTGGCGCAGCCCATTCGGGCATTGGAGCACTCAAAGTGCCATAGATTCAACTGTAGGTTGGTATTTTTGGGATAGGCCAGGGTAGTTGGTAAGATTCCTTATACTTGTAACTGCTTGATTGTTGATTAGTGGATTCTTGGGAGTAGTAACCTTAAAATCACCTGGTGGGGTTTTACCTTACGAGGTTTTCCCTATTTGTCAACAAATCAGCATGTCAAATTTATTTTCTGTTGCACTTAGTATTTTGGTGATTTTTTGGTGCCTTCTTGATTTGCATGCAAATTAATCTAATTAATCAACATGGGTAATTGAATAATTAACTGGGGTCAAGCTATCTTAACCCAACATATATCTAAGCATGAACATGGCAAGGAACACATAGGCATGTAGCTAAAAGGCATAAGCATAACATGACAAGCAGCCTAAAATCATGTGGATCTAAGAACAAACATGAAAAGTAGACATATCCTAGCCGAAGAAGGCTAGGCCAACAACATCAAAGCGATAAATCATGGCATAAGCAAGGAAAAATGCTATAAAAAACTATAAAGACATGCTAGGAAGCAAGAACATGCTAGGGAAAGCAATAAAACAAAAGGCTAAAAGCTATAAAAGAAAAGGGTGTGGATTGTAGCTAAAAGGCTACATCCACACCCTTAAACCTCAAATCCAAGGTATGGAACCAAGGAGAGGAAGATTGGGTGCAAGAACACTACCTTGAAGATTGTAGAGAAAATATGAGATTCTAAGGTGTTTGAAGGTGTTTTGATATGTTTTGATGTGTTTGGGAGAGAAGAGAGAGAGAATCTACGCAAAAATGCCTAGAAAATCCTTTTTTTTTTTTTTTTTGGGTGGCAAAATGAGAGGTCTGGGGGCATTTATAGTGAAAAAGTGATCTTTCAGCTGCTAGCACACCTTGTAGGACCGCCTTGCTGACGTTAGCAATTCTGGCCTTTTCTCTGTTAAACTTCGGACGCATATTTGAAGGCCTTTCCAAACTCAAATTGAGTTGATCTTGGTGTCTCTAGAAATTTCTGGATGTCTAGTTTCCAAAACACTAAAGAAATTGAAAATCCATTAGTTAGATCAAAAGGTATGGCTTTAGGAAGCGTGCTAAAATGCTTTTCATGGTTTTCTGGATATCTCAACCATTATAACTTTGATTTCGACCCATGAATAGTTGTTGGAAAGGGAATTTGATAATCTTTACAATGGCATTGGTCCCAACCCATTCTGATGGTCAGATTAAAAGTACGGTTTCTAGTGCCCTAGGAGTCAACCTCGAGTTAAACTTGGTTAAAGTTGACAAAAATCATCGAGTAGCTTAAGTTTGATGTAGAAACATGAAAAATATCATTTTGGGATGATTTTGACCCAACTTTGACTTTCGTTCAACCTAAGGTTAACCAAGGGCATTTTGGTCAATTTGGCCCAAATTGGCACTTCAAGTGCTCTGATACCCGAACTAGTTGCTCCACAGAAATCTAGATGTTTTCGTGACCCCATGGAGAAAAGATAATATTTTTGGAATTTTCGGGGTTTGGCACACAAATTGAGGGCGAATAAAATATGGTGTCTACAACTGCCCCTTTTTTATCTGACATCTTGAGTGCAATGAGTGGTGTCAAATAAAGAACGCGATTCCTCATTTTGTTGCCCCAAAATTGTGTGCGAAAACTATGTTGTTCATGGATCAAAACCGGTTTCACTTGACAAGGTTGAGTGGCTGTAGCTGATTCAAAAAAATTCTCTGATTTGGTCCTCAAAACTGGGCAAGAAACTTTGTTGTTTTTTTTTTTTTTTTTGGTTGTCAAAAGTCAACCGGTCATCATTGACCGTGTCAATGCTAACCGGTGGCCCTTGTAGGTGCGCCGGGCAAACCTGACGGCCCTTTAACGTGAGCCAAGCAGCCCAGGCCGTACAAAGCCCTATAAAGTGGTCCTGAGGCTTCATTTTGACCACTCTGACTTCATTTCTTTGAATTCTCACTTCTAAAAAGTTCTCTGGAGCAAGTCGCAGTCTAGCGGGTCCAACTTTTAGCTTCAGTCCACAACTTTAGTCCCTAGTTTTGCACTTGAGGTCAGTGTCCATTTTTTCTTTCTTTTTATTTTCTACAAATATGTTAGTAGCAAAGCAAGTAGGAAAGCATGCTAGCACTTATTTATTTTTACTATTTTTGCATATATGTTTCTTTTGTTTTTATCATTTATGCCATGATGATGTTGGAAAATATTTCTGTTCACATGTTTAAGTAGCATAGGAAAACTTGCATTTGTTGAATGCTATGAAAACACATGGAACACTAACAAAATTAAAAGAAAAGCTAGATAAATATGAGAGACTATGCATGATAACAGGGATGAAAATTGTTTAGAGGAATGAAAATGTGAAAACAAAGCAATTTTAAATTGAGAGTAGTTTTCAGAAAAAGTAGGATTAAATGATCATGGCTGAATTGAATTCAGGTGAGATTAAATGAACACGGTCGAATTGAATCTTGAAAAGATGGATAGGATTAAACAGGCATGGCCGACTTGAGATTAAACGAGCACAGTTGAATTGAATCTCGAAAAGATGGTAGGATTAAATGGTCATGACTAAATTGAATCCTCGTGAGGTTAAATAAGCACGGTCGAATTGAATCTCAAAAAGATGGGTCGGATTAAATGGGCATGGCCAAATTGAATCCTGAGAGAGAGGTATTTTGAAAACCTTGATATTTTGAGATAAAAAGAGATAGGATTAAACGAATGCGGTCAAATTGAAACCTGAGAGAGAGGTATTTTGAAAATCTTGATATTTTGAGATAAAAAAGAGATAGGATTAAATGAACGTGGTCGAATTGAATTTTGAGAGAAAGTTATTTTGAAAGTTCTTGACATTTTGAGGTAAAAATAGATAGGATTAAACGAACGCAGTCGAATTGAATCCTGAGAGAGAGGTATTTTGAAAATTCTTGACATTTTGAGGTAAAAAGGGATAGGATTAAACAAACGCGGTCAAATTGAATCCTGAAGGAGAGGTATTCTGAAAACCTTGATAGTTTTGAGAAAACATGACTTTTTGGCATGGACATGCGTGGCATGTGTTAGGTAGTAGGGTTAGACGTACTTACCTATTTACTTGCATTGCCAAGTGTTTTTGAGCTTACTAACCAATCTTGAATTTTCTTCTGCAGGTTATGTCTTGACAGACGAGATCCGGTAGTGCTTGCGGGAAGGCTCCCGCCATTGTTCCATCTTGAGCCGATTCGTCTAGTGGTGACGACGATACTATCTTGGCTAGTCTTCAAGTTGTGCGGACTTTTTAGAGGCGCTTTGATTGAGGTGGTGATGACCCTGTACCCTCTAGGGGCATACATATAGCACATCATACTAGGAGTCGATGTTCTGTGGAGACGGCTAATGCCTCGTCTCAGTCCCATATTGGTTTAGAAGGCAGTTATTCACAGTTCCCTCGGATTTAGGAGGGAGGAGGCCTAGGGGGCGAGGAGCTAGATAAAGAGCTCATGTTTGATGTAGATGTTGACTTGGAGGCCGACGATAGGGCTGGGCCAAGTCCAGGCACTCTAAGGTGCCGCAGTCGTAGACTGAGGTTTCTGCTTGGTTTGTCCAGGGCTGAGGCTTATATCGGATAGATCAATGACAATATAGCCGACACTTATCTTCAGCATGGTCTGAAGAGGCATCCTTTCACTCAGACTCGGAAGGCTCAGGTATGTTCCCTTTTTCTCTTTCATTTGTCAAATCTAAATGTGTAGATATGCATGCTAATTGGTAGCTTTTCTAATGTCGAGCGCAAGCTGCTGACAAGATTCGTGGTTAGGGAGCTTGGTCTTCATTCCTCCTTTGTCTATATAACCCTGAGACGAATGGGCGCTATCTCAATTTTTTGGTTAAGCAGGGCTTCGACGAGTTTCTGAGGATTCCTCCTTATTCTATGAGGCATACGATACCAAAGATTTTGGTGTAGTGATTCCATGTAGAGATTGGCACCTTTCATTTGAGTTGTGGGGAATATGCAGTCCTTCCACTCAACTGGACAGCTATTCTAGGCCTTAGATTTGGTGGGTATCTGATCCCGACCGATCCTATAGATTTTGCTACTGCGAGTGAGCTCTTAGGCATTCGCTATCCCCTTACTCCAACAAGGCGACAGTACTTTGGTTCTACCAATGAGCCTCAGATTCACATGGAGTGGCTGAAGATGAACATACCTTGGGAGGTAAAGCCAGATGACATTGCTGTCAGACTTTTCTTTTTCTACTTCATCGGTAATTGCTTGTTCGGCAACAACCGGTTGATGCTGACTTGCAAGCTGTTGGGAGCTATGAAGGTAGTGTTAGACGGTTCTTCTTCTCAAATAGTTCTTCTTCTCTTATGGATTCTCCATCGTTTTCCTTAGGCAAGCTTCGTGATGTGGCTTTAGGAGCCTCGAGGGTTGCTGACAGATCTTGACATGGTGGGCATACGAGTATATCCTAGCCCTGTGCCCACAATATTCTTCAGAGGTTTATCCTAAGGCATATGCTTGGTCTTTCTGCAAGATCACGAGAGTTGTTTAGACACAGCCATCCATTTTTGGCGTTGCGTTGGATTGTGTCACCTGGGGTGAGATACTCAACCGTCCCTTTAATAAGTGGTTGTTAGCTAGGCGAGAGGTCACCCAAGCTTTAGTTGAGTCACAGGCGTGGCGCTGGTTCTAGGCTTTGTCGAGCTGGAAGCTTTTCTTGGCTAAGAGGACCTATCATTAGGTTACGTCAGTCTTTAGAGTTCCTAGGGACCCTCAGCTTTCGTGATCCGAGGTGAGTTTGGATGATCCTGACTATACGACAAGCTCTTTTGATGGTTTCATCACAGTAGACACTGATTACTTCACTTGGTTCCTACAGTCCTTGGCCGGACCCATTATGGATGATTACCCTATGAGTGGGGTTAGAGTGCTTGGTGGCATAGCACGTGCTTGTCAGGCTTCCGAGGCCTACTTAAGATTGCATGTAGATACCTTATAGGCTAGGGTGAAAGATCTTGAGGCTGTTACTACTGCTAGAAAGGGGTATATACAGGAGGAGGTTGCTAGGTCGCTTGCTCGAGAGAGGGACCTATGGCAGAGAGAGAGGGAGGTCCATACTGTTGCCACAGAGAGAGAGAGAGAGAGAGGGATCAACTTCAAGTTGAGATCAGCCTGCTTCGTGGATACATCAGCATTCTTATTGGTGAGATGAGGGGACATAGGATTCCTATTCCTTTTGCACCTCATATTCCTAATAGAGATCCTTCTATTCACCGACATGAGTCCAAGTACATGCCTGCTCCTTCCAAACCAGCCGGTAGTTGGGGATATGCCCTCTTAGATGATTGGGCTTAGGGCCCTGTCCCAGGATATGTCCTAGGTTGTCTAGTAGATTGAGTCGGTCCTTCTACAGGTCCAATTGTGGGTGATGATGCCGATGACGGCAATGCTGGGTGCTTTTCTGATGATGTCGTTAGAGATGATAACTTCCCCTAGGCCAACCATGTATTGTTGTACCATGATGTAGCCCCTACGCGGGCATGTTTTTCTCATTTTTCTTGTATTTCGTACACATTGCCCCTTGGTGGGCCAAACTTGTATATCTTAGACTGCCTCTTGGTAGGCTTGGACTGTATGTTTTATATTACCTCTTGGTAGGCTCAAGACATGTATGTATTATATTACCTGATAATGGACCTTGATGTATGATATTGCCCCTCGGTAGGCTCCTGATATATGAACATTGCCTCTTGATAGGTCTTAAATGTATGTTTCTGGGTTTCGCCTGTTGGTAGGCTCACGATGTGTGATGAATGTTGCCTTTTGGTAGGTCTTACATGTATGTTTCTAGATATCGCCTATTGGTAAGCTCTTGATGCATGATGAACATTGCCTCTTGGTAGGTCTTACATGTATATTCCAAGATATCGCCTATTGGTAGGCTCCTGATGTATGATTAACACTACCTCTTGGTAGGTCTTACATGTATGTTTCTAGATATCGCCTGTTGGTAGGCTCTTGATGTAGGATTCAACATTCCTCTTGGTAGGTCTTATATGTATGTTTTTGGATATTGCCTGTTGGTAGGCTCTTGATGTAGATTCGACATTGCCTTTCGGTAGGTTTTACATGTATGTTTCTGGATTTCGCCTGTTGGTAGGCTCTCGATGTGTGATGAACATTGCCTTTTAGTAGGTCTTACACGTATGTTTCTAAATATCGCTTGCTGGTAGGCTCTTGATGTATAATTAACACTACCTCTTGGTAGGTCTTACATGTATGTCTCTAGATATTGCCTATTGGTAGGCTCCTGATGTATGATTCGACATTGCCTCTCGGTAGGTCTTACATGTATTTTTTTGGATATCGCCTGTTGGTAGGCCCTCAATGTGTGATGAACGTTGCCTTTTAGTAGGTCTTACATGTATGTTTATGGATATTGCCGGTTGGTAAGCTCCTAATGTATGATTAACACTTCCTCTTAGTAGGTCTTACCTGTATGTTTCTAGATATCACATGTTGGTAGGCTCTTGATGTATAATTTGACATTGCCTCTTGGTAGGTCTTACATGAATGTATGCTAGTAACACTTTAGCATTCAAGAGCCGATTGCACCACTGTGGTCACTTTACATCACATCGTATTGTCACAGGTTTACCGATGAAATCTGATGTTGATCTACCCACTGAGGGACATGGAGAGAGGAAAGAATGCATAAAATAAAACTGCCCCAATGTAGGTTTTATACGAATCTTATCATGAGAGGAAAGGTTCCTAGTGGGATGGACCTATTCTTAAGCATATTGACTAGCAGAAAGTGGGTTGAACCACGTAAAATAAACTACCCCACTGTAGGGTTTTACGTGGTTCTAAAATGATCAACTGACTTGAAGCGGGATTAGAATCGCATTGGATGATATGGGTTCCTTGACAACTTTATAGATGATTGTAGGGGGTTGGGCTCGAAAAGCATGTGCTAGCCTATCCTACTAGAGCCTAAAGTAAGGCCCATTAGAAAAGCTAAGCATGGTTTGTGTGGAGGAGGTTAGCTTTGGGCCCTATCACAGTAGGCCCAGTGTAGAAGCTAGAATGACGGGTCAAAGGAACGATCACCCTAGGAAGTCTTTAGTTGGTCGGTTTAACACTGACTAGTGATGAGGAAAATCAGAATAAGATGTGAACATGGTGGGGTTAATAACAGGATTGATAGTGCCATTGGGAAATTCACTGCCGAACATTATTTGACATCTGGAATAATTTCCAAGAGAATCCTCTGAAGTTGTGAGGATTCCTTGGGATTTTGATGGATGTGGGAATACATGTGAGATGGGAAAGTAATGATGATAACCCCACTAATGAGAGACTATAAAAAGGGGAGAAGCGTTAACATAAAGGGGGTTGGAAAAAGGGGGAAGTGAGAGATTGAGAGGGAAACATAGGGAAACAAGATGGGAGTATTGGTAGTAAGATTTAGCTGAGACAAACCAGGCGAAGTTTGGGGCCCAATCTGTAGGATCGAGATATAGCTCAAATATAAATTAATTGGGGCCCAAATACTACTACTGAAAGATTTTTTGGTGACCATAATGATCATGGATTTCCTTAGTGGGATTTTGGACTTGTTGTGCAGTGGAATGCACTGATTGTCTTCGGTTTTCAAATAAATCAACCGATGCTTAGAGAAAAGTTTCTTTGAGGAATTGATCATTTTGATCTTCATACCATGCCGAATGGATTGCTATTAGTGATCATCCCATTACATGTCTTGGCGACAGGGGTTGAACTGACCCCTGAACCAGGTGAACCAGGTTTTGAAAATGAGGTTCAAGACATTCCGAAATGCTAGACAAAGATCAACTGCCTCAGTGTAGGCTTTGTGTGGCCTCAGTTGTGTGAAAAAATCTTTTAAAGGACAATTTGTTGCTGAACTTGCCACGCACCACTGTTAGTGCAAAGATTGAGGGAATCTTTGCTCTTGAGTTATTCAAAATTGATCCCCACCTTCCGGCTGACTTATTGAGGGATTATGCATTAGAGTTTGAGGTTAGAGTTGAGAGCACTCTTAAGGACCTAAGGGAATGCCTAGCAGAGGCTATCTAGGACAGAGATTGCTAGAGGGAGCTTCTTGATGCCACGGTGAAGGACTATGATGAGATGGGGGAGAGCCTATGAGGCTGAGCTTGCCACCCTCAAAGTAGAGCTTGAGCAAAGGAGTTGGCTCCTTCGACCATAGAGGTAGAGTGTATTCAGCTGAAATCCCAAGTCACTAGCTTGGAGAGTAAGCTGGCAAATCTTACTTAAAGATTCACTGTCTTAGGCCAAACAAGTGATGAGGAGAGGGCCATAGTGGATGCCAATGATGCTAAGGCAAGCAACAGGGCTGATCATTTAGCACTAAGGCTATTGGAGGCTAGGTTCTTCATTCATTCCACTTTAAGTTTAGAGTATGGGCCAGCTGATGAACCTAGTGAGCCACAGTTGGCTTTTCGTCGCCTTTAGGCTGAGGGAGCCGAGAAGGAGGAGGCATTAAGATTCGCTACTGTAGAGGTTGGCACTTTGCAGGCTTTTCTTAATACAGAGAGGCAAGGTTGCACCTCGAGTCCCAGTATGGAGAGGGAACTAATTGGTCTTCAACATTCATATGGTCAACTTAGGGGGATTGCCAGAGATCTGGGCTTTGATGCAGCACGGTTGCTTCATACCCATTCTTCGGATGATCCAATTCTTCACATCGACTTCAAGGTTCTATGCAGAGCGGTATCAGACCATTTGGGCCACGTTTGACTTGCTGGAGTCTTTTCTATTTCTTTTCATTTCTACATATGAGCTATGTAGTTAGTATTTCACCATGTATGGAAAGGTCTGTCGTAAATTGCTAGGCAATTGCATATAGCCTTCTACTTTTGGTTTTTTAAAGCATAGTCTAGTTTGTAAGGCATGCTCAAAAATGGAAAACAAGTGGAAACAGAGATGTTTTTGCGTATATTGATTATCAGGAGATATTTATCTATGAGAAAGGCACAAAACTGGCATGTTTAATGAATATGTGTGCAAATGCTTTTTTTTTTTTTGAAAGCTGTGTGCAAATGCTTTGAAAATGCAAGATCATACAAATAAAATGGTAAATGTAAGTCTATGCATATCAATATCTCAGGTTTCAAAGGATACATCCTGTTCTAGAAGGATCTTTTTCTTTCCCATTGGGGTACATCTTTTGTCGGCATGAGCCGTAAAATCTTTGAATAAAACCATTGTTGGCCATGCATGTTGCAAACATAGAAAAACCCAAGAGGGTGCATTCTTTCTTCCATTGATCTTCATCATAAACCCAAGCAAATTAAACTAACTGGTTTTTCTTTTAAAATGTTACCGGCCCAAGGTGGCTGCCTACGTACCTCTACTGGGAAGGATCAGGTCATCACATAGTTCAACTAACATTTTTGATTCCTTAACTTTTTCCCAGACCTCCCTTTCAGGTTTTCAATCTAGCAAGCTCTCTCACGCTCTTTCTTTTGCTCTCCTTTTGCATGAACTGCCCTTTCGGGTTTTTAGCCTACCTTTTCTTATGTTTTGTATTTTTTTTCTCTTTTGATTTTTTGTTCAATCTACCTTTTGATTTTGATTTTTTTTTTTTTTTTGAATGTAGAAAAAGAGGTTCTACTTGGAAGTTCCCTCATGCAAAGTACTATATGACAACATCATAATTGGTGGACATATTGAAGTTGTGCCCATCCATGTCGGCTAAGATCAAGGCTCCTCTGGAGAAGGCCTCCTTCACGACATATGGGCCCTCGTAGCTCAGGGAAAACTTTCCTTTGTGATCAGGCATGGCCTGTTTGTGCTTCTTCAAGACTAGATTGCCTTTTTCAAAGACTCTAGGTCTAACTTTCTTGTTGAACACTTGCTCGACGCAATTTTGGTACAATTGTCGATGGCACATTGTAGTCATGCGCTTCTCGTCTATCTTGTTCAATTACTCACATCGGGAATTGTCCCATTCATCTTCTGACAGCTCTGACTGTGATAAAATTCTAAGAGATAGGATTTTTACCTCTGCGGGGAGGACAGCTTCCATGCCGTAGAGTAAGGAATACGGGGTTGCACCCATGAAAGTACAAACAGAAGTGCGATAAGTGCACAAGGCAAATGGAAAGAACTTTTGCCAATCCTTATAGGTGTTTTTCATCTTCACGAAGATCTTCTTTATGTTCTTGTTGGCAGCTTCTATTGCACCATTCATCTGAGGACGGTAAGGAATCGAATTCCGATGTTCGATCTTGAACTATTGGCAAAGTTGCTCAGTCATTTTCCGATTTAGGTTCTTCCCATTATCTGTAATGAGTTCTCTTGGTACGCCGTAGCAGCAAATGATGTTCTGTTTCAAGAATCAGGCCACCACAGCTTGGGTGACGCTTTTGTAAGAAGCGGCTTCCACTCACTTAGTGAAGTAATCAATGGCTACCAAGATTTACTTATGCCCATTGGAGGCTTTCGGATTCACGAGTCCGATGTCGTCCATTCCCCAAGTTGAAAATGGCCATGGCGCTACTAGAGAGTTCAAGGGTTGGGGAGGAACATTCTTTCTATTATGATAGACTTGGCAACAGTGGCACGTCCTTACTTGCTTGATGCAATCACTTTTTGTGGTGAGCCAATAGTAGCTGACTCTCATGATTTTTCGGGCAAATAGGGGTCTACTAGCATGTGCTCCAAACAAGCCTTCATGCATCTCTTCCATTAAATGGTTAGGCTCGAGGGCATCTATGCATCGAAGCAAGGTTGTATCGTGGTTCCTTTTGTACAGGACTTCCCCACTCGAAAAGAATTGGCACGCTATGCGCTTGGTGAATTTCTTTGCATTGTTTGTGGCCCATGGTGGGTATTCACTATCTTTGATATAAGCCTTGATATAATGGTACTATGGCTCCCCGTCGACTTCAGCTTTGATGTTCATGCATTCCTTGATGTTCATGCAGTAGGCCGGCATGCCGCAGATCTCTATGCGTAATCGTCACATGTCATCTCCTTTTGCCAACTTAACCATGCTAGCCAAGGTGGCTAAAGCATCTGCGAACTGGTTGTGTGCTCGGGGAAAATAAGCATATGTGATGTTCCAGAACTTTGGAACTAAGCAGCTGACACATTTCTAATATGGAATCAATTTGGTGTCTCGGGCTTGCCACTTCCCCTTTATTTACGAGATGACTAACAAGGAATCGCCAAAGACACTTTGATCGTTAGCGCCAAACTCTAAGGCAACTTGCAGGCCTACTATGCATGCCTTGTACTCTATGACATTGTTGGTGCAATCAAAATTCAGCTTGACAGAAACAGGGATTTGCTGGCCCTTCAGGGATACTATAATTGCTCCCACTCCATTCCAAGTGCTATTGGCAGCTCCATCAAAATAAAACTTCCAGCACCATGGTTCTACATTGTTTGGTTCTGGCTCTATTTCCAAAACATCCTCATTTGGGAAGAGGGATTCTAAGAAATCTAGATCATTTAATGACTGGTCTGCTAGGTAGTTGGCTATGGCTTGGCCCTTGAAGGCCTTTCGCGTTACAAACACAATATCAAACTCAGATAGCAACATCTGCAAATGGGAGATCTTCCCTGTAAAGGCCGGCTTTTCAAAGATGTACTTGATAAGGTCCATGAGGGAAATCAACCATGTGGTGAAGTAGAGCATGTACTACCGCAACTTTTGTGAGGCCCATGCTAGGGCGCAACATGTCTTCTCAATGGCAATGTAGTTGATCTCACAACTAGTGATACTTAGGTAGTAAATCGCATTTCTTTTTGAATGGGTTCATTTAGTTGGCCTAACATGCAACCTATGGATGCTTCTTGCACCGCTAGATAGAGAATTAACGAATGTCCCGGTGTTGGGGGGAACTAGAATAGAAAGGTTCAACAGATACTGCTTAATCTTGTCAAAGGCCGCTTGACACTCATCTGTCCATTCTATCTTCGTGTCCTTCTTCAAGAGCTTGAACAGGGGACCGCATGTGGGAATCAACTATGCTATGAAGTAGCTTATGTAATTGATCCTTCCTAAGAAGCTTCAAACTTGTTTCTTAGTTTTCGACACAGGCACGTCCCTGTAGGCCTGGACTTTTGCTGGGTCCACTTCAATTCCTCTTTGGCTGACAATGAAGCTGAGCAATTTCCCTAAATTGGCTCTGAAGATGCATTTGTTAGGGTTAAGCCTTAACCTATACTTGACAAGGCACTTGAATAGCTTTCTCAAATCTATCAAATGATCTCTAGGAGTGCGTGACTTGGCAATCATATCATCCACATAGACTTCGATCTCCTTATGCATCATATCATGGAACAGGGTTATCATGGCTCGCTGGTAGGTCGCCCTAGCATTCTTCAAGCCAAATGGCATGACATCGTATGTGTAAGTTCCCTAATGAGTGATGAATGCTGTTTTGGCTTTGTCTTCTTTAGCCATGTTGATCTGATTATAACTCGAGAACCCATCCATAAAGAAGAAGAACATGTTGGTTGTGGTGTTATCTGAAAGTTCAAAAATGGTATACAACACGTTTGAATGTTTGGACCCCAAATACAAAAATACCAGTTCAAGCTTTATATCAAATAAATAATGTGCGAAACATGATATCAAGCTAATAACAGAATTGATAACTAATCTAAGCCAAATATAAACACATCCACAGCAGTAAATATAAGGCAAAGATAAAGGGAAGGAAGATGCAAACACATAGACAACACACGATGTGTTATCGAAGAGGAAACCGAAGCCCTCAGCGTAAAACCTCTCCGCCGCCCTCCAAGCGGTCAAATAATCCACTAGAAAATGTAGTTGGGATACATGAACAGCAATAGACCCTCCAAGCCTAATCTACCCAGGTACCTAAGCCCTCCAAGCTTCTTGCTTCAACGAGGTTGCGCCGAATCTTTTTCTTTTCTAGCTTACCGGATTCTGCTACTAGACCATAGCATCAACCAATGTAGATTGGTTCCTTCTTAACTGCTTCCCAACAGTACCAAATAGACCTTCTCACAGACGTGGGTGTGGTGAGATAAGGATTTGGCTAAAGGCCTCTCAAGGGCATGACAATGGAGAGGAAGAGAGTAGAGGAATTTGTAGAGTCTCTAAGGTTAAGATTGTGGATGAATCAATCTTATATTTCTCTAGGGTTTCTCTCACAAAATTATCTCTGGAAGCTTTCTCAATATGATGGGTTTAAGGGTATATATATAGTAGGGTGAGAAGGGAATGCAAAACGTCAGTTTTTGCCAAACAAGGCATTTTGGCGACTTGGCCTCGTGACTGGGTCAAGCCGCGAGTTCAAGCCGCGACCCAACGGCCTAGCCAGCCTGAGACTTTTGTTCTGTAGCGTGACAGCTGGCGCGACCCTTCAGCTTCCCTGTGTGCATCTCACGTGCCTGCGTTTGGCGGCTTGCCAGTCGCGATCCACTCGCGAGCCCTAGCTGCGAAGCTTTGTTTTTCTTGCACACTCTTGAGCTTTTCTTCACATCTTCTCACACACTACCCTTACAATTTTCCCACCTAAATACAGGGTTACTAAGTGCTAAATTACAAGCAAATTGGCACGGAATAAAGCCAACAAGATGGTTGATTAAATTCAACCTTACATTATCAATTAGTTGTATCGATATATGGCAAGGCAAAATTATCCTTCGGGTTGGCTCGATTAAAATCTCTATAATCGACGCACATGCATACTTTCCCATCTTTCTTTGGCATGGGAACAATGTTGGCAACCTAATCAAAGTAGGCTATGGCAGTAAGAAAACTGGCTTCCAATTGCTTTTCTACTTCTTCTTTGATCTTCAGGATAATCTCTGACTTTATACTTCGAAGGGCTTGCTGCATTGGGGGGCATTCAGATTTAACTGGAATCCTGTGGATGACGATCTCGGTATCTAGTCCTGGCATATCTTGATAAGACCAGGCAAAGATTTCCTTGAATTCCTTCAATAGAGCTATGAGCTCCTCTTTCATGTCTTTGGGAAAGTTTACCTTGATCTAGACGGGTTTTTCTATTTCACCTTTATCGGCTAGGTTTATCACCTTTGTCTCTTCTATATTGGGCTTGGATTCTTCGCTTTTTATGTTTAGAGCTTCTAGGATGTCTCGACGTAAGTTCAGGATCTCTTTCATTCCTTCAACATCATGATCCAACTCTATGGTCTCATTCACATCATCTACATCTTTGTTATGGCAATGGGACGATGTACCCACTTGGGAATCAGAATAGATCCAATAGAGCAGAACATATACAAAGAAATATAAGATAATTTGCACACACATATTCATAGGAAAGCAGGTAAAGAGAGATGTAAGAATTTTCTGAATAATACACTGAATATTTCATTAGTGGATTATGGGTAGGGGGAAAACAAAGTTCATGCCTGATAATGATAAAAAAGAAATGCCTTTTTTTTTTTTTTCTCTAGGAAAACAAACTATTGAAATGAATAGGGAAAACAAATAAAGCAGGAAATAACATAAGCATGCAAAACAAACTAGATATGCTATTCCAACCCTCTTGGGTGATTGGGAGGAACGATAAGGAACCAAATTTCGATGTTTGATCTTGAACTGTTGGCAAAGTTGCTCAATCATTTTCCCATTTAGGTTTTTCCCATTATCTGTAATGAGTTCTCTTGGTACGCCGTAGCAGCAAATGATGTTCTGTTTCAAGAATCAGGCCACCACAGCTTGGGTGATGCTTTTGTAGGAAGTGGCTTCCACCCACTTGGTGAAGTAATCATTGGCCACCAAGATATACTTAATGCCGAATCGCTTGATGATGGAATACTTCTTACTCAGCTAGTGTAAACACAAAGCAAGGCTCGATGGTCCAAAGGCCTACTGTCTCGCCTGGCATCCCTGGTTGGATAGTAGATGTCAGATTATCTTCAGGAGATAAGACAGCGTTCATGGAGAACTCTTCAGGATAGAGCCAAATAATGCAAGCTAGATCAGGCTCTTCATCTTCCAATTCCTTGAAAGGTTTTGGCATAATGACCTTGGCTGGAGCCAGAAAAGTAGTTCTGATATGGGGAATAAACATCCTTGTAGTGTCGCACTTCCTTTTCTTGCCCTTAGAAGCTTTGAAAGAGTTCTTCATGAGTAGATTTGTATCCCAAACTGAATCTTCCTTTGTTATCTAAGATATCAATGAGATTAGGGCCTATGGGCATTTATAGTGAAAAAGTGACCTTTCAGCTGCTAGTGCACCTTGCAGGGCCGCCGACCACCTTGTTAACGTCAGCAATTTTGGCGTTTTCTTGGTTAAACTTCAGACATGTATTTGAAGGCCTTCCCGAACTCGGATTAAGCTGATCTTGGTGTCTCTGGAAAGCTCTAGATGTTTAGTTTTGAGAACACTAGGGAAATTGAAAATCCAATGGTCGGGTCAAAATTTATGGCCTTTAGAAGCATGTTGATGCACTTTTCACATTTTTCTGGATATCTTAATCGTTTGAACTCCAATTTCGACCCATGAATAGTCGTTGGAAAGAGAATTTAATAATCTTCGTAATAGCACTGGTCCTAACCTTTTCTGATGATAAAATCAAAATTAGGGTTTCTAGTGCTCCCTAGAGTCAACCTCGAGTCAAACTTGGTCAAAGTTGACGAAAATCACCGACTAACTCGAGTTTGATGTAGAAAAATGAAAAATATAATTTTGGGATGATTTTGACCAGATTTTGACTTTCGGTCAACCCAAGGTTGACCAAGGGTATTTTGGTCAATTTGGCCTGAAATGGCACTTAAAGTGCTCCGATGCCCGAACAAGTTGCGCCACTTCGATTTAGATGTTTCTATGGCCCCATAAAGATAAGATAATATTTTTAGAATTTTTAGGGCCTGACATGCAAATCGAAGGCGGACAAAATACAATGTTTACATTAAGGGAATGAGGGGGATGAGAAATCTAGTATCCTCTCTTCCATTGTAGAGATAGCATTCACATTCCCTTCTAGATGAGAAGGCATGGGATTGGTGATGACATTCAGCCTGGTCATGTTGTCAAACTGTATTAGCTTGTTATCAATGAGATCTTGGATTAGATATCTCAATTGCACACGCTCTTCTAAGGTATGCCCTTCGGCCCTGAAATGGTGCTCACATTTCTTAAATGAATCAAAACCGGGAGGAGGATTGTCTCTAGGTTTCGCAGATAGTGGAGTCACTAGCTTCTTCTTCAACAAATAGGCATAGAGCTTTGCCATGGGCAAGGGTAATAGAGAGAATTTCCCTGGTTCCCCCTTGGGATACTGGGGTTGATCAAGCTTTCCTCTCTGATTAAATGTTCGGTGAGGTGCCTGGGCTGGCTGAACTTGTTGTTGATAGGGCTAAGCAATCGGAGTTGTATATGTAGAAGTGACACCCTTTAGTCCTTCAGGTGTTTTTTCAATCTTGTGAACATCAACTTCCTTTCCTTTACGGCCGGTTGCCTTTTTCACCTGCTGTTTTATCATAGAATTCAAGGCCTTAGGGTTGACTATTTTCTTGCTCCTAATACTCTCATCAACACGCTCCCTAATAAGAATCAGGCTTGCGAAGTGAGTGACTTGGGCACTGATCATCTTCTCATAGTATAAAGGTTTAAGGTTATCGATGAATCACTTGATCATTGCATCTTCCATCATGGGAGGAAGCACTCGCGCAGCAACTCACGCCACCTTTAGGCATACTCGCGGAAATATTCCCCACTTTTTTTTTCTCTCCTCTTAAGAACTGTGCAGCCAGGAGCTATCTCACTATTGAACCAGTAATACTCCAAAAATGCATTGTCCATCTCTCTCCAGCAGGAAGTATTTTCTAATCTCACATACCATGTGGCTGAAGGGCCGGTCAAGTTATCAGGGAAAATCTGGCAGAGCAAAGGATGATTGGCTCCATAGGGTGCCATCTTCCTACAAAACTTACGTAAATGGGCACAAGAATCTCTAGTGCCATCATACTTGACAAACTTAGGTGACTTGAACATAGGTGGCATAATAACTTGAGAGAAATTGGTTAAGCTATCCAAATCGACATTTCCATAAGCACCAGAGCCCTCTATGATACGAATTTTCTCAGTTAGGGTCTCCATTTGACTTTTGACCTGACCGTAGCTAGACTTTGCAGTCTTATCCTTATGAGGATTCAATTCATGGTCACCCCCTTGTGGGATGAATGGTGGTGTGGTTTGGCCTTGATTTGGTTCCGGCGGCAGACCCCCAGAGTAGGACCAGACGGATCAAGGGAGGACTTTTCAGCTACTTTTGTCCACCCATAGACCCAGAAATGCCTACAAGTCGGCGTCCAGTAACTATCTAATGTATATGCATCCAGCATTCGCCTTCAACGCTGAGTCCAAGTTCGACCCGATATAAAGGGTGACTTCATACATTTTGAAATGAAATGGGAAAGACTTTCTAAGCATAACATATATATGAACAGATAAAGGTGTAGTAGAAATTAAATCTACTACCCTAGGTTTGCACATGTGAAGGAAAGCTGTAAAGCATGCTTAGGAAAGCAGGAAAGCTTCACACATATGAAAATACCTCAAAGCCAATTTTTGGAAAACCATTTGAAAAAACATTTTTTGAAAATACTTTTTGAGTTTTGAAAATAGTTTACTAAGGATATAGTAAAAGCATTTTTCAAAAAGAAAGCCCTAAAGGCTAATGCCAATTTCAACGTTTTTGAAAGCCAATGTCCAAAGATTAAGATTTTATCAAAAGCTCTAAAGGCTAAACTCTCTAAATGTCCCCAATGGAGTTGCCAGTCTGTTGATGCCTCGTGGTGGTTCGACCACCCGTCGCAGCGGCGCTCGACGCGTGACCGCGGGAGCTGTGTGCCCGAGAGCTTAAGTTCTGTGGAGGAGGGTTATACCTCTAGTGTGTGATTGGAAAATGAGTCAATTTTAATTTTGTTACCAAAGGTAAGTGAAGTCACCACCAATCATTGGGTTTTTTCTAAGGTGTGATTGGTCACCTGACTCTATTTGATTTTATTACCAATCCTAGGCTAACAAAAAAGTCATTTTTCCTAATCTAATCTAATATGGATGGATATAAAATCTTGATTCTTGAGTTCGAAAGTCTAGTTACATGTGAGGAAGGTGTTAAGCACCCAACAACACTTATCTGTAGATAGTCTTTTGTTTTGGTAAAATCTTAATTTAAGGACATTGGCAATTAAAAATCAAGCTATTGGCATTAGCTTTCGAGGCTTTAATCGAATTAGGCTTTGAGGTTTGGTTTCGAAAAGGGTATGGTCTTGATGGATGCTTCCCTAGTGTGAGGCGAAGCATTGCTAGATTTTCGCCATGAAAATAAGGCGAAATGCTGCCGGATTTTCATTGTGGAAATTTGGCACTAATTCCAAACACACTAGGTAAGCCTCAATCAAGACCACACCATTTCCAAAACCAAAACACAAAGCCTAATTCAATTAAAGCCCTGAAAGCTAATGCCAATAGCATGATTTTTAATTGCCAATGTCCTTCAATTAAGATTTTACCAAAACAAAGGACTATCTACGGACAGGCATTGTGGCGTGTTTAACACCTTCCTCACATGTAACTAGACTTCCAAACTCGAGAATCAAGATTTTTTATCCATCTGTATTAGATTAGGAAAAACAATTTTTTTCTTAGCCTAGGATTGGTAATGAAATAAAAAAGAATCAAGTGACCAAACATAGCTTAGAAAAAACCCAATGATGGTGGTGACTTCACATAGCTTTGGTAACCCAATTAAAATTGACTCATTTTCCATTCACACACTAGAGGTATAACCCTCCTCCACAATACCCGAGCTCTCGGGCCTGTAGCTCTCGAAGGCGCGCGTTGAGCATCGCTACAATGGTTGGTCGAATCGGCCTTAGGCATCGACACCTGTCCTAGCCTTCTTTGGACAAGGGCCATGTTCTGGATGAGGCATGTATCCAACCTCCACCCGTTTAGCTTTCGTCTTCCGCTTATCAATGATTGCATCTTCAGCATTCATGAAACTTTGTGCTAAGTGTAGTAATTCTGCCATCATCTAAGGCTCTCGATCAAACATTTAGTGAATGAACAAGTCTGAAGTAACTCCATTTTGGAAGGCCATTAGGAGAACGTTGTTGTCTACCTCTCCCACTAGTAAAGCTTCCTTGTTGAAATGGTTGATAAAAGACTGTAGGCTTTCATTCTCCCCCTACTTTATCTGCAACAAGTTGAACAATGGACGCTCATGTCTTTGGCTTCCAATGAAGTTGTTGATGAGCAACTTGCTCAACTCCTGAAACGAAGGTATAGTATTTGGAGGTAGCTTATTGAACCATATTCTGGTTAAGCCTTTCAATGTTGTGGGAAAAGCTCTGCACATGATCTCGTCTAGAATCCCTTGGAGATACATAGTTGTCTTGAATGTAGCAACGTGATCATAGGGATCCCGTGACCCATCATATGAGTCTAGCTGAGGCATCCTAAACTTATGAGGTAAGGGATGAAATGTAATTGATGCAATGAAGGGGGAATCAGTTTTGTGGATGGTCATCTATGTCTGTTCTTCCTATCATGGAGTCCCTCATCTTTCTCATGGCTATCTTCATCAAGTCCATTTCTCTCTCCAAGTTTAGTACTCTCTGGGTTATTATTCCCCTTGATTGGTCTTCTCTTTCGATGCTGCTTTCTACCCTCCTATCCTCTACCCTTGTCTTGATTCTTCCTAGTCTGCATGTTAATAGCAACAATGCTTTTTCTTGTGGACTTTTTTGGCTAAGTCTTGGTTTCGTTGTGTCAGTTCTACAACCGCAACCAGCATGGACTACAACTACTATTGTATGGAAGCTAGTGGAGGATCAGTGATTAGGGTGGCTAGAGGTGTCTCCAATTTCTGGATTTTCTAGATTGGTGGCCATCAACCTACTCCAGACCATACAGCCTTTTGTCTTAGAGAGCAAAATGACTATCACGATTTATTCCCACAGACGGCATCAACTAATAAGGTATGATATCAGTAGGGCATATGCTCCAAAAATGATGGTGGATCAACAACTTGAAAAGAGAAAGAAAGACTATCAGAGTGGATCGGTGTGGTGTTGGTCAAGGATCCTCCAATGGCTAAATTAGTATCTCTCTTAAGGACTCAAGTTTTAGAAGTAGAAGAATAGTTATGCATACCTTTGCTTGGTGAGGTTTGGTCCCTTTTATAGAAAGTTTGGAGTTTATCTACTTGTTAAGTGCCACTACCATCGAGGGAGATGTGTGGACATAGTGGAGAGAGTGTAGCGAATTTTGAGGAATTCACCCCACGTTTCTAAATAGTTGATCAAGGTGTAACGGTCTCTGGTTTGTAGGAATCATCTTAGAATTTACTAAGTGTTTGTCTGTCGTCTATAAGCTCTTGTATTTAGATGACCTATTTTCTTCTCGGATGAACTCGTCTTTTCCTTCTGGAACTTCCTCTTTGTTCTCTCTCTTGACAATGATTTTCCAACCTCTTCCCTTCTTTGGACAAACTTTATTCTTTTGGATGACTCTTATGGATGATAGTTCACTTTTAGTTACATCAAAAAGTATCCTATCGAACATGAAGATTCATTTTTAGTATATATTTTATTAAAATTGTAAACCTAAAGGCCCCAAACATAAAAATGCCAAAACTCAAATCTCAATTTTATATTATTGCTGTAAGTCTATGGATTACGTTCCCGCCAAAATAATAATTGTTAATGACTTAATTCTTTAAAAAAAATGCTAAAATTATTACAACTTTGACTTAAAAAAACTCACAATATGATAAAAAAAATGATTTAAAAAAGTTACATTTCAACAAGACAATAAATAAGAGTTTGAATTACTCTTTAAGTACTGTTAGGGGTATTATAAATTGTTTCACTAAATTAGCTTACAAATTAATCTATCACCTATCACAAAGAGGTAATTTAAATATTTATTTATGAGGTGGTTGAAGCCCATTAATCACATCTATTATTGTATCAATTTGTAAATTTTAGGGTAAATTGCAAATTACACCCCTGAAGTTTGGGGTTGATTGGATTTTATATTCCAAAATTTCAGAAACTTGATTTTACACCCTGAAGTTTGGTTCTGTTAGCATTTCACCCCCACAGTTAATTTCCACTGTTAAGTGACAAATCATCATGCTGAAGTGTTTTATTTTTTCCAAATTAGTCCCAAAACTACATCGTTTCAGTGATGACCAAGTGAAGAGCTAACACAATCAAAACTACGAAGTTTCAAGCCTAAACCTTGTTTGTTTGTTTGGATTTTTTTTTTTTGGGAGAAAGTTTCAGGCCTAAACTTTTTTTTTTTTTTTTTTGAGAGAATATTAGGCCTAAACCTAAAACACATTACTTTGACTTAAACGACAGTGTTTAAATAAAAAAACAGAAACCATTCCCCACCAACAATGCAGCAATGGTTACTCTAATACTAATACGAATTGGCAACCCACCAACTTCTCTAACATTCTAATTGACTCCTTTCAGAAGTCCCTTGTTGTCTCTTTCGTTGGTGCCTTCCACAACGCCCAACAGGTATCATCATATACTAGCCATAAACTAGTACCATAATCATCTTCAATTCCCATGTTATTATACTGACTTTCAACCTTAATTTTCATTTCATTAATATATGTTGTCGGAAACCAAACACTTTTTAACTGATTCTTTCCTTACTCTTGCTGTGTTCACAATAATTTCTTGGGTTTAAAATTGATTTGATTAATTTATAAAAATTTGAATTTTTTTTTTTTGGTAACCATAAAATTGGAATTAGGTTCTTTTGGGCATGGTTGAAAGAGGAAGGGGGACAATTCTCTTCATAGGCTTTCTCAATGGCATTCCTAGTTTCTTTGTCCAGGACTAAAGCTGGTTAGACAGATTGTGGGGTTATGGTTTCTATTTTTTTTATTTTAGAGTTTGTCCTGAACGCTTTCGTTTAAGCAATAGTAATATGTTTTACGTTTAGGCCTGAAACTACGTAGTTTTGATTGTGCCAGCTTGATCATCACTTAAATGACGTAGTTTTAGGGCTAATTTGGCAAAAATAAAATACACCAGCATGATGATGAGTCACTTAACAGCAGAAACTAACCGTGGGGAGTGAATTCCTAACGAAACCAAACTTTAAGGTGTAAAATCAAGTTTCTAAAACTTTGGGGTGTAAAATCTAGTCAACCCAAAAATTCAGTGGTGTAATTTGCAATTTACACTAAGTTTTATGTAGTAAAACTAGTAGTATTTTTAGTTTTTTTTTTTTTTTTTTTTAATACTTTTAATGGCACTTTAGTTTGTAAGACCTATGTAATAAAATTTGTAATTTCCCTAATAGCACTTCTATAATTTTTTTGTTGGGGTATTCTAAAGATTAAATCCCACTTGACTGGAGTTAAGGGGTAATGACACAAAGATTATTGTTTTTATTTCCAAAAAATATATGTTAAATATTTATGTATTTTTGTTACAAATTTTTTAAAGGTAAACGTATTATACTCGTACCATACATATATTGTTCTTTTTCCATTTTCGTATTTTTATGTTGAACTTTTGAAACATACTCTCTTTTTTTTTTTCTTTTTTTTTTTTTTAATGATGAATTATACCTGCCTGTATACTTACCATATTAAACACATACCATATTTTACTAACTATGCTGCCATGATAGAAGCCCAATGCTAAAACCTAAAAGTTATGGCAAGCATAATAATTTAGTTAAGCGGGTAATCCTTCAAATTGTGTAATTTAATTAAATTTTGAATTTCATGGTAGCCAACCATAATTTCATTGTAGACAGAATTTGCTAGATTATGGACACTTGCAAAGGATTTTGAAACATGCAAACAATCATATTAATAAATGAGTGTACAATTATAAAAAAAGGTTAGGATTTAGTTGACGTTGGTTAATTATTGTGACTAAAATGTGTGTTAATGAGGGGTGTAGTCATTGCAAATAAGTTTTATTTATTTATTTATTTTTTGAGGAGGACCATTGCAAATAAGTTAAGATAGAACATGTGTGAAAGTTGGTATTTGAAGGTCGCAAATGCATGCATTATTGATTAGAAATCCCATAGAGTAGTAGTACGATAGATTAAACTTAGGTTTCGTTTGGAAATTCATAAGGGAATGGAATTGGATGATCATAAGAAAATGGAAATAAATGAAATGTACTTAAGTAAGGGAAATGAATAGAATTAAATAACCTTGATTGGATGTTTTAAAATAAAAAAATAGAAATGAATGAAAATGAATGGAATGTAAGTATTTTTGTTTAGGAGTAACATAGAGGAAATAAAATAGAATCATTTTATAACAATATTACTATTAAACCCTTATTCTATTCCCATTCCCACTCCCACTTAAACTCTCAAACCAGAAAATGAACTTTCTATTCCCTCCATTATAACTCCCAAATGAAGAGAAGAATATTCTAAAATTATTCTTTTTATTATTTTCTATTCTATTCTCTCCTCCCAAACGAGAGCTTAGGATGATGTTCAAATGGCAGTTACGCTCCAAAACCCCCAAAACTCATGAGTAATGAATGAATGATAGATGATTTTATTAATTAAAAGTTGAGATGGATTTTATAAAAGAATATTTATTTATTGGACAACATCTGTTTTTTTTTTTATATAATTTTTAGAGAGACTTTCAACTTATGACGTTTACTCCTGATGATAGTTTTTTATGATCAAACCAAGATACCAATCAGTTTTTAGTGTAAGCGAGAATTGAATCTTATATTTCTTATTCAACTATCAGAAACTTTATCAGTTAAGTTGTTTGAAAGCCTCAGAGAGCATTTGTTAATTTAGATTAGATGCAAAATTATTGTGCCAAGCAGTCACATGTGATGTGAGGCGCGTTGAGGAACGCATGGAATAACCATGTGATTGTGATTGTGGCCGTGTCTGTGACTTAAAAAAAAATTACACACAAGTTATAAGCTTTAAGCTGTAGCAATATGCGAGGGGTTTTAAAGAAAGCAAGAGATCAGTCATATTCCTCCTTTTCCCATATGCACGATGATTGTATGTTAATGTGAGTGATTGACTCACAAATCACAATGCTGGCCTGCCTGTGTCGGTGTCGGTAGTCGGAACCAGCCAAACTCTCGACTCCTTTTTGTGTTTTTTTAATATATATTTTGTCACTAGTATACTAACACGTTCATTCCTTTGACTTTTTTTTTTTTTGACTCTATTTTTTAAATCATCATCAATATAATTGGGTCGTAAAAAAATTGAAGTCTAGTTGAAGTCATCATTGGTAGAGAAATGAAGCTTATCGTGTACTACTATTACTAGATTCCAATTTCAAATCATTTCCTTCCTATTTGCCAATTTCTTTTCTCTTCAGTTTCAAAAAAAAAAAAAAAAAAATTTATTTTCTCTTTTTTTTTATTAAAGAAAAAAAATTCATAGAGTCCCAATTCCTAGTGTTGAATTTTCCGATCTCTTCCAAAAAAAAAAAAAAAAGAGCACCCATTCAACTTTTCATCTGTATAATAAAAAATATATATTACGTATCGATCTGGGAATTCGGGGAGGGTCAGTTGTGACATAGTAATTAGATTAGATCGTTGTTGTGTGGGTTTTGGGTGGGCTGAAGAAGAAGGAAATGTCTCCGTCTTCAAATGGACGGAGGAGAAGTAGCGGAAGCGGAGGAGGAGAAGGTGTCAATTATAGTTATAAATATATAGAGCACCAAGTGTCCAAGTTCGATACCCTCGCCGGTGTCGCCATTAAGTACGGTGTCGAGGTATTTCTCTTTCTTTCTAATACTAGAATAAGCACTCATTTTCCTTTCTTTGTTTTTATGTAAAATTGAGTCACATACGCTGACGCTAGGCAACTAATTTTGTTGATTAAGATCGTCTTTCGTGTGTATCATGTATGGAACAAGACATAATTAATTTAAGATTGCATGATGAATGGCATAATTAACTAATCTTCTTTGTGTTACTACTTACACCCACAAAAGCTTGCTCCAAATGCCGTTCACTCCATCTGGCATGGCATGGGTAAACTATGTATGTATATATTACCAAATCTTCGTTAGTTAAATTCCTAGTGTTCCGTTTCCCTCACATTATCAATCTTTAGCTTTTCATGACTGCAACAACAAACTAACTTATATGCTCGTATGGATTTCCTAATTTTTCACTCTATACAAACGTAAATCAAGTCTCAACTAGTCGCATTCTTACTATTACCAACTCTCTCTCTCTCTCTCTCTCTCTCTCTCTCTCCCTCTCCTTTGTAATTGTATGAATGGGCTATCAAGTTTACCCAGGACATGTCATCTCACATGAATTATTGCCCTTGAGCTGATTATGAGATATTGGCCTTTCTTTCTTCTAATGGATCTTTATTTTTAATGAGTTAGGTAGCTGACATTAAAAGGATGAATGGCTTGGCAACAGATCTTCAAATGTTTGCCTTGAAGACATTACAAATACCATTACCAGGAAGACATCCACCATCTCCCAGTTTGTCTAATGGGTCTGCTTCTCAAGGGTATGCTATACTTCATCTCTACAAATAACTATTTTTACTTATAGTCGAGCTTATTATCATCCCATTGTTAGCCTTTAGTATACAAATAACTATCTTGTGTCCACTAGTATACAATGCCATGATGGCTTCTTCTTCCTCTCACTTTATTATGCATTCATCAATTTACTTGCCCTTGAGTTTATGACACTTCGTTCTTGTAGCATCCATATTTCCAACACTTTGCTTTCTTATTGCATATATATGTTTAAGACATTACAAAAAATTAATATTTTTGTCTTTGTTGTGTATATTGATGCATAGACAACACTATAGAGTGCCTTATTATAACCGTTTTTTTCATTGTTGGAGGCAATGAATTGTTCTTCTTATAATTGTGCATTTGCTTACAAAGCCAAGTGCGCAATAGTTGCATATGTTCATTTTAGTATTATACATTGCTATGCTCCATACCTACACTTTTGGAGAGAGCCTGACACTGGTGTTGGTGTACAAAGGCTATATATCTACCCTTGGTCTTATCTATAAAAAAAAACTCTTGCTTCTTAGTGATTGTGATGGGATCTCAAAACTGATGTACAATGGATGCTAAATTATTTTAGTATTTGTCCCCTTTTGACTGTGTAAGCCTGAGATCATAGAGATCATGAGTTCGTGATATACTTAAATTAATGAGATATAGTATGGAAGTTTACAGGGCCTGGTCCCTTTTTTTTTTTTTTTTTTTTTTAAATGGGTAGAAATCTCCTAAGCTACTAGCCGAATCCCTCCCCTGCCCCTCAACCCCTAGGAAGTACATAGAGAGGTGCCATTAGACCAATTGGGTCATTGGCTATTCTTTTTACAATGCTAATAGCGAGTATAGGACATACATTACCCAAGAAAAGTCAATGCATTGAGAGCATATGGCATCATAAATCCCCATGACACACCACACCCAGGGTTGTGACATACTAACTGCAAGGAGTTCAAACATAGCAGACCCCAAACTTATCAACAACAAAAAAACTGAATGAGATTTTATTATTATTATTATTATTATTATTATTATTATTATTATTATTATTATTTTATTTACATAAAAGGTGTTGTTGAGATAAAGAGGCGTGTGGCCCATGTACACAGGAAGTATTACAATGAGAAATTAAATCTAATAAATTTATAATTGAAAATAATTCTTATGCTGACATCCATTCGGTCGAGGATCTGAAAAACAGCAATTTCAGCTTTAAAATGGTCCTTTCACATTGCTCAAGATATGATTGAGTTTAAGACTTGTTCTTATATCTTTTGATTGATGAACTCCTTCATGTTTGAGGATTATTCCTTGAGCCCCTTATGACATATTCCCCTGGGAAAAACTACAAGCAGTTCAAGTACCGGAAATTTGCACCTGAACATATATATTTTTTGATTTGGGAAATATGTTACATTAATCTGGCTAAAATTTAAAAATAAAATAAAATTGTGCAATTAGTTAAATAATGACCCCTGGATAACATTAATAATGACATGAACTCTGCCATAAGATGAACATATTTACAAATCCTAAGTAGAGTTTGAAACAACGATCCGATTTTTTTTACTCTTACATTTGTGTCTTTGATCTTGTGAGATTGCAATCTGTATTACTTGAGCTAGCCTTTATGTTTCTGTAGATGTACTCTTTGTTATGGCTTGGTAAGCAATTAGCAGCCAGTTAAAAAAAATACCCAATTACAATTGATTTCGTTTACAGGAAAATATAATATATGCTTCAAAAGTGGACATTTAACTTAATGATGTATTTTTGGTTCATGACTTGCCAATCAATAATATGTTTTCTTGTTTTTGATTGACTAGAACCATACTTGGTCTTGTGTTCATCTAAACTTAGAAATGTTCCCTTTTGGGAACACATGTTGTTCCTAAATTTTGTTGAGACAAAATTGAGGAATCAAATTTTATGCACCATCTGGAATGTTATGTATGCCTTCCTTTTATTGATTGATGGTGGTTCTTTGATTGTGCACGTAAAGCCAGTGTAGTGAAAAGTGAGCAGCAAAACTAAGCTGTCACTGTAACTGTTTAGAAAATTTAGGTCTCAAATCTTATTCACTTCTAAAATAATATGGGAGTTGACTAGGTAGTACACTTGAATGCTCAACTAATTCCTGTGAAGTGAAAGCTGACCTGGGTGCTCAGTGCTCACCCAAACTGTCAAGCAAAGGATAGGCACCAAAACCTCTTGACAGGAAGCCTGTTAGAAACTCAAGAGGTAGTACGAAATCCATTGGGGTGGGCTCAGATTAGTATCCATGAATTTAAAAATCATATCTTGGAATGTGAAGGGTTTAAATAATTTTCGTAAGAGGGATGCTGTCAAAAATATGCTTAAGGAGTGGCAAGGTGATGTTGTTTGTTTACAGGAAACGAAATTGGATTGTACAAACTCTACTATTGTGAAAAATCTATGGGGCAGCCCCTTTGTAGATTGGGCAGTTTTGGATGCAATTCACACTGCTAGAGGTATTTTGTTGGCAAGGGACAGGAGGGAGGAAGTTGATTATTTTGTGGGTAGATTTTCTGTTTCTATTTTGTTGAAGGGGGTGGTAGACGGTTTTGAATGGGTTTGTTCATGTGTGTATCGTTGGTCTGATGATAGTGCTAGGAATGCAACGTGGGTGGAACTTGATTTTGTGAGATTGCGGTGGATCTCAGCTTGGTGTTTGATTGGTGATTTCAACATCATTAGATATCTGGTAGAGAGACTTGATTGTAACTCTTTAAGCTCAGCCATGTTTAAATTCTCTGACTTTATTGAGAAAAATAATCTGGTTGATCTGCCTTTTGTGGGGGGGGGGGGGGGGGGGGCGACTACTCTTGGTTTCATGATTCTGATAATCCTTCCATGCCCAGAATTGATAGGGCTCTGATTTCAGTTTAATGGGAGGATCATTTTTTGGATGTGACCTAGAAGACTCTTCCTTGGGTGGTGTCGGATCAATATCCTATTTTAGTGGAGGCAGGAGGTATGCTGAGGGGGAAGATAAATTTGAGAATATGTGGCTGAAAGTGGAGGGTTTTGTGGATTATAGCTTGTAAATTGAAGGCTTTGAAAGGTGACTTGAATCATTGGAATAAGCATGTGTTTGGGGATGTGGCTTTTAGGAAAAAAAATTCTTTTTATTGAGTTTTTGGGTCTTGAAATTAGAGAAGAGCTGCAAGTCTTGTCTCTAGATGATAGATTTGGAAGAACAGTAATCAAAGCTAATATCGTGCATTTAGCTTCTTTGGAGGAGATTTCTTGGAGGCAAAAATCCAAGGCCTTGTTCATTAAAGAGGGGGATAATAATACTCGGGTTTTTTAATAGGTAGGCTAACTTGCACAAGTGAACCAATCACATCAGGGAGTGGAGGTTGAGGTAGTGCTTTATGAGTATGATAGGGAGGTTCAAGATCAGGTGGTGGAATTTTATAAGAATTTATAACAAGAGCTTGAATCTTGGAGGCCTACCATTGATGGCCTAGAGTTTACTTGCTTAGATGAAACTAAGAGGCTTTCTTTAGAGAGGGAGTTTGATAAGGAGGAGATTCTTGTAGTTTTAAAGGAGGCTGAGGGTGATAAGGCACCTGGGCCGGATGGCTTTACTATGGGTTTTTTCCAAAAGTGTTAAGAGTGTGTTAGAAGAGGATGTTATGGCTTTTTTGGATGGATTTTCATAGAACTTGAATCTTTGAAAATTCCCTTCATGCCACTTTTTTGTGTCTAATTTCTAAAAAGACCAATGCTATTAACATTAAGGACTTTTGTCCTATTAGCCTTGTGGGTAGTTTGTATAAGCTGTTATCAAAAGTGTTGGTACATAGGCTCTGTTGTGTTTTGGATAAACTCATTTCTAATTTTCAAAATTCCTTTGTTGGAGGGAGACAGATTCTTGATCCCATTCTCATTGCAAATGAATGTTTGGATAGTAGAATGAAGAGTGGAATTCCTGGTGTGATTGTTAAGCTTGATATTGAGAAGGCTTATGATCATGTGAATTGGGATGCTTTGTTTTATCTCATGGAGATGATGAGTTTTGGAAAGAATTTATTAAAAAAAAAGTTTTGGAAAGAAGTGGGGGAGGTGGATGAAGTTTTGTATTTCTAGTGTCCGTTTTTCAATTCTTGTTAATGGCTCTTCAGTGGGTTTTTTTGGTAGTTCTCGGGGCCCTCGCCAAAGGGACTCTTTGTCTCCTCTTCTTTTCCTGTTGGTGATGGAAGTTTTGAGTAGACTGTTGAAAAGAATGGAAGAGGGAGGCTTTCTTAGGGGGTTTCAAGTAGATTCCCATTCACAAGGAGGTTTGCATATTTCTCATCTTCTTTTTGTTGATGACACTATCTTATTTTGTGATGCAACCAAGGAACAACTTTTAGATATTCGGATGGTGATGATTTTCTTTAAGGCAATCACAGGCTTGAAAGTCAATATTGGTAAGAGTGAGATTGTTCCAATGGGGGTGGTAGGGAGTTTGAATGCTCTGTCTAGTATCTTAGGTTGCAATATTGGTAGGCTGCTCATAGTTTACTTGGGTATGCTTTTGGGGCTCATTTTAATGATTCATCAATTTGGAATCCTATTATAGAAAAAATGGAGAAGAAGCTATATGGTTGGAAACGTTTATATTTGTCTAAAGTGGGAAGATTAACTTTACTGAAAAGTACCCTTTCAAGCCTTCCCACCTATTTCTTTTCCTTGTTTACTATCCCTCAAGCTGTGGCAGATAGATTAGAAAGGATCCAGAGAAATTTCCTATGTGGCGGGTCTGAGGAAGCTTTCGAATATCCACTTGTTGCTTAGATTAAGGTGTGTTGGCCAGTTAAGGTAGGCAGTTTGGGGATACAGAGGATTGGTTTGTTTAACCAAGCCTTGCTCGGAAAATGGTTATGGTGGTTCAGAAGTGAAACCAATCATTTATGGCGTCAGGTTATAGCTACCAAGTATGGAGAGACTAGTGGAGGTTGGTGCACTATAGTTGGTTGAGGTTCTCAGGGGTATGGAATGTGGAAGAATATTAAGAAAGGTGCAGAGAGTTTCTTTGGACATGTGTTGTATGTGGCAGGAGAGGGTCTTCGTATTCGATTCTGGTATGATCTTTGGTGTGGGTATAGGGGTGTGGAATGTGGAAGAATATTAGGAAAGGTGCAGAGAGTTTCTTTGGACATGTGATGTATGTGGCGGTAAAGGGTCTTCGTATTCGATTATGGTATGATCTTTGGTGTGGGTACAGTCCCTTAAAGGATCTTTACCCTAATCCTTTCTCTCGTGCTATGGGTAAAGAAGCCTGGATTTCTGAGTTGCTTACTATTGTATCAAGTCATTAGACGGTGGTAGTAGAAGTTGGAATATTCAATTCCACCATGATCCTGATGATTGGGAGGTGGAGAGAGTGTATGCTTTTTACAAGCATATTTATTCTAAAATTCCAAGGGATGTGGGGGTTGATAGATTGTTTTGGAAGTTAACCCCAAATGGTGTTTTTGATGTGCGCTCTTTCTATAATTCCTTATCTAACCCACCTACCATTCCTTTCCCTTGGAAGTGTATTTGGAGTGTTTAAGGTACTTAGAAGAGTGTCTTTCTATGGACAGCAGCTCAGGATAGTATTCTCACTATTGATAACCTTGTAAAAAGGAACCTGCCTTTGGTTAATTGGTGTTGCTTATGCCGTTTCGATGGAGAAACAATGGATCATCTTTGCTTCATTGTAAGTTCGCACATGCCTTATGGAGTGAAGTTTTTCTAATGTTTGGAATGTAGTGGGTGATGCCAAGGACGGTTATTTCTCTTCTTTTGCATGGGAGAATTATTTGGGGATACACTCTTCTTCGGTTTGGAATATGGTGCTAGCCTATAATATGTGGCTAATTTGGAGGGAACAAAATACCCGCACTTTTGAGAATGTTGAGATATTTGTTGATCTTTTGAAGTCTTTGCTAGTTGGGACTTTGTTTGTGTGGTCTTGTATTTGGGATTTTACGCAATGTATTTCCGTATTTGATTTCTTTCAATCTGTCTATGTTTCCCTTTGATTTGTTTTTATTTGTTTCATGTATAGTTTGTTCATCATTGTGAACAAGATGTACTTTTTTTAATGAAAACATCTATTACCTATAAAAAAAAAAGAACCTAATGCATATCTCTATCATTTCTACAGTTAATTCTTAGCTTGACTACAAATTTAGTGTTCTGTGCTTATCACCTCTTTAGACTGGGCTTCAAGAGAAATTTCAAGATAGTTTTCTTTTGTGCCCATTAAAGTTCCTAGAGGTTAAATAGCTATATGCCCCTCAAGAAAATAAAGCCTCATTGTTCAAATGACACTAGACATGGTGTTCTGAGTCTTAGATATGCTTCCCATTCTTTTAGTACACTACTTTAGGTTCATAATGCTGGTTTCTTTACAACTGGTTACCTCTGTGGACATCACCTGCACTATTGTAGTAAGATTTCCTTTGCTTGGATTTTTGAAAAACTATTGCCAAAATCAACATCTGTTTCCCTGCCTGGCGAGTTACTGTTGGCATTATAGTTTTCTCTGTTCTTGCCCAATCAAGGTTCCCTGATCTATGAATAAGCCCGAAGGCCATGGCCTCTCTCTCTCTCTCTCTCTCTCTCTCTCATGCACACGGGTGGCTGCAATGACCAGTATGAATTGTCAGACTCCGATTTAGGCTAGCTAGTGAATTTTCTGGCCACTTTGTTGTATCTTCAAAACAGTAGTACCATGATTAGTTAACTTTTGACTCTTCATATATGTACACACTTTATCCTTATATTCAAAACTTTAATTTCATTCTCTCATACAAGCGTTGGTTTTCATATATAATTGAGACATGGGTTTATCATCCACAGCGTGTGAAACTTTGAGCAACCTTTATAACTTTTTTTTTTTTTTTCCTTGAAGGCATTCCAACCATCATAAATTTTAGGCCAAAATATACTTTTAGCCCTTACACATTTGGGTGCATTTCAATTTGGCACCTCTACATTTTTGTGTCACTTTAGTCCTTATTTTTATTTGATTTCAATATTATTCTTACTGTTAAAATTTGGACCTAAATTTCTCAAAGAAAAGCTCTCGAGGCTTACTTTATTCAGTTGACAAAAATTTGTTACAAATGAGAACCCATATTGCTACTTATACAATCTATTTGCACTAACAGTCACAGGGTTGGCTCAAATCAAGACTAAATCTGATTGGTCAATAATGCTAAACCAATCAGCTAACACATTGACTAAGTACAAGTGGATCCAATTGGCTGCTGTTACAATAACAACCTGTTGCCCACTGTTTGAGTACAAGTCCAACTATTTTGAGTGTAACTAACTGTCTAAGCAGAGACTAGCAACCTTCCAAGCTCTCTCCAGTTACTTCCAAATGGCTCAGAAATGGCCTGGAATATTAGTTAACATCCTTAACTCAATCCTAGTTGGCTGCTGGAGGTGTTGAACCCCAATAGTACAGGTCGCTCCAATGTTCTGGCTGACTGATACTGAAGCTTGGCTGCTGCATCGGGCCATTAGTAGTTGGCTGCTGCTACTGCCTTGTGTCAAGGCTGCAGGTATGAGCAGCCATTTAGATGCTCCTGCATCATTCTCTCTCTCTCTCTCTCTCTCTCTCTCTAATGGCAGATTAATACCCAACACAGTCAGTCATACCCATGACCAGAACACCGTTCCCCATCCATCAAACCATCACTCATCATTTTGCAAATTATCTCCATGAAAGAAGAAAATGAGAAAGAACAAAAGAGAGAGTGAGAGCTCAAGCCTCCATAAATTGTTGTCTTCATAAGAAATTTTTTAAATTCATCACCCTGCATGCAAGGAAACAATCATACCCACAAATTCACGTCCCAATCGAACCTAAGCTCTGTATACAACATCAATTACAACCGCCGACCAAATCCACTCTGACACAAAGCTACCCAAACCACAATACAGAGTAACCCCGCTGCCAAACAATCACATACATAACAGCAACCCCACCACCACATGGCCACTCTTAGACTCACACCACCAACTTGATTAACACCCAAGCTTCCTCAATTTCCAAAACCAACCTGTTGAATTAATCCAAAGTATACCTGAACCGCGCATCTCAAATCCTTAAATTGTTGTCGTGCCCTCAAAAATCCTGATGCAGAATGCATTTGAGGAAAGCAAGAAAATAAGAAACTAGAGGGGAAATCCTAGGTTCACCACCTAAGGGTGCTTGGAATCACCACCAAGAGAAACAATTCTAATCAGAAAACTCATATTCAAAATGCAATACCCAAAATGTTTATGGTACCTCCTAATAGGCTCCAGGGAGTACAATCTGGCATCATTACATCATAAATTTCTCAATCACAATAAAAGTACATATTCAAAATTTGAAAATGTCAACTGATAAGATGAGAAAATATCTAAAACAATAAAGTCTGAAATAAGGGATGTTAAATGGCGATCCAATATGGCTACTATGAAAAATCCCTGCTCTAGTCTCCACACCAAATCCCTTCATGGCGTCACTCACCAAGTACACAAGATCCATTCATCGTAGACCTGTAACACCTCAGCCAAACAAAGCCTTCCAAATCAACTCCAAAGCCACCACATGAACCCACACCAACCAACCTGAGGTCCTCCATCCCTAGCCAGGCACACTTCGGTGTTTGGTTGAGTCACGGCCTTCACCTCTCTTGGTAATGGCGAGGTTTGACATCACCATGCTGTTCAAGTTCAGGCTGGTCTTCGAGGCCCACTCCATCAGGAAAAAAGAAAAAAGTTTTGAAAGGTTATGTGTCACCAACTTAGCTAACACGGTGCCATGTCATCAAGCAAAACTATCCATGTATGCAAAATTAATGTGTAAATTTCTGTTTGCCACAAGCAACTCTTCCAAATTTTAATGGAAAGGATAATATTGAAATAAAATAGAAATAGGGACTAAAGTGACGCAAAAAATTGTGCAGGAATGATATTGAAACTTGCCCAAATATACAGGGACAGAAGGTATATCTTAGACAAAATTTTACTGTTATTTTATGTGATATATAATTGGTTTTAGCATTTCCTTCTGACTTTATTGACTATCACCTCTATTGCTTTACATGTCCTGTACCATAAGCATAAAAATCAATTTTTCCCAAAAATAGCCTGGCTCTTTTTTGTTGAATTTGAAGTTCTGTATAAAAATTCAAATATATCTGGGTTTCTTCTTATTCTGCAATATGTCGAAAACTTCCAATGTGTATATTTTGGAGTAACACAGTTTGAAGTTGATATCTAGACTAGATTTGCAACCAAAAATAATTATGATAATGAACTTCTACTGCAGAGGAAACAGCACTGAAAAAACATCCTCGCATCTAGGCCAATCTAATATATTGGGATCATTCCAGTTGCCAAGATCAAAAACACCCCAACAGGTGTCTCCAGCCATGAGCACTTTACAGAAGTTTTATGGTCTGCAATCTCCAAATCTCAAGGATACAGCTGAAGGCACAGAGATGTCAGTTTACAAAACTGGGAGTTCAGATTACTTTGATGATGAACTACTGCTTAAAGCCTCACCAATTTCTGGTCTGCCTTCAAACCACCATCAGAACTCCAGAAATTCAGTTAATAGTTTCTTGCCTGAGAATGGTCAAGTGGTTGAGCATTGGAATCTTGCTGAACCTGGAGATGGGGAGGGTGAGAAATCTGATGAAAAGCCTGTCCGAAGGCGTCCAAAGCCTGAGTTTGATTCTGGGGCTGGAACACCAGAAAGATTGTTGAAAGGAGAAAACAGTGGTGGAAGCAGTGGTTTCTCAGCTTCAACAGGTAAAGGTCTAGCAATGAGGCCAAAATCAGCAAGCCGAACGACACTATTCTCTGATTCAGAGTCAGGATGGTTGAATTCTATTCCTGTGGGATTGGGAGATTCCATAATAGCTGATGGGCTATCTACAGTTCGTAAATCGTCAAGCACATCAAGCCTGAAAGACCAGGAAACTAATAACTCAACATCTGCTTGGCCAACGTCAAAGTGGAGTTTAAAACCAGACTTGCAATCTCTCTCAACAGCAGCCATCACCCGACCAATCTTTGATGGTTTACCCAAGCCAATAAGTGGCCGAAGGAACAAAGCTGCCCTTGATTAGTATCATTTATTTTGCACATTCATGGAACCAATTTGTTTCCTATTTACTTCAATCTAATGTGCTGAAAATTCTCAGCCAGGCATTACAATATACAAATCACATCACGTTGCAGCAAAGTGTATTGGAAAAGGGGAGAAAAAAACTTGAGAAAGGGAGAGGGAAGATAATACACTATTTAGATATCAATACAACTATTGGTGATGAAACATTCGTTTATGAGAGTGACTTTTTTCTAGTCGAAGCAGCAACAGCTATAGAAAAAGTGTGATGAAAAAGGTAAACAACTTGTATTCTTTTTTCCCTTTAATTTTTAATCCCATACATGGACTGGGAATTTAAGTGTAGATTATTGATCTCATTTTTTACATAATTGAGTCTAGTAACCTAGTTAATTTATGTTGCTTCCCTATCAAAAGTGCGCTTCATCACAATTGTATCATTGCATACTTATTGGCTATTTCATAAGGAATGTATATTGATTTTTATTCAAGACGCGATTTTTCTAACGTATTCCCTTTATTGTGATATGAGGTTGATTAGAAGCAATGAGTTTAACCAATTATTTCACTTCAGAAATGTTAAAATGGGACCAGTCAGTGCCTTAGATATCCTTTGCTATCAGACGATGTCCTCATGTCAGTGAATTGCAGACCAAATCATTTGCCTAAAAGTATTTAAAGATAAGTGTCTTTTTCAAAAAAATAAAAAATATAATTTGTGTCTATGCCATGCACTCTTAACTATTCCATATCTAATTATATATATATATATATATAATACACGCCATTCTCTCTTAACTATTACATATATAATTACATATTAGTAAAGCAGAAGCCTATACTAAGCCTTACCACTTGGAATGTTTGGAGCTTCTAATGTTTTCCATGCGGTGTCAAATCATTTAGAATTATGCAAACTTGGAACTACATATGGCAAGCAATGATTTACACACCATTCATATTTGACACTTGACAAAAAGTTTAGTTTATGTATTTGCATTTAATCTAATCTATATATACTAAAAAACTGAAACATCTATAAAACTTAAGTGTTTGGCTTTTTTTTTGACTTCTTGAGAGCTTGCCACGTAGGATTTGAAGCCCTCACAATTTTCCACATCAAGCCTTTTTTTTTATTAATTAAATTTTTAGGTTAAGTTTTTACTTCCTACCCAATAAGCTCTCTCTCTGCCTCCTCCATAAACCCTTCTTTACCTCTTACCTTTCTCTCTATCTGACAAACCATGGGAAGGGGCAACAATGAAGAAACCAGGCTTCTCAGCAGCTGAATCCATACTGTATACTGTTGCTTTTCTCTAATTTGTCAAAGGCACACCTATATAATCGAAGAGTCAAACCAAGGCAATTGACTCTTTGTTTTCTCCTCGCTTTATAATAGTCCTTATGTCCATCAGACTTCTCTCTTATTATTCTTTAATATTTTTCTTTACTTGGCTTTGTTCTATAATCTTTTTCTGACAATTCTTTGCAGCCCCCAAAACTGTTAGGCAAGCATATTTTTCTTCTTAGAAAAATATGAAGAAAAATATGCTTGCCTAAAAGTTTTAGGCGAGCGTATTTTTCTTCCTAGAAAAATATGCTCTTCTATATGCAAGCATATTATAGAAGAGCATCACTTTTTTATTTGTATTTGTTTAAGGGTCCAGCTAACTTGTACTAACCAGAAGGAACGAAAGCACAAAAGGATGGGCTGTTATGTTTGATATTTTTATTCCGTTTTCATTAAGTTTTGGCATAAATATTAATAGATTCAGGTATAGATTTTTTTTTTTTTTTGGAATGCTTTTCAAAGTATATACTTGGTTATGTGATGGTAGTGTTTATCTTCCTATTTAAGGATTAATTGTGACATGTAAAAGAGTCAGGGACAAAATTGGCCAATGCCCTTTTCACCCAAATTATATAGCCTTATGCCCCATTTCTCAAACTAATTAGGGAAATGACTCTCTTTTAAAACTTGATTTACTCAAAATCGAGTTAAGCCCTATAGTGGCGTTTTTAAGGAGCCTATAGTGACGTTTTAAGGACATATAGTGACATTTTAAGGACCTATAGTAGCGTTTTGGAACTCGACCTCCATGAACTCGAGTTATAGGTAAAAAAATTGCCTATAACTCGATTTCATGGAGGTCGAGTTCTTAAACGCTACTATGGGTCCATAAAACGTCACTATAGGCTCCTTAAAATGCCACTATAGGGCTCCAGAATTTTTAAACTTGATTTTGAGAAAATCGAGTTGCAAAAAAAGGGCATTTCCCTAATTAATTTGGGAAGGAGGGGAATAAGGCTATATAATTTGGATAGAAAGGGAAAAGGGCAATTTTGTCTAAGAAAGAGGTTGTTAGTTTAGGACCTTAGGTAATGCTTCTGAAATTGAAATATAGAATTTCCATATTCCCAAATTGTCCTTTGAAACTTAGGTTTCCATGGAGAATTTACAATTGTCATCATTAATAGAGTTTGTGAACTCACTAATTTTTCATCCTACTAACATGGCAACTCCAAGTTTATAATTACTTCAGCAATAATAGCATGTGGGGATGATAACAAAGATGGTTGAGAAAGGAACAACAATATTTAATGTTGTGAAAAATGAACAATCTCTGATGTTGCGAAAATTACAAGAAAACAAACACGTTGCTTTCTAAATAGAAAAAGAAATTAAACACGGTTGCTTTTGAATAAAAACCTAGAATCCACGAAGGGCTTCTTGAATCTATAAGGTGATAGGGTTCTGAAATCCACTAGAGAGAAATAGACAACGTTTGTATTTTTTTTTTTTTTTTTTTTAAATCTAAAAAACTGAAATGCCCAGGAGACTAAAAAATGTTTAAATAGTAAAAAAAAAAAAAAAAAAAAAAAAAAAAAAAAAAAAAAAAAAAAAACTAGGTTGGCTAGAAAAACATCTAGAAACCCTAATTCACGCTAATCACGTAATTAGGTGGCAAAATAGTAATTTTTGCCAAAAATAGCAAAATTGAGATAATTGTGGAAATTGAAAATACTTTCTCTAAGAGACGTTCTAAAACAAACAAGACCTTATTATAATTTTTAAACTAAAAGTTATTAAGTAAAAATAAATATTACTAAAAATTGCAAAAACACTGTTTTCAGGGCCTTAAGGAAGGAATTCGCCTAAATTTGGGTGACCTTTAAGTCTCGGGTTTGAATCAAAATGTTGTTTCCCTTCAACTTACCAAATTTTATGCAATTTCGACATCGTCGCCCTGATGGCATCTACTGGTAGCCCCTTGATTTTGTGTCATGACTTCCGACACCTTTGCTGCTCCAAGAAGGCCTGTACTGTTTGTTCTACATCAGTAGTTTTTCTTTTTTTTTTTTACAAACAATATCTTTTTTTAATAGTGTAATTTTGCGTTAAAATTTTATTTTTGTTCTTCTCTTATGACTATTATATTATGTTGGAATTATTAAATCAAAATCATTTATAATTAATTGTACTATTGAATAAAGTGAACATATATAATTTTTGCTAACTAAACCATGTGTTAGGAGTTTTAGTTGCTGATTATGATGGCATGAGAAATTGGAGTGCTTGGGCAACATCAAGCCAGTCACTTAGCTCTATATTTTCTCAACACACCAATGGCTTCTCATGCCTATTTAATGAAGCTCCTAAATGCTCTTCAAGGGGGACAAGTCTGGTCTCCTTGCTGGATTTAGAATGAAGAGCATGATGAGGGGCAGCATGTGGAGGCACCTTGCTCCACATGATGCCCCAAGGCCATGGTGGGCAGAGACGGATTTTGATGTTAGGCAGCAGCAAGTGGTGTTGACCCTATAAGATGGTGCATGGCATTGGTGGCTTGGCTGATGGTTGCTTTGTGTGTGGGCTTGATAGCTTGAGTGCAAGATAGTGCTGGGTTGCTGTGATGATGATATGTTGTGCAAGGCATTGGGCTGGTTGGTGTTGGCAGAATGCATGGACTTGGGTGAGTGGGCTGATGATAGTTACTTGAAGTGCTACAAATTGACATGCTGTGTGGGCTGTGATGATAATGAGAAGGGCTTGGGTAGGGGCTAAGCCTTCTAAAACGTGCTGGAACAAGTGTGTGTGGGCTGCTGGAGTGTGGGCAGAAGCCCCATGATGTGCTGAGACATGGGCTGGCATGTGCAGAGTCTGCAATGGTAGTTAGCAGCAGTTCCTAGCTTTCCTGATGATCAGACCTGCTGAGTAGGGGCTAGAAATGTGGAAAGCAGGCCAAGACAGCATCAGTTGAAGGTGTCCTAAGTCAAACCATATGTGGCAGCAAGTCCTGGACAAGGGGCAGTTACTTGGCAGTAACTGCCGCAACAGTTATTTCTGTGCATTTATCCTAGGCTGTTGGGGCTGTCAGCAGCAGAGTGTGTAATTTTGGCTTAGAGAATTTCGTGTGTATTCTCTAGGTTTCCTTTGTACTTGATATTGAGTAATACAGGTTAGGGTTGGTGCCTTGTAAATATTGTGTGTGCGGTGTGTATGTGTGAATTCCCTTGATAATTCTGTTATGAGTGTTCTTGCAGTGTGTGTGTGTGTGTGGTGTGTGTTGGCTAAGTCTAAGTTAGGGGCTTAGTGCAATCACAGGTAGAAAATTTAAAAGGAAAGTCTGACCCTGTGACACCCTGCATTGATTACGACTAGTATATTATTATATAAGTAAAGCTTTTCTTTTTCATCAAAAAAAGGGCTTTGCCATTTGGCATGTTTGGCACTTCTAATGTTAGCCATGTGGTGAATCTCTCAAATCTAGAATGATGTAAGCTTACAATTCTATATGACAACCGACAACTTTCTTGTTTATAGATTACTAGTTTTGTTGCATGTGCAAGGCACGTGAAAAATACTATCTATCTTCAAATAAATATTTTATGATATGATTAGGACAGTTAAAACTAAGTCATTATTGAAATGGTAATTAAGTTTTTTTTTTTTTTTTTTTTTTTTTTTTTTTTTTTTTTTTCTTGATAAGTTAGACGTTGAGCAATAGTTTTTATTGGCTTAAAAACTATTGTATTTTAAAAGGATAATGAAGTACCCCCACCCCCCCAAAAAAAAAAAAAAAAAAAAAAAAAACCTAGTTAGAAATCATATTAGTCTGCATAAACAATTCTACTTCATATGCTAATAGAGAATGCAAGATAGCATTCAAGCAGAACAAAAGCTTAAGTGGGAGTAATTTTTTAGGTGAACAATATCCTTATTTCATAAGGTAGAAATAAGAATCACGACAAAGAAACTTCGCAATAGTGTTGAATACAAAGTTAACTTTCACCAATTAATTTATAACATTCATGATCAGAATCCTACGCACATTACATTCTGCTATATCTTGTATACAAAGTTCAAATTGATGTATTAGTAGCCTATAGAAATCATGCATCTTTGTCAGCTCAAAATAATCAGACAAACCATTCTACATTAGCTTCCAAACTTTCCCAAATGTTTCTTTCATACTTTGTTGTGAAAGATCACATGCATAGAAACCTGCATATGACAACAATATTCACTAAGCAGTCGTATAAGCCAATTGAAGAGAAAAAAAGCCATTCATGTCATACATATTTTGAGAGAATGTAAGGGTTTTGCCAATTGATGAGGAAAATAGTGCAAATAAGGAATGTTAAACTGATATACAAAGCAATCCTTTAGCTTCTTTGAATTGAACTTGAAAAAGCAAAAAGCAAAGGATAAGAGCTTCAACAAAAAAAATATTGAATTGTCGTAAAAAAAAGACACCCAAACCTTTTGACCCTTTGGACCCAAACTCTCCCCCTCACAAATACGAAAAAAATAGCTTAGCAGAAGATACAAATGTAAACAAAATCTAGATGAAAAAAATAACAACAAATAAATTTTTTTTTAAAAATAATTTAACCGGTCAACAAACAACCGTGGTTGAAACTAATCTCGCTTTCACAAAAATTGAAATTTCAACCAAAATACTTGATAAAAAGTAGAGGAAACAAATACAAACACAGACACAAACCCAGGCACTTATGAACCAATATAAAAGTCTCTTTTCCTAAAGTTTAGTTTGTTTTACTGCAAAACCAAAAGGAAAAAACATGCAAGCCCAAGAGAACATCACGAACAAAGAAAAAAAAAATTAAATTCAAAAATTTTCACAAACAATACATATGCACTCATTGATTTACACTTGCTATACAACGCATCTGTTGCTTTTGATTTTTACCTCCTTCATCGTCTCTTTCCTAAAACATGCAAGGTCAAGAGAAAACACAAACAGATGACAAAAACACAACAAAAAGCCCATACAGTACTTGAATTGGTGTCACTATATGGTGGAAAATTAAGGGAATCGAGTGAGGTGTAGTATGTTTGTGTGAAAGGATTACTGAAATCAATAGAGATTGAGAAGATATAGAAATTTCATATAGTAGAAATTTAGAAATGTAGATTTGTAAGGAATGAATTAAAATAGAAATTCATAGAGAGAAATTACCTGCCCCTTTGTTAAGCTGAAATACCGAAATAAAAACAAAATCCCCCTTTCTTTCTCGCTCTCTCTTGTGATAGGAGTGTCCTGCGTTTGTACCCATTAATAATATTAAAAAAATCATACAGGTACATGAAGCTGCACACAAGATAATAACAAAAATTAAAAAGAATCTCCACTTGTAGCATTAAATTTTTTTGAATTTGATGGTTTTGGCAGTGGTAGCGGCAAGATATATGAACCATTAGGAGTGATTTCTTCTTGTTTTACCTTGGTCTTTCTCTCTATCTCTATCTTAAAGAATATAGATTGTATTTCCTTTGAACTTGTAGCTTCAATCTCAACCTAAAACCAGATCAAATATGAAAATAAGAATAAACTTCAAATATTTGAAAAGAAATATAGAGATATCATATATTACAAATCAAATCCAATGCAAAAGCCAAACCCCCATAATCAAATCTCCAAATATTAATGCAGTTTTGCTAGTTTTAATACTTCTTGATAAACAGCATTTCTTGTGCATCCATCATTTGAGTCTTCACAAGAGGTTGGCCTAATGAGTACCTTCACAGAGTTTGCTGTTTTTGCTCTAGAAAGAGCAACATATCATTGTCCATGTGCAAATACTGATTGAGGAAGATAGATACCAACAAAATTTAATGTTTGGCCTTAAGCCTTGTTTTTGGTCATAGCAAAGCTTAGACAAATAGGAAATTGAGTTCTTTTGAATGGGAATGGATATTTTTGCATTCTCAGATGGTTTTAATGAAATTCTAGGTATAAAGACTTTTTCCACGATGATCGCTCACATCAATTTCTGCATCTATGACATTTGGTTGAAATGCACAGCATATTAATTGTTTTCCATTGCATAAACCTTCTGTAGGGTCTATATTCCTCAGCAAAATTATTGGGCAATTCAATTTTAATACTAACTCATGAGGAGGAAGATCATTGGGTGTTAAGCTATTCAAGAAGTCTTCTTGTTGTCCTTGTTGTCAAGAATCTATAGTCTCATCAAAGCTATAATAACTGGTCATAGGTCCTGGTAGTTTATCTATAAAGATACGATTTATTTCATCGACATCATCATTTTTAGGTGTTAATATTGCTCTATCTATCATAAGTTAATACACTCTTTGAATTTCTCTCAATGTTTGGGAAAACGGCCTGTATTAAAGTACTAAGAGAAGTAAAAATCATCTTTATAAGGAATAATCATAAAGGAATAATCATCGTAATAAATAATCATAGAATGATTGATCAAATTTAGCTCTCACATTTTCTGTCAGTTTTAGTTTTTCTAGACTGGGCCATAAACCTGATTTGACTAAGATTGTATTAACTGTCTCTTGTCTTGTTTCTTTGGGAACAACGGGTAAAACTTGACGAAAGTCACCGCCAAATACAACGACTTTACCACCAAATTGTGAACCATTATCCTTTATATCTTGGAGAATTTCTTGAAAAGCTTCCATCGTTTGTCTCTTTGACATTAGTGCCTCATCCCATATTATAATTTTCGCTTCTCGCAACAACCTAGCAGTACCACTTTGTTTTCTAATAGCACAAGTTATGCTCTCTTCTTCTTTGACTAGAATCTTAAATCGCAAGTGTGCTGTCCTGCCACCTGGTAATAAAGGTGCAATCACTCCTGATGTTGCAGTAGCAAGAGCAATATATCCCTTAATCTAACTGCAGCAAGAATCACTCGATATAGATATGTTTTACCTGTACCACCCGGCCCATCAATGAAAAAAGCACTAGGTTTACCTTTGATAACTCTTTCTAATACCATGTCACACCACTTTGTTTTCTAATAGCATAAGTTATGCTCTCTTCTTCTTTGACTGGAATCTTAAATCGCAAGTGTGCTGTCCTGCCACCTGGTAATAAAGATGCAACCACTCCTGATGTTGCAGTAGCAAGAGCAATAAATCCCTTTAATCTAACTGCAGCAACAATCGCTCGATATAGATATGTTTTACTTGTACCACCCGGCCCATCAATGAAAAAAGCTCCAGGTTTACCTTTGATAACTCTTTCCAATACCATGTCATATGCATATCTTTGTTCTTTATTTAAGTTTGATATTGCGAGAATATATTTTTCAGACACAACTATCTTCAATTCATCTTTAATTTCTTTTGATCCTTTTTGTTCCTCATCTAAACTAAGCTTACTATCCCTCAAACCAAAAATGTCCACATTCTAACCCATTGATTCAAGCATGCTATTAATGTGTTGCAACACTTTTGTCCTCATGCTATCTAGAGATAGATTGCCAAATTTCTTAGGTAGGGACACTGAAATTAGTCTCGAGGAACACTCCTTGGAATTTTGCTACAATAACCCACACAATCAAGGTACAAGTAAATAACAGGGAATAAACACTTTACAATGAGAAACACATACAGTGGATTTCTTTGACCATTAGTATGCTAGCAATACTATTACAAGTGCTAAGATGACTTTGGGAAGCCTTTAATATTATTCCTGTGGTGTCACACTTAGTGTTTCTTTCTCTCTTAATCTGTTTCTCTTCTCAGACAGATTTTTCTACCCCTTTTTGGATCCCCTCACCTTTTGTCTTCCTCCTTTTATAGCTTCAGTCTTTGTTCTTATCACTACAGCTGTTTTGTTCCCATTTAGAGTCTCAGGGATATTTTCCCTTGCTTTATTGGTTTCCTCTCCTTCTTATCTTATAATTTTGACTGCCCAGAGGTTGAGTGCACTGTTCAGGCTATCTTGTGCACAATTAATGTGACAGAAGTTAGGTAAGAACCCCTTCATTAATGCGGAGGTAAAATATCTTCTTTCTTCTTGCGAATTCCAGAAGTTTTTTGTGGTTACCAGTGTCTTCTGGAGGTCATACATTGATTATCTGTGCTCCATGCCCTGGATAAGCTAGTGCTTTCCCTTTTCCGTGAGATTGGGTTGATTGTGGTACTTAACTTTGTCTTCAACGTCTAGGACGATCCAGCTTTCAGCTCTTTCATGGATTATCGACCTATGAGCTTTCCCCTTAGCACGAAGGCCAGGCCCAATTACTTTCCCATGGCCCAGCAATTTCTTGGGCTCTAGGTCTGAGTAGAGATTGTTCCATTCCCCACATCTTATAATCTTCAGACATTGGCCCTTCAAATTATTTCCATAATGCTTTTGGATTGCTTGGATTACAATAAACTAATATTGTGTCAAACAAACGACGCAAACAGTAAGGCATTTGATAAAGAGATGCTTCTTGTAAACATTGTTCTATATTATTAACAGATTTAAGCAATCTACATAAGAGTGCAGCCTCACGAAATGATGGCATAATAACTCCATTGATGGTCTTCAAATCTAGGAATGAAGTTGCACCTTTAAGATGATTAAGCAATAGACGTAAATAATATCTATCTCCTTCAATTGGATTTGCCACAACAATTCTACCAATCACATTTCTTTGTTATTTTGGAGTCCATAATTTGTCTCTTTGATTCCATACAAAATGCTCAGGAAATTCTTTGTATAAAATCTTTTGTGCTTCTTTGTTTGTCTGATTCATTCTAAAGTATTCAATAAGCATTGTTCTTGATGAGGAGTCATCATTTGTTATTCTAGCAAGATTGTCATATTTTCTAAATCTAATAAGTTGTTGGTCTAGCTGTAGGCTCATTACTGCTGGGTAAATCTCACTAAGCACAAAGCCATAGATTCCCCACATAGCCTCAGGGGGAGAAATCCAACATGCAGACTGAAATGTTTCAATTTCATTTACATCAGCTGAACTGTCTTGGCAAATTACATGTAAGGCAATCCTCATGATCCTTATATATATATATATATATAGATATACACACTTCACAGCCTTAATTGTTGAACATATTTCTACATTGATGTGGCAATCAAATTTTGTGACTAAATATGGGTTATATGGTACAACCCAACGATTATCCAGAATATGGCCACGAACCTTCACTGTTTTACCATCATTGCGTCACCTATATATTGGATAAGAATTTCCTTCTTGAGTAGTTACTGGATATAACTCTTTAGGATAGTGGTTTTTACATTTCCCATTTTTCATTGAACAAACATTTTTTGGATTCAGAATGCCACGAGGTCCATGCGTCATTTGTTTCACAACAACTGAGAATAAATGAGGATTTTTAGATTCATCTGGAAGTTTTGCACTAAAAATTCTATCAAATTCTTTAGGTGACAGGATTTTTGAACCTGATTTTAGCATAATGAAAAAATGAACATGTGGGAGGCCTCTTTTTTGGAACTCAAGAACATAAACATAGGCACAACTGGTCCGAATATTTCCTTTTTGAATAAACCATTCTTAAGTTCTTCCAGTTTTGCTCTGAATACTCTTAACTACTAAATATGGTCTATTATGTGCCTCCTCACCAGGATTCAATTCTTGCATGATATCTGGCCACCTAGGATTACAAGTCATTGTAAGAAAAATGTCTGGTTTCCCAAATCGTTGTACTAATGCCATTGCATCTAGATATCGACATCGCATATCTCTTGGACCACCTATAAATGACACAGGCAAAATAATTCTACGACCAACTCTAGAACCATGCGTCTCACCCATTGCAATGCTATTAGTGATACCTGATATACTTCAGCTCATATCTCATTTTGTCGGTTTCAGAAAAAATCTAGCCTATCTGTTTCAATTTTAATATGCATATCTACAACATACTGTTGCAAAAGGCGACTGAATGTAATAAGATAGACTCCTCATGAGATCTTATTTGTAACTTATAACAATAATACTCACAACATGAAACCATACCTCTCTTCTTCTTGGAACTTTTTATCATTGAAATATAAATCACCAGAACATTAGATTGTAATTTAGACTTATTCATTAGATAAAACTGAAAAATTTTAAATTCTAATTTTAGACCTACATCTGCTTCTTTCTCTATGAGATCATCAACCGATGAGATTTCAAAAGGATTGATCAATGATTGGCTTTTGCAAGATGACCCCCTCCCTGCCTTATCAATTTTTTTTTTTTAATTCCTTGATGCCATCCCATATCTCCAAAAGGAAATAATAAAGGATATTGTAAAGGGTCATAACATCCGTAATAATGCTGAACTTTATGATTAAATCCCGAATGACTATAAACAATGATATCATGCTCTATACATTCACCAGTTTGCTCATTCTCAAGCCATATTGTAGCCACTTGTGAAGATGATGGAGCATTATATATACGTTGATCTAACCCAGAATCAGATCGTATAACAACTTGATGATCTTTCACGTTAGATATATTCTTAAGACTACAGAAGGAAGGAACAATATGGATTAATCTCTAATAAATCAATGAGCTGACTAAGCATTTCTAGGTTCGATCTGTCTGAAATGGATTCTATTATCAATCTCATGATCAGTATCGTAGAAATAGAGCTGCAAATAAGAAGGATGACCATCTGATGGTATCAATTCATTAATGTAATGATAAACCTATCCTTGAACTCTAATGGCCTATTTGGAAGCTTAGAGAGGGAGGAGAGTAGTGGGGAGGAGAGTAGAGAGGAATTGTTATTCTCTATCTTGTTTGAATGTTTTCAAAATTAGTAAGGGAAAGGGAGTAACTAGCCCTTACTCTTGTTTGAATGTTTTAAAAATTAGGAAGGAGAGGAGAGGAAATGATTTAAATAGACAAATTTACCCCTATTTGAAAATGAACTTGCAACGTTGGTTTATAATTAATTTATTCTAAGATTTTTTTCTATCTTAGAATATATTAGTGAATTTTTTTCATTACAATTTCAAAATGTTAAGAACCCTAAAAATTATTCATAGCTTTTATTTCTAAATAAAAGTTCTTGGTCTTTCTAAAAAAAATACTTCTAGCCCGGACTGGACAAACCAAAAATAGAATTGACCCCTTTTTTTAGTATATATAATTTAATATATTTTTTTATGGGAATTTTTTTTTTTTAAAGAGTAAAAATTTGATAATTGACCCTTCTAGCACGACGCTTTTATTTATTTTTTGGTTTACAAATATTTGGATCTCCCGAGGGCACGATCACAGAAGGAAATTGGAGTTGTTACTTACAGTTACAGGATAAGATTAGATTCCTCACTTCCTAATTTCTTAGTAAAATCTTTACGTCATCTCCATTCTTATTATTATTATTTTAAAAAATATTTATTTCAATAGTACATTTATACATTAAAAGGTCTCCAACACTCATTGACACCTTATTTCATTAGAAAAACAAGTTTGTTCGTCTATTTTGCTTCAATTAACTCAGAAAGATGGAGTCCATTTCTTCAAATGTGAAACAATGCCTTGCAAGAATCTCAGCTATGTATCTTGTTCTAAGTGAAAGCTCCTTATCAGTGGACAAAATTGAAGAAGAACAAAAAAAAAAAAAAAAAAAATTCCTTTGTTTTCACAGCAACGAAACAGAGGCCAAGTAATGATAAATGTCACGTAAAAAAATTTATCTACTCATTTGGGCTTTGAATTTGTAGGCTCTGACGTCGTGGCTTTTTCCCTAGCTAGTGAGATTCTTTTTTTTTTTTTTTTTTTTTTTTTTTTCATTCACCTTAATTTTTTCAGGAAACAAACAAAGATTATTTATATAATAGTTTGTAATTTTGTTAATTTAGAAAGGATAAATTGGAAAATTCATTTGTTTAATAATTTATCGACTCTTCTCTCATTCCAAATCTCTCCAATTTGGAGGAATTAAAAATGAAAGATTAGAGGTAGTTAAAACTACTCCAAACCCTTCCCCCTCCTCCCTTAAAAAACTTCCAAACAAGGTAATTGAATTACTCTCCCTCCCTCAACTCTACTCCCCCTCCTTTTTTAAACATCCAAACAGGCCATAAATGTATACATTCTTCTGTCTCTTTTGCAAAGATCTTTATCATACTTTTCACCAAATGATGTGAAAGCAAATGTGTTATTGTAAGTTCGAGCATATTTACAAAATTCAACAGCATTTGATAAAGATGAAGTGAAGAATTCATATAGTTTCTCAGGAACAACATTCGAAACTAACAAGATCGTACCATCAGAATAGCAAAAACTTTTGGGTTCTCCATAAAATCTCCATGCATGGCAATATTTGCAAGGTGGAACAGCTAGCAACAAATCCGCCTTGTGTGGTGTTTCTAACAAAGTATCCTTATCTGTTTTGCATAAATGAACATTACCACTTGCCAAATTGCTAGCTTGATTCGAAGAAGAACCCATAAGAGTTTGGACAGTAATTATCATTGCTCTTATATTTTTTCCAATATAGTGAACAATCAGACTATATTGATAGCCATATCCAAAATAATAATAATAATAATAAAATATTGACCTCTCACCAATCTTGTAAATACTATAAGCCTCAACTTGAACTTCTCCTTTACCAGTTGAGCCAACATTAAGTTGATGGGAAGGATGTTCACCTAAACAAATGAACGGAATACACACAAAATAAGTTACCATTCCTGAATTTTACTAATTTCCTTTTATAAAACTCATTTCCCAACTATCTTACCTGCTTGTCTACTATGATCGCCATCATTGATCACAATATTTTGATGCCTATTGCTAAAAATTCGACAAAGAATTTTCGCAATCAATCATAAGCTTCCTCTTCTTTGCATATGACTCCATTTTCCTAATTAATAGCTGTTGTTTCTTTTCTCCTGAAAGTGTTGCATACCAATTCCTTTTGTTCTTTGCATCACTCCCTATTTCTGCACACTTTTTTCCTTTTTTTCTTTTTCAAGATATTTTCTTTACAATCAGTTGACGATGCATTTGTACCGTTTTCTCTTATTCGGGCTACTCGTCGCTTTCTTACTTCTATCGTCAGCCATAATCTTTAAAACTCAAATGCTAAATAAGAAGTTCATCTATATAAAATGGTCTAATTACTCATGACACACAACAACTCATTATACTGTCAGATATAAAATTCATCTCACAACACAATCATATCTTTTACTAATTCTATCTAAGAACTATTATTGTGTCTATCACTCTGTCGGTTGATTTTATCTCTTATTAATATATTCCAATTATTTGTGCTATTATTATAGTTATATTTATAATCATCAGTATTACTGTCAGAGTCAGAATCTGTTTCATAATCCATATTATCATTTAACCAACTATTGTCTATGTCTCTCATGCTATAACCTTCATCATAATCTATATCATCATAGTCCATGTTTCTAATTAGTGTGTACCTAACCTAAGTGTGAACAAGCAAACAGATGATGAAGTGATAAACGTATTTATTCTATTTCCAAGCAATTAATAATTACTGACAGAATTATTACTAACCACTGGTATCCTTGTTATCGGGACTACCTCCTCGGGAAACTCCATTGAGGGACCACCCAAACACATGCTTGTCCGTCGGCTAACAAAAAACAGGCTAATTAACGTGAAACTATGGTTTGCCAATGAGTCTTGAAGCTGACCAACTCTAACAAGGAGCAAGTAGTGGCTATGTAGTAATAAAAGTTCCTAGTAACTTCTTAATTGTAAAGAAATAAAACTCATACATCTACCATCCATGGCTCTGATACCAATGGATACCAATTCAATGATACCAATGACCACCCCACCTGATACCAATGACCACCCAATGACTACCCAGGAGAGAGTACAATAGTAATATGGAAGTATAAACAATGATAAAATAGATGATAAAGAAGAAAATAACAAAATAGATATATTCAAAATATGGTTAAAACAGAGTATGTAATATGAAAACAGAAACTAATAAAATCTTACTTGAAATAAAACTTCAGTCTTTGATAAAACTTGAAAACAAACTGCTGTCTTTGATACAAGCTTGAAAATAAAACACTGTCTGAAAAGTTACAAGATTAAAAAATAAAACTGTCTGAAGAGAAAGGTTATAAGATTACAAAAGGGGAATAAAGTACAAAAGTCTTTCTGAGGGAGAGGGAAGGCTATTACAAAGGCTTTCTAAAATTTGGAATATGAAAAACTTAGAAACTTGGAATCTAAGAAGCTTTTAGGCTTTCTAAAAAACTTGTCTTCTGTCTTCGTATTCTGTCTCTTTTATAGGTGAAATGAACCATGGTAAATTAACCTGAATAGGTAAATCTAACTCAAGTTAAATTGTCGGTAGGAACCATATATTCTGAGAATCAGAATCTGACAGGATACTTTCTATCTTATGCAAGTGAATAGTGTTCTGTCAGGAATATCTATCTGATCATTCTGGATTTGTTTGGATTCTTTGTCTGACGTGTGCCAGTGAATGGTGTCCTATTAGGAATATCTTTCTAGATAATGCGTCTGGATCTATCTTGGATAGTAGTCTGCCATAATTGTCCTAGAAGGGTCTGTCTGAGCGGGCTATCATTTTGTTTTGTCTATTATATATCATAGGGATCTTGAGAATCTTGAAATGCTTCTGGGTGAGTCCTGTAATTTGGAGAGGAGGATTCCATTATTGTGTCATCTTCATCATCCGAAATTTTTGATGCAGCTTCAAGGAGCTGTTTCTTAAGCTATTTTCTGTCTGAACGGAGGCAAGCTGACATTGAACTTGGCTTTCTTCTAGAAGGAAATTGGAATTTTCTATCTAGGAAGAAGAAGTCTTTTATTGTAATTCTTGGCAAATATGATCAAAATTAAACTTATTCCACCACTTTAATTTAAACTTTCTAGTAAGCATAGGAAAAGGATACTAGGGATGCTTTCTATCTTGTATTCACATCTAATGATCCATGGGAGATCTGGAAACCTATAAAAGAATTGCAAAAGATGTGGGAAATTCCTAAAATGCGGTATGTGATGCCTCAATTGGATTGATTGTGTGAAGTGTGTGGGTTGTGTGATGAGTCCCACATCGGATATTTACTAGGTTGAATTGGGCTTTATTAACAACTGCAAGGAGCCTCAATTGTGACTAGTCCTTTTGAGGTATAGCGCAGATGTGGCTAGGGCTTTTCCTTGGGTTGTTACATATGGTATTAGAACTGGCCTAGTAATCCCATGTGGGCTTGGAGACACTACTGCACAAAGTGGGCCCTAATGAGGACGCTAGGGATTTAAGTGGGGCAGATTGTGATGCCCCAATTTGATTGATTGTGTGATGTGTGTGGGTGTGTGATGAGTCTCACATCGGGTATTAACTAGGTTGAACTTGGCTTTATTAACAACTGCAAGGAGCCTCAATTGTGACTAGTCCTTTTGAGGTATAGCGCAGATGTGGCTAACGCTTTTCCTTGGGTCGTTACAATTTATGTTTGCAAGTCAATTGTATTTTTTATGCTTTAGGTCCTAATAGTTTATTAGGTTATTAATATTTTAATTTAGAATAAAATTTATTTTTGTAATAAGGCAATTAGGGTTTCCTAGCCAATTAGAACTAGGGTTTTACAATCCTTTATAAGCAACCTATTGTATTCCTTGAGGAGGTAGTTGATATTTTGATAAATGAAAAAAATGGCCGTTTGATCTTTCTTTGGTCTGGTGCTGACTCTAGGTCTACCCTAGGTGCTGACTCCTAGTGGTTTTCCCGCTTGGTGTTGACTCCAAGCAAGGCCTAGGTGCTGACTCTTAGGTCATATCTCTTTATTTTATTGTTGTTTTAGTTTTGTTCTGGTTGTCCTGCGTCAGTATGATATTTACATACAAGTGTTATTTGATAATTGATATTGGATATAACTGATATTGGGTATGAGTTGCTTCTCTCTCTCTCTCCATTCAAACTGTATTCTTTTGATATTTTTCCCTTCAACTCTTATTTTATAACTTTATTGTCATCATGCAGAATATGAGTACAATGTAATATTCTTAGTTCTTCTATCATTTTTGCAATAATTGATGTGCAACAATTTAATTTTGTTAAACTATGCATGAGAAAAGAAAAGAGGCCAACCCCATCACCCTCAAAGTGTTCGACAAAATGCCGGGCTTGGGGGCATGGCTTATAAAGATAGTTTTTGACCTTTACATAGTCCAAGTTTGTTTTGGATTGTGTTTATCAGTGTACATGTTACATGTATACTTTGTCTCAAAGCTATTCAATTACTTGATTACTATTAGGTTTAATTGTAAAGAAACTAAAGTTGAGTTTTTTGGATTTTAAGGGGAATTGCTCATCAAGATTGTGCAGGCCATAAGGGTGCAAGTAAGACATATCAGTTGCTGAAGAATTGGGATCCTTTTTTGATGTTGGACTATTTTTCACATATAAAAAATTACAATCTAATCTTTTTCAAATTTTAAATTTCTTTTATTGATATGGATTGTAGTGACTCCTTCCAGTGGATTTCCAGATCATCCACACATAGGTTTTGCCCTCATTGTTGTTTTTGATGTTATGTGCATTCATTAATTGTGGCTCATTGTGTATAATTAATTATGTATATTCTGATGTGATTTATGTTATACAGGTTTTAAGACTGTCACGTACATGTTGCAGGTAAACTTTGTCTCAAAACTATTCAATTACTCGATTACTATTAGGTTTAATTGTAAAGAAACTGAAGTTGAGTTTTTTGGATTTTAAGGAGGCATTACTCATTAAGATTGTGCAGGCCATAAGGGTCCAATTGGACTCGGTGATGTGCAAGTAAGACATATTAGCTGCTGACTCGCTGTTGATCAATAGGAATTAGAAAATTTATGTTAGTGCTTTATTATATGAAACTTATTCCTCTTTGTTTCATGTTTTTTTTTTTTTTGGTGTAGTGGATGACAGCAGGTAGAGGAATCATCTAACCCTGAAATTCTTGGAAGAGGAAAAACTCAAAAGGATTACAGCTTTGGGTCAATTTATCCTCCAAGGTCAAAATGTCAAGACTCTTCTTTTTGTTGAAGGGGATCTTAAAAGTAGAAGTTCTCGAATCAATGATTCCATCAAAAGTTCATTCTCTTGGGTAAGTATCTTTGTCTAAGCCTTTTTAAAGTGGTAGTCTATTGTTCTATCCCCATAAACATCCATGACTTAGATTTGCTATGAGAAGAAGAAAAAAGCTTAAGTGGATATTGTTTGGGTTGGTTGGAAAATTTTGATTATAAATAAAATTTACTAGAAATATTTTATTACGCTATAAGTTGAAACTTGTGAATTTATTTATATAATTGTTTTTATGTGATATTTTGATTAAGATGACTGATATTTTGGTAAATGATAATTCTCAAAGTTAAGTTGGTTTATATATTCTTTGTAGGTCTTTATTGATTTCTTTAAGTTATAATTTTGTTTATATAGAACTGTTAGCATTTAGATGCATTTGTGAGTTGTTATCTTTAGAATAAATAGATTATGGCTTTGGGAATTTACTTTTTTACCTAAGTAGCTTATAAATCTTGGGGTTTTGAAGCTAATCCATTATAGTTTGCCACAAGTCCATTTGATATAACATATTATCTATTACTTTAAAAGAAAATGTTTGTGGAAGGGCTTTTCTTGGCCATTTCTGATGCTTTGTCAATGGGTATCATGACAACAATATAAAATCTAATTGGCATGTACAAGTTAGAAAATTAATAGATGCTGAAGTTAGACCAACAACACCCCAAATTAGCCATGGATAAAGATTAATGTGAGCTTGACAATTAATAAACCCAGTAGTACAATCACATTTTTTTTTTTATTGATTCATTTATATTATTTTGTGCAATTTTTGCAGCAGATTTTCTTTTTATCTAAGAATAAAAAATTTATCTCTAATTTGAAACTCATAAAGACACACTTCTCAATTTGAGGTAGAGTTGGTTTCTTGATATGTACAATTAATAGTCAATTGATCATGAATTTATTAATATATAATGAGTGCTTTGTCGAATTAACAATTCTTTTTAGGAGTGTGTTTCCAACTTCTTTCAATTTTTTTTTCCTGCAGTTTTATAGTATCTTCTAGTATACTTTGCAAAAATTATAAAATGGTAATGCATTAGCTGGAAAAGTAAAAAGAAAAAGAAAAGTTGTGCACATCACTTTTAAGGAGTTTGCAATCACATGCTATTGAATGCAAATTAAACTTGAAATGTCATATTTACATGTTTGCACGCACCAAATTAAAATTTTCATATTAAGTTACCACATATTGAATTGATTACTCATATGCATATTAAATTATGTTAGGACATATGTGATTCACTTGTTAAGAACATATGTTACTATTTTGTGAAAATGGCTAATCCTTTGACAAAATGCACTTTACTTGTAAATTGGGTAGATCTATTGATGTGAACCCCGTCAAGAATAACGAGACCCAACAACGAAAAGGAACCCAAGATCGTTCTATGGACAGATTTGAATGGAAGACCTCGACCCGTTGTTTATGACAAACAAGAACCTCGGTATAAGGAAGACGCCACAAACGGTGGTGGAAACTCCGTTTGATAAGTCAAGATGAGCGCCACGGGAAATCCCGATAAGTTCGAATAGTTCTTCAAAGAACCAAAGAGAATAAACCTCACAAGTTTTTATGAATATTCAAAAAAAATGTCATCCAAAAACGTTTACAGACTTAGGAGCCTATTTAAGGGCTCCATAAAACTTGACAGACAAGAAAATATATTCTAAAAAAACTCCTAATTGATACCTAACCATATCAGGAATCAAATTTGACCTAAAAAGCATTAAATGCACCTAAAAACAAGGAAATAAATCACCTAAACCTAAAATAACGTTTTTTTACATAAAAATACCAAAAATAATAAATTGCAATAATTAAATAGTAAATTGTGTCGTGCATCACGATCCTTTTAGAATAAGCCCAAAATATTTCTTGCCAATTCTTAGCCTTGATCAGATCCTTCTAGAACTTGAATCAAGGTGACGATTCTTTGCTGCCCACGTGGATCATGCTCAATGGGCCTCCACGAATTTGCTTGAGCCCATAACTCTTGGATGAGTCCGTTGAGTACATCCTTGAACTTCTTTGCTTGTGCTCTCGTAACCGGCCCAATTGGTACTTGAACAAGATCCTTCGAAGCGGTGCCTTGGTCTCCATCATCTATGATGTGTTTAATACTTCAAGAAACCTTGTTTCAAGATCAAGTGTTAAAGCCATGCAAGTCTGTCCAAGATTCAAGCTGAGAAAGTGCCTATCATTAAAGCTCGACAGCTAGCTCGAAAACTAGCCATCTATCGAGCTTGAAGAGATGTTCCAGCATCGTGGCTCAATAGCAGCTCGACAGAAAGGGCATCTGTCAAGGTTTAAGAAAAACAAAGATCTAGTTCTGTTTTGACTCCAATCCATGATTGTATGTTTGGGCTTTCTTTTCTCATAACTCTAGACATATAAAATGATTATTTTAAGGTCCATCAACGGTGGAACAAGTTGCACAAGTGTTTAGCAAAGTTTGTTCAAGCAAATTGTGACAGGAGACAGAATTTGCCCTAGTTCATCTTTCTTTTGAAGAAGTTGCTGTGTTTGTGCATCGTAGGGTTTTGTAACCAAGCATCTTTTGGATTTTCATCGTGTGATGAACTGAAGAACTTTACAGCCAACAACCTTCTCTAGTTGGTGATTGAAGTCACGTACTGGGATCCACGCAATTGGTTAGTCAGGTACTGGGAGCCGTGCATTGAAAGCAGAAATTGTCACTACAGAACAAGTCCAATTGGGTATTGAGGTAAGGGTTCAACTATTAGTTGATATAAGGTATTGGGATTCCTTTACTTGTAACCAGTTGTTGTGATAATAGTGGATTCTCGGGAGTGGTGACCTTAAAATCACCTGGTGGGGGTTTTTGTTGTGCAGGTTTTCCCCATTCGTAAACAAATCACCCGTGTCAAATTTAATATCCGCTGCATTTAGTTATTTGGTGATTTTTTTGTGCTACCATGTACAATTGCATGTTAATTTGATTAATTAATAAACTTGGCTAATTAATCAATTAATTCACCACAAGGGGTCAATATGTTTTTGGCCTATCAAATTATTTATTAGATGAATGAATACTCATTCACATTGGCAGTATCTGAGAAGGGTACTAAAGATTCATAATCATATCACTTAACTTTTTAATATTGTTATTGTTGATGTGCTGCTTCTTTAAAGTAGTGAGAATGGGAATTTGAATTGTGCATGATGATCTATAGAACAAATGGGGTTTAATGGAAGCTTGAATAATCAAAACACTTTGAAATGCATATCATTTATGCCAATGGTGTGAGACCACTCCATAAACATTTTCATGCATGATAGCTTAGTGATTGACTTTGTGTAGATAGTAGAAAAGATTCACATCTAAGATAGATGTGAAAGCATTTTTTTAACTCTTTGCTTTCTCTTTACCCCTTAAATAATAAGTTTAGGGATATAAATTTTTTTAAAATATTAAATTCCTATTTTGCAAATTTTAATATTGAAGTTAGATAAAAGAGTTGCACTTATCAAGTTAAAAAAGGACCAGGTTTTTACATTTCCTGTTAAGTGTGTGCTCAATGCTTGATATATTCTTTTTCTTATTTGACATGGCAATGCTTTAGATGATGATTTTCAAACCACATGCTCATATCTTTTGATTTTCTTGATGGAAATGATGGACTGTATGTAATTTAAAGTTTTTGGTGTTATCTTTAATGTGACTTACTAAATTCAACTATGGATTAGTGAAACTAAATAATATGATTTTTATTCTATTAAGTGGACATTTTCATGTGGAGGACTTTGTTATTGTCAAGGAAGTTAATAAGTTATTTTCTTTTTCTTTGAGACCATGATTTTACTTTGCCTTAAGGTTAAAAATGAGATTACATCATACAAAGATACAATTGTATACAATAATGAAGATTTCCAACCATGAGAAGTGGAAGCATATAAGCATAAACAAATTATTTCTGTATTTATTTGTATGTAAGTTTTTTATGTTATATTATTGCAATTTTAATGTGGAAATTGTTACTATAAACCTTGATTTATTTGTTCAAATATACAAATTTGATTTGTTAGTACTTAATAAAGAAAAAAATACATATAATATATTAAAATAAATTTCCTGAACTTTCCCATGCATAGCACGGGTTAGCGATTAGTATACTATATAATAAAAGTTGGGCTTAGAAGCTGTAGTTGCACCAAATTGTAGAATTTTTTTTAGATTTAAAAAAGAAAAAGAAAATTGATATAATTTTTTTGTGCTTTATGATCTTTTTCTCTTATAATTTTTAAGTTAATAAAAATATTAATATGATTACAAATATATTATTCATATCAACTTTTCATCTACCAATCTTTAGATAGACACAAAAATTTAATTTTTCTCATCAACTTTTCCTCTATTTATCTTTGGATAGACACAAAAGCTTAATGTTGATATCAACATTTTTTTTTACTTCACTTTATGAATAATTGTAACACGGTGGGAAGTTTAAGTTTTAAGATTTTGAGTTTAAGAAAAAGAGTTTAATTAGAATTGATTTTACTTTTTCTAATGGCAGGATATATACTCACATGGTTACATGGCTAGCTAAGAGATTTTTTGGATAAACTCAAGAGAACGTTTTTTTTTTTTTTTGGAGATAAAAAGAATGGTTGTACGTTAAAGAAAGAAAATTTAATAAAAAATACACTCTTCTATTAAATATAATTATCTTGAAAATAAACTCTATTAGCTTAGCTTTAAAAGGTATAAAATTCTATTTCAACTAAACTTTTAACTAAAACCAAAAGTTTTATTATATATACACACACACACCAAAAGCTTCAAATCTTATATTTGCTCTAAGACTTCCTTGCCTTTGCTATTATTTCCAAGCTCTTTTATACAAATATATATATATATATGTATAATTTGTTCATCATTTGATTTATTGTGATTCATAAATATTTAATTTTGTAAATTCATAAAGGGTTCTATGAAACCAAACATGCGGAGCATAAAGTACGGGGTAGTTTCTGTATTTTCGTTATTGAGTATGTCATATTGCATGTCTTTTTCTCCCCAATTTTTTGGTAAATTTTACTTCTTTGATCATTACAAGTTAGGAGTAAAAAATGTAGCTGAGACCCAATTGGCATGACAATAAATTCTTAGAATTACAAATGCTAATAAGATTTTAGAGAGTGGAAGATAGAATATGTTCATGATATAAGGTGAAGAATTATGTAGATAACTTTTTATTGAATATGGAATTTTGTAGCAAAGAGGTTGCTTATTTTTGATAAATTTGCTTTAAAAAAATTGTTAGATTAGCTAAGAGGTTGTTTGGAAAAGTATAAATTTTGATAATATCTGTCATCATTTATAAAAATGTACTACAATTCAAACGAAAGTTTTTGATCACATATTGAAAAAGAAAAAAAAAAATTTATTTTTTATTTTGGTAACCATCAAACATATGAGAATCCTATATGTTTTTTTATTTTTTTTTATTTGTTTATTTATTTTTTATCCCGGTGTCTTCTTTAGCAATCTAATGGTGCATTGTGTGAATGAGAGCTATTCTTTAGAAAACAAAATTGATTGCGGGAAGTTAAGTGTGGAAAATAAGTAGTATATTATAATTTTATATTGTGTGATGTGGTATGGTTACAAAAACTAATAAGGCATGTGAAAATCTCATATTTAATCATCTCGTGTAAGTTTACTTAATACATAAGGTTAACACTTATTCCTTCTTTGTTTGCTATGTATCAAGAAAGTTGAAATAGTGCTCAAATGTATGTTTTATCTCCTCAAAATGGCCATTTATTTATTATTTGTTTAAAATTAATGTTTTTGGTGATAGGAATCCAAATTTATTAATATAGTTAATTTAAGTAATTATTCATTACTTCCAACATAGAGCAACATGGTAATCACTCCTCCGAATTTTTATTTGGAATAATATTAAGTAAATATAAAAGGTGTTTTAGAGAGTACATAAAATTATCTATCATTCATGCAAGAGAAGAGAGTATCACATCATTGTCGGTTTAGTGATCATTAAAATAATTTTGATAATGTTAGTAAAATATATAATTTACTCTTTCATTTATTATTAAGGTTGTTATTGAAGATTAAACTCTATTATTAATAGTTACTATGAACAAAAGTTTATTTTTTTAAGTTCTAAGAAATTTAATATTATAATTCACTTAAAATTCTATTAACAAAATTTCCAAGGAATTGAAATTAAATTAATATTTATTTAGATTATACATCATAACTTTATGTTTTAATATGTATAATTTATATATTACACACTATGTAAGCACAAAGTGACTCAATATATGTATGAATTACATGTTGCAAAATTAATTTGATGTTTTTCATAAGGCTCATGCATTATTAATATAATTTTGATATATATAACTTTTAATTAAGCCGTGCATCGCACGGGCATAATACTAGTCATCTATATATATATATATAACCGAATCCTCTAGAGTTTCCACAATTTTCCACGTCACCACTATTTTCTTTTTCTTTTTATTTTAGATTCTTTTTATCTTATATATTTAATATTTTTCTTCAACGTGTAATTATCTTATCAAGTGTTACAATAGTTTAGTTTAAGTAAAACTTTATTAGATATATGTTTCAAGAACTTGAAAATTCTACTTCAACGAAAATTCTATAACAAAAATTTCAACAAATAAAAACCCTTGCCAAGGTTGAAACCCTTCATACTCACTCAAATTTTCACAAAGAAAACACACATAGCAAATTGAAGATTTTGCAAAGAGGGTATGGGACTTCATGAGACCACTTTGTAACGTTGTATCCATGGAGTTCCTCAGAGTAAATGCAGAGGTAAGGACATGTTGTCATCTTTCATGCTCTAACTCTCTATGAATACTACTTTATAATATTGTTATTGTTGTGACTTGTGTGTGAGTTTATTAGTATGAACAATCTACATGTGAAAATTTTAATTGTAAAAATTTGTTTTTACGATTAAAACATTAGATTTTATTGTAATTTTGATTTAATAATTAACAATTTCATCAATCAAATTTTCTCTAACGTTGGTGTAATTTGTACTACTATGTATCTTATATATAGAACCCTCATATGACCTTGGAAAAACAACTCTATAAAAAAAATTTCATCAATAACAAGAAGAAGAGCTTATTCATCTTAACCACAAATTTCTTGTCACCAATAATCAATTTTATATTAATGTTGTGATATAGTCCATAGGTATTTTTATAAAAAAAAGGAGAAGTATAGTCCATATGGGAATGGTTTAGATGTTTCCTACTTGATTTTGGAATCTCAGATTGATTAGTAGAATAATATGGAGTGAGGAGGTGCATTATTCATATTAAAAGTGACAACTCATATTAGTAAGAAACTAAACAAGGTCGTGCAATAACCTCTATACATATGGTGGTGGTGTAGCTTTGGTGCATGTGAGAGTTAGAAGACAAAGTTTTGTCTTTTTTATTTATTTAAAATAAGCATTCTACTATGTTGATACCTATAGAATACCTATGGGAAACTATTCAAATTCTACTACAATTTATTTGTTCATATCCTATCTGTGGACACAACGGAGGAGTCACCACCTTGTTTTACAATGGCCTAGGAACTATGAATATAGTGTCCGTTCAAGGAAGGACCATGATCTTATCACCAGAGATATGGGTTTGGAGTTTAGATACGTTCTTGGGAAGGTGTTAGGCACCCAAGACCGCCCAACCCTAAGGTTAGCCTCCCATCATTTTGTCTTACTTTTTAAACTTGATAAATCATGTTCAACACTTATGTCCTAAACTCATACATCTAAGCATACAACATGGCATCATCATCCCAAAACACATACATATCCATCCATAAAGCATAAGAAACCAAACCACACATATACAACCCTAGCATTCATCTAACATGTGAAAACCCTATCATGTCATATATAAGGCAACAACTTAATCATGGCAACAAGTACATCATTGATCAATTAAACACAAAATGCAACACAACAACACATGTACATGTTCATCAAACAAAACATAACAACACATATGTATGTGAATGTGAATGTATAACTTACCTTTACTCACCTTGCAGCAAATCAACGCCTATGGCATCATGCATGGGCATGTGAATGCATGTTCATGGTATCAAACTAAGAAACAAGAGATGAAACCCTAATCTAGCATATCAAAGGTAAATAACAATAAAACATGTGAAGCAGAGGCATCAAATACACATATACATAAAAAGAAACTTAAATAGGAACATGTGAGATAAGAAAATAAAGTGAGACAAAAGCAGAAGACTAAACTAGGGTTTCTGGGCAACGGCGGTTGCATACGCAGGCCAAGCACCTGTGTACGTAGGAGGAGGCCCACGTACGCATGCATAAGGCATGCGTACGCAGCTCTGCTCGAAACCCTAACCCAGAAACAACAAAGTAGAAAAATAGAGCACAAATAAAAACCCTAATTATAACAACCAAACATGCTTAGGATATAAAGAAAACTATAAAACTAACCTTAACAAACACATATAAGTATAAATAAAGCAAACAAACAAGATTAAAACTAAAAAGAAAGACAGAAAAGAAAAAGGAATGAAAAGAAAGAGTGAGACTCAATACCTCAAATGAGAAGCTTTATAAGTTGATTTTGACCGTTCCCCTTAGTCAAATCTATCACAGTTCAATAAAAATGTGATTAGTAACATTAAACTAAAAGGATTGGGGCTAGAAAAGGTCCTAATCAAACAACATTGACTTGAGGGTGTTTTGTGAAAAACTCTCTTTTGTTTCACTATTTTCTAGTGAATCTTGTAGTTTTCACGTGAGATTTTTGTGTGTTTTAAAAATATACCATGTAAGGCTTTACATAGTGGAAAAAATGGGGTTTGGAATGGCTCCTAGACAATGTGAGATTCATTCCAAACCTTAGCCATTATTGCAGAAAATTTGCATTTTTTATGTCTCTAAAACCCTAGCTACATACGCATGCTTTGGCCCATGTACGTAGGCTGCTATCCACGAACGTGGTTTGAGGGCCACTTTGGTCATTTTACTTTCAAAAATAGATTTTTGCTCATTTAAAAAGTTATATTTTTCATTTTAACACTCCTCAAGTAAATTTGATATCTGATTGGGCTTTAAAATGGCCTTGGGCCTTAGAGTTTGGGCATTATTGGGGAATGGGGGCCCGAGTCATAAGAAGTACAAAATGCGGTGTCTACAAATGCCCCTATTTTGATTTGTAAGCTTCGCTAATGGAATCAAAAGAATAAGAAACAAACTATTTTGTTTCAACGTACGGCTTGTGCCTAACCCACCCACACGACACATATCACGTAAACATGGGGCGGGATGCAACTTCGGAGAGCTGCGTGAGATTTGTATATCTAAAGTCCCGCCTTTGTTGCTTAGGAAATGAGCAACGACAGGTTCATTATCCCAAAACCTGTTTTGCCACTTGCAAGCAAATGGCGAGTGACTCACTATCCTAGAGTCATTTAAAAAGAAAAAGAAAAACAAACAAGGGCACTCTTCAAGCTAACCCAACAAACAACAAAAGGATACAGTCTCTGTGGTGTCCATCCAGGGCTCTTGCCTCAAGCTTCTCTGAGTGACTCGCTCATCTTGTCTTCTTCACTTCTTTCTCTACCTTTTCTGCTGAGGCTCTTGCCTTGGATTAACCTTGGTCTCTTTCTCTATCTCTACCTTTTTCTACCGTGCTTGCTTGTTCAATTCCTAGAGGATATGTGAATGAGTAGTCTTGATTTTTGGATCCACTTGGGTGGTGAAAACTCGTTAAGAAGTAGGTATGTATGGGGAGGAATCTTCTACCTTTTTCATGACTTGGGGCTGAGGAGTAGTAGAAATGGACTCATTAAGAAGTAGTGTAACTTTTGTAGATGTGTGATCCACTAGGGAAGAATCTTCTACTTCCTTCATGGTATGCTGAGGACTTTGAGGAAAAATCTTTTGCTTCCTTATTAGGGATACTTTAGGTGTACTTAATCCACTGGGGAAGAATTTTCTGCTTCCCCACTTGGGATTGTTTAAATATTCTTGGGTTCATTGGGGAAGAATCTTTTGCCTCCTTTATGGGGATGATGTTCTAGATATGCTTGATCTACTGGGGAAGAATCTTTTGCTTCTTTACTAGTGATAGTGTTCTTGAGTTTATGTAATCTGCTAGAAATGGTTTTGGGATGTACATGCTTCATTGGGGGAAAAGTCTTTTGCTACCTTTACTACTCACTGGGGGTCCTTGGTGACTTTGTGCCTAATTGGGGCAATCTTGAGATGTTTTTCTTTTTTGATTTTTTTTACTATTTATGACTAAACTACACGTAGTTTAGTCATCAGGTGTGTTCCCGCCTCTTCATTTTTCCCAACGGTTACCAACCGTTTCTTTTTCTTCTTCATTATCTTCATCTCCCTCATCTCTTCACATTCTTCATAACTCTGCAACCTCCCTTTTTTTCTCTATAAAGACTTCCCTCTTCTCTCTTTTCCTCACATCATCTGATTCTCCCATTCTCTCAAAACTCCCTTATTCTCTTATTTTCTCTCTAGACTCTCTTCATCTCCTTCAATGGCACTCAAGGCCAGGAAGACTTCCTATGTCCTTTCCTCCGATGCATTTCTCCTCACCCGCTAGAGTAGAGCAGTGAGATTGACAGAGTCTCCATTGACGCACTGGCCAGAGAAGCACATCCCTATGGCTGAATTTGTAAGTTTTTCAAACTTTTCTCATTTTCAAGTTTCTCTTTGATCTTCCATTTGGGTGTGTTTTCGCCATGTAAATGCTTGGGTTTTGTTGTGTTTTCACCATTTGTGTGTTTTGTCTCAAAGATTAAGCCAAAAAAGACCTATTATTCCTCCTCAACAAATCAATGTTTCCTCGTGCCAAAGCGGATTTTTTTCTAAGGGCTCTTTAGGGGGGAGGAGGTATTCGACGATGCATAAGGGCAACCCCTCTTGAGCTTGGCCACGGGTAGGCATGCTCATGACGAGCCCTCAAGCACCCAACCCTGCGTGCTCCATGGCACGAGGTGGGCCTTAAATGCATTGCTGGGGTGGACCCAGGTTGGCATTTCATGTGTACGTGGTATAGCTGCGGCGCGATCTAGCAAGGCGGACGGTGTTAGTTTCACCCATTGCCACGCAGAGCAAGCCAAAGGTGATGATCAAACGCATGGTGAAAGCTTTCTCTGGTGCTACTTTTCCTCGAGGCCACACCACCCGTGCCCAGTGGTAGGGGGTTGATGGTCTCAATAGCCGTGTGGTGGGGGGATGCATGCATTCTTGATTTAGCTTGGGCATGCTATCGCAACGCGGACAGTGCTAGTTTCACCCATTGCTGTGCGAAGCAAGTTCCACGCGACTATCAGGCTTGTGTGTGTCTTTCTTACTACGCGGTTGCGTGGCAGCGGCGGTGGCAACGACGACAACGACGACGCTAGCAGCAGTGTCCCTCGATGTCCCTTGTAGTTCCTGTGTGTGGTTGGTGAGCCATGCAAGCTTGATATAGCTTGGGCACGCTCTCGCAAAGAGGACAGTGTTTGTTTCACCCATTGCTGCGTGAAGCAAGTTCCACGGCGACCATCGGGCCCCTTTGCGTGACAACGACCCATCCTTACAGGCACGTGGTTGAGTAGTGTTGTCCTTCACGCCCAGCGGTGCAGACTCGGCGCCACTCGATGCTTCCTCATGCATGGCAAGCCTTGCGGCGTGTCATTGTGGGGGACATTTGGTGGTGTTGCGGTCTAGTGTATGTGATAGCGTGTGAGTTATGGTAGGGTTGCATGGCTTGGCAAGCTTCGTGCTCGCGCATCGAACTATCCGACGTGCTCCCAATCAGCATTATTTCGAGCGTCGCTTGGACGTAATTTGGGTCCCTATGTTGCATACCTGCCTCGTAGGCACTTGTCCCTCTAGTTGATTCCTTCCTAGTCGACGCTCCTTGCAGGCCGTCGGCAGGACCTTGAAGCCGTCCTCATGTCCCACGCATGCCTCGCGGCCTCCGCGTTGCCGATGTAGACCACGGGGGCGTGCTCGTGGCCTCGGATGCAGAACATCATATGGGTTTGGGGCCTTCGGCCCTCTTTGCCAACGTACCAAGAGAGCGTCATCGCTCTGTCCCGCACGATCGCCTTGCTCGTCTACACCCTTCCTTGCCCTTAGGCGAGCTAAGGCCTCCGGGCGGCGCTGGCATTGACGAGGAATGCTACCTGGTTGATCCTGCTAGTAGTCATATGCTTGTCTCAAAGACTAAGCCATGCATGTGTAAGTATGAACTAATTCAGACTATGAAACTGTGAATTTGTAAGTTTTTCAAACTTTTCTCATTTCCAAGTTTCTCTTTGATCTTCCATTTGGGTGTGTTTTCGCTATGTAAATGCTTGGGTTTTGTTGTGGGATGAGTTTAGAGGAATACCTGACACATTAGTAGGGTTAGAAACATGTTTAGGATTGATTTTGGATGATATATGCTTGAAAATGTCAAAGGACACTTTCTATTTGTGCTCCTACATGCGTGGGCTCAAGCTTGCGTACGTAGCTTGGACTTATGTGTACACAACTCTGTTATTGTGTACGTAGGTCTGTTCTTGAGACTCTGTGGGGTTCTGGCCTGCGTATGCAGGGTCCTATCTATGTACATGGGGCTTGACTTACGTACGTGAGATGCTTGGCAGAGGCCTTACTCTGCCCATTTTCACTTCTTTTTCAACTGTTTCACTTCTATATGCAATTCTAACACCCCTTTTTGTCATTTATGCACCTAAGCATTATTGCATCCTTCTTTTTATCTTTACTCTTGCATCAAAAACATCATTTTTCATCATTTTCATTGGAATCAAGAATCTAATGTGATATTCTTATTTTGCAGTCCTTATCCCTTTATGCTAGTAGAGGAAGCACCAACAAGGTGGTGGAATGGTACAACCTCCTAACCAAGGCTTACATCTGGGATGCGGGCTTCGAGCCTATCCTTAGCCTTCTACCAGAAATGTCCGCAAGTGCTACTTTGGTGCAATACCTCATTGAGAGGTGGTGGGATACTACTCAAACCTTCCATATTGCTGAGCAAGAGATGACGGTGACTCCCTATGACTTCCACCGCATGATTGGTCTTAGCTTTGAAGGGGCCATCATTAATTTGGACGGTGTGTCGGGCATCCAACTGGGCCTTGACATGTTAAGAAGGAAGTACCCCATCGAGACCATCTGTTACTTTGACTTGGTCGGATTACATGCTTCTCCCACAAAGGACTATGGAGGAGCGCGTTTGGATGGCTAGGGCTTTTCTTCTACATTTGTTGGGAGCTTATCTCTTCACTAATTATGGGAAAATGGTGTCCTCAAGGTAGTTGACCCTCTTTAAAGACTTTGCGGATGCACGAAGGGCCAACTGAGGGCAGGCATGTCATGCCTATCTTTACTCTAGCCTCGACACTCTTAGCTGGGGCACCTTGTGGTAGATTGTGAGGCCTTGGAAGCTCCTTGAGGTTAACTCTCTTTCCATCTCTTGTGTTTTCATTTTTAGCTTGTAGTCTTACAAGCTGTCGTCTTGCAAACTGTACCATTTTGCAAACTGTACCATCTTGTATCTAACCTGTGGTCTGTGCTTCCTTTTGTTGCAGTGGATTGTTAGGTATGGCCTTATAACTCTGAGCACCAATCTAAATTTGAAGGAATTCCCTTAAGTGAGGGCCTACCTTGCTGGGTTAACTTCGGATGAGGTAAGTTTAAGAGTTCTAGTTCTCATGTTTCTTCATGCATTTTCCTTAGGATACTCTTCTTCTAACCTTGCATCATTATAGTTCAACTAGACTCTATAGGCCGGCCAGTCCCTTCCTGCTTCTCCGGATTTGGAAGCTACTGCCATCATTGCTTCAAAGATTACCCGGCCCTTCGAAGGAGCGAGCTTGAGGGCAATCTACTTGGTGGAGAGGGTGCGGTGTCAATTAGTGAGTAGAGATGAGCCACAAATTCCGATGGATCCTCTAGAGTTCATGCTTGCCCCACGCTCCATGAACGATGCCAAGTACAGCTTGTGGAGAAGTGGCATTCCCTACACCAAGTGGCTCATTGATGGATTGGACTATGAGGAATTCAGCATCACCCGCCTCATGCCTTTCCTTACTATTCAGGTATATGCTCGACCTCTTCTTTTTCTTTTCCTTTTCCTTTACCTTGTCTATCATGGCTTCTAATGGTGGAAAACTTGTAGCAAGATGAGCCTGTTGCTGGTGAGCCAATTAATCCTCCATATCTCCCTTAGACAATCTATGCTTATGGCCCTGATGGCTTTGCTCAGGAGCGCACTGTGCCCCGTAATCCTTATGTTATAGGCTATCCTTTTCCTTTAAATACTAGGGCAGTGAGTTCTTCTTTTCCTTTGTTCTTTTTTCTTCTTGTTGTTTCTCCTTTTTTTATGGTCACTAACCTTTCTTTCTTCGAGCTGCAGCCCACCATCCAAAAGCATGAGGACTTGGTATGGTTGGCTTGGAATCTCAAGCTAGAGGTGACCAACTATTCAAGGAGCTTGTATGGTCCTGAAAGGGTGGCCTATCCAGGCAGTAGTGGTGGTGATGATGATGGTGGTGGTGATGAGGACGATTCAGAGGCGACTCTTAGCTACCAACCAAGGAAGATGCGACACCATTGATTACCTATAGTCAAGACACATAGGCATACAACACATATATTTCTTTCTTTTTGTTGCTTTTATTGTTTTTTATTCCTTATGGCAGACATTTGAATTCAGTTTGAGGTAAAGGGTTGTACTTAGGAGCATCTTTTTACATTTATGCTTTTAATTAGGACTAGTACTTAATTTACAAGATATATGGTTAATTGTATGTTTCCATACAATATTGCTTCTTTGATGCTTGAAATATGCCTTGAATGATCCTTTAGGTCATAGGAACACTAGGGATGCCTTGGAGTGGAAAAACCATGCTTAAAATAGGGGAGAATGAGTTTCTACCATGCATTGTGCGTATGTGAGGATGGGCTTGTGTACGCAACTTTGACTTCGTGTACGAAGGATTGACCTTATGTACGTGGGTCGTGAATCATAGGAAACCCTAGCTGCCCTAATTAAGTATAAAAGTAGCTGTTTGGGTCCCAAAACCCTCACAAACATATTTTCAACTCAAAGAGCACTTTTCTGAGGTCCCCCACAGGCAGAAAACTCTCCACTCGATATCTCAGCTTGGATTAGGAGGCTTGGTCTTGATTTCAAGGATTCCATTGCCCTCTATGGTCTTTCTTGTGTCTTTCCATACCATTAAATAAGAGTGGATGAGCCTCTTCTTCATGCTGGTGCCAACTATTGGGTCCCTACTAGGCATGTTTTCTATTTCAATGGAGTAGAACTATGCCCCACTATCGAAGAATTTGGTGCCATCATTAGTGAACTGGAGATTAACAATCGTGTCTTCCCTACCATGGGTGGGGATCTCCCTTCTTTTTTGCAAGTTGTGTTAGGTGTCCCTCTTGCTACAGCAAATAGGTGGTGCATCTTTGGCAAACTCAAACTTAGCTTGGTTTTTGCACACTTTTCCAACTTGGGCATTCCCGTAGATAAAAGGCCACATTCATACTTTCTTCGTGCCTTTTGCTTATGTGCTCTTGCTAGGTACTTCTTGGTCCAAAGGTCATATTGTGTGGACCTTCGGATGTGCATGGTGGTTTATGAGCTAAAGAAAGCTACCTCGGTGGACTTGATCTTGGCAGAAACCTCAATGGTTTGGATGCCTTTCGTAGGAGGGAAGCAAGTTTCTTTGCGGGAAGTGCTCTTCTTCTTCAGGTATAATCCTTAACTTTTTCCTAGGTTCTCAACCTAGTAGGATTCCTCTAATTTTGCATGGATTGCCTTTCGGTTTTCAACTCATCGAGACACTTTATATCGTCTTTCATTATTATTTATATATATATATATATATATTCACTCATGCTCTCTAGATATGGCTATAAGAGAGGTTTTGGTTGCTTCAACCTCCTACCATACCCCCCAACACAATCCTCCCTAGGCATTTTAGGGACCGCCGGCTACATCAAAATGACATGAGCTTTGAGGTGTACATGGAGCTTATGGGTCGCATCAAGGAGATTGACATTTAATGGGTCGTGGAATGGTGGCACATCTCAAGCATGGTTCACTGTTGCTCCAAGGACTGCTGTATGCTTTTAGTTGGACTTCGTTGCTACTCATACTACTCCACTTGTCGTATCTCAAGGCAATTTGGAGAGCGTGAAGGAGCTTTTAGTGGTGAAGGTGCCTTCCACATCGAGGTGTTTAATAATAGTATCTTGGGTAGGCTTCATGAAGTTTGGCCATGCCATAGGATGACTAGAGGCATTGCCCCTCCTCGATACATCTATCCCACTGCGAAGTACAAGTAATGGTTGGAGGATGACATGAAGTAGATTTTGAGGGATAAGAAAGCTTACATGAAGACTAGCAAGAAAGCAAGGAGGGCCAAGTGACCACCTTGATATGCCCCATATTTTACTTTTCTACACTTTATGATACTCATGTTTTTATTTTTGAATTTAATAAAGGATTGGGGTGTTCCAAATCCCCTATGAAAACAATCTTGTTACCTTTTAATTTGAGCAATAAGAGAATTACTTTTTTATTATCTTTGCTTATTGTCATCTCATTCCTTTGTTTTTTTTCTTTTTCTTTTCTTTTTCCTTTGCCATGTAATTTTTGCCCATGACGTCCCTTCGGAAATTTTTGCCATGCCTATGTTCTTTTCCCCTAACTTTTGCCTAGACTACCCTTTCAGGTTTTCAATCTAGCGGGGTTCTTTGCCTTAATTTTTGCCTAGGCATCCTTACAGGTTTTCAACCTAGCAGGCTTTTTTTTTTTTTTTAAAATGTTGTATTTCTAGAGTCTATCCATGTTAATTCGGTGAAGCATCTCTTCCCCGTCCAAATCTATGATTCTTATAGCACTTCTAAACATGATCTTCTTAATGATAAATGGCCCAGACCACCTTGGCTTCATCTTTCCTCGTAGATCAAAAGTCTCATCACTAAGCACCTTTAGGACCAAGTCTCCTTCTTTAAGGTTTCTCAGTTTCACTTTCTTGTTGAATGCTCTAGCAATCCTTTTTTAGTACCCTTGTGCATGATATTGTGCCCTAGCCCTCTTCTCATCTATTAAAGCCAATTGTTTATATCTTGCCTTAGCCCAATGCTCTTCTAGGACCTTGGTTTCCACCAATACCCTTAAAGATTGTATCACCACCTCAATAGGAAGCACCCCTTCACTACCATAAACCAAAGAGTAAGTTGTTGCCCCAATTGATGCACGGATAGAAGTTCTATAACCCCCTAAGGCAAACAAAAGCTTCTTAGCTCAATCTTTGTATGTCACTACCATCTTGGCTAGGATGTTCTTCACATTTTATTAGCTGCTTGTACGGCCCCATTAGCTTGTGGTCGATATGGTGAATACTTATGATGCTCAATGCTATATTCTTCCATGACTCTCCAAACTTCACTCTCAAAGTGGAAACCATTATTGGAGATGACCTCTTGGGGCACCCCAAACTAACATATGATGCTGTTTTCTAAGAACCAAGCCACATGCTTAGCCTTCAATACGGAGTAGGAGGCTGCTTCTACCCATTTGGTGAAATAGTGAATTGCCACCAAGATGTATTCATGCCCATTTGAAGCCTTGGGAGCTATCCTTCCAATCACATTTATACCTTAAATCGAGAATGGCCATGGAGAAGTCATGCTATACAACTCACTTGGTGGTACATGGTTCAAGTTGGTGTGTGTTTGAAAATCATGGCAACTCTTCACATAGTCCACACAATTGGTCTCCATCGTATTCCAATAGTACCCCATCCTTAGGATTTTCTTGGCTAACATTCTCCCATTCATATGAGGGCCACAAATCCCTTGATGAACTTCTTCCATTACCTTCTCAGCTTCTTCCTTCTTCAAGCAACGAAGGTGTATACCATCGTAGGACCTTCTATAGAGTTGTGCTCCACATAGGATTTATTGTATTGCCATCATTCTAATGGAATGACATTCTCTCTTGTCAGCACCATCCAAATATGCCCCTAATTCCAAGAACTTCATAACTACAGAACTTCCACTTCCTTCATGGTCATTATTGAAGCTTTGGTCTTCCCTTTGTGCACTTCCTCATAACTTTGCTCAATCTCTAAGGGTTATATCCATACTCCCTCGAGTATTTCAACCATGGAGGCTAAGGTAGCTAAGACAATCGCAAATTGATTTTGAGCTCTGGGGATGATTGTGTACTCAATCTTGTTAAAGGTCTTGGTCAAGTCCTCTAAGTGTTGTTGATAAGGTTTCAAGTATTCCTCCTTGACCTTCCACAACTTTTGTGTTTGGGCTATAACCAAAGTTGAATCTCCAAAGACTTGAAGAGCTTCCATTCTCGAAGAGCTTCCATTTTGGCAATACAAGTCCCATATTCAGCCATGTTATTAGTTGCTTCAAAGTTCAACTTAATTGCCAAAGGTATATGAGATCCCTCGAGAGTGATTAAGAATATTCCTATCCCATTACCATATTGGTTTATGGCTTCGTTAAAGTACATCTTCCATGTCCCTAACTCAACATCCAAAATGTCCTCATCTGGAAAGTCTTTTTTACCATCTTTCCCTTTTATAAGATTCTCGGCATAAAAATTTGACACGACACTCCCTTTGATAGTTTTTCTAGCCACATACTTTAAATTGAATTATGGCAATAAAATCAACCGTCTTGACAATCTTCCACTCAAAGTAGGCTTCTCAAAGAGATATTTCAATGGGTCCATTCTTGCTACCACCCATATTTGGAAAGGTAAGACGATATGTCTTAACTTTTGTACGGCCCAAACAAGTGCAAAACATGACTTTTCTATGGGAGTGTACCTAGTTTCATAATCATGGAACCTCTTGCTCAAGTAGTACATGGCCCTCTCATTCTTGTCATCATCTTTTTGTGCAAGCATACTGTTAGGACATATGTGGTTCACATGTTAAGAACATATGTCATACTTTTATGTAATTGTCTAATCCTTTGACAAAACGCACTTTACTTGTATTTGGGTAGATTTAAGATGTGTTGAAATACTTCAAGAAACCATGTTTCAAGATCAAGTACTGAAGCCTTCAAGTCTGTTCAAGAAAACAAGCTGAAAGTACAATTTCATTAAAGCTCGACAGCTACATCTATCAAGTTTCAATAAGCTGTTTCAGCCCCGTGTCTCGACAGCTACTCGACAGCTTCTATCTGTCGAGGTTTATAAAAATCAGAATTCTGATCTGATTTCTTGGGATCCATGAATGTCTTTGGGCCTTCTTTTCTTCTAACCCTAGACATATAAAATGATTGTTTTAAGAGCCGTCAACAGAAATACAAGTTGCACAAGCATTGAGCAAACACTGTTCAAGCAATTTGTAACCGAAGACAAAGTTCTTAACCTAGTTCATCTCTTCTAAAGAAGTTGTTGTGTATGTGCACCTTTGGGTTTTGTGACTAAGCATCTTCTTGATCTCCATCATGCGTATGAACTGAAGAACTTTGCAGCCAACCCTTCTTTCTAGTTGGTGATTGAAGTCGCGTACTGGGATCCATGCATCTGGTTAGTCACGTACTTGGGAGCCGTGCATTAAAAAGGAAAAACTGTCACTACAGAACAAGTCCAATTGGGTATTGAGGTAAGGGTTCAACTGTAGGTTGGTAAGGTACTTGGGATTCCTTTACTTGTAATCGCTTGTTTTGATAATAGTGGAGTTTCGGGAGTAGTGATCTGAAAATCACCCGGTGGGGTTTTTGCTGCGAGGTTTTCCCTATTCTTAAACAAATCACCGTGTCATTTAATTTTCGTTGCATATTTAGTTATTTGGTGATTTGTTTGTGCTGCCACGTAATTGCATGTAATTGAACCTAATTAATTCACTTGGCTAATTAATTGGTTAATTCATCACAAGGGGTTAATTCGTTTGTGGCCTATCAAGTGGTATCAGAGCAAGCACACTCTGATTAGGATAATCTTTGTTGTGTTTGATCCATTGACCCCTGTTTGTCATGGATAGAGGACAGTCGTTAATCATACCTCCTTTATTTGATGGGACTAACTATGCCTACTGTAAAGTACACATGAGAGCTTTTTTGCAATCCTTAGACGAGAAGGTGTGGCAAGCTGTAGAGATTGGCTGGACTAAGCCAAAGGAAGCGTCGGTCGATTAGGATGATGCAAAGATTAAGGCGGCTAACTTCAACAGCAGGGCATTGAATGCATTGTTCAGTGCAGTCACCAATGAGGAATTTAAGAATATATCCTTAACTGAAACTGCTAAGGAGGCTTGGACCATCCTCCAAATAACCTATGAAGGAACCAAGGCTGTCAAAGATTCAAAGCTTCAGAGGCTCACTACAAGCTTTGAAGAAATAAAGATGGAGGATGATGAGTCATTTGATGAGTTCTATGCCAAGCTCAAGGACATAGTGAACTCAGTCTTCAATCTTGGGGAAACCATTCCTGAACCCAAGATTGTGAGGAAAGTACTCAAATCTCTACCCGAGAGATTCCATGCCAAGATTACGGCGATTGAGGAATCAAAGGATATTGACAAGATTCCTTTGACTGAGCTGGTTGGGAACTTGCAAACCTACGAGCTAGGTTATCTAGGATTGGCAAGTCAAGCAAAGGCAAGAGCATGGCCTTGAAGGCCAAGAGCAGTGAGACAGATGAGTCTTCCGATGATGAAGATTTCAAGATGAAGTCCTACATTACAAGGCAGTTCAAGAAGTTTATGAAGAATGCCAATGGAAAGAACTTCGACAAGGACCGCAGGCAATCCAATTCTTCTCAGTTTAAGAGCCAAGACAAAGGGAAGAATGATGCAAAGGAAGGTGGTCAGTACACTATTCCCGCAGGACCTAAGTGTTTTGGGTGTCATGGGTTTAGACACATGAAAAATGAGTGTCCTACATATCTCAAGAGCATTGGGAAGAGCAAGGCACTTGCTGCAACCTTGAGTGACACTGAGCCTGAAGATAATTCCGATAGTGAGGATGACGGAATCTTAAATGCCTTCACTGCCACAGTCAATCCTACTGAAGGGATTGTTGAAGAAGTGAAAGAAGAAGAATAATTGGTGGACACCAAGTGTGAGAGGATGGATGATCAAGATGATATCCATTCAGCCTATGAGAAACTATACAAGCTGTCTGAGAAACACGAGAAACTCTATGGGCTGACCACCAAGAAGCTCAGCGATGTGGAACTTGACCGTGAAGAGTTGTCCACTAAGTTTGATGAGGCAAATCAAACTATTGGAGTGTTAAGGTTCGAAAACAATTTCTTGGCTGAAAAGACCAAGAAGCTTGAGGTGGAGCTATTTCAGGTTAGTGCTCAGTTGGAGAGGACCTCGAGTGCAAAACTTGATGAGATGCTTATCATTCAGAAATCTACTTCAGATCGAATAGGTTTAAGGTATGATCTTTCTTCCTCTAATATTGCTTCCACTAGTTCTACTGTTTTTGTTCCTCCTGCTAATATTGTTAAAATTGAGAACAATAGTGTTAAAACTGAATTAACTAGTGAGAACTTAGACAAGGATAAATCTATTCTAGGAGCACCCCCTAAGCTAGATAAGAAAGATGCTAAAAACCCTAGGGCTAAGAAGGTTAATTCTCAAAAGCCCAAACAGAAGAAGCAGCATCTCTGTCATCATTGTGGTGTTGCCGGTCATACTCAACCAAATTGCTATAAGTGGTTAGCCACTCAACAGAGCAATAGCATGATAGCATCTGGAAGCCAAAATCAGCTTTAATCCTCTCTTGCTCCTCTTAGAGATCTTCTGAAAGCCCTCATGTTCCTTTCGAACTTGAACGGGTTCAATTCTTCCCCTTCGCCGCCGGTTCAAGGTTTCAACCAAAGGAAATGTTCTTCCAAGGTGTGGAAGAAAAAGGACTCTAAGTGATTAAATCACTTTCTTCTGTCTTCTTGTTTTTTTTGTTGCATTACTTGTGTGTTTTGCTTTTATTTTGAGTCAGTCTAGTTTTTGCATTACATTGTTAACATGTTTTTGTTTGTTTATTTTCAGTTTTATTTGTTTTGTTTTTGATAAAAATAAAAAATAAAAAATAAAAAAATTGAAAAATCAGAAAAATACAAAAACAGTGTGTGTTTTGTGTACATTGGTACTTGTGTACCTTGGGTGGCCAATGAAACAAATTTTTCTAAATTTTGTATCTTTTGTAGCTTAGATGAGCATCTCTATGAACAACTAAGCAAGTGAGCTTTGTGGCTCTTGTTTGTGATGAGTAAGATTAAGTTATCTCTTAGACTTAACACTCATATCACTCTTTTTGACGGGTAGGACTAGAAAATCCTAAGAGAAAGGCATAAATAACCATCTCACTACTGTTGCCCGCCAATCATTAATGACATATGTATGTTTCGGCATAGCAAAAGTGTGATGTCAATGACATTTGTGTGCTTCGGCATAGCAAAATTGGAATGTCAAATATCAATGGGTATTTCCTTTCTCTCTCATATATGCCCATGCATGATATGCTTAAAAAGAAAATATGCAAAGAAAACAAAAAGCAAAAAGATAAAAAAATGCTTTAAATATGGTTGCAAGCGTGTATTTTAGGAGATGTGGGAGTTATAGGATGTACCTCGAAGGTGATAATCCCTATCAAACAGTTATGATTGTGTGTGAGTTAAAGTGATTTTTTCATATCTCAAATCGTCATAACATGTATACACTTATGCAATCTTGCGGTGTTTTTTACACACAACATGCAATATTCTTTTGCTACTCATGATACATGTGCAGGTACAATGTGATTTTGCCATCACTAGGTTTACATATGCTTTTGTATGCTGACTAAACTGTCATGACTTGTTTTTGAAATATAAAATCGGTTAGACTTGTTGTGTGTGTGTGTGTGTGTGTTTTTGGGGATCCATGTGCTTAAAATTTTTTCATTGAGAGACGATTTTGAGAGCCTATTGTGTTGATTGGATCATTGTTGAGTTGCATGTTTGATTGCATTCATGTCTATATTTTTCACTTCTTGAAAAATTGTTTTTAAAAGCTGGCTCGACACCTCCTCGATACCTAGCTATCTGTCGAGCTTCTCAAGCTTTTTCTAATCGTAATCTCGACACATCCTCGACACCTGGTGGATCAATCGAGAAATCTCATGTCTCCTCGATAGCTTCTTGATACCCTGTTGATCGATTGAGCTTTTGTTCTGGGTTTTAGTGTTTATTTCTCGATACCTCTTCGACACCTATATTTGTCGACGGCCATTCTTCTCAACACTTCCTCGACAGATGTCTCGACACTTCTCGATACCTTTATTTGTCGAGATTTACTAAGGTTCTATATAAACCCCTCGTGCGATCCAGTTCTCATTTTCTTGATCTCTCTCGATCTGTCCGCACCTGTTCATCTTCCAAACTCACTTTTCTCACTCCAAACCTTCAACCCACGTGATTTTCGGCCCTTCCTTGCTTCAAATCACTTGGTATGATCTCTTTTCTTCTCATATTTCATGCATTTCATGTTTTTGAATCTTAGGTTTTGGGGTTTTTGAAAAATTTTGGGGTTTTTCAAAATTGTTAAGTTTTTCTTGAAATTTTGGGATGTGTTTTCAATTAAATATGTTTAAAAACTCATGCATTGCATCTCATTTGCATTATAACAGTATTTTCATGCATTTAGATGTGTGCAATATCTTTGTGTGTTGGTAGGATTGGATTGGGCTGAGCCCATGATGAAATTTCTTTTGCATGTCACATGTTCATGCATTTCCCATGCATACGTACTCCTTTTTCAATATATCTTGATATATTTGAAATGTTTTGGGACTTTTCTGATTGTCTCTTTCTCCCTTTCTCTCATTCTGTTTACGTTAGTAGTGTCTATGGCACCTAAACGTAAGTTTGCTCCGTCTCGGAACCCTCTTCGTTACGAGGCATCATTTTCTTCTAATCGTACTCCTTCTAACATTCGGTTCCGTGATGAGGATGCCCGTAAAGCATTCTTGGAGAACTTCTCTCGACGAGGTGTTCATTCGGAACTCCGAGTCATTTTGGCAAACTTCACCGACACTGACCTTCCCGATGTCATTCACAGTCGGGGATGGGAGTCACTATGTGGTGTCCCGGTCACTTGCCCTCTCGTGCTCATTCAGGAGTTTTACTCCAACATGCACGTGATTGATTCTTCAGTACCTCTCTTTCACACTCGCGTTCGAGGTACGCGGTTTGCTATCACACCGCAGGTTGTTGCGGATGTGCTTAGAGTTCCGAGGGTAGAGCATCTTGATTACCCCGGTTGTAAGCGTCTGAGGACTGTGTCCAAAGACGAGATGATGTCTACTTTCTGTAAGCACCCATCTGTCTGGGGTGAGTGTCAGGTTACACCATGTCGGCCTTTTGCTAAAGGTCCTAGATTCATGAACATGGTGATGACTTTTTTGTTACACCCACTCTCTCACTATAACTCTATCATAGAGCCTCGTGCTCGATTTTTTCTTTCTTTGTTAGAGCACCTCACTATAGATTTTCCTTTTCATTTTATTTTTTCCATCATAGATGTGTTTAGGGATACGACTACCCGTGATAAGCTCATCTTCCCCTTTGCTATCACGAGGATCTTATACCATTTTTATATTCCTTTTCCCTCCTCTGATCGCTTCTCTGTCATATGTGCCATAAATGTCGCTACCGTAAAACGTAGTGAGGCTCAGTTTAGGTCACGACAGGAGTCAGTAGCTCCTCCCTCCGGTTCGACTCCATCTCGTTCGGCACCCTCTTGATCTGCTCCGTCTACATCTGCTCCTTCCTCTTCTATGGGCGATGTATCTCTTGGAGACATCATGGCACAGCTGCAGTGCATGGATGCTCGCCTTGATACGCTCTCTACTGAGTTATATCAGGTGAACATTCGTGTTGGTCGTATTGCACGACGTCAGGCGACCATGGGTGGTTTTGCTCCTGAGGCTACTCCTTCACCACCTCCTCTAGTGGCTCCTGATTCTGATGCTGAGGCTAATGACGATGATGGTGATAATGATGACGCTTCGGATGATGATGATGGAAATGCTAGCTCTTCTGATGAGATGTCTACTTGAAACTCTACCATTTGTCACTCGTGACAAAAAAGGGAAGTAATTTTGGGATATAAGAGTAGTCATCTTAGGGGGAGAGTTAGTATAGGACATTTTTGATAGGGGGAGTGTTGATACTTAAGGGATGTAATGAGGATATGATGTATCTTTTTCTTTTCTTCTTATATAGATACATTGTTCTTGTACATTTGGTCTTGTGATCATTCTGACATACATTGTACTTATTTCTTTCTATATGTGGATGTATGTTGTTTCTTTCACCTACCTCTTACATGTGTTGTTTCTTTTTTTTTCTTTATACACATGTTTCTTTACTTGTATGCAATCTATTATTTCTATTTCACACAAAGATGCCTTGATGAGTTTTGTTTAAAGTGTTTTAGAAATACAGGTTGTCAAAGTCTACTTGCCATAAACTCTCTTCTTGCAAAATTTTTCAAGAGTTTGTGTTAGGATAGATTTTATTGTACTAACCAAGTGAAAATGAGTTGAGTGATTTATGACTTCTCTCATAATCATTTGTTAGTTGTGGTTTTGTCATGGATTGCCAAAGGGGGAGACTGTTAGGACATATGTGGTTTACATGTTAAGAACATATGTCATACTTTTATGTAATTGGTTAATCATTTGACAAAACGCACTTTACTTGTATTTAGGTAGATTTAGGATGTGTTGAAATACTTCAAGAAACCATGTTTCAAGATCAAGTATTGAAGCCTTCAAGTCTGTTCAAGAAAACAAGCTAAAAGTACAATTTCATTAAAGCTCGATAGCGGCATCTATCGAGTTTCAGTAAGCTGTTTCAGCCCCGTGTCTCGACAGCTACTCGATAGCTACTCGACAGCTTCTATCTGTCGAGGTTTATAAAAATCAGAATTATGATCTGATTTCTTGGAATCTGTGAATGTGTCTTTAGGCCTTCTTTTCTCCTAACCCTAAACATATGAAAGGATTCTTTTAAGAGCCGTCAACAGAGATACAAGTTGCACAAACATTGAGCAAACACTATTCAAGCAATTTGTAACCGAAGACAAAGTTCTTAACCTAGTTCATCTCTTCTGAAGAAGTTGTTGTGTATGTGCACCTTTGGGTTTTGTGACCGAGCATCTTCTTGATCTTCATCATACGTATGAACTGAAGAACTTTGCAGCCAACCCTTCTTTCTAGTTGGTGATTGAAGTCGCGTACTGGGATCCACATATCTGGTTAGTCACGTACTTGGGAGCCGTGCATTAAAAAGGGGAAAATGTCACTACAAAACAAGTCCAATTGGGTATTGGGGTAAGGGTTCAACTGTACGTTGGTAAGGTACTTGGGATTCCTTTACTTGTAACCACTTGTTGTGATAATAGTAGAGTTTCAGGAGTGGTGACCTGAAAATCACCCGGTGAGGTTTTTGCCGCGAAGTTTTCCCCATTCGTAAACAAATCACCGTATCATTTAATTTTCGCTGCATATTTAGTTATTTGGTGATTTGTTTGTGCTGCCACGCAATTGCATGTAATTGAGCCTAATTAATTCACTTGGCTAATTAATTGGTTAATTTATCACAAGGGGTTAATTCGTTTGTGGCCTATCACATACTTCCAATCGCATCCTCTATGATAGAGAGGTATAGGAGTAAGGGTTTTCTATGTTGTGGAGGCAATAGGATAAGTGGGTGGAGGAGATATTCCTTGATAAGTTCAAAGGTCTTTTGGCATTCATCATTCCATGTATGTGGTTCATTCTTCCTTAGGAGTTTAAAGATGAGCTCACAAGTGGAGGTGAGCTTGGCAATGAATCAACTAATGTATTGTAATAGACCTAAGAAACCCCTTATCTCTTTCGCACTTTTGGGTGGAGGCATCTCCAATATGGCTTTGATCTTGGATGGGTCAACTTCTATCCCTTTATCATTCACTAAGAAGCCTAGCAATTTTCCGACAGGTACTCCGAAGGTACACTTTTGTGGGTTCAATTTTAGCCTATACTCTTTAATCCTCTCGAAAAACTTCCTCAAGTTTATGGTGTGGCTTTCTCTATCCTTGGATTTCACTATCATATCATTGACATACACCTCCACCTCATTATCAATCATATCATGTAATAAGGCTGTAGCCATCCTTTGGTAGGTTGCACTGGCATTCTTGAGGCCAAACGGCATCACTGTGTAACAATAGATTCCCCATTCGATAGTGAAATTGGTTTTGGTTATATCTTTGGGAGCCATCTTGATTTGGTTGTACCACGAGAAACCATCCAAGAAAGACATCAAGGCACTTCCTACCATGTTATCCACCAAGACATCAATGTGAGGGAGAGGAACGTCATCCTTGGGGCATGCCTTGTTCAAGTCCCTAAAATTGACACACATCCTCACCTTCCCATCCTTCTTAGGTACAGGCACAACATTGGGTATCCATTCAGCTTGGTGTATGAGTTCGATGAACCTTACCTTTAATTGCTTAGTGACTTCTTCCTTGATTTTTAAGAGCCATTCAATCCTCATTCTTCTCAACTTTTGTTTGATGGGTACCATGTGATCATGAGTATCAATGTGATGTTAAGCTATCTCGAGATCAATTCCAGGTATATCTTTATAGGACCATGCCAACACCTCTTGAAATTCTGTGAAGAGCTCTTGAAGATCTTTTCTTTCTTTTTCATTTAGAGTTGAGCCAATTTTAATTAAATGTGGATTCTTATTATTGCCCAAATTAATGGTTTCAAGAGTTGGTTCCATAGGTTCAATCTTCTTTTCCAATTGTTTGTTAATTTTATTTTCAAATTCATTTGAATCATTTAAGTGCAGAATTTCAATGTTATGGAACACATCAAAGTAAGCCAAATCAGAATTTATCTTATTGAAAATATTGAAAAGTACATTGGAACTTGAATTACAAAACTTTTTCCCCATGTTTTCAGAAAACCCAACCCAAGTCCAATTATTAATTGGCCTCACAGCAGGCGTGATGAATTTGGAAGGATCACTTGGCTCTTCATTGGTGATGGCGAATATGTCCCCACTCGTCTTCATCATGATCTTCATTGCTTCAGCATCCATGTAGTTCACCCAATCGACCTCTTCTTGTATCTCTTTGATCACCATGATAGGCTTCTCTTTAAAGGTGAGCTTTTCATTATGGAACATTTCAACCTAGATACACCTTTTCATCCTTACCTACCCAAGGTTTGGGGAAGCCACAATAAGGGAAGTTTTCCCTTTCCTTCACGAAGTTCCAATTGAGAGTGCCAAGGTTTTCTTGATTCCGTTGCAGCCTTTAAAGAATCCTAAACCTTCCTTAGTCACTTGAGTCTTGATGTTGGAGAACTCGACTACCCCTTTTCCTTCTTTTCCAAGGTCCATACCAGGCATGTATCCTATGTTCTTCATCATTACAATATGGGAACAAGTCAGTAATATACCTTTCATCCTTCAACCCATAGTTAGCCATGTTTACGAACTCAAAGCCACTCATTTGAAGCTCACTTTCTCCTTTCTCGATTTCACAAACCGGTGCTAGAATTTCACCATCTCCAAGCACTATGGCAATCCCTCCTTTCCATGGGATCTTCATCTTTTGGTGTAGTGAAGAGGGGATTGCCCCATTGGGGTAAAGCCAAGCTCTTCCCAAGAGAAGGTTGTAATTTGGGGTGATGTCCATGAAATGAAACTCTACAATGGTTTCTATTGGCCCAATCTTGCAAGGAGCCTTGAACGTACCCAGGACCTTCCTTGATGTGTTGTTATATGCCCTTACAGTCAAGGGAAAATGGATGATAGTCTACATATCTAGGCCAATGGTGAGGGCAGTCCTAAAATGACAAACATTCAAGGTGGACCCATTGTCAATAAGCACCATCAGAACCTTGGCACCCATGCATTCATTGGTGATTTGCAAGGGTCTAGTGTGAGTAGCTCCTTCGAGAGGGAGATCTTCAGAAAAGGTAAGGAGGGGGTGTGAGGAACCCTCGAATCCCATAAGAAACAAAACCTCTTGTGGCGTAGTTTCTATAGGTACTTCTTTCCCATTCAAGGTGTCCAAGAAAGCCTTATAATGCTTTTAAAAGGCCATGAGTAAGCTTCATGAGGACACATGAGCTTAGGTCTTCTTCAATTGCATTAAGACCCTATCTTCTTTTTCTTTGTCTTATTTTCCTTTAGGTTCCGTGGGCTTTGGACCCTTCCCTTAAATCTCTACTAGGATGATCCTTTTCCAAAAAGGATGGTTTGTAATGCTTCCCGCTCATAGTGATATTTGCTACATTGTCCTCCAAGACCCTTTTCTTTAATTCTATCACTCCTTTAGGAAGTATTCCCCACACTGCTACCGCTTTCTTTAAGACTTCATCTTTTTCATCCCATATTCCTTGGACTTCCATGGCATTGATATTGACATTTGTAGTTTCTATCAACTTTGAGCAATCCCATTCAATCTCATCTATTTGCACCTAATTTTGATATGGAGGAAGAGCCCTATGGTAATTCGGGAAAGGGTTCTTTCTAATGTTGGGTTTGGTGATAATGTTGGGATTTGGGAAGGTTCCATTGTCTATGAGGTCTTGTATTTTGTGTTTAAGGCGGAAGCAATTGTCGGTTTTATGGCCATATTTTTGGTGGTAGTGGCAATATCCATTGAGGTTCCTAGTGGGAGGTATGGGATTAGGCCTGGGTGTAGGGTCTAAAGGTTTGATGAATCCTTTGGAGGATTGGTTTTCATATGCTTGGGCGAGGGTCATTCCTAGGTCGGAGAATTCTCGGTGAGCTTTCTTTGGGTAGGCTAGTGTTTGTTAGGGTTTGATGGCGATCACATTTATAGGATTGGGCACTTTAGTGGTGGTTGCTCTCCCTCCATATGTTTTCTTGGTTGGAGGCTCACTTTTTTTTTTTTTTTTAATTATACGGAAGTCCAACTAAAGACAATTAAAGTTTGATAAATGGATGTGTTTTTAGCCAATTTCTCTTTGTTTAATCATGTTCTCTTTATGTTGATACTTACAAATGATTTCATTAATTTCATTGAGATAATGAATTAGGTATTTGTGATTGAGGTCTCCATATTTGGTTGTGAGAGTAGAGTGGTTGAGGAAGTGTTTAAGAAGTCACTTAAATTTATGTAATATTAGGATATAAATATATTTTAAGCTTTAAATTCTTATTTGTAGATTTCAAAATCATTTAATCAGTTTAAAAAATAAAATCTACTTTTAACAGTAAATATTATAATATGTTATAGTCTTATAGTGTTATATATATATATATATATATTATAAAATATGAATTAAGAAAATCAAGTTTCAACTTTCAAAGTATTCAACAATATTGTGGGCAAATATAAATATTATACAATAAAATAAGTATTATATGTACAGGTCTTAATATATATAAAAATAATTTCAAATGAAATTGTAAAGTAGTCTACGCATCACGTGAGACATTATCTAGTTATATATAATTTGGAAGGAAACCTATAGAGTTTGTGTCAATTGTGCCCATGGTTTAGTATCACTTAAGAAATGATCTCAATAATCTAAATTTCATATGAATAACAACTAGCTCTACATGGACACTGTTTACTCTTCAAAAATGCGAGAGGTTGGCCTTAAGAGCATTAGCATTGGAAAATTCCAATTCTACTCTATTTTACTATTTCAAAAAGCCATTTTATCATTATACCATATCATTTTACAATACCTCCAGCATTCCAAACTTTTATTTTCCTATTCTATTCATTAAAATAATATATCTACATAATAAAATAATATATCCCAAAATTATATCTTTTCTCTCCCATCTCTCTAATTTTTTGCTCTCTTCCATCTACAACTTCCGTCGGAGCCTTCATTTCCAACGAGGTGGTGAAATAGTCTGAAGCCATAATCTTATTCAGCCTTTCTCTCAATGCCGAATCTACAACAACACACACAGAAAAAATCTAAAATCCAACAAAATCAAACAATAACCCACAACTCAAACTTCAAAACCAAAATCTAGCACATACCTAGTAGACAAATTCAAGAAACCCACCGCAAGAAACCCATGCCGCCACTGCACCACCTGACCCACGCCCACATCAGTCACAAACCCACTCGCCAATCTCCACCTGACCCACGCCCACTCGATGATCTCCACTGCCAGAAACCATAAAAAATACCCAAAAAATGATGAAGAAAATGATGAAGAAAATACCTAAAAAACGATTCGCCTAAAGATTATCACGCTGATAAGAATAAAAGTGAGAGAGGGTTGAGAGGGTAGATGAGAAAATGATGAAGAAAAAGAGAGTTGAAAAAGATAGAGAGCATTCTAGAGTTGAGAGAGAGAGAGTTGAGAATAAAATATTATTTAAATTTATACAATAGTGCTACAATGCAATGCTATCTTTAGAATTGTACTATAGCAGTATTGCAAAAATTTTTTGCAATACTTGGGTTTAGAATTCTTTGATGTAGAGCACTTTGGGGCTGCAAATGCCAAATTCTCATTACATTTGGCATTTGCATTCCCCAATGCTAATGGTCTAACAAGGTTTGGTGAAAAGCCAACAAGGAGTAGATGTTTTGAGGTGAGAAATTTCTATCTTTCTTTCTTCCCTCCTACTCTTTCCTTCCCTTGGAGGTTGGTGTGGCAATCGAAGGTTCCTCTAAGAGTAGCTTTCTTTTCATGGTCAGCTTTCTTAAGTAAGATTCTTACAACTGTTAACATTCACAAGAAGCATATTATTGTTCTTGATTGGTACTACATGTAAAAGAAATGTGGGGGAGTCAAAGGATCATCTTCTACTTCATTGCCCCCTAGTTGTTGCGCTATGGTCCTTAGTGTTTTATTTGATTGGACTTCATTGGGTTATGTCACATAAGGTTATTGAGATGTTTGAGTCTTGGCAAGGTAAATTTGGGCGACATCGCAATATAGATTTGTGGAGACTTGTGCCGCATTGCTTGATGAGTGAAAGAAATGCTAGATGTTTTGAGGGATGTGAGCAGTCCTTGCTAAAGATTAAGGGGCTGTTGGATTGAGTGTTTTCCATCACTCATCACTCTGTTTTCATCACCCATAACTCAAAACTGATGGGTCCCATAGTTGTTTAGTTTGTTTGGATTTGTTTTCAATTTTTGTTTTCATCACTTAATTCTTTGATTTTTGAGTGATGAGTTACAGAAACTGAAAACACATTTTATGTGTTTTTTAGTTATGGAAACAGTGTTTCTATGGCATTTTGGTAAATACACACATATTTGAGGGACCCACGGTTAAAGAGTAGTCAAATCCGGTCAAACCTTTTGCTCTCTCCAACACACGTTGTCTTCTTCTTCTTCTTTTTTCTTTCATGCTGGATTTGGGCAAGCCTCTATTCTCTTCTTCTTCTTCTTCTTCTATTTTATTTTATTTATTATTTTTTTTTTTTATGCCAAGCCTGGGCAAATCTCTATTCTTATCTTCTTCATTTTTTTTCTTTTTCTTTTCTTTCCTTTTCACATTGGGTTTCTGGGGGCTTTTTTTTCTTTTCTTTTTCCTTTCCACATTGGGTTTCTAGGTTTTTTTTTTTTCTTTTCACATTGGGTTTTTAGGTTTGGTTTTTTATTTTTTTTTTATGCCAAGCTTGGGCAAGTCTCTATTCTCATCTTCTTCATTTTTTTTTTTTCTTCTTTTCTTTCCTTTTCACATTGTGTTTCTGGGTTTTTTTTTTTTTTTTTTTTTTTACATTGGGTTCTTGGGTTTGGTTTCTTTTTTTTCCATTCCTTTTCACTAGGTTTGGTGAGTTTGGGTATTGGGGGTTGAAGGAAAAATAAAAAATAAAAAGTAAAAGCTGCACCAAGTCAATCTATGAATCCCACAAAAAGCAAAATTTTTTGAGTTATCAAAGTTGGAAACAAGTGCCTAACATGCCACTTTAGGAAGTTCTAGTATTTTCAGTGATAAGTGATGATTTATAGAATGATGAGTGAGCATTTTTTGAAATCCAAACAGCCTCCTGTTTGGCTCTATTTTTTTTATCACTCAATTTCCGTCACTCAATTCTTATCACTCATCACTCTAAAATACTAAGGTTGTTTGGCACCATCACTCACTTTTCATCACTCAATATTTTTTACACTATTTGTAGGCCCTATACCTGTCATTGGTGCATCTTTTCTCTTCTTCTTCTTCTTCTTCTTCTTTTCATTCAGTATCCAGAAACCCGGACTCATTGAAAAAAGAAAAAAGAAAAGAGAGAGAGAGAGAGACAGAAACCCAGGAGAAGACCGAACCCAGTGAAAGAAGAAAGGAAAAAAAATTAAAAAAAAAAAAAAAAAACCAAGAATAGAAGACCAAACCCAGTGAAAGAAGAAAGAAAAAAAAAAATTAGATCACCCAAACCCAGTGAAAAAAAAAAAAAAAAAAAAAAACACGCAAGAGGAGTGGAGAAGACAACCCAAGAGGAAAGGGGGGAAAAAATGAAAAAGTGCTCAAAAAGTGCATCTAAAGTTATGACAGTGGGTCTCCCTTGTTTGTTTTATTACAAAAATACCATTGAGTTATGAGTTATGGAGACTAAAAATAGCCAAAATATGTTTTCAGTTTCCATAACTCATGACTCAAAAGTCAGAGAATTGAGTGATAGAAATAGAGTTATTGTGTACCCAAACAACCTTTTTGCTATGGTTCCCACCATTTTTGAATTATGAGTTATGAAAACAGAGACTTGAGTTATAGAAACAGGTGAACCAAACAGCCTCTAAGTATTTCTTCTTACATACTCTCCTCGCTTGGAATGTGACTGTCACATTTTTCTTACTTTTCCCTTCATGTTTTCCTTGACCATTGTAATTTTGGTTCTTAATTTCTGCACTCATAGTACATTTCCAATGTCCTCAGGTTGGCTATATTTTTTAATTAATAAAAAATTTTGTTACCTATCAAAAAAAAAAAAAAAAAAAAAAAAAAACCAGCTCTACACATAATTCATCTGCCTCCATAGAAAACCACATAAAGCGAAGAGGATAATGCTTCCCCAAACTGACTTCTTCAAACAATAAGTAAAGGCTTAAACATAAAAAATTTAGATCCATCTTGGGCTCAAGAGTTTGGCACAAGCTCGATAACAGAGTAAACAAACTAAGCTCGACCACTTGAGTGCTTGACTTGATCCAACTATTGTACCAAGCATTGGGGGACCAGTAAGGATTTCAATCCACACAGACATTTCCATGGGCAAATAACATCATTGAAGCTCATTTTACTACTATTTATTGATAGAGAAAATACTCATAAGGACCACTGACATTATCATTGGATGTGAAACAGGAAGTTGTACCATGCCAAACAATCACATTTTTCATCTAAATAAGTTTCTCAACCATACAATCAACAAAAAAGTTTAAATAGATGAGCTAAAAAGGCATTACAAAATCTCCAAAAGGGGGGGTCAATAACATTAAGAGCCTCAAATACTAACTGCAAACTCTAACAAAGATATAGTTTTCTCTCTCTTTAACACTACCTTTCAAGACTCAAATGCTCTAAGAGTTTCATCTACCATGCTGTCCTGCAGAGAGAGAATGAAAAAGACTCACCACCTATTATTAGGAGGTTTAACTTTGTAAATACGAACAATCCAGTTAGATGTTGTAAAGGCCTCTTCCAAGTATTCCAGTTTGATATCCTTGTTTCCAATTTCAACCCCCCTGGCACGATCATACCTGTCATTCCAAAAAAGGGATTACAAAATACAGCATGCACACTTTGGCACACATTAAAAAAACACAAGGCCTCTACTGCCACTAATTCAGAAGAGTGAAGGTATCACTTAGCAGAAAACAGAATATTAAAATTCCATATAAAAAGTGAAGCTGATAGTATTTAAGGAACACCGGAAACAATTATCAGGAGTTTAGGACCCAGCTCCACAAGAACAAATCAAAGCATTTCTTTAAACTTCAATCTCCCATATGGCCCTCAAATGCAAGTCACCCATGTCCGAAGATTATGTGCAAGAAAGCCTTAATTAAAGCAAACCTGATTGACTGGCACTTGTTGCTTTTACCAAACCTCTCTGGTGTAAATGATTAATGCATCCAATTAAGTTAACAGAAGGTCAAAACTTTTATTCAAAGTGCCAAATATCATCATTCCAATCATTCTATTCTGTAGTGTATCCATCAATAATGTATACACTTGATGATTTGCATCTACTTCATGTTTTGATTTTGGCTTCTTTTTTTTCCTTGCAAATGAGCTCTAGCTCTCATGGCACACTTCCTCCCTCCATAAGAATGGGTGGATGGTAAGGTCATGGGTTCAAAACCCACTGGGTGTGTATAACCAATAAAGAAAACTCTAAGGAAGTGAAAAACTACAGACTAGAGGTCCAAATCCTACTTGGGGAGACTTCAGAGAGAATTTTTCTGTCCCCCCCCCCCCCCCCCCCCCTCTTCTAATTTTTGTCTCTGCTTGCATGCCTACACTAAAACATGCTCATTCATGATTTCCTTGTTTCACATGCATGTGACATGCAATACCCTAGTATTTGTCTACCCCAAGTGTATCTGTGATTACAAACACAAATTAGTACAATACCTTCTATTTTTACTAAGTAGTACAATCCCTTTTAAAGACAAAATGGAAGATAAAACCTTAAACTTACCCAGGAGGTTTGCCATATTCCGTCGTCAGCTCTCCAAATCGATAATAAGACAGCTTGTACCTGATCACCAAAAAAGATATAAAGAAATAAACAAAACATAACCATCAATTTTTTACCAAGGGTAGTGTGGTGTACTCATGAGAGAGAGAGAGAGAGGGGATCTGGAATGACAGTTGGTATACATAAGTAATTCATTGAAATTTCTCAGCTGAAATTAAGATACTCACTAAGAAGCAAGAATACAAGACAATTTGGGGAGGAATAAGATACGAACATAACCCATCAAGCTTATACTTTTGACAAGAATATAAAATTTTTAACAATAATTCAATAGAGGAAGATTACAAGGATAGAATTGAGAAGGAAAAATGAGTTTTTTTTTTGGTTTGTGGTGGGAGAGGGGAGGGGTTGGTATAATCCCAAATAATCAAAAATAAAGTGAGCATGGAATGTAAGTTTAGTAAGAGTAGAAATAAAGATGAAGGGGTTGTAAGGCTTAATGGTAAAAAAATACTAAAGTGTGAGTGCTTTGGAATTTGGATATCTTGGATCAAGACTTCATACAAATGAAGAGATTAAAGAGGATGTGAATCTTAACATGGATAAAGTGGAGAAACCCACTAGGAGTACTATGTGATTGTAGAATACCTATTAAGTTAAATGGAAATTCTATTATAGGACCAACTATGCTCTATTATACTGAATGTTGGGCTACAAAAACACAACACCTTCATAAAACGAGTATCGGTTATATGAGAAAGTAAAGACGGATAAGTGGAAAAACCAGATAAGATAGGGATAGGTTTGAGAAAATTTGCTTAAAGGTAAGTGGCCCTTATTTATGAAAAGATGGAGAGTCGTTTGAGATGATTTGTTCACGTGTAGAGGAGAGTAATTAATCCACCATTAAAGAAGGGTGAGTTAATTCAAGTCGAGGGAATGAGAAAATGTAGAAGAAGACTTAAAAAAACATTAGTGGAAGTAATAAAAAAGGGCATTGATTAAGGAGGTGATAGAGAATATGATAAGACAGTGAAAAAGAATACACGGGGCCGACCCTGATTCATTTTTGTAAGATCTATAGCAGACACATAAGTTTTGAGACTAAGGCTTGGCTGTTATTGTTGGAGTGAGCATGTTGAAGACAACGCGCACACACTCATTCAAAAATAAAACTTGAAAATCCCTTTCACAGATGAATTGCTAGTACTAGAAAAGCTTACAAAACAGCATAAAAATCGTAACATGTAAACAAAACATAATAAAATGCAATAGTTTGTTGATTTTTTTATTTTTTTTGGCAACTAAATATTTGTGTTCATGTGGCGGAGAACAAGAAGGAAAATTGAAACAATTTAGAAAGTAGAGGTTTGCATTGAAACTTTTTAAAAATTAGGGAATAATTGGGAAACAACTCCAAATTACCACACAAATACACATATCAATGCTAAATACTTACATTAGACAATTCAACATCTTGGGAGCTGCTCCTTTGTCAACACGGTACTCGCCATTAACAAGATAATCAGGTTCCTTTATTATAGGAAAAACTCCACCTCCAATTCTCACCATCCACAAAAATCTAGAATAGATAAATTTTGAATTAGTAATGATGGAAGAGCAGTAGCGGTAAACTTATACAGATAGGGTCCATCAATTTGAATAAAAAATGCAAATGCCTGAAGATAAAAATGACATTTAATTAGTATATTACACACCCAATAGGTTTTTGAACCCATGACCTCACAATCCATCTTGCTTTTACAAAGAGAAGAGATACCAAAAGATATGTATGATAGAATCAATATAAGCATAAGTTTATTAAAGTAGTATCATTTGTAGTCCCTACAGAATCACTTAACAGGACAGAGGTCCAGTATCTGATTAATTACCAACCAAGATTTTTTTTTTTGATAAAGTAATAAGACTTATATTCAATAATAAAAACGCATACAGCCATTACAAGTGTTCATGATGGTGAACACAAAACAACAGCAAACAAAACAACGGAAAATAGAATAAGAGGAACAACTTAAGTGGCACTACTAAGGGTAGAAAAGAACTCCACAGCAGAAGAACAATTTGAATAACCCCAGCACTTAGCCCATTCAAAAAGAGTATTCTGGCTGAGCGCTTGTAACTAATCAAGCGTTCTCTCCAGATCCTCAAAAGAGCGCCGGTTCCTTTCCAACCAAACAACCCACATCAAACAACCAGGAACCATATTCCATACGCCCGAAGCATATTTTCCCAACCAATTATTCCAACAAGACACCAAACTCACCACAGAGCCTGGCATGACCCATTGAATCCCAAAAGCTTGTAACATTTGCACCCACAAAGCATAAGTTACTGGACAGTGAATGAGAAGATGGTCCACAGATTCCACAGAACAGCAGCACATATAGCACCTATTCGCCAAATGGAGGCCCCGGAGATTATCCAAGGTAAGGATCCGGCCATGAGCTGCGGTCCACAAGAAGAAAGCCACCCTCTTAGGCACCTTGACTTTCCAAATCCCCTTCCATGGGAAGTAAGAAGGAGCTGTACCCTTGATCTTATGATAGAAAGACCGAGTATCAAACTTACCATTCCTACTAAGACACCAAAGGGGTCTATCCCACCCAAAACCTCGTGGGATCCGAGACTGAATGAGTTCTAGAAAAGAGAAGGCAGCCTCAAATTCCCTCTGATGAAAGTTCCTATAAAATCTCACATTCCAACATATACTACTCCCATCCTCCTGATGATCCAACAAGTCAGAAATATAGGCTTCCTTGTCACTAGAACATGCAAATAATTGAGGATAGAGCATTTTAAGAGAGAAACCCCCAACCCACCTATCATACCAAAAACGAATACGGGAACCATCACCCACCACAAAAGCTAAGTGTTTGGAGAACCTCTCCCAACCGACAATAATACCACGCCAAAGGCCACATCCATGAGCCCTTCTACAATTTTTAGTATTCCACCCCCCTCGCTCCACGCCATATTTGGTGGCAATAACCCTCCGCCAAAGACTAGTTCCTTCTTGGCCAAACCTCCATAACCATTTCCCTAATAGAGCTTGGTTGAAGTGACCCAACTTCCTAACCCCCAAACCACCCATCTCTAGAGGTGAACACACCTTCTCCCAAGCCACTAAAGAATGTTTAAAACACTCCTCCGAAGACCCCCACAAGAATTTCCTCTGAATACGCTCCAATCTGTCAGCCACAGCTACGGGGATGGTAAATAAGGAAAGATAGTAAGTGGGAAGACTAGAGAGGGTACTCTTATTAAGATTAACTCATTATTCTTTGCCAGCTTATTTATCAAAATTATTCTTTGCCAGCTTGATCAAATTTGTCACAATTGTTTGATACATAACCCACATATATTATGACCTTTCTTCAAACGTAAAGACACTTCCTAGCCTCAAAAACCACAGAGAAATGGGGGCAATGGGGCATTGGGTGCAAGTGTGAACATAATATATTAGAAATATTTTACTCAGAGTACACCCAAATCATTGTATTTGTTATGATCAAAGTCAAATTTAAAAGAACCAAAAATAAATAAATAAATAATTAAAATCATAAGCTTCAAGAAATCCTTCATATAGTGCAAGACATTTCCAAATAATTTAAAATGTAATTTCATATGCCCTTACTTGTTAATATCATCAGAAGAATAGCCAGTAACACCTCCAAAGACAACTAATACATAATCCACATCAAGCGACCTCATAATTTCATACGCCTCATCTTCATAAGATGACATTGCACGTCCAACAGTAGCTATGTGCGTATTGTTCCAGGTGTTATTATCAACTATGACAGTTCTGTTTCCCATCGCAGTGATCTGGTACCCATAATCCCACCATGACATCACCTTAGCATCTGGAGGGGTATTCTGTCGAAGCCAAAAGTATGCCTCACGATAATCATCAAAGATGACCCTGTTGCCATGAGCACCTCTTGCGGCCAAGACAATTGAGGGAGATGAGTATGCCTCTGATGTGACCCAGGTACAGTGAGTGGCATACTTACTGAGCAAATAAAATGCACCAAGAAGTAACGCAATAGCACCATTTCTCTGGAAAGGCTGGGACTGATCAAGTGAAGCCTGTTTGTGCAGGAGAAATAACATACTTTTTGATATATAGCCACCATAATCAAATGGAGAATAAACTATGTTCCACTAACTATTCTCTAAGTTGGGTTTAATAACAAAGACCTCCTAATCTATGGACCTTTACACTTGTTGAGTAATTTAGAAAAACATATAAGTGTTCACAAAAAGGAATGTGTTATGCTTCATGTTCTTTCAACAAGGGATCCAGCCCAACTAAACACTCGAATGGCCAAACTAATTCCACATGTTCAACCAAAAGTACTCCCAACACTAGACAACACTTTTTCTTCATCTTCATATTATTTTGTAGGCGATAAGGTCAAATCAACAACATTTACAAACTAGCATGTTCCTGACAAGTGACTAGAATCTAAAATCAGTATATTTATAGCTTATGCACATGAAATATGTACAAGTTGAGCTAAGGCTCAAGAGCACATAGCCACATACACCTTTGATCATACTTGTTTTAACTAATGATAACACACAGAAGAAACAGAAGAAAAAAATAAATAAATAAAATCTTAAGCATGTAACCACATTTCATCCACACCATGGACAATGATTAGAAAGGTCATTCACAACAGATGCAATGCAATAGGAATTTAACTAACAACAAACCACTTAGATGAGCACATGTGAGATAAATGAACTACTACTTATTATAACCAAAACAGAATAATAAACAAGTATTTAGAAGAATAGTGATGACCTAATCTCATTCTCACCTTAGAAGAAGCCTTGGAACTGCTAGTGCTTCCTTTGAGAGAACCAGAGTGGGAAACCTTATTGTTATTCTTGGCCCTTGCTACGAGAGTCAAATTCTTTATAGTTGCAGAAACAGCGATGGCACTAATAAGACACACAGCAGGTGTGGCAACAAGAATTAAACGAACCATAACACCAGCAAAATACATGCTTGTAAGACCATACATAACAATGAAGATGGTGGCATCGGACAATCGCTTGAAGCAGAAATAGAGACCCGCAGGGAAAAGGAAGAGCAGAATATGGAAATCAAACATGAAAGACGACCAAGCAGTCGGTTGATGCTCAGAGACAGATGCAATAATGGGAATGTGATCTTTTGCATAAGTTGGATCAAGCAAAGAGTAAAATCGGCCAGTCCACGGGGAGATATATCCAGATGCTGTGCCTAGTCCTAGAGCTATAGCACCCACAGCGAGTGCAGTGGTGACAGTGATCCTCAAAAAGGCTTGGAACAATTTGGTATCGTTTAGCAAGTACTTGACCCAATCCAACAAATAGAAAACCTGCATCAAAAAGAAGACACCCATTGCGGCCATATGCTCCCCAGACTGGACATGTTGAAAGCCCACAAAGCGAATCTGCATAGCCAATAACATCCCCACTACATACATAGAATTATAGGCAACATATAACCTCATGGAATACCGTCCGGTGACCAAAAGCACGAGCACGTAAAGCGGGATTAAATTGATAATGAACACATATCCTCCCCAAGCAGAGACCATATAAAAGTATCCAAAAGCAGAGGCTAATGCCCAGGCCAAGGAACCGGTATTCACGGCCTTAACAAACAAATAAAAGGTGAACAACAAAGCGAAAATGGCGACCCCTTCGTTGTCATAAGACCCGGCTACCGATCTGGAAATATATCCAGGGCAAATGGCGATCAAGGCGGCAGCAACAAGGCCGGCACCAGAATCCCAAATCTCTTTACCAAAGAAATAGGCAACAATGGTTGTATTGGAAGCGAAAAAGGGAGCGGTTAAGACACAAACCTCACGGATATGGACGGCAAAGCTGAGGAGGCGGAGGAGCCAGTAGATGATGGCGGCGGTGACCATAAGACCGGGGTAGAGGGTACCGCCAATGATACGGCCTAAAGGGTACCAGCTGTCGGAGTCGAACCAGTTCCAGAACTCGTAGAAACCTTTCTCGGTGAGATAGAGGGTAGTTCGGTAATTGAAGTAAGGGTCGAATTCATGGATCATGGATTCGTAGCGGAGAACGCTGAAGAGGCGCGTGATGAAAGCCAGCACATAGACAAGACATAGAATGCTGACTCGGAGCAGAAGCTCTTGCTGTTTTGTTTTCAACTTCAGTTTCAAATTTAGCATCGTCGATAATCCAGATCCCGAATTCACCACCTCGGGACTACCGTTTATGCTTTTTTTAGCTCCGGCTCCGACCATCTCTTTTCTTTTCTTTTCTTTTGGGAGAATATTAAAACTGGAAATTAGGAGGGCTTTAATAAATTTCTACACTCTGAGCGTGAGCTACATAAAATGAAATGCGCTCATAATGCAGAGACAGAGAGCACGAACACTTGGAGATAGACAAGATTTGATTTGAGAATTAGGGTTCTTTTTTTATATTTATCTCATCCAATCAAATAAATATCAGTTTGTTTGTGCGTCGACACTCAGGAAGGAAACCACGGAAGATTGAGTTGACTGACAGACTTCACACTTCTACTTTGGGCTTTTTTTTTTTTTTTTTTTACACGTTATCAGTTCTTCATTTGGGGGCCCAATAACTGGCCTTTTTACCGTAGTAGTATTGTCGTGCCCAACCCAACCACAACATCTACTTTCACTCTCTCTTTTTTTTTTCTTTTTTCTTTTTTTAATAATAAGAAAATATGTACAACACCCGTAGAAACAAGCTCAAAACTCTCCCCTCCAAAAAAAAAAAAAAAAAAAAGCTCAACGCTCATAGCAATGTAATGCGTAGGCAATATACTTTTCATTTCATTTACCATTTTTCAGCGTAATAAATTTTAAAAGGGTTCATTATCATTTTAGAACCAAGCATTTGTATTATGTGTCAAAATATTCTTTAATATTTTAAATGTGCCAGTTTAGTTCCTTATTTTTTAATATTGGGTCGAAATAGTCCCTACAATTAAGTGCTTAATGGAAAAAGTTGACATGGTTAACAATAAAATTAATATATATATATATATATATGCCACTTGTGGTGTCCTTAATTTTTTTCTTTTTTTAATTCCTCAAGTGATCAAAATAAGAAAGAAGACACAATTTAGGTGTAAATCGTGTTTAAGCAATTTTAAAATTTTTTTAGGGAAGTAGATTGAGATTTTAGCTTGAATGAACTGTCTGATTAGAAAGAAAAGATCGAGTTGGCATGGGGTTTGATGAGTTTCAGCCATTGTTGTTGAGGTCATACACAAGGAGCATTTGATTGGATTGGTGTGGAGCTTAAAGAAAAAATTAAGCAAAATAAGAGCATGGAGTTTAAAGCCTAAGCTATTTTACTTCAAGCAAAAATAGCACTCACATTGCTAATTTCTCATATCTTGACTTCCTCGTGTTTTTTTTTTTTTTTTTTTGGTGAATTGGTAGGTTACACACGCATTCAGTGTTTCTTGAACCCATTACTCACCATCTATCCCATTGTTATGGGAGGGTGAAGAACCAGTTAAACTATAGCTCATTGGTACACTAATAAGACTACTTCTCCCTAGAATAATCTCATAAAACTTTAGCTTTAATAAGAAAGGCAAGAAGTTACAAAGAACTAATACTTTTTTCATGAGATCACACAGCAATCAATATTGACTACATTTAACATGATTCATTAAAACCATATTAGATCTTCTTTTCTTTTCTTTTTTTCCTTTCTTTTTATCAGCAAGCAGAAAAAACATGTTAGATCTTTTATGTAAAAAAATCAAAGACAATTAAGCGCCTGACAGCTTCAATATACCATACCATAATGATTATTCTCATGATTAATTTTCAATTCACACCAAGTTCACGACCAAACTAAACATTTTTGTTTAAACTATCTTTGTAGTGTTTTAAAAAGGCATCAAGCTCATTTTAGCTCCAAAGCTATCTTCGGAGTGTTTTTGGAATGAAAACTTGCACCAAGATCGTTTCAAACCAAAATAAACCAAAAAGAAGCTTAGTGCAACTCCTTGAGCCAAAAACACATAGTTTGTTGTCTTCTATATGAAAATAAGTTGGGCTTATATGGTGCGAAAAGGAGCTTGGTGCCAGTTTTCGTACCGAAAACACTACAAGGTAGCTTTCTTGCAAAAATAGGTTGGGCTTATTTTTTGTGCAAACATACAAAAAAATTTAAGAGGTTAAAGTTTTGGTCCAAAAATGAGCTTAGTGCAAGTTTTCATGCTGAAAACACTGGGGTTTCAGCTTTAACCAGCATGTATAAGTCCCCTATTCAAGGGCGAAGCTATGCTTGGACTATGGGGAGCAATGGCCCCTCCCCCATTTTTTTTTTTTTTTTAAATATTTGTATATGTAGGTATAAATTTTAACAATTATGTTCTATAAAATTGCACTTTGCCCCCTTAACAATATCATTGTTTCTTTTAAAAGTAATGCTATAACCACTAACATTTCTATAAACATTTTTACAAATTGTTAAGATAACAAATTCTTATTGGTTCTGTGGAGGAACGAATCTCTCTCTTAGAAGGTATTGTCCGCTTTGGGAATGGGCCGAGGAGGCCAATGCCACCTGCACGGATTTGCTTAATCCCACATCGAGGAGAGACGCCTCCCACCTGCAATTTATAAGCATGAGCTCACAAGCTTATTAGCATCTAGGTCCACCACTCTCATCAGTTTTTTACTTACTAATAATCACTCACAACATTACAAATTTATTAAAAAAAAATTGGCAACTCTAACATTTTTCATCTTTTAAAGGCGATAAAAAAATTTATAGATCTAAAATCTAAAACAAAATATACAAGTCTAAAAAAATTAGCACAACAACAAAAATTACCAATAGCAAAACTAAAAAAAAAAAAAAAATTAAACCTAACTTACAATTTTACCCAAAACAAACAACCTAACCCTTTAAAAAATTTTAAACAAAATAATTTTGTCCTTACCTAATAGCAGGCACATGCATCAGAGAAAAAAAATAAAAAATAAAAAATAAAACCCTCAGCGACAACCAACAACAGAGTCGTTCTTCTTAAGTCCAAGTCCTGGCTCTATACATGTCCCTATTGAATCTTAATTTCAAGAACCAGTGGAAGGAACACTCCCATTCATTTTCGACTAGATCACCTAATTTTCTTCCATGTTGCACTCTTCGTTATTAAGGGGGTCAATACCGTACTAGAGATTATTTTGGTTTGGGCAGAGGAATTAAATATTTCGATACAGGTAGATATTGGTATACCGTTTCAAAATCACCACTATTTAAAAAAAAAATTATATAATTATAATATCAATGAATCTAATAGTATATATATTATTTGAATGTTTATAAATTTAATTTTTGGTAAAAGTCCATATAATTTGTTATGCATCTTTATAAATGATAATAGTTCTAGTTAGTTTATATTCAGCAAAAAAGTAACTAGTTAGTTCATATCTAACACAATGAGCTTGTTGGGAATTTAGACCCCTTAAAACACAACCAGATTGAGTAGCCTAGTTAATTAGCCAAGTTGTTACTTAGTCAAATTAAGCAATTCTAGGTTAAAACAATCAAACAATCATATCAAGAATATATAGCAGCGGAATAATAAATAACACAAGATATGATCACCCAGAAAAACCAAACCGGTAAAAAACCTGGGGAGGATTTTACCCACCGATCCTCAAGGCAAAACAGAATCCACTAAGAAAGAATTGAAGTTCTTACAAAAGGACTTACAAGCTCCCCGCTTGACTTCCTAATGCTACCCACCAGTAAAACTTCCTGACACGACCACGCGCAGGCTCCGAGTCCACGGACTACTTCTTTCTTTGTCTTCCTTCAATCAGGTACAAGCACCCACGCTTGATATTCTTTAAGCTTCAAAGGCAGCAACCAAGTTGATCATCAAGATGTAGAAGAATCTCAATCTTGAAAACCCTAAGCTTTGTGTAAAGGAAAGCTCCTCTAGATCTCACAAGAGATTTACACAAAACCGCAATGTATGAGCAACAATACAACTTGTGCAACAAAGACTTAGAGAGGTTTGGGTACAAAACCCTAATAAAAGGAGGCACTCTAATCTCTCTCTCTCTAGTCTCAAAAACGTGGCTTAGGGTTTCCTTTATATAGTGGGAGAAGTAGATCTGAAACCCTAATCCTTAATGGGCTTAAGCTGCTGTTTGGGCCGACTTAAAATTCTGCAGATACGATTTTCGATCGATCGAGCCTATTCTTCGATCGATCGAACCAGGCAGAATATGAAGTCTTCTTCCTGCAGCTTGTATGTTCTTGAATCTTGACTTGAATCACCTTGAGCATTGTCTAATAAAACATATAGACTCTAAGATCTATATCTAGACAAGTTTGTGTTCACGATTTGCCAATTGTTCTAAACATTTAGAACCTAACAGAGCTTATAAGTTATATATATAGATATATAGATATATATATATATATATATATTAATAAAAAGTAAAAGAAAAAACCATGAGACAAGACAAGACAACATTAAAAAAGAAATGGTAAATGATACATTCCGATGGACACGTTGGGAGTAAGAAATGATTAAAAAATTAGCAACTTGTGGATGGAAACCCAAAAACTCTAAAGGCGAGCCATCTTGCCTTTGGAACTAAAAAAAGCCAGCTAGTCATTTTTATGTTTCTCCCGTCTTCCAAGATTTTATTAAAAGTTTTTCTCAATAGCACGTCTTCCCAGTGGCTAATACTCACTTCAAGTTTTACCTCTATTTAGAGCACTTGCAGCAGTGGAGCTAAATAATTATATAACTATTTTAGTTCCACCAAACAACAAAAAATCATCATTCAGCAGTGGAGCTATAGCTATTTTTTTTAGCTTCATTGCTACAGTGCACATCTATAGATAGATGTGCACTGAGAGCTAAAAAATATATATTTTATTAAATTTCTCTCTACTCTTTCATTTAAAAAATATTTTTTCTTTCTTTCTTTTTCTCTCTCCGGCTTCTCTTCTTTCTTCCTTTTTCCTTCTCATTTTTTTCCTCTCCCTCATCTACTCTCTACTTTGCCGATCTGTTCTGGATCTTCATCTTCATCGTCGATCTATTCTGGGTTCATCTTCATCGCTGATCTTCATCTTCATCGTTGTCCCACGTTGTCGTCCCAATCCTCCATCTCACCGCCAATCCAAGCTCCATTACTGACCTAAGCTTCATCGTCGATCCAAGCTCCACCGGCATCGCCTTCATCGAACTCAAGAGCGTCGCAGATTTCATGGTTGGATTTCGTGGCTGTGGCTGGATTTCGTGGGTTTCTCTGGGTTTCGTGATGATGGTTTGGCTGGGTTTCATGGTGGCTGAGTGGGTCAGTGGTGGTGTGGCTGTGTTGGTGGTGGATCGATTTGTGGTGTTTTTATTGTAGTGGGATGGATTATTTTATTGTAGTAGATATATTATTTTATTGTGATGTTTATATTATTTTATTGTATTAAAAGCTAAAATAGATCCACTGTTGCAATATGTGTGTAGATAAAATAAATAAAGTAACTTTTGATGGAGCTAAATAGCTAAATTTTTAGCTCCACTACTATGGATGCTCCTCTAAACATACTTTATCTCTGGTTAAGCTTTCAAGTTTCATCCTTTTCCTCTCTATTTCATGCCTTCAACCCCCATTTGCAAATGTCAATGAATCAATGGTGACACCACTCACCACCAACTAGCAACGCCGTCCTAGTGTTAGGCTGAGAAAGTCAGTGGCGTAAAGACAGAGTGTCCGATCCGGCATGAGTAGGAGAAACAAAGTAGATCTGAGTCATCTATTGGCGTTTATGAGTTTTGTTTAGTACCGGCCAATATCCATTTACTGGACGAAATCCGGTATTTACCTTGGTACAACCAAAACGATTCGAGTATGACCGGTATTTAAACCAGTACGAAACTAACATATTACTGTACTGGTCTATCTGCCGGTATGGCAAATTCCGGCCAGTATGGTATGGAATCATCGCCCTTGCTCTTTATGTACTCTAGCAAAAAGCTGAAGGTTGGATTTGTGCTTGTTTTCATTTCTTGGACTAAAGCACCCGAGAGGCCTTTCTTTGCTACCTCATAGTTGGTCTTAGCTTGACTTTCTTTTCCTTTTTTCCCTTACCTACTTCATATTCATATTCACTATCTCTACAAATAGAGCGAAGCTCCACTCATAGTAGGTCTCAAACTATTTGCCACTACCAGCCTCAACTTTAGACTGCCTCAACTTTAGACTAACCAAAGTTGTCTGTCACCTCTTAGCTTCATTTTTTCAACCCACTTCTACAATAACATGGTTAGAAAAATTCACTAGCACCTTTTTCAAGAATAGAGCTAGGATTTGGAATTTGGGGGCAGCTTTACTGTTGGCTGCATGCGGTAGCTTTGGCCTCTGACTCTGTTTAGCTATTTCAGGTCCTTTTTTTTTTTTTTTTTGAAGTGTTTTTGATGTGTACTATTGGGTAAGGACAAAATTATTTTGTTTAAAACTTTTTAAAGGATTGAATTGTCTTTTTTTTTGTAAAATTGGTTGATTGGACTTAATTTTTATATTTATTTATTTATATATATATATATATATATATTTTTTTTTTTTTGCTATTGGAAATTTTTGTTGATGGGCTAATTGTTCTGGGCTTGTATATTTTGTTTCAAATTTTAGATCAATAAATTTGTTATAGCCTTCAAAAGGAGGAAAATGCTACAGTTACAAATGTTTTTATAATTGCTGATATGGTTAGTGATTATTATTATATAAAAAAAGTGATGTAAGTGATGGGCCTAGATGCAAACTAATAAAAATTTGCTACCTCAACCATTTGTAAAAATAGTGTAGAAAAGTTTTGTGATTGTAGCATTACTCTCAAAATAATTAAAGACTTTGTTAAGGGGGACAAAATGTAATTTTATAAAACAAAATTTCTAAAATTAATACCTATATATATACTACTAGTTTTTTTTATAAAAAAAAAAAAGGGAGCCATTGCCCATAGGGCTGTCTAAGCAACCTGGAGACCCGACCAACCCACCGAAATTGACCCATCACGGCCGAATCCGACACCTCCGGCAGTCGACGACAGGTCTTAGCCCTTTGAAACCCAACTCCAGTAGGTTGAGTGGTGTGGACACAACGGAAATGGGAGTCGCCACCTAGCTTTGCAATGGTCTGGGAACTATATATATAACGTCCTCTTAAGGAAGGACCATTGATCTTACTACTAGAGATATGGATTCGGAGTTAAGGTATGGTCTTGGGAAGGTGTTAGGCACCCAAAACCGCCCAACCCTAAGGTTGGCTTCCTCTCATTATGTCTTTTGTCTTAACCCTATTAAAGGCACACTCAATATTGTTATCTAACTCACGTACACACTAACATGCATCTAAACACACAACATGGCATCAATCATCCCAAAAGACCAAATCATACATCTATCATGGCAATCAACCAAAGCCTAACATTCACCTAATCAAGTCATAGACCCTAACATTCATTTAGCATGACATCTCATAACATACATCTAGCACACATGTCAACCCACCAACATTCATCTAGCATAGCATGACATAAACCCTAGCATGTTACTATCATCATATCCATTCAAGGAAGAAACATAGGCATGGCAAGCGAACATAGATCATCTTTGTCTTGTATTGGTTGTACAAGACAAAGATGGATGGCATGGCATAAACCTACTTGATACTAAGGTGTATCAAGGGTTTATGCCATGCCTTTGATACTAGTATCAAGCGTTGATGATCTATGTGTGAAAGACTGGGGAAATTTTGGGTGCTCTAAGAAAAGAGTGTAGGCATCGACACTTTCCCTTTTCAGGATTCTATGGAGTCGCCACTTATTTTATAAGTAACATAAGAAAACTACACAAATTACAACATGTCTTGAATGATAATCTTCTCATTAATGGGAAATAATTACATCTTGGTAGAAAGAACTTTACATGGCTTTGTTTCCTAATTACAATCTAGTGTAAACACCGCATTTTGTACCCTTTATGACTTGGGCCCCTATTTCCCAATGATGCTTAAACTCTAAGGCTCAAGGCTAGTTTAAGGCCTAATCAGATATCAAATTGACTTGGGGAGTGTTAAAATGGAAAATATAACTTTTAAATCAGCAAAAATATATTTTTGGAAATAAAATTACCAAAGAGGCCTTCGGCCCACGTTCGTGGGTAGCAGCTTGCATACACGGGCCAAAGCATGCGTACATAGGCATACTCCTGCGTACACAGCTAGGCTTTCAAAAGCATAAAAAAGACAAGTTTTTTGCAATAATGGTAGAGGTTTGGAATGAATCCCACATCATCTGGGAGTCGTTCCAAACTCCATTTTTTTCCACTATTTAAAGTCTTACATGGTACATTTTCAAGACACAGAAATCCCACGGGGAAAAATACAAGATTCCCTAGAAAATAGTGAATCAAAAGGGAATTTTTCACAAAACACCCTCAAGTCAATCTTATTTAATTGGGACATTTTCTGGTCCCAATCCTTTTAGTTTAACGTTGCTAATCATTTTCTTATTGGTTTGTGAATAGACTTGACTGAAGGGAACGGTCAAAAGAAAGCTTGAAAAGCTTTTGTGTGAGGTATCTAGTCTAAACTTTTCTTTTTCCTTTCTTTTATTTTCTGCCTTTCAATCTTCTTGCTTGCTTTGTTTGTCTATTAGAACATGTTTTAATATTCTTTTCTAGGTTAGGTTTAAGTTTCTGTATGCTTAAGATGCATGTTAGGTTGTTAGAATTTTTGTTTTAAAGTTCTACTCTGTTTCTATGTTGTTAGGTTTTCTCGGCAAATATTTGCGTACGCATAATCTTGCTTGCACACGTAGCCTTACGTGGTACATTTTCAAGACACAGAAATCCCATGGGAAAAATACAAGATTCACTAGAAAATAGTGAATCAAAAGGGAGTTTTTCACAAAACACCCTCAAGTTAATCTTATTTGATTAGGACCTTTTCTGGCCCCAATCCTTTTAGTTTAACATTGCTAATCACTTTCTTATTGGTTTGTGAATAAACTTGACTGAGGGAAACAGTCAAAATCAAGCTTGGAAAGCTTTTATGTGAGGTATCTAGTCTAAACTTTTCTTTTTCCTTTCTTTTATTTTCTGCCTTTCAATCTTCTTGCTTGCTTTGTTTGTCTGTTAGAATATGCGTTAATATACTTTTCTAGGTTAGGTTTAAGTTTTTGTATGCTTAAAATGCATGTTAGGTTGTTAGAATTTCCGTTTTAAAGTTTTGCACTGTTTTTGTGTTGTTAGGTTTTCTGGGCAAGGAATTGCGTACACATAATCTTGCTTGTGCACGCACCTTTACATGGTACATTTTCAAGACATAGAAATCCCACGGGAAAAATACAAGATTTACTAGAAAATAATGAATCAAAAGGGAGTTTTTCACAAAATACCCTCAAGTCAATCTTATTTGATTGGGACATTTTCTGGCCCCAATCCTTTTAGTTTAACATTGCTAATCACTTTATTATTGGTTTGTGAATAGACTTGACTGAGGGGAATGGTCAAAATCAAGCTTGGAAAGCTTTGGTGTGAGGTATCTAGTCTACACTTTTCTTTTTCCTTTCTTTTATTTTCTATCTTTCAATCTTCTTGCTTGCTTTGTTTTTCTATTAGAATATGTTTTAATATGCTTTTCTAGGTTAGGTTTATGTTTTTGTATACTTAAGATGCATGTTAGGTTGTTAGAATTTCCATTTTAATGTTCTATTTTGTTTCTATGTTGTTAGGTTTTCTAGGCAAGGACTTGCGTACATATAATCTTGCTTATGCACACAAGCTTGATTATGTGTACGTAGGCCTGTTCTTGCGTGCATGAGCGGTTGCCTAAAAACCCTAATTTTTATTTGTTTGTTTTGCTTCTGCTTTCACATGTTGTCCGGTTTAGTTTCTTTTCTGTGTTTTTTTTTTTTATGCATCCAAAGTCTATGTTTCACATGTTTGTTTGTTTATTTGCTACCATATGTTTAGATTAGGGTTTCTTAGTTTTAATGCCCTACCATTCATTCACATGTCCATGCATTAATGCCATAGGTGCTTTGTTGCTGAAAGGTAAGTAAAGGTAAGTCATGCATTGGTATGAACATGCATTTGATGATGTATGTCATTTGAATGTTTGTTTTATATCCCAATTGTATGCTTTATATAATATTCATGATTTCCATGATACTTTGTTGCCATGATTAAGTTGCTGCCTTGTTTTAGATGTATGATAGGATTTCACATGCTAGGGTTTATATATGTGTGGGTTTGGCTCTTTTTTGTTTAAGGGTAGATAGGTATGTGTTTTAGGATGAATGATGCCATGTTGTATGCTTTGACGTATGCTAATGTGTGTGTGAGAGTTAGAATACAAGTATTGAATATGTTTTTAATGAGTTTAAGATGTAAGACATAGTGATGGAAGGCCAACCTTAAGGTTTGGCGATCTTAGGTGCCTAACACCTTCCCAAGAACATACCTAAACTCTGAACCCATATCTCTAGTAGTAAGATCAAAAAGTTCTTTCCTCAAAAGGATGCTATATATATGGTTCCTAGACCGTTGTAAAAACTAGGTGGCAACTCCCCCCCCTTATGTCCATAGTGGCGACTCCACTGGGGATTGTGAGTTTAATTTCTTTGTGTCCTATGTCTTAACCTTAATAAAAACTATTTCAATATTTGTTTGCACACACATCACTTGGTTTCTTTTGTCCCTTAACCTTGGTTAGTGATGAGTGGGAAGATGGAAGGCTTCATTCGGGGCCAAATTTTCTGAAGTTCATCCTACCAACTCACAATCGGTGTCATCACCTATAATGGGCTTTGAGTACGTTAAAGGTTTGCTACCAATCCACTATGGGGTCCACTTAAGCCCTCAATTGGAATCATAACCCACCAAGTTGTGAGTAACCTACTTATCTATCGTTTTAGCCTTAGGAGGCCTACCCACACTAGAGAGATCCTAGATCCTATCACAAAGGATGCCCTTTATAGCTCTTGTTTATTCAACCATATATCATATGTTCACCTAATTCTAAAGAACAAAAAAAAAGATAAAAATGGAAGGGATGACCCTAAAGTAGTGGCATACCCTAAGATATTATTGGATAAAAGAAAAGAAGTTCTCACGCATAGGAGGCTTATCCCTAAATCCAAAGGTATATCTTAACTTGAAAGGTTCATAAGACCATAGCCTAATTGCTATCATAGGCCCAAGTGGAGAAAGCCATTTTTAAAAAGAGGACTTTGGACTTAAGGTAACAAGTATGCTATGGACTTGGCATCCAAAATCCTATAAAGTCAATATGAACTTCCCTAATCTTGGGCCTCCTTGTTGTATGCCAAGGCCCAAAATGATGAGGACTTCATGGACTTTAAGAGGAAGCTACAATATATTGTAGCTGAAAGGCTATTTAAAAAAAAAAAGTGAAATAAATGTGTGAGAGACTGCACTTCTTGAGGGGTGCTCTCAAAAAAGAGATTCGGGTGCTTTGAAAGACACCTCTATTTTTGGGTAAGTGGTATGGAGTCACCACTAAGAAAAAACTAAATACAAAAATACATGATCAAAATATTTCATTGTCATTGATTGAATAATGATAAATACAATCTTGGTAAATTGAATCTTAAAAGGTTTTGAGTCCTAGTTACATTCTATGCAAAAGAATGCATAGCCTTTTGTCCTAGTTACGATCTACCCAGAAATAAAAGAAAGACAAGTCATAGATCTACCTATCCAAAAGAACTAAATTCAGAGGCTAGGTTACGGAATGGGAAGGTGTTAGGCATCCATTCCTCTCAGACAAAGTCCAGTCTTCTAGACTCTAATGACTAATATACCTTTTATGCAAGATATGATTGATATGTTGCATACATATGACAAACACTTAACTAACATTAACTCAAATAAATTTATCTTATGAATGTATCCTCTTCTTTTTTTTTTAAAAAAAAATCTGATCTATTTTTGGTAAATAAAGAAAATTGACTTAATTCACTAAAAAGAAACCAGATCTGCTTTTGTGTAGATAAAAAATAGTTTTGTGAAGAAAATCAGATCTGTGTTTGTATAAAGAAAGGAAAAATGTTTTTGTAAAAAATATTAGATCTATTTTGGAGAAAAGTTAAAAAAAATAAAAATAAAAATAAAAATAAAAAATAAAGTGATTTTTGGTTTATATGTAAAACAAATTAGATTTTTTGTTAAACATAAGAAAATCTAGATTTGTAAATAAAAAAAATCAGATCTGTTTTAGTTGAATAAAATAAGAAAAAGACCCTTTTTAGAAGAGGAACAACACTCATGAAATAAATCTATGTTATATTCATCATACAAAAACATCTCAACTATTAACTTCTTCTTTTAAATTTCAAAAATCTACTATTTTATGACAAAGAAAATTCTCTTAAAAAAAAAAACCAAATTTGTATTTAATGAAAATACAAATAAGTTTTGAATACTAAAAAAATTTAGATCTATATTTAATGAAAATACGGATCAGTTTTGGTGTGTAAAAAAAATCAGATCTGTATTTAATGAAATACAGATCCATTTTCAGGTGTAAAAAAAATCAGATTTGTATTTAATGAAAATACAAATTAGTTTTATGGGTTTAAAAAATTAGATTTGCATTTAATGAAAATGCAGATCAGTTTTTGGAGTTAAAAACCTAGATCTGTTTTTATGTGTTAAAAAAAAAAAAAAAAAAATCCTTTGATAGAAGATTTTTGAGACTCAAAAGAAAAATCATAACAACAAAATGTAGTAAGAACATGCTTTAAAGAAAAGTTTAACAACACATGGCAACAACATCAGAAATCAAATTAATAAAAACATCCTAAATCTATTCATGCGTCATCAAGTAGAATTAATAAAAAGGAACAGAAAAAAAAAAAAAAAAAAAAAAAAAAAAAAAAAAAAAAAAACCTCTTACGTGAGTGTGCTCTTCCTAATAGTGAAGGAATATTTTAGTGTTCAAAGAAATTTATTCAATTCTCTTTGAAACCTAAAATATATTGTATACAGAAAAGAAATTCGTATGGTCAAAACCTTCAGAACTTCTTTTACGTAAAAGGAAAAAGAAAAGAAGAGAAGAGTTGAAAGAGGGGTGTCAAAGAGTGTTAAAAAGTCTACTGAATTTTGAGAGACCTCCTCTATTTATAGAGGCTAGGATGTTCAAAAAAATAGCTAAAGGATCAGAATACGAACTGGGACGTGTCCTTGTCTCTAAAAAATCGAAAAGGATGTGTTTTATCTCAATCCAAGTGCCCTCGGGCTGGGGCCCGAATTTGTGCCAATCGACACTCCAAAAGTGCGGAATGGCCCTTTTGGGTGCCGATCTCATGTTCGAGTTTTGGTCCATTTTGGACTCCATTTTTGAGGTTTTTTGAGTTGGGACTTGCACTTAGACGCATTTTTAATCCATATTCTAAAAATTAAACTTTTTTTTTTTTGTGATAATTCAGGTCTTTTCAGTAATGATTATCTTGTGGATAAATAATCCAAAAAGTCTTGATTATCCATATTTTTGTTGTTATCTGATTATCCTCTTTTATTCCCATGCAAGCAAGCCTATTTTTGACACTCACTAACAACCAATCACAAAATTATTTAATTAATTTTAATTGTCTAGCCAATCAGAATTAATTTAAATTAATCATGCGTGGTTGGTTTCACCTAAACAAAATGCATGTAGACCATGCGAAAGTCGATCAAAGGGCTTCTCTACCTCGATCTTGCTGAAATGTTGATCAAAGGGCTTCTCAACCTCAATTTTGCTAAATTGTTGATGAATTGTTGATCAAAAGGCTTCTTAACCTCGATTTTACTAAATTGTTGATCAAAGGGCTTCTCTGCCTTGATCTTGCTGAAAGTCGATCAAAAGGCTTCTCTAACTCGATCTTGCTGAAGGGTTTCTCTACCTTGATCTTGCTGAAATGTTGCTGAAATGTTGATCAAAGGGCTTCTCTACTTCGATCTTGCTGAAATGTCGATTAAAGGGCTTTTCTATGTTGATCTTACTGAAAGTCGATTAAAGGGCTTCCCTACCTCAATCTTCATGAAATGTCGATCAAAGGGCTTCTCTACTTTGATCTTGCTAAAACGTTGATCAAAGGGCTTCTCTACCTTGATCTAAAACTATTGCTTGCAAAAAGTCAAAATTTAGGATTATACTTTAAATGATGAGTGCTTTGTTGTTCCATTGTTTTTGAGATGTGTGATTTTCATTTATTCCTTCTTGATTTGAATTTTTTCATTTTTAGCAAGAAAATTTCGATTGATTTTTGTAGTCCTTTGAAAATGATTTTATCTTTGAGACTTGAAACTTGGAATTTGAAACTTGGAATTTGGAATTCGGTGTTTGAAACTTGGAATTTGGAATTTGAAACTTTTTCCTCTTAAGAAAAATTGCATCTTTGCCCTTGATCATCTCCAAGAAAATTTTTCACAATTTTTTTTTTTTTTTTTTTTTTTGAAATTGATATCACTTTTTTTTTTTTTTTTTTTTTTTTTTTTTTTTTTTTAACTTTGAAAAATTTTCATTCACTCTTTATGATGATTTTTTTAAATAAAAAGAAGAATTTTTTTTTTTTGGGAGTTGATTGAGTCAACTCAATCAAACCTGAGTTGATTTAGCAACTCAGGTGATTAAAACAGAGGAGGGGAGGGGGGGGGGGGGGATTTTGGCCCCCATATCCTTGTCTTTTCTCTTCTTTTCTTTTTTTGCATTTCTCTCCTTTCTGCCTTCTTCCTCCATTGCCACTATTCACTTCCTTCTTCACTTGGATTTTCTCCTTCCCTACACCATTTCTTCTCTAAAAGAAAACTTTCCTAAGCTTCTCAACCTCCCTTCACTCATCTCCCTCAATAATTCCATTTTTGCTACACACCCATTTTATGAAACATTTTCAAATTTCCTTTTTCTTTGCATTGATAATTGCATCATCTTCCAATAGGCCTTCTTTTCTCACTTTTCATGGAAAAAAAATACCATCCATCCCTTGAATGGAATGTTGAAGAGGGGCTCCTTCAAGACCCCAAGACCCATGCACCTTATTCCAATATATACTTCAAGGTAAGTTATTTTTCTTTGTTGGGAAAATTGTTGATTTCATGCTTTATTGCAAGTTTGGTGTTGAGACATTGTCATTTTGTTATGGTTTGCTTTTGTTGAAATTTTGGACATTGCATGGTTGTTCATGTTGTAATCTTGGCTTTGGGGACATTTTGAATTGTTGAGGTTTTTTCCTTTTTTTTTGGCACGGTGTAACTTGGACAATGCTGATGACTCATGGAATTTGGCAATGTATGAAATACGTGGTGTTGTTGAATTAATTTTGGCTTGAATTTTTGGGGCATTGAAGTTATGAACAATTAGGCTTGGTCGAACAAGTTCATTTTTGAAGAATGTGGATATTTCATTGGAATGTGTAAGTCTTTTTTTTTTTTTTTTTTTTTTTAATTTTTTGTAAAGCTTGGAATAATTTTGTGGGTATGGGTATGGAAAAATTTTGTGGTAGCATGTATTTTTGCGTTGGTCATGGAAAATTGGTCATGGAAAATTTTTGGGCATATGATTTTGGTCATGGAAAATTTTTATTAGACATGTGATTTTGGTCATGGAAAACTTTGTTGAGTATATAGCTATGGAATGGGGAGTTTTTGTTGGTATGAGATTTTTTGTCGTGGATAATTTTGTCAAGGGCATGCAATTTTTGGTCATGGAAAAATTTGTTGGATATGTAACTATGGTCATGGGAAACTTTGTTGGGTATGTGATTTTTGAGCATGGAAAATTTTGTTGGAGCATGTAATTTTTGGACCTCCTGATGATGGGTCAAACTTTGTTTTGCAAAACCTCAAAAGCCAAGGTAGCCTTCAAATGCTGAAAGGCATATGGGAAATACTGTCTCAGGATATCAGCAACATTATCAATGATGTAGGCTTTCAGACTTTCTTCGAGGCCTTATTGAATCAGGAGACTCATGAGTACAAGGATCTCCGGTTGCTCCTTGCTTTGTCAGAACAGTTTTGGGATACCACGTGCACATTTCATTTCCCATACATTGGTGAAGTAATGTAGACACCTTATGATTTCTCTGTCATTACCAGTTTGAGATTGGGTGGTGAAAGAATCAAGGTTAATGATTTCCTTACTCCAAAGGAAATTAAGAGATTTTTAGGTGTAGTGCCTTCAAAATTGAAGAGTAAAAATGTCTCTCTGATGTGGTTGTATAAGAATATTGTGAGCTGTGAAACTGTGGCAATGGGTACACGCATGTTCATGCTCCTCTTCATCAGGACTTTCTTGTGTCCAGACTTAGGCAGTATTGTGAGTTTGCGCTATCTATGGAGTTTGAGAGATATTGACCAAATCAAGAATTATGATTGGGGTGGCATGACCTATATGACCCTCTTGCATTTTATGACTCAACTTTCCAGGTGTTGACACTGTATTTTGTCTGTCCTTGATTTGCATGTTAGACCTTGAAAAATCCAAAAAATATCATTTTCTCTCTACGGGGCCATGAAAACATTTAGCCCTAGGTTTAACCGAAGGTCAAACGAGGTCCAAACTTTCGTAAAACAACATTTTCACAATTTTACTTCAAACTTGAGCTTCTCAAAGATTTTTAGCCACTTTGACCAAGTTTGATCTGAAGTTGACTTCAGGTGGGCCCAAAAACCCTAACTTTGATCCGGCCATCGAAAAGAGTTGAAACCAACGTCATTGTGAAGATTATCAAACTCTTATCCAATGACTGTTCATGGGTTGAAATTGGAGTTAGAACGGCTGAGATATCACTAAAATCAAGATGACGTGCCGATCAATGCACCACAAACTTTCGAGAGCCATAACTTTTGATCCGACTGTTGGATTTTCAAGATCCATACCTGTTCAGAAACAGGAAGTCAAGATCTTTCCAAGGGTGTCAAGATCCATTGATTTTGAGGCCTTTCAAGGCCAAGGGCCACTGCCTCAAAAAACGCACCCAGGGCTATAAATAGCCCCAAACACCCCACAGATAGGGAGGACACATTTTTCTAAAATTTGCTTGCTGCCCAGCTTTTTCTACACTTTTTTTCTCTCTTCCAAACACCAAAAAACACACACAAAAAACCCTCCCCAAAAACACATCAAAGTTTCTTGATTCTTCTCTCTTCGCCAAAAACACAAAATGTTGTTCTTATGCCTAATCTTCCTTTCCTTGGTTCTACACTTGGAATTTGGGGTTTAGGGGTGTGGATGTGGCTTTTTTAGCTATCATCCACACCCCTAACCTCCTAAATCTTTTTCTAGCATATATTTTGCTTTTATACCTTAATAACATGATTTATTGCTTTCTTTAGCATGTTTCTTTGCTTTCTTTGTGTTTCTAGCTTAAATCTCCATACTTTTTATGTCTTATGCCATGTTTCATGCTTAGATCTATATTTTTACATGCTTATATGTTTAGATCTACATGATTAGGGTTTTATGCCATGTTTTCCCTTGTTTTATGCCTTTTTTAGTTCTAGGTTGATGATTAGGGTTATTTTCTCACATGCTTGTATGTGTTGTTGGCTATGCTTTGCTAGGATCTATATGTTTGTGTGCTTTTTGCCATGTTTTATGCCTAGATCCACGTCCTTACATGCTTATACGCTTGAATCCATGTTCTTCCATGTTTATGTGCTAGCTTTCACATGTTCACACACGTGTTGCCATGCTTATGCCTATATCTATGTTTTCACATGCTTGCGTGCTCGGGTCTAAGTTTTCACATGCTTATATGCTTAGATCTATGTTTTTGCATTCTTATGTGCTTGGACCTATGCTCTACTTACTTTATGGCATCTTTCATGTGCTTGTGTGCTCCGTTCCATATTCGTATGCCTAGACCTAGGATATGTTTGCCATGCCACGTGCTATTGAAGCCCTTTTGTCGCTTTATCTTTCTTTATTGTATTTTGGCCTATTGGTTTAGACCTGATCTAGACTCTATGGATGTCATTGTCTATACACCTTGGCCCATATCAAAGGGTTTGGATCACCCATTTTGCATATCTATGCTTGCTTGCTTTTATGCTTTATGCTTGCTTGCTTTTATGCTTTATGCTTATGTTAGCCTCTCTTGTTCTAGGCTTTGCCATGCTTGACGCCCTCGGTGGGCGTGTGGTTGTGTGGTTACATCCGACGCCCATGAGGCCCTGTTTGGATGCAACCACTTGGGATGCATCACCATGATGCTGGTTGCTTCGTACGTACCTTTCCCTTTCTCCGCTCCGTGTGATGATATGCTTGCCATGCTTGTTTGTGCCACCTGTTGGCTTTATATGCATCTTTACACGCTTGCTTACATGTCCATGCATGAGTCTTGCTTGCTAGTGTATCGTCCATGCTTTAACACAACGAAGCTATGGACATCTGATCCAAATCTACATTTGTCCCTCGCGGACACCACCTTTTGTTTTCTTTCTTGCTTGTTCACCCTTTTGCTTGTTTGCTTGCTTCCTAGTTTCTTTGCTTGCCATGCCCATCATGCTTATCTGCTTTATGCCTTTTCGTATGCTCTTTGCATTTTTTCCTTCCATTGCTTGTCTGCTGGTTTTTTGTCTTTGCCTTTGCATATACACATATAGAGTGAAGACGCATGGAGTTAGGGCACGGTCTCCCAGGTGTAAGCAAAAAGGGCGTGGGTTCGAGCATGTAACTGTGAGTTGAGCGGCTGCAATCAGTAGGTTTAGGAGTTTAACCTTTCCCTTTGGTTATGTACTCTTTTAAACCCCTTCCTTCCTCCCCCCTTTCTCTCTTAGATGGGTTGTATTAAGTATATCATGCTATGTACCGCTCGTCCTCATCTCTAAAGTATGGCGGCCCCTGTTTACTTTCCTGCACTTATATTTTGGGCCATGCTCTAGGGATGTAGGCATTTACTTTCTTGCTCTGCGTGCTTGCATTGTGCATGATGTATGTATATATATACCTACTCGCCCCTTCCAGTGTGATTGTCACAATTCATGCACCTAAGGCAAGCGATACCTAATTTCTGCTGTGAAAGCAGGGTGACATGTCGCCAGATTTTCGCCTTGGAAATTTGGCATTTTGACATACCTACTCGCCCCTTTCAAAAGCCAAACCTTAAATCCCCCATGTATGAAAAGCCCTGAAAGCCAATGTCAAAATCATGTTTTTTATTGCTAATCTTCGAAAATTAAGGTTTTATCAAAACAAAGTGATAGGTTTAGACCCCTTAACCAAACAACCAGATTGCGTAGCCTAGATTAATTAGCCAAGTTGTTACTTAGTCAAATTAAGCAATTCTAGGTTAAAGCAATCAAATAATCATATCAAAAATATAATGCAGCGGAATAATAAATAACACAGTGATATGATCACCCAAGAAACCACACGGAAAAACCTGGGGAGGATTTTACCCACCGATCCTCAAAGCAAAAACGGAATCCACTAAGAAAGAATTGAAGTTCTTACAAAAGGACTTACAAGCTCCCCGCTTGACTTCCTAATGCTACCCACCAGTAAAACTTCCTGACACGACCACGCGCAGGCTCCGAGTCCACGGACTACTTCTTTTTTTGTATTCCTTCAATCAGCTACAAGCTCCCTGCTTGTTTATCTTTAAGCTTCAATGGCAGCAACCAAGTTGATCATCAAGATGTTGAAGAATCTCAATCTTGAAAACCCTAAGCTTTGTGTAAAGGAAAGCTCCTCTAGATCTCACAAGAGATTTACACAAAACCGCAATGTATGAGCAACAATACAACTTGTGCAACTCTAAAAACGTGACTAGGGTTTTGCCTTATATACCTAGGGCAAAAACATAAAACCCTAAACGTTTTAAAAGAGTTAGGGCTGAGCTGGAATTTTTGCAGAATCGCATCTGGGCCGATTTTCGATCGATCGAGAATTACATTCGATCGATCGAGCCAGACCGAAATGCACCAATGCATCTACAATCACTCGATTCCAACTTTACAATATTTTACCAACTTTGAGCAAGCCTAAACTAGACTAAACACATTGTTTTGATCATGGTTTGCCAACATTACAAATTAGAGTTCTAAATACACAAAATCCTAAGACCTTAGAACCTAACAAACTCCCCCTTTGGCAATCCGTGACAAAACACAAATTAAAAGCTCAAAGTTTACAAGTAAAAAGCCCTTTACAAAATAATGCTCATAAACTCAAATTCAACTCTAACTACTATCCATCGGTTGCAAGTGTAGACAGCAGCTTTGTTGAATCAACCTGTATATTCCTGAAATACTCAACAAACACATAAACGCATGTGTGACAGGAAATAGTATATAAATAGGTATAATATTCTTGTAAGATTCACACAACACACAATAAAGATATATATCAATGAATCAACTCATAAATATAAATCAATAAGCAGTGAATCATGAGACAACAAGAATCAAATAAGAAAAATGTATATCAATATATCAATGTTACTCCCCCTAACATGAATATCCCCAAAAATGATATACAAGGTGAAGCACCTAGATACAATCTAATAGACTCCACAAAACAATATCCCATGCTAAAAAAAATATCTCCCCCTAACTACAAAATCTCCTCAAAAAGTCAAAACTCCTCTACATGTCAAAAATATCCACTCCCCCTTTTTGTGACGGAATGCCAAAGGGCAATCAAGAGTCGCCATCAAAAGGTGGTGGTGAAGGTGAATGAAGACGCGCCAAATCTGCTCTCAACACTCGAATCTCATCGAACAAGTCCATCAAAAGCTGACCATGAGCCGCCTAAACGGTCATGACAGTCTCCAAAGTACGACGAACATCGAAGTTGGCCGAAGGAGGTGGAGGAACATCAGCAGCAGCAGCATCATCACCAACTGGATCAGGAATATCCTCACCAGCAGGACCTGTAGAAGACGAAGGAGGAGGAGGAGCGCTAGAAGAAGGCTCAGACCTAGGGTGTTTAGAACCAGCTCGAAGATGAGCGACCCTCTGTCTAAGAAAAGACGCACCTATAGGACCAATAACATGAACAGGCTCAGATGAGGGGAAGTCACTAAGAGAAAGATAAAGCAAAATCCTATGAATGAAAATAGGATGAACAAGGGCATGAGCAGTAGATGAACTCCTATAAACTTCGTTCAAAGAACGAAGAAAAAGATGAGGAAAACTAATAGGAGCATCGGTGACAAGAGCGTACAAAAATACACACCTCTCGAGAGGAATGGTGTGAACATGAGAGATGGGCCAGAGGGAATGACAGGCTATCCTAAAGAAGAGATAGTGTAACCCGGAGAGCTCAGCAGAAATGATCCTAGGATCAGAACCCCACTGGACAGTAGTCCCAGTGATGTAAGACAAAACGTCGCTCAGCTTGGGAGACACAGAATAAGGATAGACAAGCTCACGAACCAACGGTACCCCTAGAGCATCAGCCACTACCTGAGGAGTAATGGAGTACTCTACGCCTCGTATCCAACTCCTAACTAGAGTGTTGGAATCATAGACGCGGATAGAGATGTTCGAGAAGAACTCTCTAATCAAGCCGGAGGAGGAGGGTCAGACACATCTAACAGAGGCAACCACCCTCGACGCTCAAAGTTTGCCGTAATGGTAGGATCTAGCTCATCTAGAATGACAGAATGCTCAGCCCAAATCTTCCTCTGAAGATTGAGCTTCTCATAGGTCTCTTGGTTTTTCTCACTCGGAAACCTCTCACGGTCAAAGGAAGGGGGGGAAGGAGAACGAGAGGGAATAGTCCTACGAGCTCTAGTCTTCCTAGGCATGGTGCTAAGGAAAGGACAAGGACACAAGGACAAAACCAAAAGAACAAAAAAAAACAAAACCAAGGGCAGACTGCAAGTTAGCACAAAAACAATAGAATGAAAAATCTATATGATGCATGAACAATATCAATGTTATGATGCATGAACTAAATGCAGTAAACAAGTTCAAATTAAGTTCAATTTCACAAAATTGGCTTGAACATAGAGTTTCTTAACAAAAACCCTAAAAATTTGAAAACCACTTGAAAAATTTTTCACCAAATTGAAGAATTAAGCATTACAAAACACAATACAATGATTATAATGCCTAAACACATCAATACACAAAGCCAATTTCATCAAATTTAACTCAATTTCACAAAAGCCCCAATTCGGACCAAACATAAACCATAGAATTTTCAATTGATCACAAAACTCAAAATTGATCAAATTAAACTATTAAGACCATGTTTATAGAGTGTCCCCACCAAAACCCATTGATCAATTTCACACAATTAGGTCTGAATCATCACAAATCCCAAAAAGAAAAGTTCCGAAAAACTCCCTTCAATGCATGAAAAAATGCATGTAAATGTGAAAATAAATTGAAAAGGAAGGGCAAAACAGACTTACCGGCTTGAGGAAGGAGAGATTTTGCAAAAAATTCGAAGGAAAACGACAAAAAATTTGAACTTTTGAGCTTGCCTCGTCAGAGAGAGAAAAAGACTTTGAAAAAGATTTGAAAAGTGAGTTGAAAAAGTCAGATTTCTTCTTTTAAAAAAGCTTCTTCACGATCTTCGATCGATCGAAAAATACATTCGATCGATCGAATGTGACAGTCATTTTGAAACATTCTGGGACACTTTTTCGATCGATCGAAAATCACACTGGATCGATCGAAATGGGTAGAGACTCACTAAAATTTTAAGAAAAATCACTGTTTTGAAAAACGCAAGCCCAATTTTAAAAACACCTCCTCAAAGCATTTGATCAATGAAAACACAATGCATGAGTATGAAGTGAAATGCTTTTTCAAAAACCCAAATTTTCAAACCCAGTTTCATCAAAAACAAGTTCCAATCATCCTCCATTAAATTTTCTCAAGCAACACATATGTTGTGCACAAATCTCAAGATATTTTCAAACTTGGTTAGTCAGACCAAAAACACACACACTAGTATGTACAGTGTTTAACAAGGAGTAACTTGTGAAGTGTGTGATACTAGCAAAAACTTGAGATACATGTGAGGTGATATGTGAATAGCAATCAAACACAAAGTCTACACAATTCATCACATAGAATTTAAAAGAGACTATCACCTAAAGAGTTACATCCTATAACTCCCACATCTCCTAGAACAAAAGCTTGCAATCATGTAAGTTTCTTGCATTATTACCTCTTATTTATATATGAATTGGCATTCAGCCTAATAGTACACACCGGTTTGAATTAAGTGAATTGGCATCAAGCCTAATAGTACACACCAGTTTTAATTTTAAATGAGGCTACACCTTATATTCTTTTTATGCATGTGCTACACTTTCTCGAGCACAAAATCTTATGATATGCACTAAGGTATTCATGATTGGCTAGTGAACAGTGGTGAGATGGTTATTTATGCCTTTCTCAAAAGGATCAAGTCCGACAGTCAAAGAACATGTGACTTCATGATTAAGGCAAAGTGATTAAAAACCACACACATCTTTCCCACACAACATGCACTACAAATTTTCAACTAGTCAAGTGCAGTAAATAAGCTCATCCAAGTTAAACAAGGTACACAGGACATGACATGTGTAAAAAGATTGACCAACCTTGTTTTCAAAAATCAAGAAAAAATAGTGTCAAACATAATTTTTGCTTTCTCCCTTTTTTTTTTTTTTTTTTTTTTTTTTTTTTTTTTTTTTTTTTTTTTTTTCATTAAAAGAGAAAACAAATAAATCCTAGAATGAAATGCATGAATGTAATGCAATGCAAGTCCTAGAACAAAAAGACACAAAAACCAAAGAACAATGGTCACAAAGGATAGAGCAATGAAGTACAAGGACCATGTTAGAAAGACTCAGTTAGTTCGAGTCTTTTGCATCCAAAACTTTTTAGATGCATCACGAGCATTGGAGTTCTTATTCACATTAGAGTGATTCCCAACTCCAGGATTGGAATAAAGGTTTAACGCCTTTACCAATTCACCAATTAGTGCCATCGGATCTTGTGCTTGAGGCACAGGCACTTTTGGTTTCTTCGCTCTTTTATCAGCTTGAAGCTTGTAACAGTTAGGACGGATATGTCCAGACTTACCACAATAATGACAAACCCAAGCAGGTTTACCATGCATCTTGTCCTTGGATTTGGTAGGCTCCTTAGGTTTAGATTCTCTTAAGTCTACCCTAATCTTCTTAGGTGGTGAAACTTCTACAGGTTTGACAACCTCACTCACAGGGGGTTTAACAGTTTCACTCACAACCTCACTCACAGAAGGTACAGAAGAAGAAGCAGGAACAAAGACAGTGGAATGGGGTGCAGAATTAAAGATGCTTTCAACATATCCTATCCCAGATTTATCAGAAGAAAACTTTTGAACATTCAGCATGTGATCAAATTTTGAACTAGCAGATCTAGCAATAGATAAATCATGTTCCAAAGTTCTAACTTTATCAAGCAATAGCATATTTTCAGATTTAACATTATTCAAAAGCTCATTAGCATCAAACAATTTAACAAGCAAGTTCTTCTTTTCAAGCTCAAGAGCATCAATTTTCTTCAGGCCTAGATCAACTTTCATAGCATTCTTTGCAGCAATTTTGCAAAGTTTGTTGTAGGCCTCTTGAAGATCTGCATCTTCAGAGAGTTCCCCATCAGCAGGGTTCTCCTCAGCAGATATGCTTTCATTGACTACAGCAGTAGCAGTGAAAGCAATGAAGTTTCCATCCTCGTCACAACCGGACTCATCATCAGAAACCTCATTATCACTAAGGGTTACAGCCATAGCTTTACCCTTATTTCTCAAGAAAGTAGGACATTCAGATTTGACATGACCATACCCTTGACAACCAAAACACTGAGTACCCAAAGAGTTATTTGAAGATCGACCTACTTGTTCTCTAGGTTTTTCAAAATTATTAACCTTAGTGGGATCATTCTTCCTAAAGTTTCTAGGTTCAACAGTGTTGGTATTCCTTGCCTTCCTATTAGTGTTTCTAAGGAAATTTCTAAAATTCTTGGCAAGGTAAGCTATCTCAGTAGGAGAGAGCTCATCATCAAATCCACCAGTCTCAACATCATTAACAGACTTTAGAGCCATTGATTTGGATTTGGTAGTCTTGGGTAAGTCAGACTCATAGGACTGAAGCGATCCTACAAGCTCATCCACAAGGATGGTGTCAACATCCTTACTTTCAGTAATGGCTGTCACTTTGGGTCTAAAGTCTTCAGTTAAGGATCTAAGTATCTTTCTAACAATCTTAGGTTGATCATAAACTTCACCCAAATTATAAGCAGAATTAACAATATCATTAAGTTTAGCATAAAACTCATCAAAGGTTTCATCATCAGACATTCTAATGCTTTCAAACCTAGAAGTTAATTGCTGCAATTTGTTTATCTTAACAGCCTTTGTGCCTTCATGCACAGTTTGGAGGATTTTCCAAGCAGTATGAGTAACCTCAACATTAGAGATCCTCTTAAATTCCTCCATTGAAACAGCATTAAAAATGGCATTCATAGCTTTACTATTAAATGCAGCTGCTTCTTTTTGAGAAGTTTGCCACTCACTCACAGGAGTAGTGGGCTTCTCCCAACCATATTCAACAGAGTTCTAAACTCTCTCATCAATGGATTTCAGGAATGCTTTCATCATTACTTTCCAGTAAGTATAGTTGTTCCCATCAAAGTGGGGAGGAACAAATAGAGAGTGTCTATGCTCCATGACAACCGGGGTCAAGGATCAGCTCAGAGATGAAAATCTCAAACACAAGAGCAACCTGCTCTGATACCACTTGATAGGTTTAGACCCTTTAACCAAACAACCAAATTGCGTAGTCTAGATTAATTAGCCAAGTTGTTACTTAGTCAAATTAAGCAATTCTAGGTTAAAGCAATCAAATAATCATATCAAAAATATAATGCAGCGGAATAATAAATAACACAGTGATATGATCACCCAGGAAACCACACGGAAAAACCTGGGGAGGATTTTACCCACCGATCCTCAAGGCAAAAACGGAATCCACTAAGAAAGAATTGAAGTTCTTACAAAAGGACTTACAAGCTCCCCGCTTGACTTCCTAATGCTACCCACCAATAAAACTTCCTGACACGACCACGCGCAGGCTCCGAGTCCACGGACTACTTCTTTCTTTGTATTCCTTCAATCAGCTACAAGCTCCCCGCTTGTTTATCTTTAAGCTTCAATGGCAGCAACCAAGTTGATCATCAAGATGTTGAAGAATCTCAATCTTGAAAACCATAAGCTTTGTGTAAAGGAAAGCTCCTCTAGATCTCACAAGAGATTTACACAAAACCGCAATGTATGAGCAACAATACAACTTGTGCAACTCTAAAAACGTGGCTAGGGTTTTGCCTTATATACCTAGGGCAAAAACATAAAACCCTAAACGTTTTAAAAGAGTTAGGGCTGAGCTGGAATTTCTGCAGAATCGCATTTGGGCCGATTTTCGATCGATCGAGAATTACATTCGATCGATCGAGCTAGGCCGAAATGCACCAATGCATCTGCAGTCACTCGATTCCAACTTTACAATATTTTACCAACTTTGAGCAAGCCTAAACTAGACTAAATACATTGTTTTGATCATGGTTTGCCAACATTACAAATTAGAGTTCTAAATATACAAAATCCTAAGACCTTAGAACCTAACACAAAGGACTGTCTTTGCACAGGCGTTGTGGGATGCCTAACACCTTCCCCACACATAACCAAACTTCCGGATCTAAGAATCAAGATTTTTTGTCATCCACATTAGATTAGGAAAAATGCCCTTTTTCTTAACCTAGGATTGGTAATAAAATTAACTAAAAACAAGTGACCAATCACACCTTAGAAAAACCCAATGATTGGTGGCGAATTCACTCACCTTTGGCAACCCCTTAAAATTTGGCCCAAATTCTTGCCATAACGTCAAAAGTAGACCTACCTTTCTCTATCGAGATAGAGAAAGCACCTGAAGCTTCGCGCGAAGCACACAACGCACCATCACATACCAATTGAAAGGGGCCCTCCAATGAGGCCCCATGCGCAGGAGCTGTCGCCACAACGAGCGGTCGAACTAGGGCTTGTGACGGTAGCGGCGATCTTTCTGGCACTCCATTCGGATCAAGGTCGAGCGTCAATAGACTGGCGACTCCACTAGAGATCGATGAGAGTTTAGCCTTTAGATCTTTTGATAAAACCATAATCTTTGGACATTGGCTTTCAAAAACATAGAAATAGGCATTGGTCTTTGGGGCTTTCCTTTTGAAAAAATGCTTCTACTATATCCTAGTAGGCTCTTTTCAAAAGAGCAAAAATTCTTATAAAAAAAAAAAATCCTTTTCCAAAAGGGAGACTTTAAGATATTTTCACATGGGGCATTACCGCTTTCCTCACTTACTTTACAGCTTTCCTCACATGCTTTACCGCTTTCCTTACATGCTTTACAGCTTTCCTTCACATGCAAACATAGGGTAGCAAAATTTAATTTCTGCTACACCTTTATCCGTTTTCCATATATATATATATATATATATCTACTGTGCTTTGAAAAAGTCTTCCCCTTCATTAAGGATTGCATGACATATACACCCTTTTTGAGCCGAATCGGGGCTTCGCACTGCTAGCGTAGTCACATCTCTTTGAGGTTTTCATCACCCCATTTGTAGTGCAAAGTTTTGTAATTATTCTATGTCAGGAGAGGCAAACTTTCTTATGATATATGTACAAAAATAAAGTTTTAAGAGGAGTCGGGGGCAATTGCCCCCCCGGCTTCAACCCTACCAACATTTAAAAGGTATCTTCAGTCATAAGAGGGATAAATTCATCATCCTTTGCTACGTTAACATTGGACCATTCACAATCAACTACTTGATCGTGAGGGAATTGCTCATGGAAAGAGCAATGAAAGTTTAAAACTATTTCTCAAACTAGGACTTTCCCATCCACCCCCCCCCCACCCCACGTGCGCGCCCATGCTACTTGGAATCAAGAAATTTGAGAAATGTTCAAAATTATATGAGAAAATGTGTAAAGTTGAAATCTATTACTGATGGGGAATACTTTCACTGTTACAAAATGTATCTAACACTAGAGTCGTTAGGCCTCCATGGGCTAGTTGGGGCAGTAGAATCGATAGGCACCAAAAGATTGTTAGGCCCCCATGCGTCTGATAGCCTCTTAAGCAACCTAGTCTACACCTATTTGTCCAATACACTATGATGACGGAAAAATACCTTCTGGCAAATGATCCATTGTACTCAACCTTACACATCATCTTGCGTATTCTCCACCCAACTATCCACATATGAAAAGAACTTGCACACCACACCCAAAGATCCTTCTACATATTCTAATCTGCCAAACATGGGAAGTTAGCCCAAAGATTTTGGGGCATTAACTCTATGTGCTCCCTACACGGAAAAACTCTACCATTCACGGGAGCTTGGTCAGCTCTATATCACTATATAAACATCAAACCTTATTTCCTCCAAGGTATGTGGAAATTCCTAGCTCTCATACTTGAGTTATTGGAGATCATTCAATCATTGACTTAACTTTCAGAGGATCTTTGACCGACACCCCATTAAATGTTTTTGGGTTTGATATATATATATATATATGCATTTGTATTTTATTTGTATTTTTTTGGAAGTTATTTGTTTCTTATATGCAAAACTAAAAGGCATTTTTTCTTAATTTTGTTTATAGGTTCTTGGATTTATTCGGGGGGGGGGGGGGGAAATGAGGTTTTTAACAGACTCATATTGTCAAAAGGCCTTTCAGTTTTGCTTTTGTTATTTCAGAAAATGAAATTGATTCTTTGTTTACGCTGCTTTCACCATCAGACGCCCAAGATTCTCTCCTTCATTTACACTGCCTCCTTTTAAGTGGACCCAAGGTGCCCAATTGGTCCCGAATCTCTTGATAAACGCCCAAGATTCTCTCCTTCATTTACACTACCTCCTTTTAAGTGGACCCAAGGTGCCCAGTCGGTCCTGAATCTCTTGATATTGTCCTTTAATAGATTTTTTGTAAATTTATTATTATTATTATTATTATTATTATTATTATTATTATTATTATTTTGCTAAATGTAAATTTATTAATTGTTGCTGCAACCTGCAGATAGCAGACAAGAGAGAAAATCCTTTTAAGCTCTTTTCATACTCACCATGAAAATGCAATATTAGAGCTCAAATCTATAGGGGAAAATAGGTATTTGTCCATAATTTACAAACTATGCATCAAAATGTCCCTATATTGAAACTATTTAGCATAATGTCCTTATTTTTTAAACTTAATTTTAACAAAATCGAGTTATGCGTAGAACCCGATATCCTCAAAATTGAGTTCTATGTATATTTTTAAGTGGAACTCAACATTAGCAATATTGAATTACACTTACATTTTTTAAAAAAATTTAAGTGGCAAAATATGCATAAAATTTGCCGAAATATGCATAGAATTTGAGTTCTACTTGTAACTCAGTTTTGTTAAAATTGAGTTTAAAAAACATGGACATTTTGATAGTTTCAAAACATAGGAGTTTGCTGCATAATTTGTAAATTAGGGGGTAAATGCCAATTTTTCTCCAAATCTAAATGGGTTAGCTCTTTCAAGTTCATTCTTTGTTCTTGATTTTTAAAAAACCCACTTTTAGATCTTTTATTTATTTATTTAACGGTAAAAGTGATGAGATGAGTTACATAAATCTAGAGAGATAATTTTAGATGGATAAAATGACACTTTTAAAACCATATGCAAGTAATTTTAAAACGGGTTAAACCATAGGTGAGTATAATGCAATCAAGTTAATTAATTCTTTTTAAATATAATGGCAAAGAGAAATTCAAAACACACACAAATCAATGAATCATTATCAAGTGGAGTTAAGTCTCTTGAAAACATCAGAAAATGCTAAGCAATAGAACTACAAAACTCTTGATTTTTTAAAAACTATTTTTGACCAGCCAGGGGGTTGATTAGAATCTGAGATCTAAAAATTAATAATACAAATATATACATGTGGGAAACTTTCAGTTACAAAAATCACTCGAAACTTATTAGATCAATTCCACCAACACCGATTTTAATCTAGTATAACTTAAAAAATAAAAGTCAACAATTACAACAAATTACAGAGTTTCAAACTGCCCTTATCTGGATGTGAATTTTAACAAATACACGGTTAGAATACATTTTCTTATTGCACCATACTCGCAAAATTTCAAAAAAACCAAATATCAACAGTCATATTATCAATTAAATGTTTAAATTTCAAGTTTTTGTAGTTTTAATTATGCATAAAAATTACGATTATGTATCATTTATGTATAAAGAATAAATAACATCCAATTTAAATAAAATTTAACATATACATTAAAAAAATATAAAAAATATGCAATCCAACGAGTTTGGAAAGAAACTTTGTTCTTTGTCTACAACTTATTACAAGGTTCCATATGAGGTAAAAATCCAAAGAGTTAAATCTGATTATTTTGCCAAAACACCCTCAGTGTAACAAAACTACCATTAATTAAAACAAAAAACATTAAATGTACTTGTCGGATAAAGACCGTTGTTATTCAATGCCATTGGCTTTGGTTCAAAAACAAAGGGAAAGAAATCTCATCTTTCCAAAAACTCTACCAACATTAGGATCAGTTCTAAAATCAAGGTGTACATTTCATGCCGTTTTGGATTTGTCCAAGAACAAAATGTATATAATATTGTAAAACAATCAACCAAACTAACTCACAAGGCCCTTCTGCTTAAAAACATCATGCATGGTAACACCAATCTTTGCAGGAGACTCTACCACTGTAACCCCAGCTTCTCTAAGGGTCTTGATCTTATCTTGGGCCGTGCCCTTCCCACCTGACACAATAGCTGCACATGCAGAGGCAAGCAAAGAAAATAACTCCAATTAAGGATACTTTTTTTCATTTCATATGCAACAATTAGATGGACATAGAACCTCTCAAAATGAGAGAGAGAGAGAGAGAGGATCCCATCAACTTAAATCAATGCATTTGTTCAATGCCTTACTAAGAATATACAAATTGGCAAATGCACATTTAACTAGAAAAGGTTTAATGTAAAGGTTAGTAACAACTCAGAGAGTTCAAACAACACAGTTACAAGTTCAATTGTCTCTGCATCACCACTGAATCGGACCCATCAGTAGGAAAGGGTTCCGATTCAGTGGGATGTGACTTTTTACAGGGCTTTGTAAGATTGTGAATTAGGAATGTTGGCAGATTTCTAGCTGATCTCCTCAACAAAATTAACAAGGGATGCAAAGGATGCAATTTGATGGGTGCCAACAAAAGGAAAGCTTTTTGAAGTTACATCATATTGCAAAGTGTTGAATGTAGGGCCGGTAACTCCTTTTTCCATGGAAGAGTAAAAGTGCCTACGAAAGTGGCTTTCTTTGCTTGGACTACAGCCTTGGGAAAGATCCTTACTACTGATAATTTACAAAGACCGAGGGTTCTAATTGTGAAATGGTACTGGATGTGTAAGTCACCAAGATGGGGAGCCTGTTGATCATTTATTGCTACTGTGTCAAATGAATACAGAGCTATGGCCCTTTGTATTTTGTTTGTTTGGGGTGCGGTGAAAGGGTGGTAGATATGCTGCCGAGTTGGAAAGGGCAGTATTCTAAGACTGGTATAGGAGGTGGTTGGAATGCTACCCCTCTTTGTATCATGTGAATGGTCATTCGGACTCTAGCTTATTGAATTTCCTTGATCGTTGTACTTTTCCTGTTCCTTGATTCACCTAAAGTATATTTCCCATATTCCGTATGGTGTATTTTTTCTTTTAATTAGTCAAGTTTACTAATTTATCAAAAACACAGTTAAAATATATCCTTCCACAAAAACCTAACATTAAAAGAACTCCATTATAGGCAATACTACATTCAAGACAACCATAAGTTACACGTGCAAGCGCGCGTGCACGCACACACACACACACACATATATATATATATATATATATAATTCATAAAAAATTATATGCACTGGAGTTCAGTGTATTCAAATCAAACATAACTTATTAAAGCATTGTCAAAATATTATACCTCCAGCATGACCCATTCGACGGCCAGGGGGGGCAGTTAGACCAGCAATAAATGCAACAATAGGCTTCTCAGTCCCACTTTCCTGTTTGTTAAATACAGGATCAGTTTAAACACCAATATACATACCACAAGAAATGCTGCAGCAGTAAACATAATGATCCACAAAGAATTAAGTAGTATGAGCTATAAATTTTTTTTAATAAATAATAATAAAACTACAACTTGATCAAACAATAAAAAGGCATCATGTACAAGATGTAAAATGTATACAAGGAAAAAAGCCAAGCATGATAAGTTGAATAAAAAGAAGAAAGTCACTATTAAAAGATTAAAAGGTTAAAAGCACAAGGCCAAATATTTCCATTAAGTTTTAGATGTCTCATTTTCAAGGTCACAGGAACTTAATCAACTACTTGTTTCACTTTTCCTTGACATGCTTCTTTTGTTAAGTAATAAATCTCATTAAGAAGAAAAGTAGACTTCTCCTGAACACGTTAAATAAGAAATTATGTGTAGCCCAGCAAGTTCTTCAAAGGGTAAATCTTCAAAGGGTAAAGGTCAGCAGCAGAGAGTATTCTCTTTTGCTAGAACTAAATCTCAATACTAACTCCTATAACGGTGTTCAACTGTCCATCGCCTTAATCCTTGTTTTACTTGTCTCTCTGGAGTAAAATGGCATTATCTTGAGTGTCCTAGGATCTACTGAAGTTGAATTTTGTTAGAACACTAGAAAATCTTTCTTTCCTTTTTTATAGCAAAATTGACAAAAAAATGTCATAAAATATACAATGTTCAACACCCCAACCCCCCCCCCCCCCCCCACCCCACTTTTTTCCTTTTCAACCTTTATCATTTATCTCACAATGCCACCCACAAACCCACTCCTCCCCAAACCAAAACACCTGCACCCCCTTTCACCACTTCAATTCTATAACCTTAAAAACCCACAATTAATCCAAAACACCATATTCCACCAATTCCTCAAGCCCCAAAAACTAAGCCCTCATCATCAAGGAGAGGACCATTTTGTGTTTGGGGGTGGGGGGGGGGGGGGGGGGGGGTTAAGGTGTGTTTGTTATAGTGGATTTTAGGGAGGATGAAAAAAAAAAAAAAAAAGAGGAGAGAAAATGAGGAAGGAAAACTTTTTGGAGGGTGTTTGGTTGGGAGGGAGAGGAAAAAAGATAGTGGGGCCTAGGTGTTTTCTCCTCAGGCCCACCAAAAAGTTTTCTCCCCAAAATAGAGAGAAAACTAGGCAGAAAAAAGGACCAGTTATTTGGACAAAAATGTCCCTGCAACGTTCTTCACTTCTACTTTTTTTTTTTTGGTACAAAGTTCTATTTATTTTTTAGGAACTGTGCAACGTTGTATTTCCAAACAATTTTACTTCTGACTTTTCATTCTTTTTTTCCTTTTTTTTTTTCTTTCCTGATTCCCTCAATTTTTTTAATGGTTTTTTTTTTTTTTTTTTTCCTTTATCTGTTTTGGGTTCTTTATATATGTGTATATACACACACACACACACACATAGAATGTCCATCCATAATTTCATACACAATTTTTAATAAAAATAGTTTATTAATTTAGGGTGTTTTTGGTAGAGTGGATTTTAGGGAGGACAAAAAAAAAAAAAAAAAAAAAAAAAAAAAAAAGAGAGAAAATGAGGAAAGAAAACTTTTTAGAGGATGTTTGGTTGGGATGGAGAGAGGAAAAAAAAATGGTAAGGCCCAGGTGTTTTCTCCTAGGGCCTACCAGAAAGTTTTCTCCCCAAAATAGAGAAAAAACTAGGCAGAAAAATGGACCAGTTATTTGGACAAAAATGTCCCTACAACGTTCTTCACTTCTACTTTTTTTTTCTTTTCTTTTTTTGTCTTTTTCTTCTTTGTTTTCTATTATTGTGCAAAGTTCTTTATTTTTTTTTAGGAACTGTGCAACGTTGTATTTCCAAACAACTTGACTTCTGACTTTTCATTCTTTTTTTTCTTTTCTTTTTTTCTTTCCTGATTCCCTCAATTTTTTTAATGGTTTTTTTTTCTTTATCTGTTTTGGATTCTTTACACACACACACACATATATATATACATATAGAATGTCCATCCATAATTTCATTCACAATTTTTAATAAAAATAGTTTATTACTTTAGGGGCATGTGAGTAAACCAAGCACAAATGAGGGAAACTAAAATTTTTTTTATTCTCTCTATTTTCCATCCTCTCTCTATTTTCTATCCTCCTACTTTTCCATCTCTCCAACCAAACGGACCCTTATTGATGATAATAATGTGCTTTTTTAAAGAAACCACGAGCTACAAAATTTTCAGAAATAGGGATAATCTTCTGTGGAATAGAATTTATGACAGATACCCCCACCCAATCAAATTTAGAAGGTAATAGAAGAAGAATCTTTGTCATGGGTTCAAGACCCATTAAATGCATGTGTAACTTACCTATAAAAACAGTAAAAATAAAAATAATAATAATAATAAAAATTATTAAAAAAATATCCTTGTCAGCTGACACCTTTAGGACTCTTCAACATTTGCAAAGCAACTTTCAACATTTCATAGGAAAACAATGCAAGCTATCAGTACATGTCAATTTTTTTTTTTTTTTTTCTTTTCATTAGAAAGGGAAGAATGGGCAGAATTGGTTTTTTTTTGAGGATGCTACTGCCATTCTCGAGCCTATAATAACTCTAATGTTGATGGATAAGGAAAAAACATAGTATTCTAAAATATGGAGGAAGGGCTATTTCATACATACCTTTATAAGTGCAGCAGCATCCTCCTCTGCAGTCCCACCAATCTCTCCAATAAGAACGATACCTGACATGCACAAAGCATCATTATTTGATTGTCTGCACATTAATTTCCTCACTGATGTTCAATATGGTGTCAAAATTCACAACAAAATGTTAGTATTCCCCCCTGCCCCCTCTCTTATCCTCTCCACTCCCTGCAAACTTCCAATAATAATGCTAGTATTTCACAAATCTAATGGGGAATATGGTGTAAAATCATTTAAAATCACTTATGATTTCTTATTTAATGGAATGGAATTTTAAAGAGAGAGAGAGAAAGAGAGAGAGAGAAGAATTGAACCTCTTGCATGCTCTAATCAATTGCACATTCATCTCTAGAATATTGATTTCAATCAAAACAATGATTATTCAGCTCATCAAAAGTTGTAGCATATCTTTCCCTCCAAACACTCCACATTAGCCAATAATGATATGGCATTTCAGACACACTACCCTGATTTCTTAAAATGACATCTCAAAAAGGCCAATAACTCCATCAATTGAGGCATTACCCAAAAGGCAATCACTCCATTCATTTAGGCATTATCCAAGAAATCCCAGAAAAGGAGAATACTAGCGACCATAGCTTCCAAGCCACACCACGAAATAGAAAAAACTAAACTAAATATTCCAAAAAATAAAAAATCAATATACCTTCTGTCTGTGGATCCACTAGAAACTTTTCAATGCAATCAACAAAGTTTGTCCCATTAAAAGGATCCCCCCCTATACCCACACAAGTAGATTGTCCAAGGCCAACAGCTGTAGTTTGGAACACCTGCAAAGTAAAATAATTATAAATATCAAATAAACAATAGGGCATCAAACTTTGATGCCCAATAATTTAAGGGAGGGTGAAAATATATCATCTTATCCTTTTGTAGGTCATATAATATGGCATATGGGTATACAAAGGAATTATTTTCTTGTTGATAGAAAGGCACAATGATTCAAAACAATAATCAAGCACGGGGCTTTTACCTGGCAATTAGAGGTCATTACAGGATAAAATACACAACATTGTAATTAAGTTTTCTTTTTTGCTCTTTCTCTTTCTTTCTATGTACTTTTTTACTATATTTTTATTTATACAGATTTTTCTTACTTATCAAAATAAATAAATAAATAAAATACACAACATTGTAACTGTAGAAATTCAATTTTGAACATGTCAGCTCCTCACCTTGGTCCCACAGAATATTAATCAAGTTACCACATCACGTCTATTTCTAAAATTTAAATCATGAAACTACCATTACAAATGCCTTTTTAAGAAAACTCTCCATTAGGTTAAAATTAGGACTCACAGCTTCATAGGTTAAGGTACCAGATCGCGAAACAATTCCTACACGACCAGGTTTGTGGATGTACCCTGGCATAATTCCAATTTTACATTCTCCAGGCTTGATAATTCCAGGGCAGTTTGGCCCAATCAACCGAGTTTTTGATTGCCTGTTAAGAGCAGCCTTCACCCGTACCTGAAACCACAAATGCTAGCTTCAAGGCCATTTTTCAATCAACTATGAAGGTCAAAAACAAGATGTAATAATTAGGAATGTCAACAGATCAAAAAAGAAAAAATATATTATATATATATATATACACACACACATATCACGTAGAAATGTGACTAGTCAGTTGTAAACCAATATTTGTTGTATAAGCTAGACAACCCCAAAAAATGGAATTGAAATATTCACATTGGCTAACAGAATTAAAAAGATTTCCAGAGATTTAATCTCAATCATGCAGATGAAAATATTTTTATGGCTGAGATTTGTTAGAAAAGTGAATCAAAAATATTTCCAGTCCATCAAAAGAATGGATATTCAGATATTCCTTGAAAAGAAAAAGTAGAAATTCATCCAAATCATGTCATACACAAGCATTCTTGAAGTTATGAAATGTAATTTGCACTGACAAAGTCAACAAATTTATAGCTTCACTGCACACATCCTCTTTTTAAAAAGAATCCTTCTAACATAATTTTATTTACCATATCATGCTGAGGGATCCCCTCTGTGATGCACACAACAAGATCCAACTCAGCTTCCATCGCCTCCAGAATAGCTGTAGCAGCAAAAGGTGGGGGAACATAAATGACAGAGGCATTGGCCTTTGTTTCAGCCTTTGCTTCTGCAACCGTGTTGAAGACAGGAAGTCCCAAGTGTTCTGTTCCGCCCTTCTTTGGCGTTACACCACCCACCTAATTCAAAAAAGTAAAAAAGTTTTTTACAATATTGACCTTAAATATTATATAAATATCATAACTAAATGATACCAGATACATGCTATAATTATGCACTTAAAAGAGCATACTTAAATGTTAGGCCACAACTAAAGACTGGCTTCCCATTGTGGCCCTTCTATGAACCTGCAGTTAAATTTGACAAACCCTATACAAAAGAGTGTTTTCAACAGCCACAGATCTGACCAAGTCAGCTCACAAAACTGTTCTAAATATTTAATCATTATGTCCAAGCCAGTGTAGTTAAAGGCTGCACAGACACTCACCTAGGTGCCCAGGTGAGGCACCACCAAGGCACCTTTAAGGCTTTGAGGCAAAGCACCTTCAGTGAGGAACTCGCTTTTAGCGCCTGGGCGCGTCATTTTGGTGCCTCTCACCTGGGGAAATCAAAGGCATTGGCGACTTAAGGTCACCTTTCGCTTTTGATTACAATAGTCCAAACAGAGGTGGTAAAAGTAGGCAGAATGTCCACAATTTACAACGAAGGATAAACACTCAAACAGGGTATAATCAAGCCAAGTCTCACATGTGTATGTGATACAAATTGCAATGCATGACAACTCCGTGTAATGTCCAGCATTATTACACTGTACCATTGCATTGTCCTCTAACTTGCACATTGCAGGCAGTAAAAAAATCAGTATAGCCCTTTTGCATAAATCAACATATAATGAATGACTCTAAAGGGTTTTCTAGCAAAATCGTGCTGATGGCATTAGCATGAAGCAGCGTAGTAACCGTAACAAACAGCGATTAAACTTCCTCAGCTCCAGGGTTCATTTACTGTTTCAAACCTAAATTGCTCATTTTATAAGTCCAATCCTTATACTAAGTTGTGCTTGAAAATTGATTACAAAATCATTGTTGATAAGATCTGGATGATTATGTTTTCTCATAAAATAAAAATGATGTAACTGTCAGGAAGTCTGAAATCCATGTGAACCTAACATATCATAGATTTTTTTTCCCTTATAGAAGAAAAAGGAAAGAGAAAATTGAAAATAAATAAATTTTGGACAAAGAAAGAAATGACATTGCAAATCCCAAATATCACATTGAAAAAAAAAAAACAGTATAAAACAAACAAACACTCAACTATATATATATATATATATAAGCCAGAATATTTGGTTTGTAAAACCCTAGAAAATGTTAGCAGGGAGAGAGAAAAGAAGAGACCATTTTGGTGCCGTATTCGATGGCTTGTTCGGTGTGGAAGGTGCCGTTCTTTCCGGTGATGCCTTGGCAGATGACACGAGTGTTCTTGTCCACGAAAACTGCCGGCGGAGGATGCGCAGCAGCGGCGGCGTATTGCCGAGTCTGAGTCCATGAAGAAGAAGAAGCTTTAGAGATCGAGCCGATCAGCTTGACGAAGGCTTGGCGACCCATCTAACGCTAATCTTTCTTCTTTTCACTTGTTTCAGCAGAGATCGATTCTTGCGTCTAGTCTCTGCCTTGCCCTTGCCCTTGCCTTCCTCTGCTACTGCCGGCTCTCTTTCTCTTTCTTTGTAATATTTTTATTTTAATTAATACTACTAGTACGACTGCACACTACCATCAAATACTAGTATTTTTTTTTTTGACAAAAGTGATAGAAAATACTAGTATTTTTAGTCCCTAGTATTTTACTTCGTAGTCACTTTTTAAGCTTAACCTACATTACCATTGCATATGTAGTTGGTATGCAACCGCCCCTAAAACCGTGCTTCATCATCTCGGTCCAATATGATATGGAAACAAATAACCAAAATAAATTAGGAAATTTTCATGTCCCAAAAATACGCAGCTTTGAATGGATTGATTTTGAAAAACATTTTGACTCCAAAACATGCTTTTTTAGCTATTTTACTCTAACCTACTATGTGACGATTAAAGCGACCACGTACGTGTGTCTCTAAACATGTTTTAATCCAAACTTTGTCCTATAATTTCCTATTTAAATAAATATTTTATTCTTATTACCTGCAATACCCAAATTTTCACACTTTGGACTGGCCCAAAATCCAACAAGTCGAGTCTTAGAGAATTGAGGGAGAAAATCTGAGAATTAACACCCAAATCCATGACCAACTAAATTAGCTAAGAGTGGCCTGAGAAAGGGTTTTACTATAGAATGCTTAGATATGAGGATAAGTGGGCCCATAAGTGACCAAGACCCTTACATTAAGGGAATGTCATGAAACAAGCCCAAAATGGCTCAACCCATTTGCATAAAGGAGTTAGAAGAAGCTGGAGAAACTTGGAACCTTTGTTGGCATTTCAATGAGAAGAGAGAACATTGTAGAATGAAGAAGATGGGAAAAGTTAATGGGTAAAGCAGAGAAAAACAAAGCACAGTGGAAAAGTGAGAGACCCAATAATGGAGACTTCCCAAGTCCTAACCACAAAAGAGAACCCAACAAATAAAGTAAGGTAAAGTTAGGTACTTTAATGAGAAAGCATAGAGGAGTGAACACATTCTGTGAAAAAATGAGAAAATTCTCAAATATTAAACACTGGAGAATATCCAACAGGTAAAACATTGCAGAACAGGGAAATTCCCAAGTTTCAAGTTGTAGAATGTGATCTAATGGGTAAAGCAGAGTAGGCAAATGGATTACCTAATCTGTATCCCAAACATATAGAGGATGTTTAACCTATCATTGCTGAGATTCAGGGAAGGGTTGGCTAACGAAGGGGGAAGAAGATCCTAGTTATGGTAATCTACTGCAACTATTTAGATGTTTTTTATGGGAAAAGCACTCATACCAAAAGGGGAAAAAGTTGTGGATTATTACAAGGTGCATGTCATAGGGTCGGTTCACACCAAACCAAATAGCATTAATGGTCTTCCACCATTTACGCAGATTAGAAACCAAGTTGTAACTGTAAACCCACCAAAAAACACCAAAGAACTCTTCTGTGGTTGTACCCTAGAAAAGAGAGGAAAAATAGTTAGTAGAGATAGACAAAAAAGGGGGCTCGAGAAATATATAAATAAATAAACAAAAGGGTTAAAAGACACTCAATTTCAAGTATAAAAGGAGTAGATATTGCCTTACCAAGGGAGGATGTAACACAAGTGGAAGAGAGAAAGAGAGAAAAAGAATGAGAGAATATAATGAGAAAGAAATAAAAGAAAAATTAGTTGAAAATTTGTGCCGAGTAGTGTTCTTGCACCCTTTTGCAAAAAAAAAAAAAAAAAAAAAAATCTAGAAAGAAAGAGATTACAGCAGAATAGTAGTATTGACATGCACCACTAGGAAAACTCTCTCTCCCATGAGTTACATCGCTCTTGAGTTTCTCAATATTTATCTTAATATGGCCAATCTGATTCACATTCCAAGCCTTGCAGTTTTGTGTCAACTCTTGGAAATAAGACTGTATGAATTGTGTTGGGAAATTTAGACCCCAGTTGATAGAATTAACAAGTTTTAAATCCAAGTTGTTAATTAAATTTATTATCAATAAAACTTGTTAAAACAAATAAACATCAATATCATGTCAAAAATAAATGCAGCGGAAAAATAAATAAGACAAGATATGATGACTCAGGAAAACCAATGAAACCAACTAGTTTCACAGTAAAAAAACCTGGGGGGAAACCTTCCCGAAAAGCAATCCATTATAGTAAAGAGAAGTTTCAGATCTAATACAAAACCTTTGTCCCTAGACTTTACAATCCCCGTAGATGAACTCACAGCAAAAACCTTCTACCGCTTCAGAACCTCTGAACTCTTCAATATATGAACGCCACCCTTTGATGATGCACGAATCCCAGTACGTGACTAACCAATTACGCGGATCCCAGTACGCGACTTAATCACCAACTAGAAGAAGAATGTTAGCTGCAAAGTTCTTCACTTCATCAAGAATGAAGATCAAGAAGCACTTGGTTACAAAACCCTAAGGCGCAAAAGTCGCAGTAGCTTTTTTCAGAGAGAATAAGGCATTGATCACCTTTTGCATATGTTCTCCTTGTATTCTCTTATGTGACGGCCTCTAAAATAAGCCTTAAATAGGTCTAGGGTTGTGAGAAAAGAAACTCTATACAAATACATAAGCCTGGCCCAAAAATCAGAAATCTGAATTCCCGTAACCTCGACAGATAGCAGCTATCGAGGAGGTGTCGAGAAGGTGTCGAGGGGACAGAAACTTTCTCGATCGATCGACCAGCTATCGAGAAGCTATCGAGATTGCGATAAGAATCAGCTGAAGAGCTCGACAGATAGCCAGGTGTCGAGAAGCTGTCGAGAAGCTGTCGAGCTATCTGTCCAGCTATACTAAACACCTTTTCTTCACTTGTTTCTTGGTCCAATCTTCATGGCTTTAATACTAGACTTGAAGAACATGTTCCTTGAAGTATTAAACACATCCTAGATCTACCCAAATACAAGTAAAGTGCGTTTTGTCAAAGGATTAGCCAACTACATAAAATATGTCCTTAACAAATTGGAATTGAAATCTTTTTGGCCCAATTTTTTTTGCATAATATATTTTATACATATATGTATGAATACGTATAAGTATATATACGAATATATACGTGTAAATATATAGATATATTTGAGAATATGTATCCTAACATGCTATAAACTACATTTGATTGATGAATACTTTCTTTGGGTTTTATTATTTTTTATACAGACTTATAATCGTAAAGCGAAGGAATGATCAATCTACAAAAAGTGATGAATAAACCATTCTGTGAAGAAAGTCTCATTATACAACAAAATATGTTCCTTCTGCAAAAAGTGAAGAACAACCCCTTATATGGCAGTAGAAGAGGAGAATAAGTCCATTTCGCAATAGCACTTCTTGGATTGGGCTTAATGTTCTTGCCCAAATTGGTAGCAGCAGGATTAGACCCTAAATCATGCCCAACTTCCTTCTTAGAAAAATGCCCAAACTAGATGATATCCAATAGTATCAAGACACGTGTCTATGGTGTTAAAACGTGAAAAAATAACCCTCAACATTAACCATACAATTCCTTCATTTTGTGAGACCAACTTCTTATAATCAACTCAAAGCTATCATTAATTAATATTTTATTCCACTATAAAAATATAATTGCACCCTAGATATAATTGACTTCTTAAAATTTGCATTTAAACCTTCCATTAAATCATTTTCTTCTAAAGAAAACTAGTAAATCTATTTATTTATTGGTTTACATCTGAAGAAACCTCAAAACTAATAATGAGTGGAGTTTCCTCCAACATGTTACAAAATCATCTATACTTTGGGCATACTATGCTAGTCTATGCATTGCCTTATTCCCTTATCTTCGCATGTGCCTGACTTCAAATTGGTGTAAGAGTTGTAGGTGGTGTTTGGTACCTACAATGATATTGGCAATAGCTGTTGAGACCTCTATTTCTCCCTGAACAATTAAGCAAACGAGCAAGCTGTTAATTTGTGAGTGCATCGTCTCGCATTGTATGCATGTTTCATACCCTCATGAGAAGTATGCCTCAGCCGAATGGACTGGAGGTGGAGATTTGGAAGTCATCACCTAGGTTAGGTCTAGGAACTAAATTGGGCCTCTTTCATGGATCTACATACCAGATATTAGGTTCGGAGCTAGTGTACGGCTTGGAAAGATGTTAGGCACCCAAGGCCAACCAGCTTGTGGGATAGCCTCCATTATGTGTTAATATGCCATGTTTAAATAATTAGTTTATTAAGTGAGCCCAAATCTTTAACCTAAACATACATCATGCACTAAATAAAAAGAGCATACACAACATGTTAAATATCACATCACAATTGAAAATGGGACACATTAAAACACAATCAAACATATATTATTAAAAAGGAAAATATAACAATTAATTAAACACATAAGGAAAAATATCACAATAAAACCTAACATGCCAAAATTAACTAAACAAAAGATGGAAAACAAATAATCAACCTAAAATATGGTCAAACAAAATCAAACAACATGTGAGAAAAAACCAAATTAATAAAAACAAGATTTTGTCAAATTTGAGCTTAGGATGCATACGCATCCTCAACCATTCGTAAGCAGGGTTAAAACTCTGTGTGCACATCCACAAGGATGCGTACAAATCCTTAGCACAGGAATAATAAAATTCACATTTTCAAATTAAATCAATTACATACTTGAATTTAAATCAAAGAGAAATACAAATGAAACACCAAAACTAAATGAAAAACTGCACCATGTTCATATTAACATACATCAAATAAATAACTGTAATCAAAGGAAACACATGTGAAAAGTCCTACATCAATAAACCAACTTGATATTCAACTACATAAACTATAGAAAACACAAAGGAAATACTAAAAACGGAGCAAAATTAGATCATGACCATATTAGAACACATCATACAAAAACATATTATCATCATGTCAAATATATATACCAAATCAAACAAATAAGATTATATTATTCAAATAAAGGAAAAGTCATGAAAGAAGACTCACCTTGCTTAAAAATTATAGATTTGAAGCTTAGTTTACTGACCTCTCAGTGCCTACAATACTGAGATTAGATCAAGATTACAAGGATAAATGAAGAACATAGTAGAATTAGATAATCATAGCTCAAGAACAAAAACTTTTGAAAAGGTTTTGAAAACAAATTAAGAACAAACTTCCCTCTTACTTTTTGTGCTAGAAAAATGTTTTTTAGACTTAGAAAAAAGTGCAAAGGTGCTGTGGTAGTATTTAGAAAAGATGAACTAGGGTTTTTAGAACATAGAGGTACAAAAATAAAGTCTTTCTAGTTACGTTTTTTGCAGAGACCCAAAAAAGGGTCTTGCAATCCATGGAATCCCACATCGCCTAGGGAAGCACGTAAGAATGTACTTATAAGGAATGACCTCCCTTTAGTTTGTAGAAACTTTTTCCCCATTGCTATGTGTGGGCGCAATGGGGGAGAGTACACCTCAATCAAGTGGACCGGGGCAGAGAAGAAAAATGAAGTTGCCACCTAGATTAGGTCTAGGAACCATAAATATAACGCTCTTCATGGAAGGACTGATCTACTACCAGAGCACGTGTCAAGAGTTTAGGTATGGGGATGGGAAGGTGTTAGGCACCCAACCCCACCTGACCCATGGGTCGGCTTCCACTCATTGTGTCTTACGTCTTAATCTCATCAAAGGCACATTTAACATTTGCATTCTAGATTCACACACATACTAGCATACTTCTAGCAAACAACATGACATCATATCATCCCAAACTCTAACATACGTCTATCATGCATTTCATCGTACCTCAAACCCTAGCATACATGGCATTATATCATATACAAGGTAGAAACGTAAACATGGCAACAATCAAATAAGCATCCAAGGTATGGCATATAAACTTGCATATTCACGTTCCTTAAAACTTACATCATATTCAACAAGATAAGACAAGATCATATCCACAGCCAAATGCATGTTCATGTGAATGAATGCCTTACCTCACCACATCACAGCCCCTATGCATCAATGAATGGATATGTTACATGCATGTTCATGACAAAACAAGATTGAAGACAAACCCTAATTATCATATGAAGGACAAACAAACAGCAAACATGGAGGCAGAGACTCATAAGCACAAAACAAGACAAGGTAGAGGTATATAAGTAAAATTATGAAATAGAAGTAGAAGGTTTGGATTTGGGTTTCTAGGCATAAGTATGCGTATGCATACATAAGGCCTATGTGCCCAGGCTAGTTGTATGCGTACGCATACTCCGAGTATATGTGTGCATGCCGAAAGCATGCATACGCATACACACCCTAAAACCTTAACCCAGAAACATAAAAACACAATATAACAGAATCTTAAAGCTAACATCCTAGCATGCTTAAAAAATGATAAAACAAGGAAAACCTAGACTAAGTAGGCATATTATAACATATATAAACAAGAAAACAAGGAAATGAAGATCAAAACAAGGAAAAGAAAAAGGAAAGGAACTAGAACATTATACCTCAAAACACAAAGCTTTTTAGCTTGATTTTGATCGTTCCCCTTAATTAATCTATTCACAATTAAATAAAAAGTGATTAGTGTAGATACTGTATTTTGTCTACCCTCGATTTGTGTGTCAAACCCCAAAAATTTCAAAAATATTAACTTTTCTCCATGGGGCTGTAGAGACATCTAGATTGATGTGACATAACTCGTTTGGGCATCGGAGCATTCGAGGGGTTGTTTCAGATCGAATTGACCAAAATGCCCCTAGTCAACTTTGAGTTGACGAAAAGCCAAAGTTGGTCAAAATCATCCCAAAACAACATTTTTCATGTTTTTACATCAAACCCGAGCAACTCGGAGATTTTTGTCAATTTTGACCAAATTTGACCTAAGGTTGACTCTTGGGGCACCAAAAATTCTAGTTTTGATCCATCCATCAGAATGGATTAGGGCTAGTGTCATTTTGAAGATTATTGAATTCCCTTTCTAATGACTATTCATAGGTCAAAATCAGAGTTAAAACAGTTAAGATATCTTAAAAACCGTGCAAAGCGCATCAACATGCTACCTAAGGCCATAACTTTTAATCCAACCTTCAGAATTTCAATTTCTTTAGTGTTTTGGAAACTAGACATCCAAAACTTTCTAGGGACACCAAGATCAGCTCAATCAAAATTCGGGAAGACCTTTAAATTCGTGGTCAAAGTCAGAATTGGAAAAAGTCAAAGTTGTTGATGTCAGCAACCAGCTCAGCGCACATAAAATGGCTGCTGGAGCTGGCAGTGACCACTAGGTGGTCATCGGAAGCCGAAGGGTCACTTTTTGGAGAATTTTCTAGGTAGATTCTCTCTCTTTCTCCTCCAAATTCTCTCCCAAACACACCAAAAAACCTTTGATTTTTCTATTTTCTCAATAATCAAGAGGTAGTGTTCTTACTCCCTTTTTCCTATCCTTGGTCTTAGGAACTTGGATTTGAGGTTCTAAGGGTGTAGACATAGCTTTTTACCTACAATCTACACCCTTTGCTTTATCTTGCTTTATAACATGTTTTATTGCTTTCCATAGTATATCTCTTGTTTTATCTTGCTTTCTAGCATGTCTTATAGATTTTATAGCATGTCTCTTTGCTTTCTAACATGTTGTATTCCTTTGATGATGTTGGCCCAGCCTTCTTGGGCTAGGATATGTCTAAATACTATGTTTGTGCTTAGATCCATATGCCTAGGTGCTTTTTGCCATATTTAAGCTTAGATCTACATGTTTATGTGCTCTGTGCCATGTTTATGCTTCAATCTACATGTTTATGTGCTCTGTGCCATGTTTATGATTAGATCAATACGATGATGTGCTTCGTGCCATGTTTAGGTGTCTAGATCTACATGTTGGATGCTATGCCATATGCTTTTATAGCCTTTTTCTCTTGATATGTCTCTTTCTTGCGTTTTGGCCCATAGGTAGGGTATAGATCTAGATCTTGTGGTCTAGGCCTACATATACACCTAGGCCAACATCAAAGGGTTTGGATCATTTCCTCTATGCATGTGTATGCTTGTTTGCTTGCCGCCTCATATACATGTTTGCTTGCCTAGATCTAGGTTTTGCCATGCTTTGTTACCCCTATGGGCTTATGCTTGTTAGTCTTTGGGGCCACTTGCTTGTGTGGTTGCATTTGTCCCTCTTGTGGCTTGTTTGGATGTGATCACTTATGAGACACATCTCCGTGATGTTAGTGTGCTTGACACACAACTTTCGCCACTCCATGTGACGATATTATGCTTGCCTTACTTGCTTTGTGCCACCCATTTGGCTCTCCTTGTCACTTTGCATCTTTGAAAACTTGTCTACATGTTCATGCATAAGCCCATCTGCTTGCTTGTTTCATTAAGCCTAATTCTGACTATCTCGTGCATTCACCCTCATCTTTGATACACAAGCTCTCGAGTCCTTTTTAAGAATTTTGCTTGATGACACGTGTATCGTTCATACTCCAATCTCATGGAACTATAGACACCCGATCTAAACCCACATTTTTCCTCTTAGGACATCCCTTTTTGTTTGATAACATGCTTGCTTGCCCCTGTTTGGCTCTCTATGTTAGTATGTCTCTTTGTATGCTTGTTTCCCTTTTCCTATCTCCTTTGCTTGTCTACTGTCTTGTTCTTTGTTTGTTGCATATACACGCTTGAAGCAAGGACATTTGGAGCGAGAGTGTGACCTCCTAGGCGCAAGCAAAAAAGGTAAGGATGAAAGCAAGAAGATGCAAACCCAAAAAAAGCAATGTTCAGTAGATTAGGAGGCCTAGCCTACCCGAGTGGTTTTTTTTTTTTTTTTTTTTCTTCTCTCTCTCCTCTCTCTTAGCCTTTTCCCTAGAATCATGTATTAGGGTTCCCTCTCCATGTATCCTTTATCTTTCATGCACTTTGCTTAGGCCGCGTTCCTTGGGTATGACATGTCTGTTTTACATTCCCTATTCCTTGCTAGGCCATACCTTTGGAATGTTGGCAATGTCTTCTTTACTTTCCCGCTCTATGTGATAGCATTGTGCATGATGTATGTATGTATGTATGTATGTATGTATATATATATATATTTACTTTCCCGCTCTATGTGATAGCATTGTGCATGATGTATATATGTATGTGTATATATATATATATATATGCCCGTGTACGGGTGATCGTGCACTTTGTATGATGGACTCTTATGGCTAATTGAGTGACCCTCTCTAGTCATGAATGCATATGACCTTGTAGTGTGGTTATGTGCCCAAGTCAATTGTTGTAGGTGCATATTCATGCTATATTGTGTGCATGATCATCGTTGTGTGATTGTCTCGATCCATGTCACCTAAGTGACATCGTTTTCTCCGTGTATGCAACACGCATCAATATGCTTGATGCTTTAAGGGGCTCCACCTCGTCTTAGCATGAGCATGTTGGTATGCGCCATATACACAAACGTGAACCCTACCGATGTGCCATAGTGTACCAAACATGAAACTCTACTGGATTTTTGCTATGAAAATAGGGCACTTCAGTTGCCATATTCTTACGGCGAAAGCTTGGTGAGAATAGTGTTTTGTGTGCTATGACGCATTTGAGGTGAAGCGCTGCCAGATTTTCATCGTGGAAATTTGGCACCTATTCCAAACACACTAGGGAAGCATTGATCAAGACCACACCCTTTCTGAAACCAAACCTCAAAGCCCAATTCATTTAAAGCCCCGAAAGCTAATGTCAGTAGTTTGTTTTTAATTGGCAATGTCCAAAAATTAAGATTTTATCAAAAATAAAGGATTGTCATTGGACAAACATTGTGGGGTGCTTAACACTTTCCCAACACGTAACCAGACTTCCGAACTCAAGAATTAAGATTTTTATCCATTCGTATTAGGGTAGAAAAAATGGCATTTTTCTTAGCCTAGGATTGGTAATAAAATCAAATAGAATCAAATGACCAATCACACCTTAGAAAAAACCCAATTATTGGTGGCGACTTCACTTACCTTTGGTAACCTGATTAAAATTGACTCATTTTTCAGTCACACTCCAGAGGTATACCCTTCTTCATAGCACCCGAGCTCCCTAGCTCGCAACAATGCATGCACACATGATGTTGCCGCGATGGGTGGTCAAACCGTCGCTAGGCATCGATAGACTGGTGACTCCACTAGGGATACTTATAGAGTTTAGCCTTTAGAGCTTTTGATGAAATTTTAATCTTTGGACATTGGCTTTCAAAAAATGTTGAAATTGACATTAGCCTCTAGGGCTTTCCTTTTGAAAAATGCTTTTAATATATCCTTAGTAAACTATTTTCAAAACTCAAAAATGTTTTTCAAAAATGTTTTCAAATGGTTTTCTAAAAACCAACTTTGAGGTATTTTCGTATGTGTGAAGCTTTCCTACTTTCCTGAGCATGCTTTACATCTTTCCTTCTCATGTGCAAACCTGGGGTAGTAGAGTTATTTTCCACACCTTTATCTATTCATATATCTGTTGTGCTTGGAAAGTCTTTCCCCTTTGATTTCAAAACGCATGACATCACTCCTCATATTAGGTTGAACCCGAACTCAGTGTTGAAGGCAAATGATGGATGCGTATACCTTAGATAGTTATTGGGCACTGACTTGTAGGCACTTCTAGGTCCATGGGTGGACATGAGTATCTAAAAAGGCCCCCCCTTGGTCCACTCTATCCCATTTCTATGAAAGGAAGGATTAGATGATCGAGGTCCCCCCTAAGAATATGACCAAGTTACTAGTTAAGCCGTGTCTTATATAGTTGGCCTAGAGTAAGTTAAAACCTGTAAGAACTAGGAAGAGCCAAGATGAGTGAACATCCAAGCCTAGGGTAGGATATCCTTATTAGGATTGCTTTCAAAACAAGTCAAGGGGAAAGTGTTCAGTTTCTGTTTGTAGGTTTGCCCTTTTTGCTTGCGTCAAAGAGTTGTGCTCTACTCCAGGGAAAAGCAACCCTGTTGCTTGCACATTAGATCATACCTAGTCCTTAGGAGTTTCCAACCCTACAAGGGCATACATGCATACATTAATGGTTCTGTCATGTAAAAGTGTACAAATAAAATTTTTGGCAAGTAGCTAGAACTCCACACCAAGGAGAACGTTGCCAAGAGTTCAAGATCTTCTCCAAAAAGGCAAGGCCCATCCAAAACAAAGCCTCCGCATGTTGTAAATTTGAATTTCCTTGTATTGTAAAAAGCCCATTGTTGGAGCCATTGTATATCTCCCATGTTTAGGGGCATTGTAAAAAGCCAAAGTTTTGTAAAAGCATTGCTTTCTTTGTAATCAAAATAGGGGTCCATCCCGCAATTTCAAGCATGATACAAAAGTTCCGATTACTTGCCAAGCTTGCTCATTAATTCTGCATCACTATAGAAACTCACCATAATAAAAAAAACCTACTCAAAGGTCCAGGCCAATATTTGAAAATGATAGGTACATTTTAAATAAGCAAGAACCTAAACTAACTTGGTGTTTGTTTGTGTTTCCACTTTGTCAAATTTTCAAATGTACCCCATCTCTTCCTCGTCCCATTCTTTATTCTTTCTAGGATTATAAAGAGAAAAGATCGCTCAAAGGAAACAGGCTAAGTTACCATCACATTGTGATCCAATTATCATTAGGTATCGTACTAGAGAGATGTCTACTAGTGATATTTCACCTGCAGAGGAAAATGTTACTAAGATTGCTCTCCTAAAAGAGCAAATGGCAAAAATGATGCACATAATGTGACAACTAACTAAAGGAATTGGGAATAATACATCTAGCCCATCCGGTTCCAACCCTGAGGGGTAGGCTTCCCTACTTCCTCCCAACAATAAGACAGTGTCACCTAACTAAAACACTGGTCAAACTGTGCCACCAACCGACCCATAGAGGGGCAAAATTGAAGTGGATCCTTCTAAGGATAAGACCTTAGAGGCTAGCTACGGTCAAGTCAAAAGTCAAGTGGAGACCCTAATAGAAAAGATACATATCATAGAGAGCTCCGACTCCCGAGGAAGAGTCAATTTGGGTAGTCTGACCAATTTTCCTCAGGTTTTATGCCTCCCAAGTTCAAGTCACCTAAGTTTGTCAAGTATGATGGCACTGGAGATCGTTGCACCCATTTGCGCATGTTTTGTAGGAAGATGGCACCTTGTAAGGACAATCAGCCTTTACTTTGTCAAATCTTCCCATATACTCTGACTGGTTCTTGCAACCACATGGTTTTTGAGATTGGATAAAGCCTCAAGCTGGAGAGAGATGGCCAATGCCTTTTTGGAATATTACCAGTTCAATACTGAGGTAGCTCCCAATCGTATTGATTTTCAAAGAATAGAAAGAAGAATAAGGAATCTTTCCATGAGTATGCTTAGAGGTGGAGAGAGAAGGATGCTCAAGTGCACCCCCCACGACTAAAGAGGAAATGATCAAATGGTTCCTTGATAACCTTAAGCCACCTTACTATGAGAAGATGATTAGTGTTCAAGTATTGCACTTTGCCAGTTTGATACCCATAAGGGAACGTGTGGAATAAGGTATCATAAGCAAGAAGATCATTAACTCGACTATCCTCTATTCTCTAATGGAATAACAGCTCATGGGAAATGACGCTAAGGTCGAAGAAGGAGATATCCACATGGTGGCTAGAAATAGGGAGGTACAATCTACTAGGTCATTACTAGTCCGAAAGGCCAAAGGAAATTCACATCTCATGGTGAATCTTGGGAAAAAGCCAAAAAAGTACCACCACTTCCCCATATCGGCTTCCAAGTTATACTCATCTCTGTTAAATGAGGGCTTAATCTCTCTAGTCATCCCTAAGCTAATCACCAATCTTTCAGAAGATTATGACCCCTTAAAGACTTGTAAGTTTCATTATGACGCTCTGGGGCATTCAACAGAGGAATGTCGTTTATTAAGGCATAATATCCAAGACCTAATTGATAGCAAAGCATTAATATTTGAAGGTGCTATGCAGTTCAAAGTTGCCCCTGCTACGACCTTTTATAATAAAGGTGAGGAAGTGAATGCAATAGTAAAAGAGGAAGATGATCGTTTGATCTAGAAGATCTACATGGGTACATGGGTAAACTCTTTGAGGCTTTATTGGATTCAAGATACATGTACCCAAAGGAATTGAAAAGGCAAGGAAATACAAGTGAAACTTGTAAGTACCATTTCAGAGCAAGAGGACACTCCTTAGGAGAATGCGATGAGTTCAACGAAGAGATCTAGAGCCCAATTGATGAAGAAATATTCGATGGGGAAAATAAAAAGAAGTTAAGTGTTGTATGGCTTCTAATGAGCAACTTACACTTTGTGAATTGAATGCAAGGATTGAGCATCTGGAAAGTCAACACGATAGACTTCTTCACCTCATCCATCAGTTGATTAACCTTTGCATTGACACCTCAGCGAAAGACCCGACCTATGGAGTTGATGTCTTGGATGCCTGTGCTTTGCATAGAATCTCAGCTCCTATAGGATATGCCAATGAAAGCTCATCTATTGAAAAGAGAGTTGGGGAATCTCGAAGACAAGAGAATCACATGTCTCCTACAATTCTAACTCCCTAAAGGATAAGCCAACCAAGATAAGGCTAATCCAAGTAAATAGATGTCGCCCCTGCAAGGCAAATGGCACCAACCCAACAAGTCCAACATGCACTAGAAGAGTTCTCCCCCCTTCCTATGCCGATTTCTCAATTATATCATATATTGTTGGAGAAGTGCCTAGTAGCCCCAATTTTTCCAAAACGTATATGATATAATATCTGATATAATTGGGGCTATTAGGTTATGCCTTGGGCTACAAAGTGGTACTCCCAGGGTAGAGCCAAGAAGAGTGTAAGCTCCTTGGGTGGAAGATCCAAGGCCTGATCGACAATAACATCATTCAATTTGAAAATGCTGTGGTCATCGATTCACCTCTAATAGGCCGTGAGGGCTAGGTTAATGTGCTAATCAAGAACAAAGGTCAAGGGAGCTCATTTACTATAGGCCTCCCTATAGCTCCATATCCTCAAAGAGTACCTTAGCCTTCCCCGTTACTGAATAAAGGCAATCTAAGAAGCAAAATTTTGCAATCGAGTGGCACAACTACCTTAGACCTTTTGTTAGTCCCATTATCCATGCTATTGCCAATACTGTTGAAGGCGAAGCTAGTAGAATTAATGGCATCTGAGATCCAACCGAAACTTTCATCAGAAATTTACAGACCTGGAGATCATTACGGTTATCATGGGGGGATGGTTGGCCAATCCACTAACATGTGTAAGCTACTCAAGCAGAAGGTTTAAGGTCTTATCAAAGGTGGCTAGTTAGAGCTCGTAGTGCATATATGCACTCCAACTGGAGAGTTAGATATTCAAACTGTCCTTACAAAGAAATCAAGATCTAGAATTACTCCTGAAAAACTTGAGCTTGTGCTTCAGAACAATTAGGTAATTGAGCCCCTTATCCTAACAAGGCGTCGGACTTAAAGCAACTCCAAGTTTGCCATATGCTGTGGAAGAAATCTCTAAAATCAAAAATTGTTTTACTATCTTTATGCTTTTGTTATTCTCGCATTTCCTTTTTTCTTTATGTCATTATGCTTGACCACGGGACAATTTAAATTTGATTTGTAATTAAGCTTTGGGACTCTCCATGAGCCCTAAGCACACCACTTGAGCACTATACGCAATAATGATCCTTTTTAGCAGTATAATATTTGGTCCTGCTTGAGTTTGCTTTTTCTCAGATGGTTTCTAACCCCCCCCCCCTCTCTTTTGTTTCCATAGTTGACTCAATAGGATAAATAAGGGAAGTTTTAACATCTCTACGCGAGCATTACCAAATCTTGATTGAGAATGTTCTCCAAATTTAGGCCCGAGCGCAAGATAACGAATGGATGATATCTTCAAGTTCCCGATCTTGGTGGGAGATGCATGGGCTTAGCACAAGTATCCCATTATGTCAAAATTCCCTATTGACCCAAAGTCATGGTAGTGGAGGGACCCATAACGAGCATATTAACTGATTTAAAGTGTTTTCAATATGATACTGGGGTAGATTTTTAGTGGTCTCATTCCTATAAGACCATTAAAAATCCATTATGCAACCCCCGTGTTATTCATGAAGACTAGCTACTACAAGTCTATGAGAGGAATTCAGCCAGAAGTCCGAGTCGATCCATATAGCTTGCAAGCGCTTCTGTTAAAGCATCCCAAAAGCATAAAAAGAACCTAACAAGATCAACCAACTCAAACTTGATTTTCTTCAGCTTGCCTCAGTAGGTTTTTCCTTCGGGTCTCCTTTAGAAAAAGCTTTATTCCACCTTCAGGCAGTCTAGGTATTTCCTTTAGGTATTTCCTTCAGGTATTTCTCAGACAAAATCTTCTTTCCCCTTCTGGTAGATTAGTTGTTTCCTTTGGGTTCTCCAAAAAAAATCTTCTTTCCCCTTCTGGTAGATTAGTTGTTTCCTTTGGGTTCTCCAAAAAAAAATCTTCTTTTGCCTTTAGGTAGTTTAGGTGGTTCCTTCGAGTTTCCCCACAAACAAAGTTTTCTTTCACCTTCAGGTAGTCTAGGTGGATCCTTCGGGTCTTACTAAACAAAATTTTCCCTTTCTCCAAATAATCTGGGATGTCTTTGGGTTTCTTGATTTGAAAATCCTTACACCCTTCAGTTGAAAATCTCACCAAGTTGTGAAAGTGATTGAGAGACCATGGAAAACGCCACACTGGGGCAACTTTTTCTCGCACGGTCTCTCCCCTTTGAATAGACTTCCAGAAAATAGTCTCAACTATAGATACCGTATTTTGTACCCTTTACGACTTGGGCCCCCGTTCTCCAATAATGCTGAATTCTAAGACCCAAGGTTGGTTTAGGGCCTAATAAGATGTTAAATTGACTTGAGAAATGTTAAAATGAAAAATATAACTTTTAACGAGCAAATAAATCTATTTTTGGAAAAGTGAGGCCAAGGAAACCCTCGCTATGCATACACAAGAATCGGCCTATGCATGTAGCTTTTTGCATGCACACGCAAGCATGATCCTACACATGCATAGTGAATTCCAAAAACTAAATAAGGCAAGTTTTTTGCATTAATGTTTAGGTTTGGAATGAATCCCACATCGTCTGGGAGTCGTTCTAAACCCCTCTTTTGACACTATAAGTAGCCTTACAGGGTATATTTTCAAAACACATAGAAATCCTACGGGAAAACACTAAGATTCACTAGAAATAGTGAATCAAAGAGGAAGTTTTTTTATAAAACATCCTCAAGTCAATTTTCTTCTGACTAGGGCATTTTCTAGCCTTGATCTTTGAGTTTAAGATTACTAATCACTCTTTTATTGAACTGTGAATAGATTCGACTGAGGAAAACGGTAAAAAAAAACAATCTTGAAGAGCTTTTCGTTAAGGTATAGATTCGACTGAGTGTTTCTTTACTTGTTTTATGTTTCAATATGTTTATGTATTCTAGGTTTACGTTTTTGTATGTCTAAAGAGCATGTTAGGATGTTAGATATAGCGTTTTAAATCTTTGCTATGTTTTTAGGGTTTCTGGGCAGAAACCCACACGCGCATAATCTTGCCAGCGCATGCAGGCTTGATTATGCGCAAGCAGGGTTGTTCATGTGTCCACATGAACCCGCCCAGAAAACCCTAATTTTGTTTTGTTTGTTTTTGCTTATGCTTTCACATGTATACCTCTATTTTAGATCTTTTTTCATGTCTCTATGGTTCTAAGTCTCTGTTTCACATGTTTGTTTGCTTGTTTGCTTTTCATATGTTAGAATTATGGTTTATCTTGTGTTTTCCTTGTTTGATGCCATGAACATGCATTCATATGTTCGTGCATAATGCCATAGGTGTTGACTTGCTGCAAGGTAAGTAAGGTAAGTCATGCATTATGAACATGCATTTTAATGAAGTAATGTGTTTGTTTGATGTTTGATTTCATGACTAAAAGCTTGGAATACATGTGATGATTTATGTTTGCTTGACATGCCTATGTTTTCTCCTTTAATGGATATGATGATATGATGAGTAACATGCTAGGGTTTATACCATGCCATGCTAGATGGATGCTAGGTTTGTTGACATGTATGCTAGATGTATGTTAGGAGATGCCATGCTAGATGAATGTTAGGGTCTATGACTTGATGAGATGCTTCACTAGATGAATGTTAGGATTTGGTTGACAAGCATGATAGATGTATGGTTAGGGATGATGGATGCCATGTTCTGTGTTTAGATGCATGTTAGTGTGTGTGTGAGTTAGATAACAATATTGAGTGTGCCTTTAATAGGATTAAGACATAAGACATAATGCGAGGAAGCCAACCTTAGGGTTGGGCAATTTTGGGTGCCTAACACCTTTCTAAAACTGTACCTAAACTTCAAACCCATATCTCTGGTAGTAAGATCAATGGTCCTTGCAAAAACTAGGTGGTGACGCTCATTTCCGTTGTCCATAGTGGTGACTCTGTTGGGGATTGTGAGTTTAATTCCTATGTGTCCTATGTCTAAACCTTAATAAAGGCTTATTCAATTCTTGTTTGTCTAAACCTTAATAAACCCTAAACATACATCACTTGGTTCATTTGTCCTTTTACCTCGATTGGTGATGAGTGGGAATATGGAAGGCTTCATTCGGGCTCAAGTCTTTCGAAGTTCATCCCACCAACTCATAATGTGTACAATTGCCTATAATAGGCTTTGAGTACATTAATGGTTTGCCACCAATCCACAAAGGTCCACTTAGGCCCTTGATTGGAATCATGGCCTATCTATTTGTGAGTGACCTACTTATCTAACCCTTTAGTCTTAAGAAAGCTTACCCACACTTAGAGAGATCCTACACCCAATCAAAAGAGGATACTCTTTGTATATCTCTTATTTGTTCAACCATATATCTTGTGCTCACCAAATTCTAAAGGACAAATAAATGATGTAAAATTGGAAGGATGACCCTAAAGTTATGGCATATCCTAAGACAATGGGGATGAAAGAAAAGAAGTTCTCACATACAAGAGGCTTGTCCCTAAATCTAAAAGGTATTTCTTAACTTGAAATGTTCATAAGACCATAGCTTAATTGCTATCATACGCCCAAACCAAAAAGCCCTTTTGAAAAAGAAAAAAAAAAAAAAAAGGACTTTGGGCCTAAGATAACAAGTATGCTATGGACTTAGCATCCAAGATCCTACAAAGTCAATATGGATTTCCTAATCTTGGGCCTCTTTGTTGCATGCCTTGGCCTAAAATGATGAGAACTTCATGGACTTTCAAGGGAAGGCTACAATATATTCTAGCTAAAGGGCTACTTCAAAAAAAAAAAAAAAATGATAAGGATAATGAAATGAAAAGAGAAGAGCTCAAAGGTGATGAATATATTGTAAGCCTATGTTTCAGACAAAAGGTTGAAAATCTCTAAGTACATTCTAATGAAAGCCCATGAAAGTAAGATGAGAGCATTGTTGTAAATAGACCAAGGCCCAACGAAACAAGGGGTAAGGTTCATTAGAGGAAATGGAGTGATTTTGTAACTGGGCCTTCATCAAAATGGACTTATGGATTTTCTAAGAACATTTAAAAATAAAAGGAACCTTTTAAATGGGACATGGACTTGATGAAAATGGGACTTCTTTTCAGGCACTATTGCACCACTAAAATCAAGAAAACATGTCTACTCCAATTTGGATTCGAGAAAAGAACGGAAGGCGTTTGGTCAAAATTGAGGACACACATCAAGAAGAAGAGTTTCAAGTAGGAGAGCCCTCTCAAGCAACAATGGCCGCTCCAATTAGTGATGAAATTACACAAAAGATATTCAAGGCAATGAAAGAACAAAGTGACATTCTCAAAAAGATGGGGAGTCGCCTCACTAAGCTCGAGGAAGCCAAGTTGAAGAAGCCAAACCCACGAGTAGAGGTTCTTGATGAAGAAGAAATGGAAGATTGATATGAAAGAGAGAAGGTTGTTATGAGAGGAACAAACAATTTGAGAAGCTTGCCACAGAGACCGTGGCCATAAAAGAAAAGACGAAGAAGATGCAACTAGCCTTTCGCAAAGCCCAAGGGATGGATGATTGTCTCTATAACATAGAGGGCATAAGCTCCAAGACTCCTATTGCACTACCTCCAAAGTTCAAGATTTCTGATGTGGAAAAATTTAATGGAACTGGCGATCCAAAGCAACATGTTAGGAGGTATCTAAGCATCGTTGAAATGAAGAGGTTGGATGAGAAGCAAACTTTGCATGCATTTCCTTTCTCACTTACGGGAGGTGTATCAAGATGGTACTATAGTTTGGATCCTAGCAAGACTAAGGTGTGGAATGAGCTAGTGGAGTTATTTGTAGATCAATTCATCTTCAATACTATGATTGATGTGACTTTAAGAGATTTGGAGACTACTAAGCAAGGAGTAGGGGAAACATTTTTCGAATACATGACAGGGTGTAAGGGAAAGGCATTTAAGATGGTTAATAGGCCAAATGAGAAAGATCAAATTAACATGATTATCAAAGAATTTTCTTCTGGCGTATAATTTTAAGCTCTTGTCATTGCCAATTAGTTCTTTTGGAGAGTTGTGTGATTGTGGAACTAGGATAGAGGATGCCATCAACAATGTACAATTGGAGAAGGCTGAAAGCAAACCTCCAATCAAGAAGACATATGGAGGAGGAGCGACTACCTCTAAAGCTCTCAATCTCATCAATATAAGTGCCATCATACCTTAATAAACCTTAACCTACCCAAGTTTCACAAAGAAAGCCCGCCAAGAATTTTCTGACCTAGGAATGACCCTTGCCCAAGCATATGAGAATTTATCTTCCAAAGGATTCATCAAGCCTCTAGATCCCACACCCATGCCTAATCCCATACCTCCTACTTGGAACTTCAATGAGTATTGTCACTTCCATCAAAATTCTGGCCATAAAACTGACAATTGCTTCCACCTAAAACATAAGGTACAATACCTCATAAACAATGGAACTCTCCCAAACCGTAATATCATCACCAAGCCTAGCATCAGGAAGAACACTGTTCCTGAATATCACAAAGCTCTTGCTCCATATCAAAATTGGGTGCAAATCGATAAGATTGAATGGGATTGTTTAAAGTTGATAGAGACTGTGGAAGTTAATGCCGTAGAAGTTCAAGGATTATGGGATGGAGAAGATGAGGTTTTGAAGAATGCGGTGGCTATGTGGGGGATACTTCCAAAAGGAATGACCAAGCTAAACAAAAGAGTCATAGAGGACAATGTGGACAATATTACAAAGAGTGGGAAACACTATAAACCATCATTTTTGGAGAAGGATCATCTTGGTTGAGACATAGGAAAAGGGTCCAAGCCCATGGAACCTAAAGGGAAAGAAGAGAAAGAGGAAGAAGATCGAGTTTTGACTCAATTGAAGAAGACTTGAGCTCATGTATCGGTATAGGGCTTGCTTATGGCCCCTCACAAGCATCGTAGTGCTTTCTTGGATGTTTTGAATGGAAAGGAGGTGCCCATAGAAACTGTAAGGTTGAATTTATTCAACAATGTGTCAGCTTTATTCCGTGCCAAATTTGATTATAATTAAGCAATTAGAAACCCTGTATTTAGTTGGGAATTATGTAAGGGTTGTGTGTGAGAGAATGTGAAGATTTGATCAAGTGTGTGCAATCAAAGAGCATCTCATGACTAGAACTCGCGACTGACTCGTAATTGGTGACTTGCCAGAAGTGTTACACGTGTGGAGCATGCACGAAGTTGAAGGGTATGACAACTGGATCACTACAAGACAAAAAGTACAATCTAGCCTTTCTATTAGTTAGCGACTAGAACTCGTGACTCATCCCAGTCGTGAGTCACTCGCCAAAGCCCCCTGTTTTGCAGAAAAATGACTTTTCACATTCCTTCTTATACCCTACTATAAATTCCTTTATACCCACAAAATGTAAAGAGCTTCCAGAGATAATTTTGACAGAGAAACCCAGAGAATAACAAGATTGATTTATCCACAATCTTATACATTTGACTTTTTAAATTCCTCTATTCTCACCCTCTCTATTGACGTACCCTTGAGAGGAGCTTTAGCCAAATCCTTACCTCACCATATTCATATTAGTGAAAATGTTATTTGGTGCTTGGGAAGTAGTTCAGAGAGGACCAATTCATTTGGTTGATGCAATAGGTTTATTGTGGGATCTGGTAAGTTAGAGAAGACAAGGTTAGGCTTAACCCTGTTGGAGCAAGAAGCTTGGAGGGCTTAGGTGCATCGGGTAGATTAGGCTTGGAGGGTCTATTGCTATTCATGTATCCTAACTGATTTTCTAGTGGATCATTTTACTGCTTGGAAGGCGACAGAGAGATTTTTCACTGAGTTCTTCGGTTTCCTCTAACACGTGCCAGTGTTATCTTATGTTTGCATCTCTCTAACCTTTACTCTTTGCTTTTAATTACTGTTATGTTATGATTACATTATGGCTTAGAGTAGTTTGGTTTTTGGGTATAGCTTGTACTTGTCATTTCGCACATATATTATTTGAGTATAAGCTTTTTTTTTTTTTTTTTTTTTTTTTTTGAAATTAAGGTCTAAACATTCACTAGTGTTTTACACACCAAGTGAACTTTCAAAAACTACACCACAGGAAGTGCTATCCCTTATGGGAGTTGAGGCCCCATCTCATCCTCTTCTAGCCTTTTCTGAAGAGGAACTTCCCCGCAAAGGAGCCACTCACACTAGACCTCTACAAATCACCATTGGGTGCATGGGCGCCAAGGTTCCTATGGTGTTGATTAATAATAGATCTGCATTGAATGTATGCCCTCTTAGGACAGCCTTTACCATTGGCCTAGATGTGGAGACCATCATACCCTCTCATTTGACTGTTAGGGCATATGATAATACCTCAAAGAAAGTTATGGGTACTTTCAAAGCTCTTTGCAATATTGGCCCAATAGAGACAATTGTGGAATTTCATGTCATAGACATCACTCCTAACTACAACCTTCTCTTAGGAAGAGCATGGCTTCATCCTATTGGGGCTATCCCCTCTTCTTTACACCAAAAGATGAATATCTCATGGAAGGGAGGAATTGCTTTAGTACTCGGTGATGGTGAGATCCTAGCACCAGTTTATAGACTTGAGGAAGGAGAAGGTGAGCTCCAAATGAGTGGCTTTGAAATTGTGAACATAGCTAATTATGGACTGAAGGATGAAAGATATACCTTAGATTTGGTCCCATATTGTAGCCATGAGGTAATTGCAATGATGAAGAACATGGGGTATATGCCTGGTATAGGTCTTGGAAAAAAAGGAAAAGGGGTGGCTGAATTCCCCAATTTCAAGACTCAACTGACCAAGGAAGGTTTAAGATTAGTTGAAGGCTACGACGGAATCAAAAAGAACCTTGGTACCCTTAATGGAAACTTTGTGAAGGAAGGGGGAGACTTCCTTTTTTGTGGCTTTCTTGAACTTTAGGTAGGTAAGGATAGAAATGTGCATTCGGTTTGGGAGATATTCTTCAACGAGAAGCTCAACTTTAAGGAGAAGCCTACGGTAGTGATCAAGCAAGTTCAAGAAGAAGTCAACTAGGTGGATTACATGGATGCTGAAGCAATGGAGACTATGCTGAACATGGAGGGGGATGTGTTCATCATCACCAACGAGGAGCCAAGTGATCCTTCTGCCTTCATCATGCCTGTCGTGGGGCAACTTAATAAACTTAGGTTGGGTTTTCTGAAAATATGGGAAAGAAAGTGTGTAATGCAAGTCCCAATGTACTTTTCAACATTTTTAATAAGATGAATTCTGATTTGTCTTATTTTGATGTGTCCCATAATATTGAAATTTTGCACTTGGATGATTCAAAAGAATTTGAAAATGAAACTAATAAACAATTGGAAAGGAAAATTGAACCTATGGAAAAATTTTTTTGAAACTCTTAATTTGGGCAATGATGAGACTCCACGTTTAATTAAAATTGGCTCAACCCTAAATGAAAAAGAATGAAAAGATCTCAAAGAGTTGCTCACCGAATTTCAAGAGGTGTTTGCATGGTCCTATGAAGATATGCCTAGTATTGATCTCGAGATAGCTTAACATCGCATTGACGACACTCATGTTCACATGGTGCCTGTTAAGTAAAAGTTGAGGCGTATGAGAACCGAATGGCTTTTAAAGATCAAAGAAGAGGTCACCAAGCAATTGAAGGTGGGGTTCATCAAACTTGTACACCAAGCCGAGTGGATAGCCAATGTTTTGCCCATGCCCAAGAAAGATGGAAAGGTAAGAATGTGTGAGGATTTTAGGGATTTGAACAAAGCTTGGCCTAAGGATGACTTTCCTTTTCCTCACATAGATGTCTTAGTGGATAACACAGTCGGTAGTGCTTTGATGTCTTTCATAGATGGTTTTTTGGGATAAAACCAAATCAAGATGGCTCCTAGGGATATGACCAAGATTACCTTCACCACATAATAGGAAATTTATTGTTACACCATAATGCCATTTGGGCTCAAGAATGCGGTGCGTGCAACCAACCAAAGAATGGCCACAGCCTTGTTACATGATATGATGCACAATAATGTAGAAGTGTATGTCGATGATATGATTATGAAATCCAAGGAGAGGGAGGGTCACATCGTTAATTTGAGGAAATTCTTTGAAAGGATCAAGAAGTATAGGCTGAGATTGAACCCACAGAAATGCACCTTTGGAATAACCCTAGGGAAGTTTTTAGGCTTTTTGGTAAGTGATAAAAGGATAGAAGTTGACCCATCAAAGATCAAAGCCATATTAGAAATGCCTCCACCCAAAAGTGAGAAGGAGATAAGGGGATTTTTGGGTTGATTGCAGTACATCAGTTGATTTGTTGCCAAACTCATTTCCACTTGTGAGCCATCTTCAAGCTTCAAAGGAAGAATGAACCTCATGAATGGAATGATGAATGTCAGAAATCCTTCAAGCTCATTAAGGAGTATCTCCTCCATCCACCTATCTTGATACCTCGGTGCATGGGAAACCATTACTCCTCTATCTCTCTATCATAGAGGACGCGGTTAGAAGTATGCTTGCACAAGAAGACGATGATAAGAATGATAGGGTGTATACTATTTGAGCAAGAGGTTCCATGATTATGAGACTAGATACACATCTATAGAAAATTCATGCTTTGCTCTCATATGGGCCGTATAGAAGTTGAGACACATTATCCTACCTTTCCATATATGGGTAGTAGCCCGGATGGATCTATTGAAGTACTTGTTTGAAAAGCCCACTTTGAGTGGAAGACTATCAAGATGGTTGATCCTACAAGCAGAATTCAATTTGAAGTATGTGGCGAGGAAAACCATTAAAGGGAGTATCATATCAGATTTTTGTGCTAAGAACCCCATGGATGGAAAGGATGGTAGAGAAGATTTTCTGGATGAGGATATTTTGGATATTAAACTAGGGGCATGAAAGATGTATTTCGATGGAGCCGTGAACTAATATGGAAATGGGATAGGAGTACTCTTGATCAATCTCGAAGGATCTCTCCTACCCTTAGCAGTTAAGTTGAACTTCAAAGCAACCAATAACATGTCAGAATATGAGGCTTGTATCACTGGAATGGAAGCTTTCTGAGAGTTGGGGATAAAAGAGGTCGAGGTCTTTGGAGGTTCGACTTTGGTAATAGCTTAAGCGTAAAGGTTGTGGAAAGTAAACGAAGAGCACTTAAAACTTTATCAGCAGTATCTAGAGGATTTAACCAAAACTTTTGACAGAATTGAGTACACGATCATCCCTAGAGCTCAGAATCAGTTTGCAGACACCTTGGCTACCTTAGCTTCCATGGTTGAAATACTTGAAGGAGTATGGACACAACCCTTAGTTTTTTAACAAAGTTATCAGATTGTACACAAAGAAAATGCTGAAGCTTTAGTCTTGGTTATAAAGGAGGAAGGGATTCCTTGGTATTATGACATCATGAAATTCTTGGAGTTGGGGTATATTCGGATGGTGTCGACAAGAGAGAGTGTCATTCGATTAGGATGATGAATACATCTTATGCGGTGGACAACTTTATAGGAGATCCTATGATGGTATACATCTTCGTTGTCTAAAGAAAGAAGAAGTCGAGAAAGTTATGGAAGAAATCCATCAAGAGATTTATGGTCCTCACATGAATGGGAGAATGTTAGCTAAGAAGATCTTGAGAATAGGGTATTATTGGAACACAATTGAGACCGATTGTGTAGATTTGTGAAGAGTTGCCACTATTTCCAAACACATGTAAATTTGAATCACATGCCACCTAGTGAGCTATATAGCATGACCTTTCCATGGCCTTTTTCAGTCTAGGGAATAGATGTGATTGGAAGGATAGCCCTTAAGGCCTCAAATGGACGCGAATACATTCTAGTGGCAATTGACTATTTCACTAAGTGGGTGGAAGCGACCTCTTACTCAATGTTAAAAGCCAAGCATGTGGCTTGATTCATAGAGAATAACATCATTTGTTGGTATGGGAAACCCCAGGAGATTATCTCCGATAATGGTTCTCACTTTGAAGGAGAGGTTAGAATAATCATGGAACTGTACGACATTGAGCATCACAAGTCTTCACCATATCGACCACTAACCAATGGGGCCATAGAAGCAGCCAATAAAAGCATCAAAAACATCCTAGCCAAGATGGTAATGACATACAAAGATTGGGCCGAGAAGCTCCCATTTGCCTTATGGGGTTACAAAACTTCTATCCGTGCATCAATTGGGGCAACCCTAGGCTCTTTGGTCTATGGTAGTGAAGTGGTACTTCCCATTGAGGTGGAGATACAATCTTTGAGTGTACTAGCAGAAAACAAAGTCCTAGAGGAATATTAGGTTAAACAAAGATATGAGCAATTGGCTTTGATGGATGAGAAGAGAGCTAGGGTACAATACCATGCACAAGGGTACCAAAAGAGGATTGCTAGAGCATTCAACAAAAATGTGAGACATAGAAACCTTAAAGAAGGGGACTTGCTGCTAAAAGTGCTTAAAGATGAAACTTTTGATCTGAGAGGAAAGATGAAGCCAAGATGGTTTGGGCCTTTTATTATCAAGAAGATCATGTCAGGAGGTGCTACCAGAATTACAGATTTGGATGGGGAAGAGATGTTTTGCCCAATCAACATGGATAGACTCCGAAGATATAACATTTGAAAAGAAAAAAAGGAAAAAAGCCTGCTAGGTTGAAAATTCAGAAGGGCAGCCTAGGCAAAAGTTAAGGCAAAAGGACCCTGTTAGGTTGAAAACCCGAAATGGCGATTTAGGCAAAAGATAGGGGCAAAGACCATGGGCAGGGCAAAAATTCCTTAAAGGACATCATGAGCAAAAATTACATAGCATGGGAAAAAGAAAAGAAAAGGAGAAAAAAAAGAAAAAGAAATGATGACAATAAGGAAAGATAATAAATGGATGGTTTTCTCATTGCTTAAATTAAAAGATGATAAATTGTTTCTGTAGAGGATGTGGAACATTCCAATCCTTTATTAAATTCATAAAAAAAGACATGAGAATCATAAAGTGCAGAAAAGTAAAATTTGGGGCATATCAAGGTGGTCGGCCAGTCTTTCTTTCTTTTGATTGGGCTTTATGTAAGCTTTCTCAACTATGTCAACCCACTGCATGATAGCCTTTAAGTCATTTCTTATATCTTAAAGTTGGGTGAAACAATTAAAGCCTCTCATATGGCCATATCTGAAAGAAGTAAAAGAGGGGGAGAGAAGGTGTGAGTGAAAGGAAAAGAAAGAGAAAGAAAAATTAGAAAATAATAAGTTCAAAGACGATATAAGGAGCCTCGATGGGTTGAAAACCGAAAGGCAATCCATGCAAAAGTTAGAGGAATCCTGCTAGGTCGAAAACCTAGGCAAAAATTAGGGATTGAGAGAAAAGATTCTTCCATTTTAACTTGATGATATAGGGAGGTGCAAAGGAGAGACTAAAGGGACTACTTAAGGCACAATTCGAGCACAAAGTTTCCAAGAATAATAGAATGGCACAAAGTTTCCATAAGTTTGTAATTTAAGTAGATATCCCAAATAAAAGCATAAATGTAAAAGGTATTCTTAAAATATAACCCAATGTCTCAAACCAAATATAAAGTGTAAGCATATATGCTAAAAAAAATAGTAAAAGCAACAAAAAGAAAGTATGCTATGTTGTGTCTGTGTCTGTCTATCTACAGGGTCACCTAAAGCGCCTTTTCCTTGGTTGATGGCTCGGAGTCGACTTGGAATCTCCTGCACCATCACCGCCATCATCATCATCATCACCAGCATCCCCACCATCATACAGCTGCCAAGAGTACTCAGTTAACTCCAGCTTAAGGTTTCCCGCAAGCCAAATGAGCTCCTCATGCTCCTGAATAGTGGGCTGAATTTTGAAGGAAAGGTTGTTAAAACAAGTGTTGGGATGCAGGATAGAAAGGAAAGAGAACTCACCATCTAGGTGCCTTTAAGGAAGGGGTAGCCTATGACATTGTATTGTGGCCAACAGGGTGCTCCTAAGCAAAGCCATCAGGGCCGTAAGCATAGACCAACCAAGGCAAACAGGGAGGATCAACAAGAGCACCAACAGCGGGGCCCTCCTAACATAATTGTTTCATTTAAAGGTCACTAATGTACAAGAATGCAAGTGATGATTGTTAAAGAAAATGAGAAAAGCAAGAACACATACCGAAATGGTAAGAGAAGGCATAAGGCGAGTCCTACCAAACTTGTCATAGTCTAGCTCATCTATGACCCGATTAGTAAAGGGGATACCCGGCCCCTATAGGTCGTACTTTGCATTCGTCATGGAATGAGGAGCAAGCATGAACACTTGAGGATCCATGGGGACTCGAGGCATGACCTCACCCACCAACTAGCAACACACCTTCTCCGCCAAGTAAATCACCCTCAATCCACCGCCCTCAAGAGGCTGAGAGAGATTAGAAGCAACTATAGTAGCTGCCTCCAAGCCGGGGTCCGCTATAAGGGCAGTTTCGGCCCAAAGACTCTATATGATTTGTTACAACACATGGGATCAGAAAAAGAACCTTAAGAAGCATGCAAATAGTGGAAAATAGTATATGTTTCTAGCAAGGTGAGCCTGAAGCGAGGTGACCTTTCTCAATTCCACTGCAGCCCCCCTAGCAATGAGACCATAATCCACGGCCCAGTGCTAAAATACGACAGTGTACAAGATTCAAAAATAGCAGTTTGCAAAATGACAGTTTGCAAGATTCAAATAGGACAGTTTACAAGATTCAGAGATAATAGTTTGCAAGAGGTTATGCTACATGATAGTTTGCAAGGTTCAAATACGGTACAGTTTGCAAAACACCTATGGTAGGGTAATAGTTTGCAAGATATGGGTATAGATGTAGTTAACAAGAATATGGTACATAATCCTAACCTATATGGCATGTGGATATATGACTATAAGAATGAGAATGCATGAACTACAACCAAGGCCCCACTAGCTAGTGTTGTGTCCCCCGATTGAGAGTGTCCAAGAAGGAGTAGAAATAGGCCAAGCACACCAACCCTCAGTTGGTAGCTGGAGCCCTTTCAAAGTCTCAAAAAAGGGCCAACCACCTCAAAGACACCATCTACCCACCATTGGAGAATAGGTACGCCCCTAACAGGTACAGTAGAAAGACCCTAACCATCCAAAGGTGCTCTTCATCCATCCCTTATGAACAATGCATGAAGTCCGCCTTGAGATTAGTATAGTAGATCGTCTCAGTAGCATACCTCCTCCCTAGTAGGTCTGCACACCCAGCCGAATGCTCGACTCATCCTTCACACTAATTGGGACCCTATTAAACTGTATGTTAATCATGTGGTGAAAGTCGTGAGGAGTGATAGTTATCTCCTGGCCAGTAATGTGGAAGGTGTAGGTGGTGTCCCACCACGTCTCAGCTAGGGTCTGCACCAAGACAGCATTGGCAGACCTCTCAGGCATTAAACGGATAATGGGCTTGAAACTTGCAGCATGGATGTGGCCCCGAGTCTTCTCGATAAGGATGTTGTACCACACCAAGACCCGGCTAGTTTTGCCCTTACCAGAATATGGGGCTGAAACCTGCAAGAAGAGAATGGGATTAAAATCATGATTAGGAGCAAAGAATGTTGGGAAAAATAATATTGGATTCACAATAGGATGAATTATGACATAAGGCATACAATTGAGTGCAAAAAATGGTGACAGATGATGTTAGAGTTACAAACAGATGAAAAAGAAGCTAAAATGCCCAAACTAGGGTTTTTGCTTCGCACCATGCATGCGTAGGAGAAATCCTACGTAAGCAAAATTCTACATGCATAAGTAGGATGGAAACTACACATGCATAAATTGAAGAATAGATACTCGGGTGCAAGAATAACCCTATGTATGCATGAATATAAGCTACGCATATAAGAACATGTCTGCGCACATAGGCCCCGAATCTGTGCACGTTGGAATAAACACAGAAGGGTGTTCTTTGACATTCTTAAGTCTTTCTCAACCAAAACTCAACCTAAACATGTTCCCACTCATCCTAAAGTGTCAGTTTTTTATCTAAACCTATCCTACAACGAAACCCAAGCATTTACAAGCCTAAAAATGGATTAAAATGGAAGATCAAAGGAAAACTTGAAAAATGAAAAAAGTTTGAAAATCTTACTGATCTGGCCCTTGCACCCTCCGAAAGGTGTTATTGTTATTTGTAGGCTAAGGGAAGAGTCGTGTTAGCCTTAATGCTCCATTCTAGCGGATGAGATGTGAGGCATTGGTGGAGAGGATGTCATTGAAGGAGATGAGAGAGTTCGAGAGAGAAGTTGAGATTGAAGAGGAGGAGAGAGTCAGATTGTGAGGGAATGAGAGATAGGTAGAAAGTTTTTGTAGAGAGAGTTAGAGAATGTGAATAGATGAGGGAAGATGAAGAGAATGAAAAAAAGAAATGGTTGGTAACCATTGGGAAAAAAAATTTGAAGTGACGTGAACACACCTAGTGGCTAAACTACATGTAGTTTAGGCCTCCCCGCTAAACTACGTGTAGTTTAGCAACCAAAAAAAAATTTTTTTTCAAATATCCTTATGGAGTTTCCAGGAGGCCAGAAGTGCAAAGAAAAATTCAAAAATACCCAAAAGTGACAGAAATGCCCTTAGTAAGCAAGAGGCACAAAGATCCTAAAAGTGCATCCCCTGTGGATTTAAAGCATCAAAACATCCTTCAATGGACTAGAAATCATCATGAAAACTCCTCCATGAGTCAAGATCATCAACTAAATCCCAAGAAAATCCAGTATCATAGACAAACTCCCCCATGAGTCCAAGGTACAAAAGCAGCTCCCTTGAGAGTTGCAAAACAAAATTTCCCCAGTAGAGTTCGGTAAAACCCCTTCAAGGGTGGAGTTAACATTAATCCTCAGTGAGTCATAAGAAAGAAGAAGATAGTTATTCCCCAGTGGAAGAAAGTTCCCTTGTGAACAACACACCATTAGAAAATCCTTAGTAAGCCACCCTTCTTTAGTAGGCCGTACACCATCAAGACTTCGGGGTAGGTCGGAATCATCACCAAAACACTTTTCAACATAATTATACTCCCTAGTGAGTCCTCCAACATCCCAGTGGATCTTTCATCCAAAAATAGTCAAGCAAGTTTGAACACAGAACTTGTGCACGTATCCTCCCGGAATTAAATATGCAGGCACAGATCCCGTACAACATAAAATTCATGCACATATCCTAAAGGAATTGAACATGCAAGCACAAAACCCCATGCAAGTCAGAAAGGAAGAACACAAAACTTGTGCACATATCCTTTAGGAATTGAATATGCAAGCACAAATCCCATACAAGTCATAATTCTTGCACATATCCTTTAGGAGTTGAACATGCAGGCATATCATACTGATTTCGCACACATATCCTATGGGAATTGAACATGTAGGCCCTATAGAAGAGGTAGAAATAGAGATGGAGACCAAGGTCTCTCCGAGGTAAGAGCCTTACCAGAACAGGTAGAGATAGAGATAGAAGACAAGTACAACCCAAAAAAGTTTAAGGCAAGAGCCCCAGATGGACACCATAGATATATATCCTTTTTAAGCTCATAAGAGCACCCTTATTTGTTTGTTTGAGCTCATAAGAGCACATTTGTTTTTTTTTTTTAGTGACTCTAGGATAATGAGTCACTCGCCTTTTGCTTGCAATTGGCAAAACAGGTTTTGAGATAGTAAACCTATCATTGCTTGTTTCTCAAGCAACAAAGGTGGGAATTCGGACATACAAATCCCACGCAGCTCTTCGGAGATGCACCCCGCCCCATGTATATGTGATGTGTGTTGTGTGCATGGGTTAAGCCCAAGCTGTAAGTCGAAATAAAATGTTTTGTCTCTTATTCTTTTGATTCCGTTAGCGAAGCTCATGAATCAAAAGATGGGCATTTGCAGACACTGCATTTCGTACCCCTTACGATTCAGGCCCCCGTTCCCCAATGATGTTGAATTCTAAGACCCAACATTGGTTTAGGGCCCACTCAAATGTTAAATTAACTTAAGAAATGTTAAAATGAAAAATATAACTTTTAATGAGAAAATAAATCTATTTTTGGAAAAGTGAGGCCAAGGAAACCCTCACTATGTACATGCAAGAATCAGCTTGTGCATGCAGCTTTCTGCATGCGCACGTAGGCACGATCCTGCCACACAAAGAGAATTCCAAAAACTAAACAAGGCAAGTTTTCTGCATTAATGTTGAGGTTTGGAATGAATCTCACATCGTTTAGGAGTCGTTCCAAACCCCTATTTTCACACTATAAGTAGCCTTACATGGTATATTTTCAAAACACACAGAAATACCATGGAAAAACACTAAGATTCACTAGAAATAGTGAATCAAAGAGGGTGTTTATCACAAAACATTCTCAAATCAATTTTCTTTTGATTAATGCCTTTTCTGGCCTTGATCTTTGAGTTTAAAATTACTAATCACTTTTTTATTAAACTGTGAATAGATTCGACTGAGGGGAATGATAAAAAAATCAATCTTGAAGAGCCTTTCTTTGAGAAATAGTTCTAAACCTTTTCTTTTATTTTCTTTAGTTTAATTCTGCTTCTGTTTGTTTCTTTACTCGTTTTATGTTTTAATATGTTTATGTAGTCTAGGTTTACGTTTTATATGTCTAAAGAGCATGTTAAGATGTTAGATTTAGCATTTTAAATCTTTGCTATGTTTCTAGGGTTTCTAGGCAGAAACCCATGTGCGCATAATCTTGCCTGCACACACAGGCTTGATTATACGCAAGTAAGGTTGTTCATGCGTGCGCATGAACTCGCCCTAAAAACCCTAATTTTGTTTTGTCTGTTTTTGCTTCTACTTTCACATGTATACCTCTGTTTTAGATCCTTTTTCATGTCTTCATGGTTCTAAGTCTCTGTTTCACATGTTTGTTTGCTTATTTGCTTTTCAAATGTTAGAATTATGGTTTATCTTGTGTTTTCCTTGTTTAATGCCATGGACATGCATCACATGCTCATGCATAATGCCATAGGTGCTGAGTTGCTGCAAGGTAAGTGAGGTAAGTCACACATTGGTATGAACATGCATTTTAATAATGTAATGTGTTTGTTTGATGTTTGATTTCATGTTTAAAAGCTTGGAATACATTTGATGATCTATTTTTGCTTGCCATGCCTATGTTTCTACCTTGAATGGATATGATGATATGATGATTGTAACATGCTAGGGTTTATGTCATGCCATGCTAGATGGATGCTAGGTTGGTTGACATGTATGCTAGATGTATGTTAAGAGATGCCATGCTAGATGAATGTTAAGGTCTATGACTTGATGAGATGCTTCACTAGATGAATGTTAGGCTTTGGTTGACAAGCCTGATAGATGTATAATTAGGGATGATTAATGCTATATTGTGTGTTTAGATGCATGTTAATGTGTGTGAGTTAGATAACAATATTGAGTGTGCCTTTAATAGGGTTAGGACATAAGACACAATGAGAGGAAGCCAACCTTAGGGTTGGGCGGTTTTAGGTGCCTAACTCCTTCCCAAGACCATACCTTAACTCTGAACCCATATCTTTAGTAGTAAGATCAATGGTCCTTCCTTAAAAGGATGCTATATATATGGTTCCTAGACCATTGCAAAAACTAGGTGGCGACTCCCATTTCCGCTGTGTCCACATCGACAGCATCTTGAACTTTAACAAGAGACACAGTTGTAATTTTTTTGCAAGACCATCAAAGGATCTTGTAACTTTTTTGAATCATTCCTTGGAAGTTTGATTTCCAAATTGATAGCGAAAAAAGGCAAACCAAGCCTACATTCAGGTAGTAACGTGAAAAGTCTCCAATTTTATCGAATCTTGCCATGACCCAAGTCTTCGTCTAACTTTGTCCATTTCCTTTTCAGGAACATTCCCAATAGTATCGTCCATGGTAATTCAACCGATAATTCTCGGATGCATGAAAAATCAACTTCAACTACTTCAATGATACAATGTCAGAAAATAAATTCCAACATGTAAACCATGGTTGAAGAGTAAAGGGATTAAAATTGGTTGCGAATGAGGACCAAAATATTTCCAATTTTATCGAGTTCGGCATAGTCATGATATGTCACTAAGTTTACTTAATTATATTTCCTTTTCAGGAACATGCTTTAATCAAGCTAATGGGACGTCACTTGCATCTCATGAATAGTGGCGACAAAGCATCTGAACATTTGTGATAATACGATCAAAGAGCCACTTACTTTCTTAGCATCTAGGCGACAGTGCCCTGTAAAAATATCAAGGAATTGCATTAACATCCCTTCTTGTTGATTTCATATTTCCTTTCTTAGGTCCTTAATGTGGTATGTTGCCTTGAAAGGTCATCACAATGATTGACATGAAAATGAAGCTTGTTACTTGCACTTCACAAGAATCTTCACCACAGATCAGAAAATCTTCATCCAAAAGATGTCTGCCAAATTGGAGTCAAGCATCTAAGGCTTCTTTGTGAGGCAGAAACCTTCATCCCCTAAGTGGATCTTTGTGAAAGTTTCCGAATATTGGGAATGCCATTTATCGGAAACACTGGAACCCAAGTTTAGCCTTGTCACCTTGTCCCAGATGTTATCCCAATAGAACCTTTTCTCACCTCAGTTGGCTAGGGTTTGTTGCAATCCTGTTCATATTTCACAAAAATGTGTTTTTCAAAATAAAATCAAAGCATAAAGGTCCAAATCAAAAGATCAAATCATGAAAATTTGTATTTTGAAACGCGTGCTTCTTCAAAGAGTGGCAAGTCAATGCCAAAACTCCTTTTGTGGGGAAAGAGTTGTTTAAGTGAAGTGGTTATCCCTTACTAGGGATGAGGGGCATGTGATCCCCAAACACTCACATCATGATACCCTATCTCAACAACCTTGCATCCATAAAATATTTACCACTTTTACAAAGTGTCATATTCAATTCTCTTCTTGACAATAAACCCTTCAGGGAGGTCTTTCCCAAAATTGGTGTGGACCCTGAATCAGTGAATGACCATATGTTCAAGTTTCATTGATTAACTGATTGGATTTGAAATGATGGAGGCATTTGTTTCATCTATCCAAATATTTATATCGCTTGATAGCCCTTTGAGCCAGAAAGAAAATATTTTTTTTTCAGAAATTACACGAATTTATAATTTGGCACTCAAGCTTCTTAGGCTAAGAAGTAAGCACTTAGGATGACGGAAAAAGACATTCATTTCACTACCGTCCCGCTTACAGAGATATATCCCTTGCTAGCCCAGTTGAGCTTGTTGAATCATTTCTTTTTTGACCCATTCAAGGATTACCCCCACACTGGTGAAGTTTAGATGGTTACAAGAATCTCATGCCAGGTGACCTCCAAGATTTGAGTCCATTAAGTGAGTCCTTAATTGAAAAAAAAAATGAGAAAAGAGCCAAAATCAAACAAATGACAAAGTCATGGGCCAATAAAGTCAAATGAAGTCCCAAGCAAAGAGAGGGCAAAGGAAAAAATTCAGACCGAAACAGTCAAGAGACATGGGCCAAAGAAAATCAAATTAAAGCCCCAAAAAGATGAAATGAGAAAAGTTCAAAAGATGGACTCAAATTGAGGATATAGCCAAGCATGAGAGGCAACCAAAATGGTTCTCAACGAAGTGTAATCCTTGACTTTAGGAAACCTTTCAAAGAATTTCATTGCCAAAAAATATCCTCCCAAAAGCCTAGGAAAACAATATCCTTACATTATGGTCTTAAGGAAGTCCTTCCTGATTAAGAGCGACTACTTATTCTATAGAGCTTATGCCAAATAACCACCCAAGTGTGAAAGTTTTGAGCCTGATATCCTTCATTTCAAGCACCCAATTAACCCCAAGGCCATGTTATAACCTAACGAAAGACCTCATTGATCATTGAGGATCGATTGGTCGTGGGACATTGAACATGTGGTCAATCATTGATGACGGAAAGTTATCTGCACATGCCAAGGCATCATGCCTCAAAAAGGGTAAGGTTCTCTCTCAACCCCTGCTTCGAACCCGAAGAGTTCAAAAAAACTAAACACATCATTCAAGTTCTCCCTTCATGAGATCAAAAAAAGGGACATCCATTCATTGGATAAGCATGAACATTTTGCTCATAAATCCTTGCTTGTGAGCATGTTCCCTATTCAGGGTAAATAATAGCCATCAAGCACATATGCTCATAAACCACACAGAAAACATGGCCTTATTAAGCCTCTCTTGTGGTACATGCATTCAACCAGATTTTCATGATCATGAACGAATTTCTAAATTTTTGAACTTGGTTTTCAAAACCAATTGAAATAGAAGGGAAAGATGATGACCTTTAAAGATTTCAAATGATAAGGATTTCAAATCCTCCAAACTTTTCAAGTTTAGAAAATCCTTGAAGGTTATTCATTTCTTCTCGAGGAATTTCCAAGAAAATGGGTTTTTAAGATTGCAACAGCTTATGCAAGCTTCTCTCAATCACTATTAGGTATCTTCAAAAAGACCTAAACCTAAAAGATTCAATTGCTCAATCCCAAGTGTTAAATACCAGTCGAGCATCATTGCCCTAGATACTTTTCGAGCCTCTCAAACTCATCCCAACAGAGGATGCTTGAGTCATACTCTAGACATGGCCCCCAATGCCCAAAGGTTGGCCTCAGTTTTAATCCTAATACTGGGGTAGTTTTATTTTTGATATTTTCAAACCACGAACAGTATTCCCTTTATCAGGGGCAATTTGAGATGCCCATTAGGAGAAGGAGATTTCTCTCCTCGTGAGAGCCTGAATAGGTGCCAAGCGTGCATATTTCAACAAGATCACACAGAACTCAACATCGAGGTAGTTCTTGTGTAGTTATGACTAAGAGTGTCAACATCTCCAAGAGGGGATCTTCCCAAAGCATTGAATCCAGAATTCAGCAAATCAAGGAACCTAAAGAGCCCGCAATGGGGCAATCCTTAAGTTCTTTTAAACCTTGATTGGTGTCTTGATAATCCAGTATAACCAACAAATCCTTACCTTTAGGTAGTCTTTAAAAAAATTTCTTTTGATGAAATCCTTCACCTTCGGGCACATTTCTCTCATTGAAAACCATCATCTTTGGGTAGTCTTCGGACTCATTTCTTTCGTTGAAACTGCCTTAGCATTAAGTAGCCTTCAAAAGTTTCTTTCGTTGAAACACATTCAGCTTTAATTAGCCCTCAGAGGGTCTCTTTCAAACACTTACACCTTTAGGTAGTCTTCGGACTCGTTTCTCTCGTTGAAACCTTTTCCATACTTCCATGGTGTAGGAACTATTCCACGTTTCCACGGCATAGGAATCTTTTATGGTACTTAATGCACTCAACCATGCTCAGTATAACCCTCCTCACTTCCACAATGTATTAGGAGGGTTTTTTTTTTTTTTTTTTTTTTTGAGTTCATTAATATCTTATGTGACATTTTAGTTTTTAAAAAGTTGATGTGGAGTATGCTACATCAGCAGTTTGTAAAATATTTGTAGAATAGTTTGTGTCTATAGTTTTACTTATACTAGAATAGGTGTATATTTCAAATGGTTATTTTGTATATAGAGCGATAAAGAAAGAACAGCCGATATATCATAGAAACACAAATATTTTTTTAATAAAATAAATAAAAAAGAACGAGCCTCTAAACACAAGTAATGCTATAGTCACAAACTATTTTACAACATTTTTACAAACTGCTGATGTGACCAGTTTCTTATTGGTTTTCATCTAAGCCCACCATTATCATCACTTTTTCATTTACCAATAACCACTCACCACATCAGCAATTTATAAAAAAAAAAAGAAATTAAAATGTTTGTATCTCTAACATTATTCTAATTTCAAATTCAAGGTGGAAAGTTGAAAAGCATTGCCAGGTTGAGTTCTTATCTTGAAATTTGGATTTTCATTTGCTTTTTAATATTAAATATTTTACTTTATTGAACATATCTTGTGACTATAACATAACTGATTTCAAGTTTTAAATATAAAAACATAAAGCGGCTCATAATTGTTGAGGGTCATTTTTGTAAAGCCAGCCCAACCCAGCAAAGCAAGCAAGAAGAGTGGCAGGCATAGAATAAGACTATTAGGCCCAAGCGGCAGGAATAATAGAACACAGGCCCATAACATGAATAAATGGGTCTTGAGGAAGCAAATGGGCTTAAAGGGCCCGGAAAGAGACAAATGACACCCATGGGCAATATATGATATGAAAAAGTGAGAATGGGCCGCGGCAGGCCCAAAGCAATGTAAACAAAGAAAGTAAGGGTTGATGGCAAGCCCATGAACCCTAAGGATGAGAATGAGGAGATTGGGCCGGGGAAGCCCAATCAAGTTAGTAAAAGCCCATGGGAATGCAAAGTCAGTAAATGGGCCGAGGAAGTCCAAGGAAAGTAAAAGGGTCGCGGCCCAAAGGGAAAAAAGAAAGGGACAATGGAGCCCATGAGTAAGAACACCAGTAGGCTCTCTTAAGTCATTGGGGGAAGGAATGAAACGGCAGGCTTGAAAGAGGCCTAGCAGGAACATATCATCATGGCAAGAAATGCCAAGTAATGAAACAAGACATAAGCATAAACCGAGAAATGGGCCAAGAGAGATGTGAAACTCAGTATTAAGAAAAACCCAATCCCAAAGGGAAGCAGTGAAAGTACAGAACGGCCCACATGAAAGAACGAAGAAGTATGGCAGACGAATGCAAACAAAGCTCCAGATCATAGTAAACACATAAGCCGCAGGCAGGCTTTGAACGTACATAACAGGGAAGCATGCGCAAGGTCCAGGTGCCACCAGCCTGTACCGAGCCAATATAGGTCATGGTGGAGCCATGGGTTAGTGGTAAGAGGTAAGGGGGGGTGTGGTTTGGTGGTGGGGAAGGGGGAAAAGATTTATTTTACGTTCCCTGTCCAAACCCTTTTGGGAGGTACGTCCTGCTGGGATGACAGACCACCCAAAAGAGGTAAGGTTGGGGAGGGAACGTTGGGTGCATGCCATAGGAAGAGAGAGGGAGCATTTAAGCCATGGCAGAAGACAGTGCCACGGCGGACAGAAACAACACCAACCTGTTTTTGTCTGGCGAGAGTAAGCAGTGTATAGACGGTGGTTGGCAAGCATGCCCAGACCAAACAAAGGCCGTTAGGGGGTGAAATGGTAAAAAACAATCACGGCAGGCCTTATAAAAGGATCCTTGCCATGCCGTGTATAAAAGACCTAAAAACAGAGGAAGAGAAAACATAGCAAGAAAACTAAAAAGAAAAAGAAAAGAAAAGAAGGAAAGGTAAGAAAACAAATAGTGAGGATAATGGGCATGCACCAATAGATCTTTTCTCTTCTCTCCCCCTCAAAATCCCACTCTCTAAGGAACAATTAAGTAGTAAGAATTTTCTTCAGGCATTTATCACTTAGGTCCGATTCCCTCAAAGTCATTAATCCCCACGGCAGGATATTCTCCTAGGAGGTTAGTTTCATTAAGAGGAAGCGTTCTTCCTCTTTGATTTTTTGCCATTGCAGACTCGGTTTTGGCTTGATGTTTATTTTTTATTAACTTCCATCATCATTCAATCAATTGTTCTTTCTTATAAAAGCCATTATTATTATTACCATTATTACTACTGTGATATTCAGTCTTTGTTATTAACAAAAGCTACTGTACTATGTTTTCTTTTATTGTCATTATATCTGCCTGCCGTAATCTTGTTGTAATAGCTCTGCTTGCCGTAAAGGTGTTCCTGGCAGGCAAGGTTAAGTTTGTGCACAAGCCGGCCCAAAGTGAGTTACAGTTGGGCCGGTCTCAACTTTCCTACTCAAAAACACATTCGGGCCCATCACCGCAAGAGGCAGCCCAGCCCAAACACAAAAAAGGCCCCTACATTAAATTGGCGACTCCACTGGGGAGTTGAGAAACAGACAGGGATGAAAGCCCACACAAACAAATGCCTCCAAAGTCCAGGACAACTCGGAATATGAGTGCTGTACCTCACAAGCAGAGTCCAGGCCTACAACGCCTCACCAACCGCAACCTAACTAGGTAGAAGGTGCCAACGGGACGGGGGCTGACCCCCAACCGCCACCAAGAATCCCTACTGACAATGCCAACATTTTCATCGAAGTCTTACAGTCATTACAACACTCGTAGCAGCAAATGATGGAAGAAATCCGTCAGCTGAAAGCTGACAAGACGAAAGAAAAAGGAAGCCAGCATGACCCAGAGCATGCAACAGACAAAGAAGAGACACCGGCAGGAGGTGTCCCACACAATGCAGAACAACGTTTCATCACTATGGCTGAGGTGGCCGCCCTCTTGGAGCAGGAAAGGGCCAGGGCACCTAAGGAGAGGTTCTATGCACGAAGGCCTCCCTACCCACTGAGGGTACTCAGCAAACTAGACGAGGACTTATGTCTTCGAGAATTTTCTAAATCATTGTGTGACCGGGCTTACACCTGGTACATTGGATTAAAGCCAGGAACGATCCCAACATGGGATGATATGGTGGATGTATTCTGTACCAAGTACTTCCATGGAGGAAAAACGGTAACGCTTATAACCCTGCAAGCAACTAAACAAAGAAACGGTGAAGACTTGATGGAATATATCAAGAGATTCAGGGACATAGCACTCGACTGCTATGACCATTGCGAAGAAAGGACGCTGGTTGAGATGTGCATGACGAATATGATCAAGGAGTACAGGGCAGTCCTCGAAAATTTGGAAATCTCCCAATTCGCCCAGCTATTGCAGAAAGCAAGAAAGACGGCCCAGTCTGTGAAACCAAGCTCGAACAAGAGAAATGCCCCACAGGCAATGGCGGTATCCACTGGAGAACGGAGAAGGAAGACTGAGGGGAGGGAATACGACACTCCTTCACCAATACCATGCACCTCAAAAGAATTAGACGTACTGCTAGACAAATGGATAGCAGATGGAATTTTCAAACCTAACCAGGTTGCTAGAGAGCCCACAGAGGAAGAAAGGAGGGATCCACGTTTTTGTCGTTTACACAATTATGTCCAACATCCTACCGCAAAATGTTGGGCGCTCTGCAGACTAGTGCACCGCAGGATAAAAGAAGGGACTTTAGAACTGTCCCAGTAGGAAGTCCAAAGAAACCTACTCCCAAACCATAAAGGGAAGGGTGTAGCAGCAGTGGTAATTTGTGCTGACCCAGGAGAGGACGAAGAAGAAAACATGGCTTTGCCTGCGGCGGCCATTACCACTCTACAACAGAGTTCCAAGTTCAGAAATTTGTTTGATTAGCTGGGACTTTCAGCAAAGGAAAGAAAGGTAGCCACAGAGACCTTGGTGAGCATTGCCTCTGGTACAGGAGTAGAATGTCTATCGGCAGAATTATCAGATGAAAGGGCTCTCTTATAGAAGTCAACTGAAATCACTTTTAGTGAGGAAGATATGGAAGTGGGGCATCCGGACCACAGGAGACCCTTGTACTTTGCGGCATCCATAAATCAAATCCCCATAAAGAGAGCTTTAGTAGACACAAGTGCTTCTGTGAATCTCATTCCATTAAGCACTCTGTAGGCAGCAGGAATTTCAGAAAGGAAGATTCAGGGATGTCCAATGGAAGTAACGGGGTTCAGTGGAAGGGGCGAGTACACAGCAGGCCACATCCAGCCATGGTTGAAAGTGGGCCCCATAGCCTCTTTAGCACAGTTCCATGTGGTAAAAACTGAAATATCCTACCACGTGCTTCTAGGGAGGCCATGGTTGCATAAACACCGGCTGGTCTGCAGGATGATACGCATAGCCGCGAATCCCTCACCATTCGAACAAGCAGAAGCTCACTTAGTAGAAACTATGTTCTATGATCAATGGGCTCCCTCTAGGGAGAGTTCAGTATCAAGGCCGCTAGGTACTTTCGTGCCTAGATGGGAAGATGTCCAGAATGACCCAGAACCCGATCTAAGGGAGTTATTGGCAAGAAAGAGACAAAGGAAAGAGACGCCTGTCGCAAGATTTGAAGACGCGCCCCAATGCATTAGAGTCCGAGGCTCTGATGGCAGAATTATTTACAAATTATGAAGGCACGTGGGGCCCACAATTGAAACCCAGACGGGCCCCACCCAGGAAGAACAGCACGAGGGTTTGACGTGCTGCAGAGCCCAAGAAAGTCTAGAGGAAGGAAGTAACAAAGAGGAATACGAAAGAGTTGTAGCCGAAAAGGAAATGCAGGTCATGACAAAAGAGGAAATGGAAGAAGTTGACCTAGGATCTGTTTCACAAGGGTCTAGACCCATCTCAATTAGTGCGAGCTTAACAAAAGATGTGAAAAAGGAATTGGTACTGTTGCTAAAAGAATTCAAAGACGTGTTCGCATGGGACTACAGTGAAATGCTAGGGCTAGACCCTGGGTTAGTAGCACATACGTTAAATGTCGACCCGCAGGCTAGGCCAGTAACTCAGCCTGCTAGAATATTTCACACAGAAATAGAAAGACAGATAGTCAAAGAAGTATGGAAACTGCTAGCCGCAGGATTCGTTAAGCCTATTCAACATCCTCGCTGGCTATCCAACATAGTGCCAGTGAAAAAGAAGAATGGCCAGATCAGGTGTTGCGTAGATTTCAGGGATCTCAATAAAGCATGCTCGAAAGACGAATTCCCATTGCCCAATATGGACTTATTGATAGATTTCGCGGCAGGAAGCGCCATGTTCTCATTCATGGATGGTTTCAGCGAATACAACCAGATCAGGATGGCACCAAACGATACGGAGAAAACCGCTTTCAGAACACCCATGAGAAACTTCCACTACACCGTGTTGCCCTTCAGGTTAAAAAATGCAGGTGCAACTTATCAGCGGGCAATGACGGCTATATTTTACGATATGATGCATCAAGAGTTAGAAGACTATGTGGATGACATAGTAGTTAAGTCAAGGAAGAGAGAAGAACATTTCCATGTGCTGAAAACAGTGTTCGAAAGGTGTAGAGCCTTTAAGTTGAGAATGAATCCTCTCAAATGTGCGTTTGGTGTATCCTCAGGGAAATTCTTGGGCTTCCTAGTGCACAGCAAGGGGATAGATGTTAACCCAGCAAAGGCTACGGCCATTGCAACTATGAGACCTCCAACCACGGTAAAAGAACTAAAAAGTTTCTTGGGGAAAGTCTCATATATCCGGAGATTCATCCCTGGGTTGGCATCAATCACTTCGGCCTTTACCAAGCTACTGAGGAAAGGGCAAAGTTTTGTATGGGGAGAAGCGCAGCAGGCGGCCTTCAAGAGGCTGCAGCAGATCATGATGAACCTCCCTACAGTGCAAGCCCCAATACACAAAAAGCCATTACTGCTTTATATGGCTACCAATTCATATGCCATCGGTGCCTTAATTGCCCAAGAAGATGGAGGTGGCATCGAGCAACCAGTATATTACATCAGCCACGCCCTGAAAGACTCAAAAACTCGTTATCCGAGGGCAGAAAGGGCATGTTTGGCTATTGTTTATGCCTCACAAAGATTACGCCATTACTTCTTGGCCTATGAAGTATGGTTGATAACTAAGTCCCATGCCATCAAAGCTTTATTACAGCAGCCAATCCTCTCCGGCAGGATATCACAATGGTTATTACAACTATCACAGTATGACTTGAGAATGGGGGCGCCCAGAGCAGTAAAAAGCCAAGCTATAGCAGATTTATTGGCACAGTTTCCAGGGGAGGAAGAATTTCCGCTAGATGACGAAGTTTTAGGGGAAGTAGCCATGGCAGAGGAACTTAGAGAACAGTGGGTAATGAAATTTGACAGATCTTCTACTGCCCAGTCTGGAGGGGTTGGGGTAGTTTTGTATCATGAAGAAGATAAAGCAGTAGCACTATCATTCAAGCTAGAGTTCCCCTGTTCAAACAATACAGCAGAATATGAAACTTACTTAACTGGGCTGGCCACAGCTCTTGAGATGGGAGTTAAACATTTAAAGGTATTAGGTGATTCCAACTTGGTAGTCTGCCAGACCAAATGGAGTTTTTCCCTAAAAGAACCCAGTCTTGCCCCGTAGAGAGCAATGGCCCAGAAGATGGAAGAAAAGTTCTTAACTTTCGAAATAGAACATACCCCGAGAAACGAGAATCGATTTGCCGATGCATTGGCCGCACTAGGTTCGCAAGTAATGTTTGAAGGGGAAAGCACCAGAGTGGAGGTCAGCAAGAGAGACGAATCCATAATTGAAGTGTTAAAAGAAAGGTTCCAGGAGGAACACTGCGAAGGAGATTGGCGGATACCCGTGAAGGAAGTTTTGACGGGAGGAGAAGAAGCCATGGAACTAAAAGTACTCAAAGACTTCGCCCTAATGAAGGAAGAGCTATACCGCAGGATGCCAGGCGAAATCTTGTCCAGATGTGTGGGGTAAAAGGAGGCCCAGAGAAAGTTGAAAGAAGTACATGAAAAGACTTGCGGATCCTACGAAGAAGTCAGCCTTTATCGCAGACTTCAAAGGGCGGGCTTTTATTGGCCAACCATGAGCAAAGATGCAGACCAAGTCCAAACCCAGTGTGAGAACTGCTAACTTGCGGTAGATAGAGAAGAAAGTTACGCTGCATTCGTCAGCGAGAACTGGAGAAACCCATTTATACAGTACCTGATAGAAGGCATCTTGCCGTAGAAGCACAGCGAAAAATATAAGCTCAGGAGCTTAGCAAAGCGCTATTTTTTGCATAATATGACCCTTTTTAAAAAAGGGTATGATGGAGACCCCTTGAGGTGTTTAGGCCCTAAGGAGGCAAGAGAAATGATAAAAGAAATACACTCAGGAGAGTGTGGGGAACACCAGGGGAAGAAAAGGCTTTACAGGTGCCTGCTGCAAATGGGCTATTACTGGCCTACCATGAAAAGGGACACGGTAGAATTTGTGAAAAGATGCCACAGTTGCCAAGTACAAGCCAATTTGATTTACACTCATCCACAGAACTTGCATAGCATGGTCACACCATGGCCGTTCCATACTTGGGGGCTTAATTTAGTTGGACCGGTGAATCCGTCGTCGCGAGGATACATATGGATACTAGTAGCTACGGAATACTTTACTAAATGGGCAGAGGCAGTGCCGCTTCGTAAAGCCACAGGAGGGGTAGTGGCAAAATTTATCAAGGAAAATATAATCGTAAGGTTTGAAGTTCCTCACAGGATCATCAGTGACAACGGCACACCTTTTGTCAATAGCGAGGTGAGGAGAATGCTAAAGTTTTATCAAATCAAACATCACTGGTCATCACCATATTACCCTCAAGGAAATGGCAAGCAGAGGCAACGAACAAAACTCTCATAAAAATCATCAGTAAAATGAGCCAAGAATATACAGGAGGATAGGCAACGCCCTAATGAAGGAAGAGCTATACCGCAGGATGCTAGGCGGAATCTTGTCTAGATGTGTAGGGCAAAAGGAGGCCCAGAGAAAGTTGAAAGAAGTACATGAAAAGACTTGCGGATCCTGCGGAGAAGTCAGCCTTTATCGCAGACTTCAAAGGGCAGGCTTTTATTGGCCAACCATGAGCAAAGATGCAGACCAAGTCCAAACCCAGTGTAAGAACTGCCAACTTGCGGCAGACAGAGAAGAAAGTTACGCTGCATTCGTCAGCGAAGACTGGAGAAACCCATTTATACAGTACTTGACAGAAGGCATCTTGCCGCAGAAGCACAGCGAAAAATATAAGCTCAGGAGGTTAGTAACGCGCTATTTTTTGCATAATATGACCCTTTTTAAAAAATGGTATGATGGAGACCCCTTGAGGTGTTTAGACCCTGAGGAGGCAAGAGAAATGATAAAAGAAATACACTCAGGAGAGTGTGGGGAACACCAGGGGAAGAAAAGGCTTTACAGGTGCCTGCTGCAAATGGGCTATTACTGGCCTACCATGAAAAGGGACACGGCAGAATTTGTGAAAAGATGCCACAGTTGTCAAGTACAAGCCAATTTGATTCACACTCATCCACAGAACTTGCATAGCATGGTCACACCATGGCCGTTCCATACTTGGGGGCTTGATTTAGTTGGATCGGTGAATCCGCCGTCGCGAGAATACATATGGATACTAGTAGCTACGGAATACTTTACTAAGTGGGCAGAGGCAGTGTCGCTTCGTAAAGCCACAGGAAGGGCAGTGGCAAACTTTATCAAGGAAAACATAATCGTAAGGTTTGGAGTTCCTCACAGGATCATCAGTGACAATGGCACACCTTTTGTCAATAGCGAGGTGAGGAGAATGCTAGAGTTTTATCAAATCAAACATCACCAGTCATCACCATATTACCCTCAAGGAAATGGCAAGCAGAGGCAACGAACAAAACTCTCATAAAAATCATTAGTAAAATGAGTCAAGAATATACGGGAGGATGGGCAACGCATCTGCTAGACGCTCTTTGGGCTTACAGGAGCTCACCTAAGTCAGCCACAAGTTTTTCACCTTTTTCCTTATTCTACGGAACTGAAGTAGTGAGCCCAGCAGAAAAGATGACCCCATCCCTGAGAGTCATACAGATGCAAGAAAAGGAGAATGATGAAGAAGTCTTTGCAGCAGAGAGGTGTGAAGACTTGGAAGGACTTGATGAAAGAAGAGAAAAGGCTCAAGAACATAGTCGCAAATACAGGCAAAAAATGACTGAGGCTTACGGCAGGATGACTAAAGAAAGAATATTTGCGGAAGGACAACTGGTCCTAAAAGTGGCAGACTACGTTAGGAGAGGCCTGGCAGGACCATCGAAGTTTGCACCGAAGTAGGAAAGACCCTTTGTGATAAGAGAAGCACATCCAAGTGGATATTACCGCTTGACTCAGATGGATGGAAAGGACTTAATGGATCCCATCAGTGGGAAATGGTTGAAACGCTACTACGCCTAAGGAGAAAAGCAATGTGATTATCCCTTACTTTTTCGTTTTGTCAAAAGCTGTCATGTTTTTCTTTCGCTCTGTTCTTTATCTTTCAAAATGACTATGTCACAAATCAAATTTTGTAACTTGCTTTCTTGCAATGAAAAGCACGAAGTATTTGTTATCATATATCATAGCAAAAAAAAAAGTAGCAATGTGTAGCATCATAAGTGTAGCATCATAAAGTTAAATTACAAAACCCAAACTGTGGCAAGCAAGCCTAAATAGGTGCTATAGGAAGCATAATGTACTGGACAGAGTAATAAGGCAAAAAAAAAAAAAAAAAACAACAAAACAGGGGAGAAACTGCATCATCATCAATAAAGTCCGGAAATAAGTGACTGATCCCCAAAACGACCAAGTCCTCCTACACCGGAAAGAAGACGCTCTCGGAGGCTCTCCAAATCTACCACTTCCTTTCTCAAAACCGCAAGGCGAGAGTCAATAGCATCAACGGTAGGCTGGACTCTCCTCATGAAAACTGCTCGAGCAATCTCTCGAAGGTGATCCAAGAAGAACTCCACTACAAAGCCAACGCTGATAAGCTCCTGTACTGCAGCCCTCCATTGCAGGATGCTCTCGGTGGAGACAGTATCCACAAAGTTGTGCTCGATGTCGTTCAGCACGCTGCCTAACATTCTTAAGAAATGCTCTCTGACTGATCGGCCAAGTCGGAATCCCTGTACGAAATCCCCACGACTATCGTAAATCATCACCAAATGAGGAGTGCAGTCCGTAGGAACTCTAAAGCCATCAAAATCTATGTAAGGGGGTCCAGAGCCCCAGAAAGAAGCAGGATCAAGGTCGTTGACTTCGGACTGATCAAAACGCACAGAGAAGGCCGCAGCCTCGCCTGCAGGATCTGGAAGGGTGGCAGAGCGACTGCCCACCTCAAATTGAGAAGGCATTGTGGGAGGTGGACCTGTCGAAGAATGCAAAGGTTGAAATAAGGAACCTTGGTGAGAATGAAAGGAAGAGAAGCCCACGGAGAAGAAGTAAAGAAATGAGATATAAAACTTATCAGAGCTAGCAGTAATAGGGGCTATGGGGAAAGCAGAGGCAGGAACAGAAGGAACTGCAGAAATAGACGCTGTAAATATGGCGGAAACTGGTATAAGAGATGTGGCAGGAATAGGTGTTGTGGGCTTGGCAGGAGAAGCTGCCGCAGACACCCCCACGTCTGTTGAAATGCCTAACTCCACAAAAGTCTCTGCAAACAGAGAAGTAGACATGTGAATAAAAAGGGAAAAGAATAAAACTTAACGGAGAAAGAAGGAAAAAAAAAAGTTAAGGAAGAAAGCACATACCCATTGCCTCGAGTGGAACACTATCCTCTTCCTCAGATTCAGAAATCCTCCTCCCCAGGCCAGGCTCATCCTCAGGATCCTCAAAAATCTCCTCAGACTCCTCTGAGGACAATTCAGCACGAGACCCACGTGTGACAGAAACAGGAATAGAAGAGGGAGTAACTACCAAAGAGGAAACGCCCTGCACTGCCTGAGAGAGAGCAGCAAAAAGGTCACCAGTAGAAATGATGAGAGGTGTAGCAGGAGTAACCTTGATCTCAGTAACAGCAGGAGGGGTGGTTCCCCTTTGAACAAAAGGTGTCATGGCAGGAGTGGGGGTGGCCTCACTAACCTCCCCAATATGAGTACCCTCATCCATGGGTACCGGTCCAGTAAGAGAGGTAGTGACTGCAGAAGGAGCAGATGCTGCAAATTCGACCTCACCAAAAGTGCCCTTCGTAGGAATGCCCATAGGGGCAAAAAGCTCCTCGGCCGTGGGGCGATATATGGAAAGAGGCTCAGGCTCATCCTAAAGGACAAAACAAAGAAGAGGTATGAGGACCGAATTAATTCTTTGGGCGAATGAAGTAACCAAAAAAAAAAAGTAGCAGATTGGACAAGTGCAAGAGCAAGAAGAAACATACCTCTGATTCGGGTTCCTCAAGCATAATAGGACGGGCGGCTGATGTATCCTCCTTCTGCTTAGACTACAAAAGCAAAAGGGATAAGAAAAGGAGTCAAGAAAAAAAAAAAAGTCAGCTAGGATTCAGAATAGATCAGAAAAAGGAAGAAGTATATATATATATATATATATATATATGTGTGTGTGTGTGTGTACTTGGAAGACAAAGCAAGAAAAAGTTTTAGAAACTTACTCTTCGCTGAGCAGCAGACACAAGATGGGGAGTTGTCTTCCTTTTACTGCCTCGTGTTCTGCTGGTAGGAGTAGCACTTGCAGGAGGCTGAGGAGTGGCAGACTTGGACTTGCTGGCAGATTTAAGCTTGGCAGGAACTTTCTTGGCTGATGCGGGAATGTTTACTACTTTAACTTTCTTTTCCCAACCTGAGGGGTAATCACCTGTGTGCCAATACCATCCCCTTTTCTCCTCGTCCCACTCGAAGATGGCAGATCGGTTCTATTTCCTGGCATAGGCCAGCACGAATTTAGAAGGAAGGAGCAGCCGAGGATTGGGAGAGATAACCATACTAAGTCCCTCAGGAGGTACAAAAGAGAAACCGCGACTACCAGCCAACTCTGCATCAAACGAGTTTATGACAAGCTGCCAATAGAGGTGCATAGCAGTGGTGCAAAGGCCTTCCTTCGACGAACCAGCAACTATGACCGCACTAAAGCGCCCCCTCCAAAAGTCAAAAGCAGTGTGCCGCAGAAAGGGACTAGCCAAAGTAGGAGATTCTGCGAGGAAGGAGAGGTCATCAGGGATATCTTGATCCAGGCCAAACTGTCTCCTCACTCGGTTGGCAGGGTAGTGGACAAACCTGACACCCTCATCTGCCAAATAGGGCAGCCATCTAGGATTAGTGGCAGCCAAATATGTGATACCCGTCTCATCAAAGCCAGCCAGTGGAGTAGTAGTACCAACGGTATCAACGAACAGACCCATTACCGAATCAGCACAAGTGTAACCAGGACGCAGCTGTCTATAAGCTCTCTAGGAAAAACCAACACCTTCATCAAAGGACTCAACAATAGAATAATCGATGGGCTTTAAACCAGACCAACGAAAAGCCAAAGGAAAATCAAGCTTAAACCTGCCACAAAAATCAGTAATGGCCCGCGGACAAGATTGGTACTTCTCTTTAGCAAATCTAACAGGCCTACACTTCGCCAAGTATTGAGCACAACGCTCAAACAACAACTGTTGCAGAATAGTGCTGTGTACAGAAGAAGCAACTATGTGGCAGGAACCAGCCTGACTCTCATCACTCCGCAGGATGTCTAGTTGCACATATAAATGCCTCAAAAACATGGGGGCTAGCGGCAGATTCACCCCAGCAGATATTTTAATGGCCAAACGAAAATACAAAGGCTTTATGGCATAATGGGGATGGGACCCAAAGACAAACTTAGAAAGCCAAAAAGCAATAAAGGCAGCACGACGAGTAACAGCAAAAAACTTGGAAGAAGAACTAACCCAATAAGACAGCTTAGCATTTTCGACCATCCTCTTCTTCAACTCCGCTTCAATGTCTTCTTCTTCTGGGGAAAGCTCAATAGCGGTAGGATCAACATCCCCGAGAATAGGCAAAAGAAACTGATTAGCCACGTCCTCAAGAGTAACCGTGAGTTCGCCGCAAGAAAAGAAGAATGTGTGAGTGGTGGAACACCATCGGCGAACTAAATGGCGAAGATTATAGAGGTCTCGAAAGTTGGAAAGGCTTCGGGAAAGAACGACGGCCTTTAGAACACCGGCCCTCTAAAGTAAACCCATGAAATGTGTATCCGATAACTCGCTGTCAACCCACTCTTTCCAACCCAAGGCGGTGCCAGACCCAAACTCAAAGTGAATAGGTACGGGAAGGGCGACGCCTTGACGAATGACCAAATCGAAGATGGAGGAAGACACTGGAGCCTAAGAAACATCAGGGTTTCGCCGGCAAAGAGCGAGCCACACACGGCCCGGCGGCGGCGGCACATAATCTCCAAGAGCTTTAGGAAAGTGAGGACTAAGACTGTACCAAGGATCGATCAGAGGGGCGCACTCGCTGTCTGGGCGCGCCGCGCTTCCTCCTCCTCGGAATGGTCTGAATCGGAGCGCACATCCTCTTCTTCTACTTCTTGTTCCACCGGAGGATCCACGGCGATGCTTTTCCCTTTACGGCGGGAAGAAGCTTGAGTTTTCACCGATACCATGGCGTGAGGATTTGAACGGAGCAAGAGAGGGATGGGTGTTCGAGAAGAAGATAATGATGAGGAAAGGAAAATGTTTTGAAATAAAAGGAGTTTGTGTCTGCGTTGGGAAGGGATTCTTCTCTTAAATACCTGAGTTATTAAGGCCGGCGTGAAGGGAGGCGACTGGTCAGCCATTGAGAAAAGAATGAAATTAATGAGGCGGTAGTTATGTTTTAAAGCAACTGCCATTTTGGGAAATTCGAAGAGTTATCACTGTTCACGGCAAGAAAAATATATATATATATATATATATGCAGGAAGGAGTTCGTGGTTTCAAAAAGCCCGCGAAGGGAAAGAAAAAGTGAAAAAAGACAAAAAAGTCCTTCATTCACATATGAACCGCAAGAACGCTCTATATGTTCAGAGGGCTAAATGTTGAGGGTCATTTTTGTAAAGCTAGCCCAACCCAACAAAGCAGGCAATAAGAGTGGCAAGTATAGAATAAGACTATTAGGCCCAAACGGTAGGAATAATAGAACACAAGCCCATAACATGAATAAATGGGTCTTGAGGAAGCAAATGGGCCCAAAAGGCCCGGAAAGAGAGAAATGACACTCATGGGCAATATATGGTATGAAAAAGTGAGAATGGGCCGTGGCAGGCCCAAAGCAATGTAAACAAAGAAAGTAGGGGTTGATGGCAACCCCATGAACCCCAAGGATGAGAATGAGGAGATTGGGCCGAGGAAGCCTAATCAAGTTAGTAAAAGCCCATGGGAATGCAAAGTCAGTAAATGGGCTGAGGAAGCCCAAGGAAAGTAAAAAGGCCGCAGGCTCAAAGGGAAAAAAGAAAGGGACAATGGAACCCATGAATAAGAACACCAGTAGGCTCTCTTAAGTCACTGGGGGAAGGAATGAAACGGCAGGCTTGAAAGAGGCCTAGCAGGAACATATCATCATGGCAGGAAATGCCAAGTAATGAAACAAGACATAAGCATAAACCGAGAAATGGGCTAAGAGAGATGTGAAACCCAGTATTAAGAAAAACCCAATCCCAAAGGGAAGCAGTGAAAGTACAGAACGGCCCACATGAAAGAACGAAGAAGTATGGCAAACGAATGCAAACAAAGCTCCAGATCACAGCAAACACATGAGCCGCAGGCAGGCTTTAAACGTACATAACAGGGAAGCATGCACAAGGCCCAGGTGCCACCAGCCTGTACCCAGCCAATATGGGTCGTGGTGGGGCCATGGGTTAGTGGTAAGAGGTAAAGGGGGGTGTAGTTTGGTGGTGGGGAGGGAGGAAAAGATTTATTTTACGTTCCCTGTCCAAACCCTTTTGGGAGGTACGTTCTACTGGGATGACAGACCGCCTAAAAGAGGTAAGGTTGGGGAGGGAACGTTGGGTGCATGCCATAGGAAGAGAGATAGAGCATTTAAGCCAAGACAGAAGACAGTGCCACGGCGGACAGAAACAACACCAACCTTTTTTTGTCTGGCGAGGGTAAGCAGTGTACAGACGGTGGTCGGCAAGGATGCCCAGACCAGACAAAGGCCGTTAGGGAGTGAAATGGTAAAAAACAATCACGGCAGGCCCTATAAAAGGATCCTTGTCGTGCCCTGTAGAAAAGACCGAAAAACAGAGGAAGAGAAAACATAGCAAGAAAACTAAAAAGAAAAAGAAAAGAAAAGAAGGAAAGATAAGAAAACAAATAGTGAGGATAATGGGCATGCCCCAATAGATCTTTTCTCTTCTCTCCCCCTCAAAATCCCACTCTCTAAGGAACAATTAAGCAATAAGAACTTTCTTCAGGCATCTATCACTTAGGTCTGATTCCCTCAAAGTCATTAATCCCCACGGCAGGATATTCTCCTAGGAGATTAGTTTCATTGAGAGGAAGCGTTCTTCCTCTTTAATTTTTTGCCATTGCAGACTCGATTTTGGCTTGATGTTTATTTTTGATTAACTTCCATCATCGTTCAATCAATTGTTCTTTCTTATAAAAGCTATTATTATTATTACCATTATTACTGATGTGATATTCGGTCTTTGTTATTAACAAAAGCTATTGCACTCTGTTTTCTTTTATTGTCATTATATCTGCCTGCCGTAATCTTGTTGTAATAGCTCTGCTTGCCGTAAGGGTGTTCCTGGCAGACAAAGTTAAGTTTGTGCACAAGCCGGCCCAAAGTGAGTTACAGTTGGGCCGGTCTCAACTTTCCTACTCAGAAACACATTCGGGCCCATCACCGCAGGAGGCAGCCCAGCCCAGCCCAAACACAAAAAAGGTCCCTACAGTAATTTCTACCAAAAAAAAAAAGCAAAACAAACAAACAAACAGCATGTAATGGCATATGTGCTAGCAATGCTAAAACGTGAAAGATTAACAAGGATAAATTAAAGGAGGGAAAAAAAAATGTAGATTAGAGATTATGCTGTGCAGTGTGCACAGATGATAGATCTCCTGGGTGAAGACATTTTTTTTTTTTTTTTTTTTTTTTTTTGAGAAAGAAAACTATGCTTGCATTTTATTCAATGAACTGGAAAATCATCTGAAACATAATCAACAATGTTTGATGTAAGAGACTCCATCCAAACTAATAAAAGAAAAGACAATTTTGCTCTGCTAAGGCTTGTGCAACAACATTTCATTGCCTAACAATGTGAGAGAAAGAAACTCCATAGAGAGCTAACATGAATTATAGTTTCTCTAGCTAAATGACCAAAAGATAAGGAAAACATTGTGCCTCTCTGTAAAGCTTTAATCACAAGTTCTGAGTCACCTTCAAAATGTGCTTGTTGTAGCCCAAGTTCTGAGAGGAAGGTTTTAAAAGCCATTTTCAGCAGTTTTAAAAGTCAGAACGTTCGGCCTCAAACTAACATCATTCTAGAAGAATACCCATCCAATGTTCTTGATCCAATTTAATTCTAGGCTATGCTCTTTGCCCAGATTGGTTAATTGCTGACGTTGTTCAAGAAATCAGATCCTTAAGTTTCCATCTTTTTCTCTTCTTGACATTTTTGAATTGCAAATTTCTTGGCCCACAATGTTGCAAGGTGGGTCACTCACAGTCACAGAGCCGAAGTGATATCAACATAAAGAGGTTTAAATATTCTTTTATATTCCTTTATATCTATATTTTACACGCCTATTCATAATTAATACAGAAATATTCACATTTTAAAAAGCAAAAAAAAATGTCTACATTTAAAACATAAAAGTTGATTTGAAAAATTGATGAAAAAAAGTGGATGTGAGAGAATAAAATCCACAGAAAAAATTGGAAATGTTGTATTGTAAAAACTCGAACCATAGAGTCATTATATTTTCAAAATGGGCAAAACTTACAATATTTTTGGATGGAGGGAAAGGAAAGAATTGAAAAAGAATTAGGATATGTAGGATTTAACAAACCTTATTTGGATTTTTTTTAACGGGGGGAGGGGGAAGGGTTTGAGAGGATTTAGTGGGGAAAGACCCTCCAAACCACTCATTTTTAATCCCCCAAATTGGGAGAATTTTCTTTAATATATATATATATATATTTTAAAGAAAAATTTCAAATGGTTAATTTTGTCAATTTATATTAGTTTATTTAAAATTAGCAAATGTGAATCCGAATAATAAATTTATTATGCAATCATTCACCCCACTTGATTTTTAAAACAACCAAGCAAATAGGAGGGATATTAATTCATTTTTCTTCTACTTAATTTTAAAAACATCTTAACTTTTAAAACAACCAAACAAATAGGAGGGATATTAATTTGTTTTTCTCCACTTAATTTAAAAAACATCTGAATAAGATGAGAGGTAGCCATTATCCCTCAAGTCTTGACTCTCAACTCTCCTTTCCTTTGAGTTTTCTCTGTCGCTAGAGAAAGTTTGGGTCTCCAACCTTCTCCTAGGCTGAGGAAGAGTCTGTCCCTTCACTTTAAAGGCTAGTTAGTCCCTGTTAGCAACCTCTTGGTTGCTTTAGGCTAGTGGGATTTTTTTTTTTTTTTTTTTTTTTAGGGGCTCTGGGAAACACTTTCTTCTCGTTGCTAAAATGGACGAGATTACCATGGGATGGAATAAGTTGTCTCTATAGGGACCGGAGGGTGATAAGTTCAATCTCCGATCTGACATGGGATCAAAGGAACATATTTTGGTTGCAAAATTTCTCACGAAACAGGTTCTTAATGTTGATGCAATAGCTCGAAACTTCTCTCAACTGTGACGCACCCGGAGTGGTTTCAAGATAAAGGACCAGGGAAACCATATTGTTCTCTTTATCTTTGAGAACAAGCTTGACTGTGACAGAATCCTTTTCTTTCAACCCTGGAGTTTTGATAAATTCCTGGTGGCTTTTCAGAGGTACGATAATGGCACTCACGTGCGAAACCTAGACTTTGGGAGAGTCCCTTTCTGGGTGCAAATTTATGATATGCCGATCAGCTTTATGAACAAAACGGTGGCTGAAGGATTATGCTCAGGTATAGGTGAAGTCTGTCCTTCTGATTTTGCAGTAATGGAAGGGGGCGATCATCTGCATGTGCGAGTTATTCTTGATACATCTAAGCCTCTTTGTCGAGGGCGCAAAATCACCCTTGAAGACGGAACCATGGGGTGGGTTTCCTTCAAAAATGAAAGGCTACCCAGTATCTGTTACTGGTGTGGATGCTTAACTCATGGGGACAAATATTGTGAACTATGGATTAACAGTGAAGGCAGGCTCACAGCTAAGGATCAAAATTATAAGGCTTGGTTACGAGCTCCTTTATCAAACCAAATTAGAAAATCTACCATTGTAGTCCCAGGTTTCTTCCAACAAAAAAAAGTTTCAAAGGTCTCTCAAGATTCGGAAAGCACAGATCTTTCAAAGCCTCATCAAACTCCCTCACCGGAGAATGGAGCTCCGACGGGATCTTTGGACAAGGTAAATCCAGATTCTCTGCCTCAAGATATTTCTAATGATGCTCCATACCCAAATTGCAGGGATTTGGATGATCCTTCGCCGGGATTTGGGGGTTAAATCAGTGCCGAAGTAAACTTTATGCAAACTCTGCAAGAGATCAATTCAAAGCTGAATAAGTTTGACGGGATGGAAGGCGTGGATAAGAACTCTGAATTCTTACTAAATAAGGAGTCTAGTTGCCCAGCTAAGCCCGTTATTGAGGCTACTTACGTGAGAAGGACATTTCTGCCCTTAGTCATGAGTGTGTCTCCATCACATGTTGACAGGTTAGAATGGTCCCCTCCAGTGGACCTCTTAAATTCATTAAACTCTCCCACGTGTACCCCACTTCCACCAAAACCCTCTTGGACCCGTGTTAACCGTATTCCTTATGTATCAAAGAAAAAATTAGAGGTATCCTTAGGAAAAAAAAGGGCTACTCCGTCTAGGAAAAATCAACAAAGAGGGGAAAAAAAAAACAAAACGGGTTTCTCAGGTTGAAAAAGAAAATGCAGTCATATTGGTGGAGGCTGGTTCTCAGCCCAGTCAAGAACAATGAATCTCATTTGTTGAAATTGTTGCAGGCTTGGGAACTGGTAGATAGTTCAGGAGCTTGGAGATCTAGTCCAAGCACAAGATCCATCAGTCGTGTTCTTAGCCGAAACATGGCTGGAAGAAGCAAGGCTAAGCAATATTTGTGGTGCTCTTCAGTTTGGCCATTACCATGGAGTGTCAAGAATTACTTGTGGGGGTGGCTTAGTTCTTTTTTGGAAGATTGGATTAACTTTAGATGTGGAATCCTCATCTCCAAATCATATTGATGCGGTGATCAACAAAGGAAAGGACAATGCATGGTGTTTTATAGGAGTTTATGGAGCTCCAGAAATGCAAGAGATCGGCCACTTGGGACTTGATTCGCTCTCTTCATAGACGTGGAACCTTTCCATGGCTCTGTGGAGGCGATTTTAATGAAATTTTGAAATCACATGAAAAGAGGGGTGGTAGACTGCGACCCTATGGTCAGATGGAGCAGTTTCATGAAGTACTAGACGAATGTAATTTGTTGGACCTTGGATTTTCAGGAAATAAGTTCACTTGGTCAAGGACTTATCCTAATGGCGGTATGGTTTGGAAGTAGCAGTTGCTGAATTGGATGCGTGTCATAAGAGTCTTTTGCAATGGAGTAAGCACTTTGTTGGCCATGTGAGATGAGAGATTTCAGAGAAAAATAAGATGCTGAAAGTGGCTGAACGTGAAGCAACTAAAGGAAAAAATGTGGAGAGGTTCCTTAAGCTTAAATCAGATATAGCGGACCTCATTCGCCTAGATGAAAAAATGTGGCAGCAACGGAGTAAAGAGCATTGGATGATTTCTAGAAACCGTAATTCAAAATGCTTCCATACAAAAGCTTCGCAACGCTTCCGCTGTAACAGAATAATAGAGCTCCGAAATTCAAATGGGGTGTTGGTTTCAGGTGAAGGTAATCTCTCGGGTATGGTTCGAGACTATTACAAAAATCTATTCCTCCCCTCAAAGTCGACAGAAGTTGATGAGGTTGTTCAGGCCATTAAATCTATTGTGACTGAGGATATGAATGACAGCCTAACTAGCCTTTTTTCTAGAGTGGAGATTGAGTCTGCTCTGAATCAAATGGCTCCCCTTAAAGCCCTCGGTCCCGATGGAATGCCTCCCATATTTTATCAAAAATTTTGGAGTGATTTGGCGACAACGTTGTGGAGGCAATGCTGTTTTGCCTTAACTCAGGTAGTCTCATTTCAGGTCTGAACCATACTTTTATTTCTCTTATTCCTAAAGTTAAAAATCCTAAGTTTGTCACTGAATTTCAACCCATTGCTCTTTGTAATATTTTATATAAGCTTGTATCAAAAGTGTTGGCAAATAGGTTAAAGAAAGTCTTATTGTTTATTATCTCAGAATCTCAGAGCGCCTTTCAATCCGATAAGGCTATTTCTGATAACATTTTAGTGGCTTTTGAGTCTCTTCACCACTTGAAGCGGAAGAAAGGGGGCAAAGTGGGGCACTTAGCTCTAAAGTTGGATATGAGTAAAGCATATGATAGATTGGAGTGAGGATTTCTCAAAAAGGTGATGGAAAAAATGGGCTTCCATAGTAGGTGGGTTGGTTGGATTATGGAGTGCGTTCAATTAGTGACTTACTCGATTCTGATAAATAGGGCGCTACGGATACCTTTACCCCAACTAGAGGTATTCGTTAAGGAGACCCCCTCTCCCCCTACCTTTTCCTTCTTTGTTCAGAATGTCTAAATGGCCTCTTGGAACAAGCGGTGGCGACTAAGCACCTTGAAGGTTTCTCCCTTTGTAAAAATGGACCAAAAATATCTCACATTTTGTTCACCGACGATAGTCTCCTTTTTTGCCGTGCTAAAGTTGAAGATGTGTCCAAAATCCTAGAGATCCTTGGGAAGTATGAGAGAGCTTCAGGGCAAAAAATAAATGCAAACAAAACCACAATTTTCTTTGGCAATAATGTGACTGAGTCGGCCAAACAGCAAGTGCAAAATCTATTGGGTGTTCCAAAAATAAAGGAATATGAGAAATACTTGGGTTTGCCTGCGGTTGTGGGGAGAAACAAAAGAGCAAGTCTTAATCATATAAAAGACCATGAGTGGGGTAAGCTTCAAGGTTGGAAAGGAAAACTGCTATCTCAAGACGGGAAGGAAGTTTTGCTCAAAGCCGTGGTCCAAGCCATTCCGACTTTCGCCATGAGTTACTTTCGTCTTCTGGTTGGCCTATGTCAAGACATCAAGATGCTTGTTCGTAAATTTTGGCGGGGTCAAAGAGGGGATCGTCGCAAAATTCATTGGAAGAAATGGGAAGTGTTATGTAAATCCAAAGAAAAGGGCGGTATGGGTTTTAAAGACTTATGCAAGTTCAATGAGGCATTGTTGGCAAAACAAGTGTGGAGGTTGGTTCATGATAGGAACTCACTGTTTTATAAGGTGTTTAAAGCCAAGTATTTTCCTCATGGGTCCATTTTTGAAGCTACCACATCTTCGGGGTCCTATGCATGGCAAAGCATTTTGAAATCAAGACATTTGATTAGAGCCGGTGCAAGATGGAGAATAGGAGACGGGCTGCACATTAGAATTTTCTCTGATAAGTGGCTGCCTAATGGAGATGGAGTTATTTCTTCCTCACCGAGTGAGCTCTATTCGAAAGCTACCGTTTCTAAGCTCATTGATTAGTCCTCGGGTTGGTGGAATATCCAATTGATTAATCGCTATTTTCATCCTCTTGATGCAGCTCAGATCAAAGCTCTTCCTCTCTGCTAATCACAGCCCGATGTGTTGATTTGTCCTCTTGAACAATCTGAGAAGTATTCAGTTAAAACAGGGTACAGAGTGTTGTGTGAATCCCAAAATTTTGCTAAAAAATTGCCTCAAGTTAGCACTGATGAAAGGAGTTTCTGAAAGAAGCATTGGAAAATTCAGGTATCGGGTAAAATTAAACACTTCCTTTGGAAGGCTTGCACAAACTCCTTAGCAACTAAAGAGAATTTGGTTAAACGTAAAATTCTCACTAAAACAGCCTGTACCAGATGCTCAAATGCTTCTGAAGATGTCCTCCATTCATTATGGAGTTGTATCGGCCTCAAGGAGGTATGGGAGAAGGATTTTGGCTGGATTTTCAGAACTGGGTTGGTCTTTACTTCATTTAGGAACCTGGTAGAACTTGTCTTCACAAAATCGGAGAAAGTAGCTCTGTTTGCTACAATTGCGTGGTCTATATGGTATCACAGAAACAAGACCCAATTAAATGAAAACACCAGGCCGTTGGATCAGATTGCAGGCTTTGCACGCGAGTATCTCTGTGGTTGTAAGTCTCTGTTTCATAGGTCCCCCCCTGTTCGTAAAGCTTCTCTTAGGAGATGGAGTCCGCCAGCACGAGAAAGTTGGAAAATTAATTTTGACGGGGCTATGTTTGGTGAATCTGACGAAGTTGGGATCAAGGTGATTGCTCGCAATTCAAAAGGCGAGGTGAAGGCCACTTTGGCGGAAAAGATTAAAAAGCCACCATCAGTGGAAGCTTTGGAGGTGCTGGCTGCATGAAGAGCTACACTTTTTCTCAGGAACTTAGTCTTGACAGGGTTATTCTTGAAGGGGACTCAGAGCAAGTGATGAAAGCCCTCCAATGAGGCGGTTGGGACTTTGCTTCGGGTGGTCATCTTATTCGAGACATTTTATGTATTGTAAACTCCTTTGTGAGTACATCTTTCTCTCATGTTTGTAGGCCGGGTAATGCGGTAGCTCATGCCCTAGCCCAGAAAGCGAGACTTAGTTTTCCTATCTCTGTCTGGTTGGAGTCCTATCCAACTTACATTGCATCTTTTGTTTTTGCTGATTTTCAGTCTTTGATCAATTAAAGTCATCAGTTCTTTCTCAAAAAAAAAAAAAAAAAAAAACCTCTCCTTTCCTTTCAAACTGCCAGCCACACACACATGTAGGCTACAAACTAACATATGAACAAAGTTGTACAAATAACTTTGAAATGGCTATTTTATACTAATTTTAAATTCCTAACACAATAAAGGGCTACAAGTAGCTTCCCAGCTACAAACTAACAAAATTGTACAAGTAACATTGAAAGAACTTTTCAACTCCCCAACTTCATAAGCGCGATTAATGCCTGATGAAATTTTCTCTCCTCTATCTTAAACAGAAGCTTGCTTCTTACATTACATTTGGTTGGCCATAGAAATGGCCTTTTGGAGGTTAAGAAAAGCTTTCTCATACCGTATGAATCCCATAAACCAAAATTCAAAATGATCCTCGGTAATTATTTCTATGTACTTCTGGGAAGGATTGTTCACGTTCTCACTTTGGTTGGCTCTTTGAATCTTCTTTACTGGTATCAGAACCTGCCAATATATTAGTTGTAGTTTTGTGGATCAGTAGACATTAAAATAAATGTTTCACCTAAGATATTGGGTATGTTTGGTACAGGGTTTTAAACATCAGTTTTCAATTATTTTAAAAATATATATAGATAAAAAAGTGCGTAAAAATACATGTAATATTATTTAAAAACTAAAAATATAAGTTTAAAATAGTATATCAAACAAGCCTTAGCTTTCTTTTCCATCACTCTTTTTCCTTTTATAAAACTTTGGAAAATACGCACAAAAGCCCCCCAATTAAAAAAAAAAAAAAAAAAAAAAACCTTGTATGGTGTTCGAATCAAATGGCCGTTAGGGGAAGGAATAGTGATGGATCTTTCACTGCAGAAGCCAATCTTTTCAGTAGAAATAAAGAGGAGTCCTGCAATGGGACCAGCTGTTGTCGATAAATAGCATTGTGAGGCTTTCAACATCTCTTCTCCTTCCCTCATTCCAAATATCTGTCTCAACATATTCTCTCTCCCACCTTGTTGAATAACTCTTGCCCCCAAACTCAGCTTTCCCTTTACAGTTTGAGACCACTTGGGACCACCCAGTTTCACTACAATTAATATTCCATATGTCAAACAAAACAAAGATTTTCATCATTATCATCATCATAAAATTGAGATGAAATATCCTTACCATGGTCGCGAATCCTGTATGCAAAACTGCTACTTTTCCTACCAAGTTTTTTCTTTTGGCCCATCTCTGACGCTGAATCCCCCTTATCTGCACTTTTCCAAGAGTAGCCCATCAGTTAATTTGTTGTATTTGGTTTTAACTTGTAATTGGAGAGAGAGAGAGAGAGAGAGAGAGAGGTGATTGCTTACTTGTTTTGAAGGAGGAAGAGCCATCTGAGGAAGATGGGCTATGAATCAAGCTGACAGGTTCAGATAGAGTCGAAATTTTCCTCTCTGGAGTTTTGTCAAAAGAGTTCATCAATGGACTCTCAATAAACTGAGCCGCATATTGTTCCATCTTATCCATTTTCAGAAAATTCAATCTCAAGCTCAAAGTCTATGCCTTTACCTCACCTGCCCTTCGAGTTTTAATGCAGAATTAATAGAAGAGGGAAGACTTATTGTAGAATGTAAACTAAACCAAGCGGTTAGGACTATTATGATTGAATTTTCAAAGTAGGAAAAACAAGGATTTCTAGAACATGCACACTTTCTTGGAAATTTACAAGCTAGGAAAGTTAGTTCGCTTTCTATTATAAAAGCCAAAATTTCAATTTTCCAGTCAATGAAATGTGGCTATATGGATCCCATAAGTGTAAACATTAATATTATAATAATAACACACACAAACAAAAGGGGGAAATAAAAATATTTAAAATAAAATTTTATTTTATTTTTATATTAAAATATATGTGTAATGATTATTTTTAATGCTCACTGCCCATCTATTCATTTTTGGCGTAAATGCATTTTTAATCCCTACATTTTAACTTTTTTTTCATTTTAGTCTCTACATTTTATTTTTACCACTTTTAGTCTTTAAATCAATTAATGCGTTCCATTTTAGTTTTTGAAGCACCATTCCGTCACCAAACTAACGGAAAAATTGACGTGGCTGACGAACCAATTAAAAAAATCATTATTATTTTACATGTCAGCACCATATCACCCATGTTTGCTAATTTAATTAAAATTATTTAAAAAAACAAAAATAAAAAATTATCCTTTTAATTCTTTTTCTTTTTCGTTAACCTTAATTCTTTTTCTTTTTCTTTTAACTTCATCAGTGATCATCAGACCCAAACTCTAAACTCTCTCTATCTCTAATTCTCTCTCTCTCTCTTCACCCTCGACGAAATCTCTCTCAGACCCAAACTCTCTCAAAATCTCATCTCCACCGATCTGCCAAACTCCAATCTGACCCAAACTCCGATCTGACCCAAACTCTCTCAAATCTTAGTGATGAGGTCACCGCCATCGAACTCGTTCATCCGTCGATTTGCCAAACTCTGATCTGTCCCAAACTCTCTCTAATCTCAGTGATGAGGTTGCCTTTTTCCGTGAAGAAAAGCACCACTGCCCGTGATATCTACAGCTCAAGCTACTGCTAGTTTACCTCATTATCCATGCTTAGCTTCTACTTATTAATGTCCTTTGATGCTCAGAATTTTTGGGATTTTTGTTGAGACTGGGTTTATGATATATGAGTTGTACCTGTCCTGTATGTAGTTGCTATGTTTGCTAGATTCTTATTTATGCCTTTTGTAGTTATTTTTGCTTCTCTCTCTTTTCTGTGTTTAATGAAAAGGGGGAAAAGTAGAAAATTTATATTTATTGAAAATGGGAAATGACATTTAAGATTCAGTGTGGTGGTAACTTGTTTTTTGTGGCTTGTTTTTTGGATCAGTGGTTGGGTCTGTTGATGATTTTGGTTTGGGTTGTGATCTGGGTTTCGTTTATGTTTGATCTCTATTTGTGATCTGGGTCTGTGTTTGTGTTTGATCTTTGTTTCTTTTTTTTTTTTTTCTTATGTGTTGTTGTGATCTGGGTCTATGTTTGATCTCTATTGGTGATCTGGGTCTGGGTTTGATTAGGAAGAACATCGGGGTTTGATTGGGAAGAACACGAAGAACAAGGTGTAATGTTCTTATGAAAATTAATATTGATAAGTAATAATTTTTTTTAATTAAATTAGATTTAAGGGTTTTTTTTAATTTAATTTCTTTTTTATATAAATTTTCTGACGTGGCTTTGTTTAAAAAATTTTAAATGTTGACATGTTATTAAAAATGCCAAATAATTATTTTTAATAATATTTTAATGGTTATGTTAGTGCCACATCAGCTTTTTCGTTAGTAAACTAATGGAATGGTGCTTCAAGGACTAAAATGGAACGCGTTAATTGGTTTAGGGACTAAAAATGGTAAAAATAAAATGTAAGGACTAAAATGTAAAAAAAAAGTCAAAATGTAGGGACTAAAAATGCATTTACTCCTTCATTTTTCTTCATCAAGAAAAGATTATTTTTAATGCTCACACTATGTCATTTAGAAAAGATCAGCCTTTATCTAGTCAGAAAACCCCAAAATCATCTCTTATTCTCATTGCTTCCAACCCCCAAAGCCAGAATCTTTCTTGCCGCTTCCAACATCTGATATCATAAGAAAGTTTTTTTTTTCTCTTTTTCTATTTATTTTTTGTATTTTTCACATCTTATTTGTATTTTTTTTTTCTTACCAAAAATAAAGGGGTCTATCTTTTTATGATGTTGGATTGGGCACCAAAATCTATCTTATTTTTATAACCAAATCTTACCTGATATGGTCTTATTTTGTTATGGAATGAGAACACCTGATGTTGCAAGATTTGTATGATAATGAATTTGGCTTTGTAGGTCTGTTATGGGGTGGGATTTGGGTGTTTTTTTTTAGGGAAGAGACAAGTCTGATGGGAATTTGGGGTTAGGGTTTATTTGCTATCAGTTTTAATTTGTATCCTATATTATTATCAATGTCTATAACTTTACATGGGATTGGGCTGCCTAGATTAATTTTGATTGTTCCTTGTAGCTAATTTATGATACTATTCATGTTGTGAGTTTGGGGTTTAATAGCAATTATTCTTTATTTTAGTTTGTATCCAATTTTATTATCAATGTCTATAACTTTACATGGGATTGGGCTGCCTAGATTAATTTTGATTGTTCCTTGTAGCTAATTTATGATACTATTCATGTTGTGAGTTTGGGGTTTAATAGCAATTATTCTTTATTTTAGTTTGTATCCAATTTTATTATCAATGTCTATAAACTGTACATGGGATTGGGTTTCCTAGATTAATATTGATGGTTCCTTGTAGCTAATGTATGATACTACTCATGTTGATCGCCAAGTTGAAGTAATATTATATATTGCTAACAGTGTACTTTGTTACTTGAATATAGGTTCTACTGCTGTTATGTTTAGTAGATATTATATTTCTGTTGATATAATTACATAGCCTACCCCATTGTTAAATAATTATTAAAGAAACTAATACAGAATATTTTGTTTCTTGCTTCCTTAATTAATTCTTAGTAACAGCCAATTATATTTATATTAAATCATATACAAAGATCTGTTTTACTAGATGACACAACAGATAGCTATATTGTAGTGATTGGATTACATAAGAACTCTTAAATATTATCAGTTTGTAGTTATTGGATAACATAAGAATCTTAAACATTATTATCTGATTCCTTGACTTTAGCTGGAGATACGTTAGCTAAAGTTGATGTTGTCTCAATAGTTATTTGAGTTCAACTTCTTAAGTTCCATTGGTTATAATGTGTTATATGTCGACTACAAGAACACATGCAAAAGATTGATAAAGATAGATTTGATCAAGATGAGTTAATTGTACGCCAAAATGAGGAGAAAAAGTTGAGGATTGCATTGTTGTTATAGTGGGTTGCATTTGTAATTATTGTGACTCTTATGATATGGTGCAATGGAGCTAGAGTGGTGAACAAAAATATTTTGCCAAAAGTTAAGCTAATTTGGATCAAATTTACATTTTAATGTTATTGTTATGATTTGTAATGTACTTTGTCACCCATCTGATGGATTGTCTGTTTTGAAAGATTAAAATAAATAAATAAACATGGCACTTTGTTCATGAAATCTCAAATTGTATATTTTTGGAGGAATTCTAACATTGATTTATACAAGTATTCCAACTCCTGAGACAACGGCAGCATTTTCATCATAACCAGATATAGCAAAAGCAAAGTTGGCTCCTCCAATGATTAAAGCTAATGTGTGTAATTGAAAAGCCATTAACTTGAACCATATATTTTACATTGTACTCGGTCATCATTCATGATTTCTATGCAACCAGTCTATCATTAATGCATCACATTACCATCAAGGTCTATTACAAACTAATCAGCTCATAACTAGCAAAATTTTCCAAGTAGTTTTGTACTAAATTACAATGTAACTATAGCAAAGATGCTTATTCTAGGAAGTGAGTTTCCACACATCTGATAACAATTCCATGAACAAAAAAACAACCTGCATAATTTCTTTCCATAATATCACCTCCCATGTTTTGGTGTTAACATCAATACATTTACCAAATTATCTAATTCACATCCATGTTAATTAATGGTGGTGCAAAAGGTAAACAAATGTTATACACTTGGTTCTTTTTTTGCATTCTTAGAAAAGACACAATTAGTGGTATCCAAAAATAGACTATAAAGTTTGTCTATGTCATGCTTCTTTGATCATGGAGTGCTTGGTGGGGCTACCGTGCTTCTGAAAGTCTTCTTGTAAATAGGCTGACTAACAGGTTCACATTCCAATGGCCTTCTCTTCCCTTTGGGATGGGCCACATTTCCTTGCTTTTCACCAACAAAAAATGCCCTCCCTGCTCAGGCCTCCTAGCCATCTTCCTTGTGAAGCTTGAAACTTTCTTTCCCTACAACAAACAAACTAACAATACTGCATCTCCACAATTAATCTACCTAATGTAAACATTTACCCAAATCTGAAACTAAAAAACACAAAATCCAAAACACACAAGTCCCAAAATATGAAACCTAAATCGCAATTTACTTACAGTCACTGTCAAGTTTCCTTCTTTCTGTAGAACGGGTCACACGGTGGCTGATTTGTCTTCAATCAGTGGGTTTAGGTGTTTTAACTGTGACTGTTGATGATGGCTTATCGAGTTAGCCATAAAGTCATAAAAAAGAAGACAATGCATAACTTTCCTTCACCTTGAATAACTATATCATGCACATATAGAAAATAATATATAAGAATAAAATGTACTATTACATAAAAACTTTCATCATTTGCATATAATTAGTCTTTAACTAGAAGCTACTCAAACATACACAAAATCTATCATGTTTGAGTAACTTCATTAGTTACAAAGTTTTCCAAATTGACAGCTATAATTAATGTTTGGTTATACAATCACTTATCCAAATTTTCAACTATGCTAACTAAAAAAATTTCAAGTAAAAAATACTACCCAAGATGTTCTTCCACTGTGCAATAGAACAAAACTACACATCCATCTTTGCACCATGAAAAAAAAATTATATCAACAAAAATATAATGTATACTAAACATAACAGTAGAACCTATATTCAAGTAACAAAGTACATGGCTAGCAGTAGTACTATATGATCTTAGAAACACCACACGGATGCTGAGTTAGAGTTTCAGAAACAGCATATACTTTCTCCATAGTCTGACTATTGACTTGTGTTGTGACTTAGACTTAGGCATGCTCTTATCTTTTGACAATATAAATTAGCTTTTCAGCTTTTGTCTTTTTGTGTAAGTGTATGTAAAATATAAAACTGTTGATTGGCTCTTGTCTCTTTGATGGGAGTAGATGGGGCCATGGCATTGAATATTTGAATTGGGGTAGTAAGTGAACACTGAACAAAACATTACAAAAAGATAAATAAATAAATAAAAAAAATTTAAACTACGTTAGGTACTGGGTTTAGCCATGTTTTTTGGTTGTTATTGTTGTCGTAGTCAATATATGAATTTCTTAAGGACCATAAAAAATTTATCCTACCTCTTCTTCTCGGACGTTGCTACCTTTTCTCTTTCTCTTGCAGTCCACTCACTGCATCTACTTGTTTGTATACTAATCTAGTAAGTTCACTCTTAACATGCCATTGATTTTATTTTTCTAGGCTAGATCAGTAGTTTATTAAACACAACAATTGAAATAAGATGAAAATTTTAATTTGATATTTACCACTATTGAGAAAACAGACCAATTTGGAATGAGTATGGATATATAATGTTTTAAGCGTGCTCTTAATTTCATTAAGTGAATAAAATAATTCTAAATTGTTTTAATATTTTATTTTATTTGAAGTTTGAACTCTCTCTCTCTCTCCATATATAATTGGGAGAGAGAGAGAAAAAAAAAATTATGTGATTCTCAAAAAAAAAAAAAAAATTATGTAATACTCCTTTATAGATCCTTTTTTATTTTTTTGCAAATAAATTTATATTTGATCTTGATATGTTATTCTTTATTTTTAATTTTTTTTTGAGAATCATATGATATTCTTTATGTATTTACTATAAGGAGAAATAAATATGGATAGAAAGAAAGATCAATTTTGGAAACATTTTGAGAAATTAGATTGTTGTTTAAATATTTTCAAATTAGATTGTTGTTTAAAATGTAAGTTTTGATGAAGGTGTTTCAAGGATTAAATCACATCTAGCTGAAGTTATTGATCATGATATTGTTATTTGTAAAATAGCTACTAAAATTGTTCAAGAAGAATCTTATCTTTCCCTCAAAAAAAGAAAAAGAAAAGAAGAAGCTTATCTAGCCTTTAAAATTTAGGGGGCTTACAAAAAGTTAATCTGATTTTGATTTAATTATATTTATAGTATATGTATGTGCTATAGAGTATACAGAGAAAAACACATAACATAATTATATAATAATTTTTTAAAATTAGAAAAAGCTTATTCTTTTTCATAAAAAAGCTTATTTTTATAATTCTATAGATCCATTTCTTTTAAATTATTTTTTTATTATTTTATAGATCCAATTTTACTATCAATTTTCGTATTCTAATATTATATTCTTTATCTATTTATTGTAAGGAAAAAGAAATATGGTTCGAAAGAAAGATCGATTTTGGGAGTATGCTGAAGAACTAAATGGTCGTTTCAAATGTAAGTTTTGTGAATGTAATTTTGCTGGGGGTGCTACAAGGATTAAAGCAGACTTAGCTGGAGTTAAAGGTCACGATATTGATATTTGTAAAAAAGTACCTAAAAAAGTCCAAGAAGAAGCTTCTCTAAATGTTGGACAGCCTAACAAAAAACTTAAAGGTGCATCACCTTCAAGCAAGGCCGAGGAGAGGAAAATTGGCTCGACTTCAATATCGAAGGATGACACATTAAGTGGACTCTTTAAAAAGGTGAGTGATGTTTGTAATCAATGATGTAAATATTTTACTGTTAGATTATATTTTGCCACAATTTTGGTTGAGATTACTAATTCAATTAGTGATTTTAAATGTTTGAATCAAATAAAACATATTAAATCTCATTAATGAATTTTTTTGTTATAAGAAGATTGGTTGGGGGGGGGGGATGTCAAAAAGTCACACACTTGCACACACACTTTGACACAACTTAGACATGTGGCAAGCAGTGATTAGATTACTTTTCTCTAAGTTCTAATGGTGGACTTATATGTAAGTGATATAATTTAATCACACATTGACAAATATGTAAGTTGTGTTAAAGTGTGTGAGCAATTGTGTGTCCCTAGAAGAACATTAAGTAGTCTAGTCAATTTTATAATCTCTGTACAACCATTTTTTTGACTACTAATTTTTTACAATTTAATAGTTACAATAGGGGTGAGGAGATTTGAACCTTGGATGTCTTAACTAGAAACATAGTAGATGTCAACCAGTTGATCAACAAGATTCTTGGCACTAAGTCTTTAACTACTAATTATTCTATGAAAAATTTAGAAGGGAAGTTTTGTCATAATAGTTTTTATTTATTTATTTGATAAGTAATAAAGATGTATATTCAAGAACACCACCTCATGCAGAAAGACATAAGGTAGAGGAAAAGAAATACAGAGAAAGAAGATAAAAACAAAAAGAAAAGAAAAGATACTAATTACAAAAGAGAGAGCTAAGGAACATAGGTAGAGAATCACTAGAGGTGAGTCCTCATGCCCTAGACCAGTCAAAAAGGAAGCCACTGAATGAAGCCAATAACTGGTCGTCAAAGTTTTCCATGTCCTCAAATGTCCTCCAATTTCGTTCCTTCCAAAGACACCACAGTAAGCAAAGCAGAACTAAATTCCAAATTCTAGACAAATGCTTTCCAAGCCAATTCCACCAACCAAAGAGAGTCTCTGCAATTGATCTTGGCAAAACCCATGCAATCCCAAATGATCTAAACACCAAACTCCACAACCGGTAAGCCTTACACAATATAGTAGCAAATGATCCATAGTTTCCCCATTACAACGATACATAATGCACCAGTCAACAAAGTTCATCCCTCTACCCCTCAAATTGTCACCTGTAAGAATCTTATCCCATACAGCTGTCCACACAAAAAAAGAAACACGCCGAGGGGCCTTAACCTTCCAAATTCCTTTCCAAGGAAAGATAATAGGCAATGGATCTCTTAACTTATTATAAAACGATTGGATATCAAAATCGCCATCCTTTGTCAACTTCCACCTCATACGGTCTCCATTCTCCGTTAGAGGTAAATTGGAACCCAAAGTACAAAGAAATGCATTCACAACACCCATTTCCCAATCATTTGATCTCTGACTGAAACGGACCTCCCAGCTTCTCCGATCTCCTATCCCAACCATTCAAGAGAATAAGCCATTGATGCCTCTTTATTGGAGGCAATCCCATACACAACTGGAAAGGTCAAATGAAGTGGAGAATCCCCACACCATTGATCTGTCCAAAGCTTCACTCTATCCCTCACCCCTACCTCAAACCGAACGTTTTTACTAAAAACCTCCTAACCCATTCAGATGCTTCTCCACAAACCACATCCATGTACTCCTCTAGCTAGCTCGGAGGTCCATCCCCCCCATTCTTCCCCAAACTTTAGAGCTACAACCCTTCTCCAAAGTCTTGTCTTCTCAACTCCAAACCGCCATAGCCATTTCCCTAATAAGGCTTTATTAAAAGTAAATAATTTCCTTACTCTTAACCCACCATTTTCCAAAGGTGCACACACCTTATTCCATCCCACCAAATGTGTTTTGGCATCCCCCCCATAAGAAATCCCTTTGCAACCTTTCAATTTTATTGGCCACATGCTTAGGGATGGTAAAAAGAGATAAAAAGTAAGTCGGAGGACTAGATAATGTACTTTTAAGCAATGTCAATTTTCCACCTTTTGACAAATACATCTTTTTCCACCCAGCCAACTTACGCTCGATTTTCTCTAAGATAGGATTCCAAATAGTAGGGGATTTATGGGACACCCCCAGTGGCAAACCAAGATAGGTCATAGGCAAAGACCCAATCCGGCAACCCAATATCTCTGCCAAGACATGGATATTAGGAACCTCCCTAATGGGAACCATCTCACTCTTCAATACATTAACCTTTAATCCTGTCACAGCCTGGAAACAAAGAAGGAACATCCGAACATGTAGAATCTGCTCCACATCTGCATCACAAAATAGAATCATATCTAGCTCCACTTATATACTTTTATATCTAGACCTACCTATATATGGTTGTTTATTTATAATATAATTGCACTCTACAATCTATCGTCTACAAATCTTTCTATTATATTTTCTCTTATGCAGAGTGAGGAAGAATACAGAGCTGAAATTATACTAAATGTTGTTATGGAGGGACTTTTAGCCAAGTTGAGATCAAATGTTATAGAGCACCATATTAGTTTAGAGCAGGGTTTCAAGGAGGGGCTAATAGACCTTCTTATCTTGTTAACCCAGATTCAACTCGTGTTAAATGATGTTGAAAAAAGACAAGTAAGTGATGAGTTTTTGAGGAGCTGGTCAGCAAAGCTTAGAGATGTAGCTTATGACATTGATGATGTGCTGGATGAGTTTGGCTATAAGATTCTTCAGCAAAAGGTACTAAGCTCCTATTTACTCTCCAATCGCATTGTATCCCCCCTTAATATGGCAGAAAATATTAAGACCATCCATGAATCATTAAATATACTTAAAGATGACATTGTTAGTTATTATCTTCGAGCAGAGTTTGTGAATTCGATCCCTGAGATTAGCTTTAACATGGAGATAGACTCCTTCATTGAGGATTCAAAAGTTAATCAAAATGTTGGAAATAACATTGTTGGAGCAACCTATTGTGATAGTGTGATAGAATCCATGGAGACTCTTCCCCAATATGAATTAACAGAATATGATTGTTGGTCCATATTCAAGAAAAGAGCATCTGCAAATGAAAGACTTTTAACTCTAGATTTGGAGAAAATTGGAAAGGAGATTGTTAAAAAATGTAAAAGGGTTCCATGGGCTGCAAGATTTTTAGGGGGAATAATGTACTTTATACATGATAAAGGTGAATGGCTATTGATTCAAAATAATAAAAATTGGGATTTACTTAACAATGATAATAATGGAGTGTTTCACATATTAAAGTTAGGCTATGATCATCTTCGAACACCATCTTTGAAACGATGTTTTGCATACAGTGCAATTTTCCCTAAAGATTATAACATGAAAAAGGACGAATTAATTCAGCATTGGATGGCTGAAGGGTTCCTTGGACCATCTAAAGAAGTTAATATGATGATGGAGGATATTGGTAACATGTACTTCAATATTTTGTTGGCCACTTCCTTTTTCCAAAATGCTACAAAAGATGCCAATGTTGAGATTATTAGTTGCAAAATGCATGATTTGGTGCATGATTTTGTCATCTCAATTTCAAAATCTAAAATTCTGATTTTTGAGGGAGATTCTGTGGATAATGTTAGTAAAGTACAACATTTATTCGTCCGACTTGATGGCGAAACAACACCAGGAACTTCATTTAGTGGAGATGGTCTCATCAAAATGCGCACATTGATTTCAAAAAATCTAGACTTTGATGACATGCTATCAAATTTTAAATGCTTACACGTTTTAAAATTATTTGGGCATAGTGTAATAGGGTTGCCAAATTCAATTGAGCAGTTAATACATTTAAGGCTTCTTCACATCTCACATACTAAAATTGAGGAATTACCAAAATCCATTACCAAACTCTACAATCTACAAACTTTAAGAATTGAAGAATGTCCTAAACTTATGAAGCTTCCGGAAGACCTAAGCAATTTGATTAACTTGAGACATATTAATATTATTTGTTTGATGGGGTTATCGTACATGTATAGATTACACAAAAATATGAGGCGGTTGACTTGCCTTCAAACATTGCCATTTTTTGGTGTGGGTCGAGATGAAGGTTATCGGATCAAAGAATTTGGACCATTGAAGAATCTCAGAGGAGAAATAAACATTTACAATCTAGGGTACGTGGAAGATGAGGAAGAAGCCAAAAGTGCAAAATTAAAAGAAAAAAAAATATTCAAGTTGGGATTATACTAGGAATATTCAATAGCAGTGGACAGGTACGATAAAGATGAAAAGGTGTTGGAAGGCCTCCAGCCTCACCCAAATTTGAAAAGCTTGAGAATCGAATTCTACGGAGGAAAGAAATTCCCATCATGGGTTGGTTTGTCGCTATATCACAATTTGATTCAGATCTATTTGAATCGGTGCACGGAATGTGAAGAAGTCCCCGCTCTGGGGCATTTACCTAGTCTTAGGGTTCTTGAAATATTTGGAATGTGGAATGTAAGAAGTATAGGAAGTGAGTTTTACAGTTACAGCGAAGGGAGTTATAGAAATACTAGTGCATTATTCCCGGCATTGAGAATACTCAAATTGCTTTTTATGAGTAGCTTAGAAGAGTGGAAGGATGCAATGGAGTTGTCAAGCGCAGGTGAGGTATTGGTGTTTCCTTGCCTTGAGGAGTTGATTATTAGAGGGCTTAATAAACTGAGAGATTTGCCAGACTCACTGCACACCTGCATTTCCCTTCAGAAGTTGGTAGTACAGGATTGTCCTAAGCTGAGGTCATTGCCAAGTGTCCCATCCATAACAACACTACCCAGTGGGGTACAGTGTTATACATCGTCTGTTGAATATATGGAGAATGGGGATTGTCTGCCTTCTACTTCCTCCACTCACCCCTCCCTCCAAAAGCTCAAATTGTATGGGTCTGTCCTGTTCCTGGACCAAATTCAATACTCCATTGCCCTTAAAATTCTGTGGATACAGGAATTTGGTGAAATGTAGCTTTACCAGAGTGGTTGGGCAACCTTTCCTCTCTTCAAGAGCTATATATTGTGGATTGCAAGAACTTGGTGCATCTGCCCACTGAGGAAACGATGCGACGCCTCACCGAATTGAAAACGGTGATGATATATGGTTGCCCCAAATTAAACAATCAGATTGACCACAACCCATTTATTCAATTTCCCAATTTGTAAGTTTACTCATACCTTATATCCTCTTCTGTTTGTAATGGGTGAGAGTATTAATACTTAATTGGACACCACTAAGAAAATGAATAAATGCTACAATTTTGGGTAATGATTCTTGAAATAAATAGTAGATATTAATATTACCAACCACTCTGTTAGTACTTGAAAATTTCAATTTATGAAATTACTATTTGCAGTCATTTGTCTTGGTGCTATTCAAATTTTGGTTTCTGTCAATCATCACAAGACTTGAAAAAAGTTGCTAAAAGCATAGTTTACTTGTACAATTTAGGTCAACCACATTCCGGTTGTTAAAATAGCTGACTCTATTACCAATTTGTCTTGCTGCGATTTAGTTTCTGTTTGCTAAGCTATTTTCTTTCTGCAATTTATTCAAAATCGAAATTTTTTTGAGATTAGGAAATTTGGAATATTGGATTTATCAATTTTTTCAAATTTAAAGTTTTCTTTCTCTCAGCATTTCTTGTAACCTTCATATTTTGATACTGTAAGAGTTCATGGATCACTTCTTTTGCTTAGGGCTGTCTAAAACTTGACAGTAGATTTGGGCTAGGTCATAATTGCTCTGTTTATGAGGGTCAGTTTATTGTGGAGAAATAGAGTTTAGTTGCATAAAAATGAGAAATTGGGTGGGTGAGGGTCTTGCTGATTTTCTTTTCACGTTGGGTGGGTGAAGGTCAGTTTTACTGTTAATGAAATTATGCGATCCCCAGTTCTAGTAGTGCAAGCAAATTTTAACTTAAAAATTTCAGACAGCACTAAAGGTGTTGACGGTTCTAATACATCTATATACGGTTTTTATCTTTTGAAGGTACCCACATTGCAAAGATTTTGAAGACTAACTCAGGAAGCTGGCAGAGAGTTTGCATCTGGAAAATAATTAAGTTGACGACAACTGTTGCAAAGGCACGTTAGGTTTGCTTTCTCTTACCATTTGGGATATTGATACATCATTTACTTCATAAATGGTGATTTACAAAACCAAATTCAGTTTATATATATTTGTAATTTCACAATATCAGTAGCCAATGTGCATATCTACAATGTATAGAGTTATGTTGAGTGCAGTCAAATCACTGAATTTTGGTTTGACACTCTTTGACATGAAAGTCATTTTGTGCTTTTGGTGTTATTATAGCTCAGCGGCCTCAGCCTGAACAGTGTGAGATGCCCTTTGCTGTGACTCTTTTAGTTGCTGACATGGATATAACAAAGTAATTGCTAGTCATTTATTTGCCATTAGTCAGAAAAACTACAAATGCCTTTGTGTCACTGTCACCTAATAACAGCAAATTCTGTCAATCATTTGGATAATTTGATTTGGAAGTTACTTTTTTTCTTCTTTTTATTTTATAGTAGAAACTGAGGGTAATGAATTATAAATATTCACAAATGGGCTTCTGTTAACAACTCAAGCTGTTCTTTCTATAACATAACTTTTAACATATTTACCACAATAATCTTAAATCAAAGAGTAATAAGGTAATTAATGTAAAATTTTCATGGCAACAAAATAGACTTGCAATTTTTTTTTTTTTTTTTGATAAGTAATAAGATTCATTGAAATCAAAAAGAGAGGGACACCGAAGTACACAGGAAGTATACAGGGGTGAACAAATCAAAAACGAACATTACAAAAATCAAGTAAGTCTAAAATAGAAGAAAAAGGATGGTTTCTCCACACAGAAAACCAATCAAGTAAGGTTCTAAAAAAAAGAAGCTTGAGATCAGGCATGGAACGCTCCTTGTCTTCAAAACACCGACTATTTCTCTCCTTCCAAACACACCACATCAAACAATGAGGAGCAACCATCCAAAGATCTCCATTACGATGGCGACCAAAATGACCTTGCCAGCAAGCCAAAAGCCCAACAACAGAGGAAGGCATAACCCAACAAACTCCGAATAACCCAAAAACCATATCCCACAACTCCAAAGCAATCGGGCAATGAAGGAAAAGATGGTCAATAGATTCACTATTACACTTGCACATGAAACACCAGTCCAATATGCAAACCTTTCTTTTCCTTAAGTTTTCAATAGTCAGACATTTCCCCAAGGCTGCTGTCCAAACAAAGAAAGCCACTCTAGAGGGGATCTTCTGCTTCCAAATGCTTTTCCAAGGGAAAAACTGCTCACAATGGCCAACAAGAAAATGGTAGTAAGCACTGACCGTGAAACCCTTACTCTTACAAGGCAGCCAACATCTCTTACTCTAAATGGACTCGCAAATTTTTTCCTTAGCTTTCCCAGTCTTTTTGTACTTAAGAAACTTAGATTCAAACTGATTGTCAAACTCAGATTCAAACTGAATTGTCAAACTGAATGCTTTTTCATTATAAGGCCCAGTACTCTTAATCAGATTTTGATGCTCAAACTTGTAACAATTATCTGTGCTGCTTTTTGTGTGGTGGGTGAAGATGACACACCATTAGCAGCAGCTGAAGATATTGAAATTGCATGTTGGGTTTTCTATGGTTTTCTACGCCTTTTGCTATCAGACTTAGGCCTGGGTCACTGTAGCTTCACTCCTTGTATCGCCTGCGAGGTTTCTTTGTAAATTATTCAGAATCCAAAAGCAAATAACTAAAAAGATAACAACAAACTTAAAAATAAAAATAAAAAATGAAAGAAGAAAGAAATGAGATAGTGAATTACATATTTGCCACACTTTGACACCTTGAATAAATGACTATGAAACCTCCTTATTAAGTCAATTAATCCCCATAAAATTTATTAGAAATAAAAGAAAAAACAAAAGTTTTGTATTACTGAGTAAAGAAAGGGAGATCAGTTTTTCTAGCATAATTGTTCCAAGAGTAAACACTTTGCTCTACTTCAATACTTTCTCCAAAATGAACCTCAAATCACTCTCAGGTTCCCATCCTTATTTAGCAGAATTAATAACACCTGGATCCGCATTACTAATAGACCTAAAATATTATTCAATTAGTTAAATATGTTGCCTTGATTTGCAGGCTCTAGGGACAGCAATTCTGTTGTGTTCAGCTGGATGAAGAATTAAATATTATGATGTTTTAATCCCCTCCCAAGCCAACAGATGTTTTAGTTGGTAAGTTTTCTCAATTTTCTAATGTTTTCTAGTATATAAAGTATTGATTCAATCCAATAAGTATATTATTCATTTCAATTGTCCCCTCCTTCCTCCCTTTGTTCCAACAACATTTTCGAACTTGTTACTTAGCAATAGGAAAAAAAAATTGATAATCCATTACATTTTTAGGAAATTATTTTTGCATGATTGGTGTTGGTAGTAGCTTCTCAGTCAATTGAGGAAAGCCTTCTAGGAAATTATTTATACATGATTTGTGTTAGTAGTAGCTTTTCAGTCAACTGAGGAAAGCCTTCGTGAAATCTTTTGCTCATTTTCCAACATTTGAGACCATTTCATTATAATGTACTACCCTTTACAATTTAGGCATGAAGGTATATTTGGCATGCCATCACCAACCTCATTTTTTCACTATTTTTGCTATTTTAAATTAATAATGTTTTGCCACTACTTTTTTGTGAATCTAATTATGTCTTTTTTTCTTTATATAACCATTCAATCATTGCCATTCAATATTGCATACATTAAGCTTATCCATTTTGAAATTTTAAAAATCCAACTAAGTAAATGGAGAGATTTAGATTTCAAGATCATGTAAAAGTTCCTTACGCATAAAAAGTGTAGGATTTTTTCAAGTTAAGGGGGGAAATGATTAATCTTTTTCTCGATTGTGGTGTGATATTTGCTTTTGGAATTTTTTCTGCTTAATGTTTTTCCCATTTTCATATTTCAAATGTTTTAGTGGATTGTTTGGACCAGTGATTTACCTTAGTAGAATGAATTCGCCAAATCATTTGGATATTAATACCTGGAAACATGCATCTAAAATGATGAACTCCTGAGTCTTTTATGCTTGTCGGGTATGTGAGCTGCTGCATTGTTTTCATATGAAATGGTTATTCAAAATCATTATTGCATGGTATAACACTTCGTTTTTTGTTGTTAAAATTATGTTCAGCAGTTAAAATTACTTTATCTGTTACTGATGGCCATAATCTTCTGCTCTTGATGAAGACTGACGATTTTCTTCAAAAATTGCATACCGTACTTATGATTGCAGAAAGCTGATCCATCTGCTCCCACACATTGCCTCACCCATTTTGGAGGTCCAAGAGTGTCCATTACCAATAGATAGCTGGATCGTTCAAATGCTAACAACTGAATTTTATGTGATGTCATAGAAAGCCAATAGTATGTCCGTGTAAAACAGACTTCTTACTTTTTCTGTTCTCCAAATCTTACTTTTTATAATATATATATATATATATATTATAGCATCAAATACCAATTCTTCAACTTATTCACAAAATTTGGGCATGATGTGTCTGTAGGGTTATTTGTTACTTGTTTCTCTTAATTGGGAGAATTTTGAAGTACTTAAACTAATGCACCAATTAGTTCAAGTACTTCAAATCTCTTGCTTGTGAAGGCTTATCCCCCCTTCCACTGACATAACATAATGCTTGAGAATTGTATTGTTTTCCATATTTAATTCCAATGCTTGCTTAAATGCGCTGGAAAAAGTATATGCAAATGATTGATCCTTTAAAATTTGAAAATAATATATTATTCTAGGATGTCAACTAATAATCAGTTTTTTTTTTTTTTTTTATATATTTTAGGGAGGGGGGGGGGGGGGGGGGGCGAGGGCCGTGGGGGGACAACTTATCCTATAATTCCTCAATTTACTAGAAATCTAACTTTTTAGTTGCATTTTAAAATCCTAGCATTATATTTACAGTTGTTAGCTCATTCTAAGAAGTTAACAAAACTTAAGCTAAAATGAAATCGAAAATTAAGAATCACTAACTACCAAGAACTTAGTTTGTCAGCCTTAATGCATCCCTTTATCAATAACCACCATTACTTGCTCTTCTTGACCAATCCCAAGACAGGGGAAACAAAGAATATGATATTGCTGAAAATAAAGTATGGCTCAGAAAAATTTCTTCTTCCGATACTAATAACAAATTCCAAGACCTGCACAACATCATTGCTTCTTTTCTATCTTGATATTCTTATATATGTATTTTTAAGTGTTGATGTCGTTGCATCATTGGACAATATATCAAAATTTCTAATCCACAGGTCACGCTTGACAATTCTTAAGGTATAATAGCTAGCCACTTCTAGTTTTAGAATCAAAGGAATTTGATGGAATGGAAGCTTTTCCTGAACGTTTAGGACCTTTCAACTGTTCAACTATAGAATCTTCACAATTGCAAGATCTAAATGTATCTTCCCATGGCCCACGAGCCATGCAATGCCTCACCTTATTAGAAGAACTTATTTGTCATTGCCCCTAATTAAAGGAAAAATGTGCAAAGGGGAGCAGTGCAGAGTGGTCCAAGATTTGCCATAATCCAAATTTCTGCATCAATGAATGCATTAAACAAGCAGTTTGAAGATCATATACATTGTTAAGACAGATGTCCAGTAAGGTTTCTCCTAGCTCATCCTCTCTTCTTCTCTTATAGCTTACTTTATAGTTTATATCGACCTAGGAATATTTTTGTAATTGCTTCCATTTTTTTTTCTCTCTTCAGTTTCCCTAAATCTTTTTGTTTTTGTTTTTGGTTATTTTCTATTTAATGAGTACAATATGTTGCCTTAATGTGTAGATACTAGGGACGGCGTATCTATTGTGTGCAGCTGGAGAAAAATTAATTACATTATGGATTTTTAATATACTCCCAAGCTAGAGGAAGTTTATAAGAGTTAGTAAGTTTACTCAGATCTTCTCCTCTTGTCTAATATATGAATTATAAATTTAATCCAATAAGTATGTCATTCGTGGTAATTATCCTCTCTTCCCTCTTTTTCCAGTTTTCTTACAAATCCTTTGAACCTGTTACTTATTATATTTACCATCTTGATATTCTGATAGATGTAGTTTTCAAGTATTGATGTCATTGTATCAATATTTGTAACCCACAGTTAGCACTTGACAATTTGACAGATAAGAGCCAAAAGTAATTTCTGATGTATTAGAGAATTCTTTTCAAATCCCAAGGATACCTCACATACGACCATCCTGGAGCCTAACTTTCTTTTGGTGATCTAAGTTGTTGGGCCAACTTTGGCACCTATATGTCCTTTGTTGAAGGCATTAAATTTGTGATGATGTTGGAGCCTTTCCAGAGGTGTTGGGGAAACTTTTCATCTCTTCAAAAACTGAAGTTCAGTTACAAGAACTGCTACTACCTAGCAACAAAGCAAGAAGTGAGATCCCTTTCCGTGTAATGTTGAATGAAAGTTTGCCGGAGTGATTGAGGTAAGAGATCTTATAGCGATGTGAATCCTAGGAGTTCTGTACAGCTAGATGTTTTGTTTCTTACTGTTTGCTTTGAAATGGATATGGAAGTAGTGGGAGTGGCCCATCGGTAGAATATTGTTGATAGTCCAAGAATCACAATAGAGAGAATTCTAAATTGATTCCATTGCAATTATGTCATCAAAATTTGTGAGTTCCCTCATTTCTCGTCTACTTCTCTTTTGATTTCTCTCTTCCAACAAAACCTATCAATGTTCCTTTGTTCTTTTTTCTACTTACAATTTCCCATACTATTTGCTAAATTTGTTAGGCATATACAATTTACAGACATTTGTTATCCTTCATTTCCTAATTAGTGTTCACGTACTTCGGCACAGAGTGGTCCAAGAATGCCCTTGTAACATCACAATAAATTGTTGTGTTCTCTCGCATGTCCTTTTTTTTTCTTTTCTTTTTTCTCTACCACCACTTTCTAATAAACTGCTATTTCCAAATATCTAGTTATATCATAGAGATTTCCCTTCATTTTTGGTGGAAACTTCTATTTCCATGTGGTGCATCATATTTTGCTGCATAGCATTTGTCGTCCAAATTTTTGTTTCAATCAATTCCATTAATGTTGTTTTGTTTTGTTTTGTATTTAAAAAGTCTGGTCTACTTCTTATTATTGCATTGTCTTTAGAATAAATTTTTGACTTGTCAGTTTTCTAATAATGAGGGCTCTTTCTTTGTACATATTTCAAAAGTCATTTTATTGTATCACATTCACCCTTAGGTGTATGTGTAACTTATGGGAAGATATGCCAAATGTATGACTGTGGCTTTTAACATTATCATTAAGTGAACCTGGAATTTTAAAGTCCATTATATTTTGTTAATATCATAAATTATTTTTAAGTTAATCTTCAATGTTGAGAAATAATCAATGACATTTATTTATTTAGTTTGTCCTAATTAGAATTGTGCATGAACTTAAATTCCAATTTACTGTACCCCATAATCTTGAGATTCAACCCAAATTGAACTAGATCCTGATTGCATTTTTTTTCTGAGATCAAGTTATGACTTTAGATATGCCATATTACTTGTAATTAGATTTCTTGAAGATTGCACTAAAACCATGTTGATTTTGTTGTCTTGTGTTTTCTCTCTCTCCCCTCAGAAATATCTAGTGGTCAGTCAACTTGAACCATATTGTACATTATTTACATGTTTTGATCAGTATATTATACATGACAACACTTCCAGCAAAGCAATAGGTGAGGCCATGGATTTTCCTGTGCTTATGGAATAGTTGCTTCTATCAAATGACTTCAACAGCTTATTGGATCATGCGGTAGACATCTATAGTTAAGTCTTTTTACTTGTTGGTTGTCCTCATAAGCATTTCACAAAAAATCATTTGTACCTATCTCTATCAGGACATTTAAAAATACAATATTCTATTAAGGTTTCTGATATGAGCCAAGATAATTGAAAGATAACTTAGACTACTTAGTCAATTCGAGGAGACTAAGCTCCTGAACTTGAGGAGAAAGGATTGTTGGGATCAATTCTCTGCTTAAGTTCCATTCCTTTCTTCATAGCACATATATAATACTCATAGTGAGATAACTATCCTAACAAATTGGAACTAACTTCTATCAAATATAAATTTTAAACAATATCAACCTAATCTTCTACTGCTTATTAATCCTCATCTGCTGCTGCATAATTATCTGCCATGTGGCCTTGGGATGCAATAGTTTTCCATTTATTCTGGTGTTTTCTCCTTGTAAGCTTACTCTATTTTCATACCCAACAGGTGACCATTCTGATTGCACTAGATCATGCACTTGTTCAGGGGATAGATCCCACTCACTTACATATAAGGTGATTATTCGAAAAAATTTGTACAATTTGGTTTTGTACCTTAGAAATTGAAGTGAAAAGTTCTATAAGTTTATGATCAGTACTGATATAAGTGGTTTAAGCCACCACGGTGTTCATACATTCTGATAACTTCCATAATGATTTAGAAAAGGCTAGATGCGACACATGCTCTGCTATCTTTGTTTCTTTTAACAGAGCAGATTAGTAGCAACTTGCCTTTGAAGTGCTTGGATGATATCTTTTTTGGGCAACACTAGACAGTTAATGACCAACCATGCCCTGTAATGACCTCTCACTGTCTGTGGTGCCAATAATCACGGATGAAAAGAGCTTTGGACATTGAGGACTCTATTTGGATCTTCTCAAGATTGTTTTGAGCATGCTTTTAAAACAGAATATCATACTTATAATATACTCATCATTCCTCTATTCTGTTTTCCCAATACTAACTTTTTCTCTTTTTTCCTTGCTTTGTCACATGATTATATTGTTTTCATGTGTAAGAAATGCAATTGAGACAATGTCTATTGTTTCCAGCTGGAGTAACAATTTATTATAATTGCTAGCAGACATACAAGGAGGAAGCTGGAATGGGGGCAACTTTGAGTATGAATTCGACGAATTCAAGGCAATTGGCCCTAAGTGGGTGAGAGTTATGCATAACAAAAGGCAAACCCTAAGTGTATCCAAGCTTTGTTAAAAAGTCTGCTTCCTTGTTCCCTTTACAGTAGGAATGATTTAGCTGGAGATGGGATATCAAGCTTGTGAGGGGCCACTAGTCTCTAACCATACCAGCATAAAACTTTGTTGAAGTAACAGTATCAGTAAAGTCATGGATGTATGGATGATCCTATAACAAAATTCGTTACCTTTCTTAATTTAAAAAAATTGCTAGTTGAGCTACTAAACTCTTGGCATGTTGGTGAATTGTTTGTTGTAGAAGTGGAATTAATTTATGACTCTGCTAATAATCCGGTTGATATGAACAAATTTGGGTGAAGAGTTGGTTGGGGAAAACCAAGAATCTCATGAGGACTAGACCAATTTTTAACTTTACCTTTCTTCCAACCTTTGGTCCATTGGTCATAAATTTTTTTTTCCCGTAATGTTATGTTTTCATTTTCCCCAGCTAAAGTTTGACCACGTGAATCTATTGCGACTAAATCCTAGGCTAGTAAGTCCTTGTTCATATATGAATTTTCTACTGGCATCACTATTAGTTTCACAAGGTCCACCAATTTGGAATCTTATGTAATTATTTTTATGTGACAACTACATATATATATATATATATTTTGTTGAATTCTTTATATTGATCAGTTTGTAAAATGATTATATATGTGTAAGAGGCTATTTAACAATAGTACTTAAAATGTGACGGCAATTGTTTTGAATTCTTTCATTTTCAATCTAATATCAAAATCGACATTGATATGCTCAATTGCTTGTTGCTGAAATGTCATGCTATGGCAATTTTTAGTAGCTAATCGATCATGATTCATGAACCTTGAATACTTGAAGATGGATGAAATGTCAGTTTGGGGCCGTTACTTCTATGTCAATGTCATTTTCCAACCAAAGCTGAGTCCACTTGATTTACCCATAGCAGGGAATCAAAATATGCCTAGCAAAACTAAAGTTATCAATTATTGATTTCATTTTATTAACATCTACTTTAGTTTCTTGACCAAAATTTAGTTTGATTAAAATTTTTTCATCATGCCAGATTCTTCTTCTATGCAAGCCTTAATCTTTCTCTATGGACCTGTAGTTGAGTCTAGCCATGGGACAATTTCTTCAATTTCATTAATTACTGGACTGGCTTTGTTTGGTTCGGTTGAAAAGTGGGTGGATAGAAAATGAAAATGTATTTCCTTAAAAAAAAAAAAAAAAAAAAAAAAAGAAAAGAAAGAAAGAAAGAAGAAGAAGATTATTTGGTTTCAATTAGAAAATGGGAGTTTGAAGTGTCACTAGGGCCCACCAAAAGCCAAAAACATTACTTTTCTATCCATCCTCCAACTTATTTCAGCAGCTCAATTGCATTGTCCTCTTCCTCTATTCAGCATTGTGCTGTTTTTTTTTTTTTTTTTTTTTTTTAACAGATTTATTCACCACTGTGCTGTTGTTCTGCAAATGCAAATTTCAGCTGACTACCCTATTGAGAAAATGTTAGATTAGATTATGTTCTTTTCATTTCATACTTCAGATTTTGCTTGTATTCTCAATAGTCCTTCCAAAACGTTATAGGCCAATTCTGTTCATTTCATGTACAATTGCACACAATTTTGCTTTCTTAACACGTGCAATTCAAAATTGTTTTGAACTACGTAAATGGGCTGAGCCCAGAAAAGGGGAAAAAAAAGACTATATGGGTTGAAAACCAAAAGTGATTGTTGAACCCAAGTCCAAATAAAGGACCTGGGTGTGGGCTATCAGAAAGTATCTGTATAGGATTCTGGGATCTGGACTTAGTCCCACTGCGGTGGAATGAGGCCGTTCCATTACCACTTCTTTTGGGTGCTTTAGCCTTTTAGGTCTTGAGTCCATTCTTGGGCCTTCTGCTTCTTGATTAAGGTTTTCGGGCTGCACCCATTCTTGGGATGTTGCCTCACTTTTATGGGGCTTTCCCTCTTTTCTTTACTGTTGGGCCCATAGCTCTTAGTTGTGGGCCATTTTGTCCAAGGGATACTTCTGTTGACCTGCGAGTCCTTTGTGCTTGTTCTAGCCCAAATTCACTAGGCCTGCGAAGTCTATTTTCTTCAAATTTTGCGTGTCTACAAATATACTAATAATTATCATTATGATATGTTGACCTTTTTTAAGTTTTTGATTTAACTAATTTATTTACTCACTTTTTTTTTTAAATGAAATAAATGGGTATATAAAATAAAGTAATATACTAATTACGATACCTTAACTTTATAAAAGCTCATTTTTAGTTTTTTTTTTTTTTTTTAGAAGAAAACCTAAAGACTTTATTGAGAAGAAACGGCTATATTAACTGAAGTATGGAAAAAAAATGGATGGAACATCCTCTATCTAAACAGCATAATCCGAGATATTAAGAAAATGCCTAGCTAGACCATGGGCAAGTTTATTACCTTCTTTTCTTGTATGAGAGCAAAGTAATTGATTGAATTTGATCTTTAACTAATTAAATTTGATAAATTATTTTTTTAATTATTTAACATAAGAAAAAAAAAATTAATTCTTATGTATTAGGGCAGGGAGGACTCTACATGTTAATCAAGGTGGTCATGACTTTAATTTTTTTATATACCTTAACTAATTTAGTTTTTTTTTTTTTTTTTTTTTTTTTGAGATGAAAAAATGGGTATATAAAATAAAGTAATATATTAATTATGATACCTTAACTTTATAAAAGCTCATCTTTAGCATTTTTTTTAGAAGAAAAGCTGAAGACTTTATTGAGAAGAAACGACTTTATTAACTGAAGTATGTAATAAAAAATAGATGGAACATTCTCCATCTAAACAGCATAATCTGAGATATTAAGAAAATGCCTAGCTAGACCATGGGGAAGTTTATTACCTTCTCTCCTAGTATGAGAGCAAAGTAATTGATTGAATTTGATCTTTAACTAATAAAATTTGATAAATCATTTTTTTAATTATGTAGTCTAAGAAAAAAAATTAATTCTTATGTATCAACAATACCACCCATATTTGTGTTGCCATGGATGGTTGTCACTCACAATCTGCACTCTAAGATATAGTGCTTGTTTCCAAATGCTTTGGAAAACCATAGGTAGTATCAATCTAAGATTAGGTCAAAAACATAGTTTATAAGTTCATCTATGTTACTAACTAGCATCCTAACCTTTTTACAAATCCACTCAATCTCAAATTAACAAGGTGGGTGGCGTAGTTTAAGAGTTACCTTATTTCAACTATCCCAATGGATCCCTATTTTCTACCTTTGACAAACCTTTTTATTTTTATATTTATTTATTGAATATACATTTGACAAGTTAAATTATGTGTTTTGTGATATAAGATAATATCATGAATCTAGTAATAATTAGTAATTATGATTTGCTATATTTTTCAATTACAAAAATACCTATTTAATTTAAGACAAAGACACAAGGAAGAACCAATGACCTATATGAAGACTAACTTGAATTTGCCATGTTATCCATGTAGTTATATAATGTATTCAGACTAGTGATATTGTGTCATTCAATTACTAACGTTGTTAAATAATCTAATTCATTGTGCATTTATTAATTTGTAGGATAGTGATGATGATTCGGCTACGGATGTCCATTCTCCCAATGATCAACGCTTATCATTCGATGACAAGCATTAGGCAATGATGACATAGATTGTGGCCCTTATTTATTTATTTATTTTGATAGGAGTGGGCCTTATTTTGGAGTAGCTAGTTTGACATTTGGATATTTTTAGGGGTGTGCATGGTTTGCTCGACTCGGTTTTTTTTCAAATTTGTTACCGAACTGATAGGGATTGGTTTTGTAATAATCAAAACCGATGCATATTGATTAGGGTCGGTTTTCTGACCTATAGCGGTGTAGTTTGATCGGCTCAGTTTAATCAGTTTTGGTCGGTTTGATTTGAAACATTAATAATTTGTTTTTGTATTTTTTTTTAAAAAAAATATGTTCCTATAAAAAAAATATGTTCAACAAATCTGTCCACATAAACAAAATATGTTCAACAAATCTGTTCACATAAAAAATCTGTTCATATAAAAAAAATCTGTTCAACAAATCTATTCACATAAAAAAATATGTTCACCCAAATAGAAATGATCCAAACTATCCAATTTTTTTCATTTCATTCAGCATGCAAAAATATTTTGAAATTGCCTCAATAAGAGTTCAACTCCCAAAATAATATCATGTAGCATATAATATCATTAGTGTCATTATGTGTGTCAGTGTCAGTAAGCGTTAATGTATCCACTTAATAACATATTACAGAATCATTTGTCGCTGTCCACAAATGCCAAAAGAAAGATATACAAATTAAATTAGCATTTAGGCAAAAGAATGCTAATTGCTTGTAACCCTAATGATAATCCCACACATGAATACCTAAATAACTACCATTAGTGAAAAGTCCACTACCAATAACATGTCCATATATAATTAGCATATAGGCAAAAGAATACTAATTCTTGTAAGTCCTTTGTCTAGTAAGTCTATGCATTATGCATCATTCTAAAACTCCTACAAAATACTAAACAAAATAAAATAAACACGTGTTAATAATAATAAAACGTTTATGAACAATAAAATATTTATAATGAACACAAACGAATAATAATAGCAAGTATACTTACATAATACTAACTACTAACTAACTCCAAGCAAAGAGTAGCACATCACTCATCATCATCCAACACAACGGTGCTTGGATCCTCCTCCATAGGCATTGGGTTAATCGATGCAATTTCTACAATCCCATTCAAAATAAAATGATTCATAAGCATTAAGCAAATAAATAAACAATTGATATATACAACAAACAAAATGAATATATATATATATATATTTACCAGTGTCAATCTCAAAACCATCCATATCCTCCACATTATCCATGCACTCCTGAAACTTTATTGGTCTTTTTTTCTTTGCATCCTTTAACCAATTTTGGGTACAAATAAGGGCTTCAACTGTATTAGGAGATAGTGAACTACGGAACAAATCCAAAACACGCCCACTCGTACTAAAAGCAGACTCGGTTGCAACTGTAAAGACAAGAATAGCCAATACATCACAAGCAATTTGGGAAAGGACTTGATATCTAGAAGAATTCATTTTCCACCACATCAAGATGTCAAAACCTTCCACAACAGGGTCCTGAAAAGATTCCAACAAATATCTATCCAACTAAGATTTGCTTTCCACATTGTCCTCGTTCGCCAAGTGTTGTTTAAACTTATTATTATAACTTTTAATGCGTTAATGCGATCAGACAATGAAGCATTACTAACACTTGGCCTGGAGTCCGTAGACAATGAAGCACCACTAAAACTCGAAACTCCATTTTGACCCACTTTCTCCACATACAACCTCTTCAATGCAACCCAAACCTTAGAACTCATCGCATCCCCCTTGTCCTTTCCATACCACTCCCTAAACCAAAACTTTACATACTTCAATCTATACCTTGGGTCAAGAACAACAACAACAACAAAAAATATCAAATTGATATTATCTATACTTTCCCAATACTTATCATATATTTTTTTTCATCTTTACCACCATACTCTTCAAAAGTGGATCCCCATCAACACTACACAACTGTTGCAATTGATCTTCAATGCTAATTAGCTCATGGAAATATGTATTAGAAGTGACAAACAAGGACCCAGAAAATCTAAGTGTCGCCTTATAAAATATGCCAAGAAATTTCACAAAGGTTTTGACATTTTCCCAATCAAGATAGTTAGGAGGACCAATGGGCTTTTCCCATTCCCATCCGCTTCACAAAAATAAAGTTTGTAATGCCCATCCTCCTCTTCCAACCTATCAAATGCTCTCACAAATTTTAAAGCACAATCTAACATGAGATAAGTGGAATTCCATTTTATTGGCACATCAAGGGACAACAAACATTTGGCTTTGATTTTCTCATTTTCAACACATCCTTGAAACTTTTCAAACCTTGCGGGAGAGGCTCTCACATATCGCACCACATTCCTAACTTTGGCAATTGATTCATGAATGAACTTCAACCCACTTTGCACTATCAAATTCAAGACATGCGCACAACAACGCATATGCATGACTCACCACCCTATGCTACTATCTCCTTCTTTTGTTTTCTTCTTCACATATTCAATTGCCATATCATTAGAACTAGCATTATCCGCGGTGATTGTAAACAACTATTCTATACCCCACTTCAACAAACATGACTCAACCGCTCTACCTATGGTGTCCCCTTTGTGATTAGCTCTAGGGCAAAAGTTCAAGATTTTCTTTTGGTAAGTCCAATCCCCATCAATGAAGTGTGCAGTGACTACCATGTAGTTCAAGTTTTGTATGGATGTCCAAGTATCCGTTGTCACACAAACTCGTTGCCCAACAAAAGCCCTTCTCAAAATATCCACCTCACTAGAGTAAATCTTCATACAAGCCCTTGCAATGGTAGTGCGATGGGGAATAGGAAACCTAGACTCAACTATTTCCAAAAATTCTTGAAAGCCTTGATGCCCCACAAATTTAAAAGACAATTCATCAATGATGATCATCCTTGCCAACGCCGACCTTATCCTCTCTTCATTATAGTTTGCAACCACTAACACATTTGAACCACTTTCCCCTTCTCTCTTGGCTTGAAAGACAAAAAATTTTTGCTTATCATCACGAGGAAAAGGCCACTTCTTACACACCTTCATGTGTTGCAACATGCCCAAAGTACCATTTTTCTTACCATGACATTTATATTGATTTTTACAATACTTGCATTCAGACCTAGGATTATTGGGATCAGAACCAACCAACTTAATGAAGTGTTGCCATACTATAAATGGGTCCTTACCACCTTGTTTAGGTGGCAGTGGAGGAAGTGATGCACCAAGTCCAATTGGTGCTATAGGTTTAGGTGGATTAGGGTTAGCACTACTAGGACTAGGAGGAGGTGGGTTAGGGTCCCCAAGGGCACCAAATCCAGGTGAAGCATCGACATCCATCTAATAAAAAAAACTTCCAACCAACAAAAAAACAAAGTTTTAACAACAATATCAAATTATAATTTTTCCAGCAATACAATATTAAATAGCTCACTCCCAATCAATGAATGTCACAACCAGATCCAATAATAGCAATAACTAATCAGTTTAGTTACAACAAGGCAACAATAACAAACTAACAAATTAACAATCATTAGTCATTACTCAACAATTCATGTCACTATTTTAACAAGGAATTTATTATATTGTTCTCAATATAAATATAAAATAAAAGCTAATTATATATATATATATAGATAGATAGATAGATATATATAAACTTAAAGCAGTTGTTACTAAGTACTATAAGTTTAAAATCAAAATACTGAATATAGTGAGTGATTAGTGATTACCTATCCGTGAAGGATTGAAAGCGTGAACTCTCTCAGTCTTTGTCTCCCTTAAAAATTAAAAAGCTGAAGAAAAAAAAAAAGTTAGTACTTAGTAGACTGTGACAACTAACAATGTATTACTAAGTATACAAAGTTTATAGTTTATATTGTAACTATAAACTTACTAAAGTAACAAATAACAATGTATTACTAAGTTTACTAAGTTTATAGTTTATATTGTTACTACTTACTATATATCACATTTAAGTTGAAATTATCTTATCTCATGTCAGCTGAGAAAACCCAAACAGTATAAACTATATATATATATATATATATTTTTGGGTAAGTTTATAGTAAAACAGGGTATCACATTTTAACTATTAACCAAAACCCAAACAGTATAAATTGTTATTGCTTACTATATATCACATTTTAGTGGATACTATCATTTAATTAACTAATTAACTAAAAAACATAAAAAACAGAGCATTTATAAACCAAATACAAATAGGTAACAATAACAGGGGGGAATGGAACTTAGTATAAACTATAAACTTAGTAACAATATTAGTATTAGTATTAGTATAAACCAAATACAAATAGCTAACCCGTAATTGTGTTAGTAACTTAGTATAAAGTATAAACCAACTTAGTACAACTATAAACCAAATACAAAACAGTTTGTCCACTTTTTTTAAAAACCAAATACAAAACACTAAAACAGTGCTAGTATAACTGTATAAACATACAAAATACAATGGAATTGGTTAAATGGTAGAAAGGGATAAACCTTACTAGTGGTTTGTTTCGGTGAGCTGGTGACTGGTGAGCACTTGCTCAGGCTAGTGAGAGGCAAGAGGCGAGAGCGAGAGAGAGAGAGTTAAGGACCTCTAAGAGTGAAAGAAAGAATATATAGTGAGGGAAAAATTTGTAAACCTAGCAAAATATGACACCATTTTCCCTGGTATATTAGTCGTACTCTAGAATTAAATAACTTTTTTGTGTGGGGTTTGTTTTGAAGCAAATAAGGCTCGTTTGGTAATGTTATTTTAGTAATGTTATTTGTATTTTTTAGAAATAAGTGTGAGTGAAAAAATATGTGGAAATACATGTAATGTTGTTTAAAAACTGAAAACTTTTTTAAGTGCATGTACCAAACGGGCCCTAAGTCATGACAACGAGGCAAGGCGGAGTCGAAGGATGGAGTATTCTCCAAAGCTCCATATGGTTTTTTGTCTTCACTTTATACCTGCTCCGTCCTGCTTAATAGGGCAAACTGTCTTGTTCCATCCCTACCTCATCCTTAAACATGGCAAACGGTTAAGTTTAAGTCGAGTCAATCAGGATATGGGCAAAAATTGGTTGGGTTCATCAACGAGTCATTTTAAATTGGTTAAAAACAGGTCAAATCAATCGGGTTGTGGGCGGGTCTGGCCGACTTGTATTTTCACATGAGAAAGGGAAATTACATTTTGCCCACCTGTGGCTTGCCCAAAAAACACTTTGCTTACATGTGGTTTAAAAATTTGCACTTTACCCACTTGATGTAAGCTCTATTTGTCTCCCGTTACCCACCTTTATTAAAAACAAGGATAAATTTGTATTTTTACTACCCTTTTATGTCTCTCTCCTCTCAAAACATAAAAAACTAAAAAAATTGTACGTACAAGTTAGATTATCAAAACTATGTAAGAGAATGGGTGATGAATCTAACAATACATTTAAGTGAAAAAGCTAAGAACACTAAAAATGAAAGCTTCAACGCTTTCAAGTCGAGAGAAATAGAAAGTATAGCACGAAAAGTTAAGAATATATGGGAGATACATGGAAAACCCTTTGAAATGGATGAAGAACCACAGGTGAGCAAGGGGGGACGTCCCTTACTCTCTTGAGCTCTATATTATGTAAAAATGAAGGTCTTTGTACAATGGTGATGTTCTTTCCCAAGAATGTCTTTTCTCTATATCTCACTTTCCAACCCAAACTTTCTAGCCTTTCTCTTAGTCTCCCTCTAGGTTCTTGCCCTAATAGTTCAACAACATGTTCCTCTTATAGTACGAGAATGTTGCCAGTACATAAGGACATGTGCCAAACCGTGATTCCTCCATTTGAATCCTAATATAGTTATTGTACTATGCATCGCTAGAGGAGAAAGAAAGCATGCCAATGTCAGGGTAGTTGAACGAAGGGCGGTTCTACTACTACGTGGGGAGCAAACCTTGGACAAGGAAAGGGACATAAGGGGTGTTCTATAGCATCTAACCATAGGGGGTCGCTATCTCCCTTTTGTGCAAGTGCTGGTTGTCCATGCTAGGTGCAAATCTCACTCTTCCCCAAGATGGTCATGCCGTTGGCACAGGCCTAAGGCCCTCTCCTTCAGCCAGCATTTCCTTTCCTTTGCTTACAGCCACTCCATGTGTAAGGTTCGGATCCAACCACGCTAGCACTCTCATGTTCCTTGGTTGGTGTAATATACAAAAATCAATAGAAAAGAAGATCTAAAAGCTAGGTTTTGTAAAAATTAAAACCTAACTTTTAGATATTTTTTCTCTAACCTTTGAAGGAATTCATTGTCCCATGCTTTAAGTTTAAGAGTCTTTATGTTTTGAAGAACTTCTGAAGTGGATTTCATTCTATTGTCCTTGGTTCCCATGATCTTAGATTGGTATCTCTTCTAGACTCTTGTAAGAGGTATATTCCAACCCATAACTATTAATGTTGTAGCTAATGCAGCAAATGACCCTAAACTTAGATTTGTATGTAGAATGTAGATTGCTAAGAATATTTGTACAAGCAACATCCATATTATGTTTAAGTAACAAATGAAGTATATGATTCTTTGGAAATCTACACTCATATGGTTGATGATCTCTCTACTAGTATGGTTCTGGTGGGATTGACTTGACAGGAGTAAGCTTTTTTTTGTATATGTGAGATATAAGAGCAACTCTTAGGCAAAGGCCTAGCAGGCTTGCCCCAAAAATCCATTGCATCTGTGTGATTGTCTCAACCATTTTGGCACCTAAAAAGGCTAGGGCTAGAAGGTACCCACTCTCTAAAGTCTTGGTACCCAACAACAAAAGTGGATTGAGCCAAGATAAGGTAACAATTTGGACAAGAGTAGCTTTGCCGTATAAAGATATCCTCTTGGGGGTAACTTTATAAGTATGTCATCATGTGCTTTTCTTTTCATGTTAGGCAGTAATGGACAGTGATGAAATCAAATCATCCTGCTTTCATTTTTTTCATATTACAGAAATTGTCGACTGATCCACCGATGACATACTTGAAAGTTTTACCCCCCAAGAGTATCATAGATACCTATACGATGACATACTTATAAAGTTACCCCCCCCCCCCCCCCCAGAGTAGCTCTTTTCCATTAAGAAGTGGTTCGGTAATGCCATTGGGGACATTGAAGATGATACTTGAATTTTGCTCTATTTGACATGATATGAATGTGAACATAAAAATAATGATTTTTTTTTTTTTGATGGTTTCACATATTATGTTGTTTGATATATGTATCTTGTGTTTTGGGAACCTCTTTGAGGTGGGATTAGGATTTCCTTGATTTTGAGAGCTAAGTTTTCGAGATGTATCTATAAATTTATGCTAAGGTAGAATTGATAGTAAAAAGTTTTGATTCTTGGTGAATAGGTGTTACCTGCACCCAAGTCTGAGTTCCTTTGACTTCAGGCTCTCAATTCCTCTACTTTCAAGTAAGGGATAAGTGATATGGGCATTTGGTAAGTCATAAGGTTATTTTAAAAATATTATTATGCATTAAAAGGTTTTGAATGGAGATATTGCATACACTTATGTTTCAAACAAATATATGTTCATGATGCTTACAAAATCTAAAGTATATGATTTAAGCATATTGATTACTTATTTCACGAACATGATATTCAAAGAAAATAATGGAAATGCTATTATTATGAAATGTTATGTAAAATTTTGAATTTCAATATGATGTATAAGTGTGGACTAATGGAATTGCCACCTAGATTAGGTCCAAGAACCATAAATATAGTGCCCTTACGTGGAAGGACTAGTCTTACTACCAGAGTACAGGTTCGGAGTTTAGGTATAGAGATGGGAAGGTGTTAGGCAACCAACCCCACCTGACCTGTGGGTCAGCATCTAATCATTGTGTCTTACGTCTTAATCTCATTAAAGGCTCATTCAATATTGTTATCTATACTCACACACACACTAGCATACATCTAGCAATCAACATGGCATCAATTATCCCAAAAATCCTAACATACATCTATCATGCATATCATATCATCTCATCCAAGGCAGCAAACAACAAGATATCACAAGGGCAAAAACATAGACATGGCAACATCAAAGAAACATGTGATTGCATTCTAGATATCAAGAACACATCATCCAACCAAGCATGTTCAGCTCATCATTAAATATATATCCAATGCATGTTCATGTGGATGCATGACTTACCTTACTGCATCTTAACACCTATGCATCAATGAATGGACATGTGAATGCATGTTCATGTTATTAAAGCAAGAAAAGTAAAGAAAACCCTAATCTAGCATGTTAAAGGCAAACAAACAATTAAACAGATGAACAAACACTCAAAAACATAAAAAGGAGCCAAAACAAAGGCATATGACACAAGGAAATAAAGAAAAAGAATTAGAAAAACTCGGATGAGGGTTTCTAGGTTGAAATATGCGTGCGCATACATAAGCCTGCATACACGGGCTAGTTGTATATGTACGCATACTTCAAGCTTGCATGCGTATACAGAATTATGTGTGCGCAGGCACACCTCCAAAAACCCTAACCCAAAAACTCAAAAACACAAAAACAAAGCAAAAATGAAAACTAAGGAAAGTAACAACCTAACATGCTTCTAATATAAAAATAAACAACCTAAACCAACAACAAAAATATCCAAAATAAACAAAACAAAATCTATTCCTAAACATACATTGGATCTAACAACAAACAAGAACACGCTTAACACATCAAAACATGTTCATTGAAATAATCAAAATATGGTGAGACACAACAAATAAAAATCAATTTCTATATATAGAACGCACAACATATAAATCCATTAAGAACGACAAGAACAAGTTATAAAAAATCCAATTCAAGGAAATGCCATGAAGGGAGAGTCACCTTGCTTATGAAAATACACTTGATTGATATTTAACTAGCCCCTCATTGCCTATAATATAAAGATTAAGTTGAGAGAACAAGAGAATTAAAGAATACAATAGTCTTTGATAATCATAACTCAAGAACAAGATTAGTTTTGAAAAATGTTTTAAGAAATCAAATTGGAGAAATAGTTTCTGCCTTAGAACTAACTAAAGAGAGGTTTTTGATTTGTAAAAAATGTGCAAAGGTGCTGTGTGTGTGTTTTAGAAAAGAGAATTAGGTTTTAGAGAAAATAGAGGCTAAAAAATGACTCTCTCTAGCTAGGGTCTTGATTGGACGCATAAAATGAGTATTTATAAGTTAAAATTAAGGTTTTCAGACTTCTTAATGATCTTTGGACGTTCTCAAGGGTCCATGGGCGGGCCCACATCAAAGCATTATGTTTTGGGCCCTTAAAATGAAGTTTTAAAACCCAAAAAATGGGACTGCCCAGTTAGCCCATCTTCAAATAGTCATAACTCACTTAATATGAGTCCAAATTAGGCAAAATTTGTATTCAAATTGAAGCCTAGGATGTCTACTTTCCAATGAAATAAATCCTACTCAAAAGTTCTTTGTGAATCATAAGTTATGGTCAAAACAGTGAGAAAAGTTAATTTTTCAGTATCAATTTCAAAGCGATTTGAGCACTTTTGAGTTGTGATTACTTCCAAACTATTGTAAACTTTTTAATTATCCTTGGTTGACATATGTCAAGCTCATCATTGGGGTCGGGGACCGAAATTTATTAACAGGTACAAAATGCGATGTCTACAATAAGTATGAAATGTTTTCAAGTTATGTCCTCTGGTATGATCTGAACTTAGCTAGTAAGGGTTAAATTACTGGTTTTTTTATGGAAAATGTTATCTGATTGGCCATCTAAAGTGGTTAAGACTTTGTTGTACTAGCCCCTATTAGGAACGGCCAACTTGTAGAGGATGCTAACCGACCCCTATGGTTAATGATCTATGTTATGATATGATCCCAGAAATCCCTGTCATTGTGGGGAATGCTAGATGCCTAGCACAGTGTGCTAGAAGCCTCCCAATTCTGTACAGACTTATCAGATATGGATTATGGACTAATCAATATATTATTTATGAACAGCTATATTATTTTATGATCATGAGAGAACGATTTCGCTGAAATGCATTATGAGCATAATGAAAAGTTTATAAGCTCTCATGAAAAGAAGCTTCTAATGAAAAGTTTATGCGGTTCTTAAAGATAAAAGTTTCTAAAGTTTTTGTTGTTCTTTAAAGATAAAGTTTTTGATGAAAGTATAAGTTTATGTTAAAAGTTATCAAATATCCGTTCTTTATGAAATGTTAAGTTTTGTAACTATGAAAGTTGTAATATTTTATGAGAAGAAGTTTATGAAGAAAAGTTTTGTTATTCTATAAAGATGATGTTTCTGATTTAAGTCAAAGTTACAAATTATATGATTTCAGTAATTTATGAATTTATCAAGTTTTGAGACTATGTATATATATATGATTTTAAACCATTAATATTAAGTTTGGTGATTTCATAAGAATTGAAATAAATTCAGTCAAAAAAGGTTTTGTAGTATTATTCTGCCAAGAAAAAGTAGAACAATTATTTTCCTATGAAAAGTGTATAAGTTATTATTATAAAGAGTGTAAAATACTATGCATGAAAGATGTTCTCCTATCTAAATATTCATAAAATGAAATGATTTGGTTTGCATGCATTCTTATTAAATTCTCATGTAACTTACCCTTATTGAACTATGTAACTCACCCCTTCTAATCTTTCAGTCAACTGGTTTTATTCTGGACCAAAGAAAGCCCTAGTCTAGTTTTGGGAGGAGTTGGTTTTAGTTTTAGGACAAAATTTAGCTACAAAATTGGTTGTAGCTTAAGACTACAAACTCACTCAATAAAATAATACTACAACATATTTTGAAAATCTAACCGTTGAATTGTATGTTTTTATGCCTTTAATACACATGTTAAATTTTGTGTCAATCAGATATCATTTACTATATGATCTATAAGCTTATATTTTGTGCATAATTTTAAATTACAAAAACTTGCAATTTAAAAAATTTATTGATGACATAGCTATTGATTTTTAATTTTCTTGAAATTTTGTAAGCATGGAGGATATAAGAAGAAGATGTAATCTAATGGTGGATTTATCAAAATTCACCTCCAATAAAAAGATATTAAGTAAGTTTGTAGCCTAAGGCTACAACTAATTTTGTAGCTAAACTTTGTCCTTAGTTTAATAAGTAAAACCCTATTTTGGAAATTTGATGTTTAGCTCTGTAGTATTATGTATTTTAGGATCTACTAATGGAAGTTGTATATTTTAGTGTAAATAGAGAGGTATTATATGAAAGAGTGGAATTTGAAGTACTGATGGATTATATTATTCCTTGAGAGTACAATGCAGATGCTCTGAATATCAACTGAGAAAATTTATATCAAGAAAGTAAAGAAATAAGAATGAAAAGAAAGAGGAAAGCTTTTGTTTAAAATTTTAGTTAGTTCTTGTTAATATCAGCTTCAAGCTCAATATTAGCATACCAGTCATGGTTACTAATTCGGGTATCGGGTTTAGGTTGTGACACCTTGGCCACTTGAGAGCCTCCTCAGAAGGCTCGATTGATAACATATAACCACCCTAAAACCACTCACAACCATCGACTATCAGTCCAACTCTTCTTGGGACCTCCATTGTGAGATATACCCTAAGTTTCACATAAATTAATTGGGGCCTAAGCCCAACGATTGTCACTTAATCGTGGGCTACACACCCACAGCCCCCCCCCCCCCCCAACACACACACACACACACACACACACACACACACATAAGTTGAAAGTTACCTTTTACAGGTGGTGCAAACACAATAACAATAAAAATAACACAAAGAGAAACTGAATAATATTTCTAAATATTATTTATTTGAGATTAGAAAATACACAACACTATTTGGACTAAGGTGCGACACTTGCTCTCTTTAAGAAGATTCAAGCCCTTGGTTGGCTAAACTTTGTAACCGGAGCAGACCTTCTTTGACTTATCTCCTCTAAAATACAACAGCCCAACAAATGTCATATGGCTAGAACAACCTATGTACAAAGTATTTAAGCACAAAGCTCCATAAAAAAAACACCCTACCTTGCCAAGAACCTGTCTATTTTTTTAGTGTATAAGAATGCTTGCGATTGCTAGATTTTTTGGTGTCTTAACATTGTTATATTGCAATGACTTGGATGGGTCTAAATGAGTCTATTTATAGGCTCAATGGGCCTCACGAAATTATTACCTAGATTAATCTGATTAATTAGATCCATTATTCTAATGTAGTGGGTGTTAGAAGATTAATTGATGGACATAAATCTAATGGGCTGGAGTTACACAATTAATGGATGAGATAAGGAGTCTCTGAAGAATAAATAGGCCCAACAGTTAATTCATTAAGTGGGTGAAAAGCTCTTCACTTTCCATATTAAAAATGTCATTTACTCACCAATGAATATGGAAAATATTCTAAATGTATCTAGCTTAATATTTGCATAATACATATCAGCCTATTAATCACCATAATTAAAAAGAATAAAAGAGTCTCTCTCCTTTTCAATGCGGGATTAAGTATTTCACTAACTCCTTATCTTTGATATTAACTCCCAGATCTTTATATTTATATTGTCATATAAATCCATTTTAATTAATTAATATTAAAATATTCCAACAATCCACCACTCAATTTAATATTAAATTTTATTAGTGAAAGAGAGAATACTAGGCAAAGACGGGTCATTATGTATTATGAAAGTGTGTTCTGCATTGAACCTTCACTTAATAAAACAGTGATCTCAACTCCAAAGTCATAGTGGTCTCTAACTTGAACTAGAGCTGCTTTGGAGAAATTAAGTGTCACTACTTACACATAATAACCCAAGTGTTGACATAAGTTTTTATAGTTAGCACTTTACGGCCGTGTGCTGATCGTAGTTTCATGAGTGTATTTGAGATTAAGTCCAAATCTCATTGGGAGTGGCCCCACCCCCACGCTCACATAGATGAAATTTTATCAAGGGTGCTCCTATAATTCTAACATCCCACTCATACGAGTTACAAATTTCATTAAGAGTTTTTTATTCAACCTCTCCACATTACTAGATAAATGCACTTACATCATAAGGATGAAAAATTAAAAATTATTTACAAAATAAATAATTAAAGAAATAAATAGTGCATTTCTCACAACCATCGCATGGTTCATTTTTCCCATTGAACCCAATTCTCAGGATCTCTGGTCCTTGTGTTGGGTATCCTCATACATGGCTCATGAATCTATGGACTTTAGTCTCATCCCCCTTAATGTATTCCAAACCCAATCTTTTGCCAAGGCCTTGGTAAATGGATCTGAAGATTATCATTAGATTTAACATAATCTACAATTATGATGCCACTGCTCAAATAATATTGCATAGTACTGAGCTTTCTTCATATAGGTCTGGATTTATTGTTATAATAACGGTTTTTAACTCTACCAATTGTGGCAGTGCTATCACAATGAATTACTATAGGTGGAATTGGCTTTTCCCAAAGTGGAATTTCTTATAACAAATCTCTCAGCCAATTTGCCTCTTCACTAGTTAAAGCTAATGCTATTAATTCAGCTTCCATTGTTGAATTAGCAATTATTGTTTGCTTTTTAGATTTCCAACAAATAGCACCACTACCTAAGATAAAATTATAACCAATAGTGGAGAGAGAATAACCTGACAAAATATTCCAATCAGCATCACTAAAAGCTTCAATCACAGCAAGATACTTTTTATAAAATAAGCCATAACTTTTGGTACCAATTAAAGATCTCATGACTTGCTCAATAGCTAGCAAATGATCTCTACTAGGCTTGCTAGTAAATCTACTAAGCACTCCTATTGCATATGCAATGTCAGGTCTAGTACAATCAATAGCATAATGCAAACTACCAATGATACTAGCATAATCTTTTTGATTAAAAATCTCTTTATTATTATTTACAAGAAATAAATGACCAATAAAATCAAAAGAAGTAGCTACAGTTTTGTGATCATGAAAATTATATTTTCTCAATATTTTCTTAACATAATGTGATTGATCAAGAAATCTTCCATCACATGTTTTTGTAATTTTCATGTCCAAAATAAAATTAGCCTCACCAAGATCTTTCATATTAAAATGGCTTTTAAGCATATTTTTTGTCTCATTTATAACATGCATATTTGAGCCAAAAATCAACATATCATCCACATAGAGACTATTAATAACATGTAAATTATTCCATGATTCAGAATAAATACATTTATCACTTTCATTTGATTTATAACCATTCGCAATCATGCAAGAATCAAACTTTTCATGCCACTGTGTAGATGCATGTTTTAAGCCATATAGGGATTTAATTAGCTTACATACTTTGCTTTCTTGTTCAGGCTCTACAAAGCCTTCAGGTTAGTTCATATAAGTCTCTTCCTCTAAGTCCCCATTTAGAAAATCAATTTTTACATCCATTTGATAATTTTCAAATAAAAAATTGCAGCTATAGCAATTAACAATCTAATAGATGTAATTCTTATTACTAGAGAAAATGTATCAAAGAAATCAAGATCAACTTTTTTTTTAAAGCCTTTTGCAACAAGTCTAGCTTTAAACTTATCTATCGATCCATCCGGTTTTAACTTTCTTCTAAGGACCCATTTACAACCTATGGTCTTACAACCTGGTAGAAGATCTACTAATTTCCAAATTCTATTAAAAATTAGAGATTTTATCTCATCATTTACAACCTCTTTCCAAAATAAAGCATCGGTGATGTTAAAGCTTCTTTTAATTTTTGTGAATTTTCCTCAATGTTAAAAACATAATAATCAGGACCAAAATCCTTTTCAACTCTAGCTCTTTTACTTCTTCTAGGTTCCATTTTAAAATTTTCTTAATTTCGTAAATAAGAGGTTGTGAAAAAATATTTTCTTCACCCCGACTATTTTTCAATTTAAAAGGAAATTTTTCTTCATGAAAAATTGCAATTGCATCACCAGATTCAAAATTATTTTGTTTTCAAGGTAAAAAAAAATCCATAGGGTGCACTATGAATTGCATAACCAAGAAAATCATAGGTAGTAACTCTTATACCTAATTTAGGTGTTTTAGAGTCAGTAAACCTTACATAAGCAAGACAACCTCATACTCTCAAATATCCCAGATTTGGCTTATGTCCTTTCCACATCTCAAAAGGTGTGGTATGTGACTTTTTATGTGACACCCTATTTAAAAGATGACATGCAATTAAAATAGTTTCAAACCAAAAATGTAAAGGTGCACCAAATTCAATTAAGATAACATTTGTTAACTCAATTAGAGGTCTATTCTTTCTTTCAGCCACACCATTAGAAGCGGGTGAATATGGTGCAGTAGTTTCATGGATAATTCTCAAAGATTGAACAAATAAGTTGAATGCACCTAATTCATACTCACGGCCTTTATCACTTCTTATTCTTTTTATTTTTCTACCGAATTGATTTTCAACTTCTTTTAAAAAATCTTGAAATTTTTCAAAAGGATCACTTTTATTTTTCAACAAATAAACAATTGTATATTTTGAGAAATCATCAATAAAAGTGATAATATATCTATTTCTCCACGAGTTAAAATTCCCTCAAATTCACATAAATCAAAGTGAATTAACTCAAGAAATTCAGTATTTCTTACAACACTTTAATGAGCCCTTTTTTTAAACTTAGCTTGTCTACAATTTTCACACTTTTCAAAATCTTTTGACAATCTTGGAATTAATCCTAAACTACTCATGATTCCCACATATCTACTATTTATATGACATAAACGAGCATGCCAAAAATTAATAGAAGAAAGCATATGAATTGAACTAATAGATGCTTTATTATTCTTAACATTTGACTTAAACATTCCATCAAAAGCATAACCCTTGCCCACAAATAATCCATTTTAGTGCTTACATAATTATCCAATTCCATAGTCTACTTGAAGCCAGCCTTGTTAAGCAAAAAGCTTGACATCAAATTCTCCCTCATGGACGAAGTGTAAAGCGCATTTTTCAATGTTAGCACATGTCTAGAAGTGAATTTCAAATCGACCTCACCACTCTCAAGAACCTTGGTTTTGCTAGAGTCACCAAGCATAATTGTTTTTTGAGGAAATTACACTTTACTGCCCTAAACTATATCCTATATTACACTTTGCACCCTAAACTGTTTGAATGCACACTTTGCACCATAAACTGTGATTTTTGTTACACTTTACATCACAAAGATAGTTTTACTGTTAAGTTAGATGAAAATTTTTAACACATGATACTTGCACATGATTTTTGCTTAGGTGGCACACAGTTTAAAGACAAAAACACCGTCTTTAATCAATTAAAAACAAAATATCTCTCTCTCTCACCTGTGTAGCATCTCCTCCTCCCCAAATCAAAATCTATCTAAATTCCCAACAGCTCTCATGCGTCAGCTCCTCTCCTCTCCTCTCTCTCATTGTCCAGTTGCTCCACTAAGTAAAATAATACTAAGCAGCAAAAAAAATGGAAATCTAGATCAAGTTTTTTTTTTTTTAATATATATAAATTAGAAAACTATCTAAAACATGAAGTCTAGAGACAGTTTTTCGAATAATATAAGGTAGACAAGACTAATATGAACTTTTAAAGAAATATGTCAAGCTTGATTCCGTTCACATTTTTATTTTAATATTGATTATTATATATTTTTACTATGTTATGCGTATGCTTTGACCCCTCACCAGGTGTTGTAAATAAAGCCATATATATATATATATATATATCTCATATGGTAGGCCCAAACTAGTTTGTTTCCAGATGTTGGTTGTATGTGTTTGCATTGATTATCTCCCGGATTTTATCATAATTATCTGTATTCAAAACAAATAAAAATATGTCAAGATGATGACCATCATGTTTTAGAGGAGCAACTAAACAATTTCAAAAGAGGAGAAGAGTTGTTGGTGGAGAGAGAGGGAAAGAGCTGTTGCTGGGCACGCGTGAGAACTATTGGGGATTTAGGGTTAGACAGAATTTGATTTAGGGAGGAGGAGATGCTAGCATGTGGGAGAGAGCTTTTGTTGTTAATTGATTGGAAAGAGGGTGTTTTTGTCTCTAAACTATGTGTCACCTAAGTAAAAATCACATGCAAGTCATGTGCTATAAATTTCTATTTAACTTAACAGTAAAACTAACGCTGGGTGCAAAGTGTAACAAATGTCATATTTTAGGGTACAAAATGTGCATTCGAATAGTTTAGAGTGCAAAGTGTAATCTAAGGTATAGTTTAGCGTAGTAAAGTGTAATTTTTCCTTGTTTTTTCTTCTTTAAAAGGAGTGTACAACTTGAACCAATCTTTGTCATAACATAGATGCCTATTAGAACTAGAATCTACCCACACATTTCAACATATTGCACCATATTGATGCCTATAATCACAACCACTAAAAGCTTTTCGATTACGTTAGCCTGCGGAATAGATTCATGTTTCCAAAATTTGCAAAATCGAGCAATATGCCCACTCTTGCCACGGACAAAACAAAATCTATTAAATTGATCTTATGAAGGGGGTCCTTGGTTCTTATTGTAACTTTTATTTGGGTTTCCCCTTTCTTGAGGTCTATTATTATTTTTGAAAACTCTCTTTTTAGGCTTCAATTGACCATTTCTTGGAAAATAATTTTTGGGCATATTATTATTTGTAGAAATAAGGTTTACCTTTGTGGTGGAATTACCATTGCTCTCTTGTGTCATGAGTGCATCTTATCCTCTAGCCTTCTCCTCCACACGGATGCATGTGATCAAAATCTCCAAGGATGTCTCCTTTTGTTTATGCCGCAAAGTCTTTTGGAACTCCCTCCAAGATTGTGATAGTTTATCAACTATGCCAGCTACCACCAGATTACTTCAATCTTTATCCCTTTCGATCTCAATTCTCCCACAATCATCTTGAAGTCTTGTGCTTAAGCCACCACCAATTTTCCATACACCATTTGATAACGGAAAAATCTACTAGCAGTATACTTCTTTGCACTAGCCTCCTTGGTGTCGTACTTGCTTTGTAAAGCTTTCCAAATTTTCTTGGCAAAATTATAAGTTGTATCATAATAATTATAGAAATGATCGGCAAGACAATTCAAAAGATAAGAGCAACAATTGTATTCATCTTTTGTATACTTATCTATTTTTTCTTGATGGAGACGGAGGTCTTCATCACTCATCTCATCGGTAGAAACCTTGAAAAGATTCTTATCTGTGAGGATGTAGGCAACTTTGAGAAGATTCAAATAGAAAAGGACTTTTCCTTTCCACCTCTTAAAGTGGGCTCCCTAAAAGCGAAATGGCTTGTTGAGATCTCCAACAGTCTCATTTGGTTTCTCTTCTGTAGACTCCATGTATTAATCTCCTTAAAATTGTTAGGGGCAAACACAATAATAATGGAAATAACACAAAGGGAAACTGAATATTACTTCTGAATATTATTTATTTGAGATTATAAAATACACAACACTATTTGGACTAAAGCTCTCTTTAAGGAAATTCAAGTCTTTGGTTGGCTAAACTTTATAACCGATGCAGACTTTTTTGACTTGTCTCCCCCAAGATACAACAGCCTAACAAATATCGTATGGCTAAAACAACTTCTGCATAAAGTGTTCAAGCCCAAACCTCCACCAAAAAGAACACATTTCCTTACCAACAACCTCTCTATTTTTTTAGTGTATAAGAATGCTTGCAATTGTTGGATTTTTTGGTGTCTTAACGTTGTTATATTGCAGTGACTTGGATGGGTCCGTATGAGTCTATTTATAGGCTCAATGGGCCTCACAAAATTATTACCCAAATTAATCTGATTAATTAGGTTCATTATTCTGATAGAGTGGGTGTTACAAGATTAATTGCTAGACATAAATTTGATGGACTGGAGTTACACAATTAATGGATAAGATAAGGAGTTTCTAGAGAATAAATAGGCCTAACAACTAATCCATTAAATGGGTGAATGGCTCTTCATTTTCCATATTATAAAGGTCATTTACTCACCAATGAATATGGAAAATATTCTAAATGTATCTAGCTTAATATTTGCACAATACATATTAGCCCATTACAATTAAAAAGAATAAAAGAGTCTCTCTCCTTTTCAATGTGGGATTAAATATTTCACTAACTCCTTATCTTCGATATTAACTCCCACATCTTTATATTTATATTGTCATATAAATCCATTTTAACTAATTAATATTAAAATGCTCCAACACTTACTATAAAGGGTGATAACATTTGAAACTTGGATGTCTCCGTTGAAAATGGCAAGAGATGTTGATTGAGTTACAAGGCCTTAACTATAAATATTAGTAATGAAGTCAATAATAGGTCGTATAAAGGTAAAGTTGCACAAATCAAAATTTACCACCATTATAAGTAGTGGGATAAGTTTCAAAAAAATTTATTATCTTTCCCTGTCATTTACAAGTAGAACTGAGTGCATGTAAAAAATAAATAAATAAATAAATAAAAGAAATTATTACAATTTAACTCCATATGACTTTGTGGACACAACAGCAATGGGAGTTGCCACCTAGTTTTTGCAATGGTCTGGGAACCATATATATAGCATCCTCTCAAGGAAGGACCATTGATCTTACTACTAGAGATATGGGTTTGAAGTTATGGTATGGTCTTGGAAATGTGTTAGGCATCCAAAATCGCCTAATCCTAAGGTTGGCTTCCTTTCATTGTATCTTATGTCTTAACCTTATTAAATGCACACTCAATATTGTTATCTAAACACACAACATTGCATCAATCATCCCAAAAGATCTAATCATACATCTATCATGGCAATCAACCAAAGCCTAACATTCATCTAATCAAGCATCTCATCAAGTCATAGACCCTAACATTCATCTAGCATGGCATCTTCTAACATACATCTAGTACACATGTCAACCAACCTAGCATCCATCTAGCATGGCATGGCATAAACCCTAGCATGTTACTATCATCATATCCATTCAAGGTAGAAACATAGGCATGGCAAGCAAACATAAATCATCACATGTATTCCAAGCTTTTATACAAGAAATCAAATATCGAACAAACACATTACATCATTAAAATGCATGTTCACACCAATGCATGACTTACCTTGTAGCAACTTAGCACCTATGTCATTATGCATAAGCATTTGAATGCATGTTCATGGCATCAAACAAGGAAAACACGAGATAAACCCTAATTCTAACATGTGAAAAAGCAAACAAGTAAACAAACATGTGAAACAGAGACTTAGAACCATAAATACAAGAAAAAGAGTTCTACCCATGTGAAAGAAGAAGCAAAAAGAGACTTAGGATTTTTTGGGTGGGTTCATGCGCACGCATGAACAACCCCACGTGCACATAATCAAGCCTGCGTGTGCCGACAAGATTATGTGCACGTGGGTTTCTGCCCAAAAACCCTGGAAACATAGCAAAGATTTAAAACGCTAAATCTAATATCCTAACATGCTTTTTAGACATAAAAATATGTAAACCTAGACTACATAAACATATTAAAACATATTACAACAAGAAACTAGAGCAAACAGAAAGATTAAAACAAACAGGATTGTACCTGCATGTGCATGCAGAAAGCTACATGCACAGGCCGATTCTTGCGCAAGCATAGCGAGGATTTTCTTAGCCTCACTTTTCCCAAAATAGATTTATTTGCTCATTAAAAGTTATATATATTTTTTATTTTAATATTTCTTAAGTCAATTTAATATTTGATTAGGCCCTAAACCAACCTTAGGTCTTAGAATTTAACATCATTGAGGAATGGGGGCTCGAGTCATAAGGGGTACAAAATGTAGTGTCTACCAGTAGTCGTGATGAAGAAGTCTTTTGCTTTTGTAAATAGAATTTCTTCTTCTTGGATTTTGATGATGGTGTATTGTATTAGACTTCATTGGCAACGCAATCCCACTCACAACTTGTTCATGAAAATTAAATTAAAAAAGGAAAGGAAAAAACCCATAATTAGCGAAACAGTGAAAAAAAAAAAAAAAGACAGAGTTATTTTATCAATATAAATTTTAGTCTCATATCGTATAGCAGTTTTCCTTAACCTTATCAATAATAGAAAGACAGCTACCTAATAGCTACCTCTTTCCTAATTAGAAATGATAGGGATAAAATCCCTAAATAGACGGATATAAATAATGAGAGCAGACATTAGTGACAGAGTCACGAAAAGAGACGGTCTTGGCATTCTAAAAACTAGCTGACGGGTTCATAACTTGGATGGATGAGAGACACGATGGTTGTATTCCTTGAAGCAGATGGACATGTGACATGGACGAAGAGGAGGTGCGACGGGTGGATCCCTCGAGGAAAATGGACCAAAGCTAGATGATTTGCTAAAGCCATATGTCACCTTCGTGGCATGAGTGGTCTCCAAGAATCCTAGAATGGAAATATCTTGCACTCCACGCCCAACTACAATCGAAGGAAGCCCTATAAAGAAAGGATCACGTAAATTACGAGTATTAATAGGGTTCTTCTCTACAAGGAAATACCCTCTCCACCAAAAAATTAAGGTCAGCTTTGCACTACTATAAAAACCCCCCAAAGCCCTCACAAATCAAGGTACACATAATTCTCTCTAACTTAACCTTTAGAAGGTATTTAGCCGTTATCACACTGGTACTCTCTGCAAGGTCTTCTTTGTTTCTTTTCGCCGGGTTTGTCTAGAGCACGTGAGGACTGTGCAGCTCACTAACGATTTTTGGCATCATTAGTTGGCGTCGTCTGTGGGAAAGAAAACAATAGCAGCCATATTACCACTTCCTAGACAAAGAGTTTTATGTTATTCACTCGCTCAATGGCAACCAACAACAATCACAGAGATGAGCCACGTACTACTACCCTCAAAAGACAAGTACAGATTCTAGTCGCAGTTGTGGAACACCTTACTAAGCAAAACCACGACCTGGAGGAATAGCTGCACCAAAGGGATGCTGGGCCTAACAGTCACGAAGAGGAGCAAGAGGGCACTAGTGCCGAAATGAGGGAACGAGAAGGACCAGAAGACAGCAATGCCTTGAGTAGACAGGAGCAACAAGATACCAGCATCCATCCGTCATAGATACGGCACCACCGCATATGATTGTAGAGATGTAGATAATGAAGGAGAGGATAGACTTCATGATGAACGCTTTCAGGGGATAGGTGTCAAACGACCTTGACGAACTGGTCCACTGGATGGACTTGCCCTTTACTGCACTTGTCATTTCATTCCCTCTTCCACCAAAGTTTCGTATGCTGCAAATTGAAGCCTATGACGGGTCTAAGGATCCCTTGAATCACCTTGAGTCATTCAAAACCCTCATGCACTTACAAGGTGTTGCGGACGAGACACTGAGGTCTTACATAACATGCTTCAACAAAGAAGCCCTGTCAACAGACGAAGCTGATGACAAGACACTTGTCGTTGTGTTCACCAATGGATTATGGAAGGGGAAGTTTTTGTTCTCTTTATACAAAAACAACTCAAAGACCATGTCAGATATGCTTTATCGAGCCACCAAGTACATGAACGCTGTTGATACCGTATTTTGTCCGCCCTCGATTTGCATGCCGGAGCCCCGAAAAATCCAAAAATATCATTTTCTCTCTACAAGGCCATGAGAACATCTAAAATGACGTGACGCAACCCGTTTGGGCACTGGAGTACCCGAAGTGCCTTTTTTCACTAAAATGACCAAAATGCCCCTAGTTAGCCCTAAGGTTGACCGAAGGTCAAACGTGGTCCGAACTCTCATAAAACAACGTTTTTCACAGTTTTACGTCAAACCCAAGCTTCTCGAATATTTTTAACAACTTTGTCGAAGTTTGACCTAAAGTCGATCCTAAGTGGGCCCAAAATCCCTAATTTTGATCCGACTGTCAGAAAGGGTTGAAACTGACACCATTGCATAGATTATCAAATCCTCATTCCAATGCATAGATTAGCTAGATCCACACTTTTTGAGGCCTTTTGAGGTTGGTGGCCCTCCAAGGGCCGCTGCCTCAAAATTTGCGCCCAGGGCTATAAATAGCCCTAGGCACCCCCAGACCAAGGAAAACACACTTTTTTTTTTTTGAAATTTTCCTTCTGCCCAACCTCTTTACACATTTTTTCCTCTCTTCCATACACCAAAAAACACCCAAAAGCACTCTAAAAACACATCAAATCTCTTGATTCTTCCATCTTCACCAAGAACACAAAGTATTGCTTTTGTACCCAATCTTCCTTTTCTTGGTTCTACACTTGGGATCTGGGGTTTAAGGGTGTGGATGTAGCTTTTTTGATTATCATCCACACCCCTAACCTTATAAATCTTTTTTTTTTTTTTTTTGCATTTATCTTTTTTTTTTTTTTCTTTTTTTTTTTTTTTTTGCTTAAATAACATGATTTAGTGCTTTCTATAGCATGCTTCTTGCTTTATGTGTGTTCCTTACTTAGATCCATGTGTTTGTATGCTTTATGCCATGTTTATGCTTAGATCTATGTTCTTACATGCTTATATGTTTAGATCTATATGCTTAGGGTTTTATGCCATGTTTCCTTTGTTTCGTTCTTCTTTTTGCTTTATGATGAAGTTAGGGTTATGTGCTCACATGCTTGATATCATGTCTATGGTTATGCTTTACTCGGATCTTTTGTTCATATGCTTTTTTCCATGTTTTATGCTTAGATCCGCATCCGTACATGCTTATATGCCTGAATCCATGTTCTACCATGCTTATGAGCTAGCTTTCACATGTTCACACGCATGTTGCCATGCCTATGCCTAGATCTATGTTTTCATATGTTTATGTGCTTGGATCTATGCTCTGCTTGCTTTATGCCATATTCCATGTGCTTGTATGCCCTATGTCATGTTTGTGTGCCTAGACCTAGGATATGTTTGTCATGCCATGTGCTATTGTAGCCCTTTTGTCGCTTTATCTTTCTTTCTTGTAACTTTTCATCTTCCATGCCCCTAGGTCCACATCAAAGAGTTTGGATCATCCTTATTTGCATGTCTATGCTTGCTTGTTTCTATGCATTACGCTTGTGTTAGTCTCTCTTGTTCTAGGCTTTGCCATGTTTGACACCCACAGTGGGTTTGTAGTTGTGTGGTTACATCTGACGCCCATGAGGCCTTGTCTGGTTGTAACCATTTGGGATGCATCACCACGATGCCAGTTGCTTTATGCATACCTTTCCCCTTTTCTACTCTGTGCGATGATGTGTTTACCATGCTTGTTTGTGCCACCAGTTGGCTTTCATTGCATCCTTACACACTTGCTTACATGTCCATGCATGAGTCTTGCTTGCTAGTGTGTCGTCCATGCTTCAAAACAAAGAAGCTATGGACACCTAATCTAAACCTACATATGTCCCTCGCAGACACCCCATTTTGTTTGCTTTCTTGCTTGTTTGCCCTTTTGCTCGTTTGCTTGCTTTCCTGCTATGCTTGCCATGCCTATCATGCTTATTTGCTTTATGCCTTTTTCATATACTCTTTGCATCTCTTTTGCCATCGCTTGTCTGCTGGTTTCTTGTCTTTGCCTTTGCATGTACACACATGGAGCTAGCGCACGGTCTCCCAAGCGCAAGCAAAAAGGGCAACGAAGCGAGCATGTAGATATAGGCCAAGTGGCTAGGTTCAATAAATATAGGAGTTTAGCCTTTCCCTTTTGGTTATGTACTCTTTCAAACCCCTTCCTTCCTCCTCCCTTTCTCTCTTAGATGGTTGGTATTAGGTATATCATGCCATGTACCATTCGTCCTCATATCTAGAGTATGGCGATCCCTATTTATTTTTCTGCACCTATATTTTGGGCCATGCTCTAGGGATGTGGGCATTTACTTTCTCGCTCTATGTGCTTGCATTATGCATGATGTATGTATATATATACACTTGCTCGTCCCCTCTAGTGTGATTGTCATGGTCCGTGCAAGTGATGCCTAATTTTCGCCCTGAAAGTAAGGTGACTTGTCACCAAATTTTCGTTGTAGAAATTTGGCACTTTGATCGAATGTCTTAGGAAAGCATAGAATGCGACCACATCCATTCAAAAGCCAAACCTCAAAGCCCCCGTGCATGCAAAGCCTCGAAAGAAAAATGCCGAAGTCATGTTTTTACTGCCAATTTCCAAAAATTAAGATTTTATCAAAACAAAGGACTGTCCTTGGATAGGCGTTGTGGGGTGCCTAACACCTTCCCCACACGTAACTAAACTTCCGGACCTAAGAATCAAGATTTTTTGCCATCCACATTAGATTAGGAAAAATGCTCTTTTTCTTAGCCTAGAATTGGTAATAAAATCAACTAGAAACAGGTGACCAATCACTACTTAGAAAAACCCAATGATTGGTGGCGACTCCACTCACCTTTGGTAATCACCTATAATTTGGCCCAAGTTCTTGCCATAATGCCAAAGGTAGACCTACCTTCCTCCAAAGAGAGAGAGAGAGTACCCGAAACTCCACGTGAAGCATGCACATGCATCGCATCACACATCGAGAGGGCCCTCCAATGAGGCCTCGTGCACGTGGGAGATGTCGCCACTGCAAGTGGTAGAACGAAGGCATGGCGGTGACGGTCTTTTCGCTTAGCCAATCGAGGCTGGGCGTCAACAAACGTAGAGAACGTGCTACTAGCCTAAAAGGAAAAACCTAAGAAGAGGGAAAGGTAAGAAGATGTACGGCGCAGGACAGGGGATGGAAGATGACCAGAACCGGATACCGACAAGAGGATAGGCACTCTAAACCTCTCACTAGAAGGTTCGTAAGCTTCATCCCGTTGACTGCCCCGATTGATCAAGTCCTAATGTAGATCAAGGACGATACGACCTTGATGTGGCCTGGCAAGTTGAAGGGAGATCCTAGTAAGAGATCTAGATACAAGTATTGCTGCTTTCATTGGGATCATGGTCACGACACATCCAAATGCTATGACTTGAAGCAACAAATTAAGGCCTTTATCAGACAGGTGAAACTACAATGATTCATCAACAAAGAAAGGACAGAGGACAGACCCACCACAGGAACAGGCAGCTAGAAAGAAGGGTGAGCACCCCAGGCCACCTTTAAGGGACATAAGGATGATTGTATGGGGCACCACAGCATCTGGTTTGTCCAGGAAGGCGCGTAAGACTTACCTTAGGATAGTTCAGAACGTCCAACTAAGGGGTTTCGTTTCAAAGATGGCACGGGTTGACAACCCTATAATTGGGTTCTTGGAGGAAGATGCTAGACATCTACACCACCCCTACAACGATGCACTAGTTGTTAGCATACCGGTAGGAGACTACAACACTCATTGGGTCCTAGTTGATAATGGAAGCTTTGCTGATATCCTCTATTACCAGGTATTCCAACAGATGAGAATCGAGAGAGAACAATTCTTGCTGACCAATGCACCACTCTTCGGGTTTGGAGGAATGAAAGTATACCCTTTCGGTGTAGTTATATTACTCGTGACAGTCGGTGACTAACCTCAACAAATTACTAAGGATGTTACATTCCTTGTCGTCGACTGTTCATCTGCTTACAATGTCATACTGGGCTAGCCTACACTCAATTCATGGAAGGCCGTGACTTCGACCTATCACCTGATGATGAAGTTCCCCACTGAATATGGAGTATGAGAGGTACGTGTAGATCAAGTGGTAGCACACGAGTGCTACAAAGCAATGTTGGAGATGGACGACTACTTACAAACCATAAGCATAGAAAAGCAATGAATGGTTGCAGAGCCCGTTGAGAGGTTAGAAAAGATACTTCTCAATAACTCCAGACCTGAGCCAACAACCAAGATCGGCACCCTCGTTAGTTTGCCAGTCTGTCAAGCACTCTCGATGTTCCTAAGAGAGAACTAGGATGTCTTTGCCTGGAGCCACGAAGACACGCCTGGGATCGACCTTTCAGTCATGGTTCACATGTTAAACGTATCACCCTCATTCCCCCCTATTCGACAGAAGAAGAGAGTATTTGGCCAGGAGCGAAACAAGGCTATAGCGGAAGAAGTTCACAAATTGCAGGAGACAGAATTAATAAGAGAAGTATACTATCTCGACTGGCTAGCCAATGTAGTGATGGTTAAGAAAGCCAATGGAAAATGAAGGATATGTGTAAACTTCACAGACTTAAATAAGGTGTGCCCCAAAGATAGCTTGTGGATCGTCATCTTGGTAGACTCAACAGCAAGACATTAGTTGTTGAGCTTCTTGGATGCTTTTTTAGGTTACAACCAAATCAAGCAGGACAAGACTAATCAGGAGAAAACTTCGTTCGTCATCAGCTAAGGCCTTTTTTGCTACAAAGTGATATTGTTCGGTCTCAAGAACACTATTAGAGGCTCATGAACAAAATATTTGCACATCAGATTGGGGGGAATGTTCAAGTTTACGTGGACGACATGCTAGTGAAAAGTTGACAAGAAGACGACCATTTGGATGACCTTAAAGAGACCCTTGATACCCTTTGCTCTTATAACATAAAGTTCAATTCAAGTAAATGTGCATTTGGGGTAATGGCTGGAAAATTCCTAGTGTTCATGGTGTCTCAGAGAGGCATTGAAGTCAACCCAGACAAGATTCGTGTCATAATGGAGATGGCACCACCTAGGAACATAAAAGAAGTGCAAAGCCTCAACGACCAGGTAGCGGCGCTAAATAGGTTCGTGTTAAGGGCAACAAACAAATGCCTACCTTTCTTTCACACGTTGAAGAAGTCCTTCGAGTGGACGACCAAGTGTCAACAAGCATTCGAGGACCTAAAAGCATACCTCTCTTTCCCATTGTTGCTAAGCCCTTCCAAACTTAGGGAGGACCTATTTCTTTACTTGGCCATTTCCCCAACTGCTGTCAGTGTAGCCTTAATCAGAGAAGAAGATAGGGTGCAGAAACTCGTATACTACATTAGCTAGGCACTCCAAGGCACAAAAAAGAAGTACCCTCTGATGGAGAAGCTAGCCATTGCCTTAGTAACTGCAGCTCGCAAGCTCAAACCATATTTCCAAGCCCACACTATGGTCGTTCTAACAGACAAACCTCTACGAAAAGTAACGAGTAATCTTGAAGCCACTAGATGGATGGCGCTATGGGCAATTGAGTTGAGCAAATTTGACGTACAATACCGCCCACATATTGCCATGAAGGGACAAGTGGTCCCTGACTTCATTATGAAATTCAACAATATGGAGGCCAGGGGGCAGAAAAACGTCCTCTATGGATTATCCATACGGATGGATCATCTAACAAGTAGGCTAGTAGAGCAGGGATAGTGATACACTCTCCAGAAGGGGATGAGATTGAGTGTATGGTTCATCTCAACTTCCCTACGACTAACAATGAGGCAGAGTACGAAGCCTTAGTGGCGGGACTAGATCTCGCTAAAGCAATAAGGGCCATAAGTATGATGGTGTATTGCAACTCATAAGTGATCACGAGCTAGGTAAATGGTGACTACGAATGCAAGGGAGAAAGGATGAAGAAGTACTTGGAGCAAGTAAGAAAGCGGGTAGGTGACAACCTTTAGGCCAAGTTTGTTCAAATCCTAAGGGAAGAGAATGAGCAAGTAGACTAACTTGCCAAGATCGCATCAGTAGAACATATGCCCATCTCTAGTAAGGTACTTTCTTTTGTTCAGCTTTCACCCTTGATAGATGGCGTCGGTGTGCAGGAAATAGGCTCAAAAAGCAACTGGACCACATCAATAGTGTCGTACTTAAAAGACAGCACGCTACCCGACAGTAAGAAGGCCACAAGAAAACTAAAGGTACAAGCAACACGATTCATCCAAATAAAAGTTGTCTTGTTCAAGAGAGGCTTCTCCCGACAGTACCTAAAATGCCTAGGCCCCAAGGAAGCAGATTATGTTATGAGGAAAGTTCATGAAAGTGTCTGTGGGAACTAGTCAAGGTCATAATCGCTAGTTCACAAGCTGATTCGGGTAGGATACTATTAGCCTACCATGCAAAAGGATGCCTAAGCCTATGTCAGAGTTTACAATAAGTGTCAGAGGTTCAGCAACATCATCAAACAACCAATAGAAAAGCTCACTTTAATGACGGCCCTGTGGCCTTTTGCTCAATAGGGGTTAGACATCATGGGCCTATTCCTAACAGCAATAAGGTAACTAAAGTTCCTAGTGTTCGGCACAGGTTACTTAACCAAATGGGTGGAAGCTGAAGTCCTGGCCACCATCACGGAGAGAAACGTACGAAACTTTGTCTAGGGAAACATTATCTGCAAGTACGGGATCCCTAAAGTCTTGGTCTCGAACAATGGGAAGTAGTTCGACAGCGAGCTGTTTAGGGATTTTTGCTCACAATTGGGGATCAAGAATCACTACTACTCACCCACCCACCCTTAGGCCAATGGACAAGTTAAGGTCACAAACTGATCCTTGCTCAAAATCATCAAGACTCGGCTCGATGAGGCAAAGGATATATGGCCAAATGAGCTGCTAAATGTACTGTGGGCATATAGGACGATAGTTAGAACACATACAGGAGAAATACCCTTTCGGCTAGTATACGGAAGCGCGGCAGTTATCCCAGTTGAGGTCAGACTCACAAGCTACAGGGAGGAGAACCATGATGAGAGTAAGAACGACAAAGCCATGCGTCTACAGCTGGACCTAGTGGACGAGGTCAGAGCAACAGCCAAAAAAAGGTTAGCATGATACCAGGACCTCATGGCCAAGCACTACAATTCCAGAGTCAGACACAGGACTTTCAAGTTGGAGATCTCGTCCTGAGGAAGGAAACGAGCACTACAAGAGATCCCTCCCATAGGAAGCTAGGACCCAAATGGGAAGGACTCTACAGAATCACTTCGTGGCAGAGGAAAGGCTCCTATTACCTAGAGACACTCAACGGACAGAAGTGTTAAGATATGTGCCCTTAAATCCTATTGTATGATGCTATGTATGACATTATATATGACATTATGTTGTAATTAATAAAGTTGTTTTATTATTATTATTATTATAAAAAATAATTGTAACATGAATATTTGGATATTATCATATAGCCCATGAGATGCATAGTATGTGATTTATGTGATTTAGTCACAGAAATCACAAGTTATTTATAAACTCAGAATTTTAGTTCGCAATCGGTGATGAAATTGGGCATTTCATTTATGAATACTATAACATATCAACTAAGATGATTTGTCTTGATCATGAAAGTGGAGACTTCTAGTTGATATGTTGACATGTTGACATGTTTTAAGAATTAAGACATATTAAACTGGACCGCTGTGAGATTTATTATTCTCCTAATGACTGTTAAATGAATAATAAATCTCACGAGTTCTGTTTACATGAACTCTTAATCCTGAGAGAATAATGGATCTGATTATGAAGTGTAGGTTGCTTTGATATATTAAGAGTGAGATCTAAAGTCACAATCAAAACCTTTGTATGTTAGGTAGCCACATTTAGTGTTGATGGAACATATATTTTCAAGATGGAATTCATAATCTCTTAACAGAGAAATAAAATATTCCCTTGAGAGAAGTTTAATAGATTTGGTTATTCAGAATGTTAGGCCTAACTACTTCAGTAAGGAGTTACTAAAGTATATATTTACGAAATTTGATTTCATAAATATATGATGAATAACTTAAATGATTAAACTGGGTACTCAAGGATTAAGATGTATTAATCTTCAAAGTGGCAGTCTACATTCATGACTTTATGAATATTTTATGAAATGATTGCATGTATAATAAAGTCTTGGGATATAATTTATTAATAAGGCCTAGAGTACAGTTATATTTATACAGTGGTATTAAATATAATTAATGGTAACTTTAGACTTGTCAAGAGTTGACAGAAAAGCCCAAGACCCATTGGAGCTAGAGTCTTATTTGTTCCATTTTAGTCCCACTCCAAGTCATATACTAAAACTCAATTGGAATGGCCGAAAAGGTTAGTCCAATTAGATAATCAGTTTAATACAAGGAGAGAAACATACAGAATATAATAAGAGTTTTTCATAAGGAATGAAATGCTGTGTATATGAGTGTAAGCCACTCTCTTACTCTCCCCTTGGAAACTGATTGAGAGACCACACTTCTTAGGCACAAGTGGAATTGAAGTGAAGATTAAAGGTGTTCCCAAGTACTTCTAATCTTTAGTTTTGAATTTTATCGCACCAAGGTGCACTCTCTTGTTCTTATATTTTGAAATTTACATAGTACATTCTATCAATTGCGAATGAAGTAAATCCGTTAATTTTTCATTGCGTATATCTTGTATGCGATACAAACATGTATTTTTTCAACAATTGGTATCAGAGCGGTCTTTATTTTCCAATTAGTATAATATGTTTTGTGAGTTTTGGAATTAGAGATAGTAATTTCATGATGTTAGAAGATTCTACATTCAATTTTCTGCGTGGTTGTTGAAATTACTGTTTTATAAAAACTGATATTGATGTTATGATGTTGTTCGAGTTTGATATTAACTATGTTAAATTGAACTTTAAGGCTATAGCATTAATGGTATTCAGTTTTGATCTCAAACTCAATCTATTATGTTCATATGATGGTAGTTTGTTCATGAAAACCGTTGAAAACTGCTTAGTGAAAATTCTGCAAAATTTAGTTTCACGAGTTTCGACCGATCGAGAATTTCCTTCGATCAATCGAATGTTCCTTTTCGACTGATCAAATAGGAATCGAGAATCGATCGAGTCAACCCGTGGGTTTGTGATGAATTTATTAAAATTTCGACTGATCTATTCGATCGATCGAATTTGCCTTTTCAATCGATCGAACAGGAATCGAGAATCGATCAAGTCATCCAGATTGTTTATTAAAATTTTCTTCATGATTTCGATCGATTGAGAGATACATTCGATCGATCGAAAGTTGTGAGTTTTGAATTTTCACTAAGTGTTTTCACATTTAAAAGTGCAAGGCTATATGTAATGAGATTACACATGTTTTCTAATTAAAAACTTTTTCTTTTAAAACATCTAGTGTGAGAGAGATACAAGGGTTGGATCTCACGGCCTCCATTGTTGGTTTATAGTAGTGTGATTAAGCACTTCACCTTGGTGTATATGCCTTGCTCCTAACGGAGGGTGTTTAATTCATGGTACTACAGATTAAACTTCTTAATGGTGGATGATATGTGTTTTTACACTAAGAACGACCACGCTACCGTGGAGTTACTTAATGACTCTCATAGATTTTAGGCAATGATGTACACTAGACTAAATTTAATGTTAACCTCCCTATGGAACTATGTTATTATTACTTAGAGGCTAAAGGAAATACGACATATTATTAGTGTTTGATAAGAGTTATCATGATAGCACTAATAATGAGAATAGTTCTCAATTAGTCATAGTGTTTATAATTTACTTGCTACCAAGGAATTTTAAACATGGGATTGGGTTGTCGTTGCATATTTTATATTATGGTTTTATTAAGATTCCATACTATATGTTTATATGCTAAATTGATAATGTCCAATTTTACTTATTATATTCATGTTTATTATTTTTAGATTTAATTATGGCATCTTTTAGCCAACTTGTTGCTATTCTTAATCAAAACAAACTGATTGGATCCAACTATGTTGACTGGAAAAGAAATTTAGCCATTATTCTTACTGCTGAAGAGCACAAGTATGTGCTTAGTCAACCTTGTTCTAACTTTTCATCATTAGATGCTCCTCTTGAGTAAAAATAGTGATATGATCATTGGCAGAAATCTAATGAGATGACCAAGTGCTATATCCTAGCATCTATCTCAGATGTTCTACAGCATCAAATGTAGGATGTAGAACTAACTTCGGACATAATGCTAAGTTTGAAGGAGATGTTTGGTGAGCAAGGCCGTTTTGCAAGGCAAGAAACTATGAGGCAATTTTATAATACCAAAATGGCTGAAGGTACTTCAGTGAGGGAGCTTTGTCTTAGGATGATCTCTAATCTGAATACATTGGAAGTTTTAGGTGCCGATATTGATGGAGAATCCCAATTGGATATGATACTCCAGTCACTACCAGAATCATTCAAGGAATTCAGACTTAATTATAATATGAACAAAAAGATTTATTCATTGTCTGAATTAATGAATGAATTGGTAGCAACGAAAGGCATTCTTTGTACATCCAATGTTGATGCTAATATGGCTGAAGTTTCTACTTCTCAACCTAAGTCGAAAGGAAAGGGTAAAAAGAAGAAGAAGAAGGACTTCACCAAGCAAGATGGTAAACAAATTGCCTTAGGAGTTACCAAGAGGGGAAAGAAAAAGGAGTACACCAAAGGAAAGTGTTTCCATTGTGGTGAGAAAGGTCATTGGAAGAGAAATTGTCCAATATTTAGAGCTGCCAAGAATAAGGGTACAAAAAGTTCATTCTTTCTTGAAATATGTTTAGTACAAAATCCCACGGATTCTTGGTGTGTGAATTCGCGTTGTACTAACCATATCTGCAATACTTTGCAAGGGTTCCAGGAGACCAAAAGCTGAATGGAGGGGAATTGTTTCTTACTTTGGCTGATGAAAGCAGGATTCCAGTTGTAGCTGTTGGAGTGTTTAATTTATGCTTTGATTCTAGAGTTTTAATATTGGAAGACAGTTTATATGTACCTAATGTTCGTAGAAATATAATTTCTGCAACTTATTTAGGTAAACATGGATATTGTGTTATCTTGAAAGACAATATTGTAATAAAGAATGATAAAGTGTTTATCTGTTCTAGCAATATTGTTGATGATCTTTATATTTTAACCCTGATAAGCATGAATTATATAATTCTAAATTAGATAATGACTCTCATATAAAATCATTAAAGAGAAAGCTTCCTTCTACTAATGATGCATATCTTTGGCACTTGCGTTTGGGTCATATTAATCCAAACAGAATTCAAAGACTGATCAAAGATGGACTCTTAGATCCATTGGACTTTGATGAATTTCCAGTTTGTGAATCTTGTTTGAAGGGTAAAATGACCAAAAGACCTTTTAATGCAAAAGGTAGAAGAGCCCAAAAGTTGCTTGAATTAGTTCATACAGATGTATGTGGTCCTATGTCAACCCAAGCAAAAAGAGGTTATGAGTACTTCGTCACTTTTACAAATGATTACTTAAGATATGGTTATGTGTACCTAATGAAACGAAAGTTCGACGTTTTTGAAAAATTCAAAGAGTTTAGGGTTGAACTTGAGAATTAATTGGGTAAAAGCATAAATGCCATTCAATCTAATCAAGGTGGTGAATACCTTCTTGGGGATTTCAAGGATTACTTAACTCAAAATGGGATTGTATCACAATTGACTGCACCTGAAACTCCCCAACAAAATGGTGTAGCAGAAAGAAGGAATAGGAATCTTTTAGAAATGGTGAGGTCCATGATGTGTTACTCAACTTTACCAATTTCCTTTTGAGGGCTTGCCTTAAAAACAGCAATACATCTTTTAAATTTAGTTCCATCAAAATATGTTTCCAAAACACCCATGGAATTGTGGAGTGGGAGTAAGCCTAATATGAGATACCTCCATATTTGAGGTTGTCTAGCACATGTGCTAAAAGGGAAGCCTGATAAATTGGAGCCAAAATCAGAAATATGTTTGCTTGTGGGTTATCCAAAAGAAACCAATGGTTATTTATTCTATAGTCGTAATGATAACAAAGTTTTTGTTAGTACAAATGCTAAATTTTTGGAAAATGACTATATGAATAATTTTACTCCTAAAAGTAGAGTTATTTTGGCTGAAATGAATGAACCTATAATTGAACAATCAATGGATGAAATTAGGAATGATGTGGTTGTATCGAATACACCATAAGATATTACTCATAAGATGACTAGTACATAGGAGCCTTGTCGTAGTTGGAGGATTTTTAGGCCACCTATAAGATTTATAGGTTTAGGAGAAACTTATGAAGCTATCTCAGAAGATGCTGAAACTTATCCTTACACTTATGAAGAGGCAATGAATGATATAAATGAACATTATTGGCTCAAAGCTATGAAATCTAAATTCGATTCTATGTATTCCAATCAAGTTTGAGATCTTGTAATGACGCCTAATAGCATGAAACTTGTTGGTTGCAAATAGTTTACAAGAGGGATAGATGGAAAGGTTGAAACCTTTAAAGTAAGGCTAGTGGCGAAAGGGTATACATAAAAAGAAGGTATTGATTATGAAGAAATCTTTTCACCAGTAGCAATGCTTAAATCTATCAAAATTCTCTTATCCATTGCTGATCATTATGATTATGAGATTTGGAAAATGGATGTCAAGACTACATTTCTAAATGGAAATCTTGAAGAAAAAATTTATATGATGCAACCGAAAAGTTTCATAGCAAAAAACCAAGAGCATATGGTATGCAAGTTGAAAAGATCCATTTATGGACTTAAGCAAGCATCTAGGTCATGGAACATCAAATTTGATCAAGCAATCAAGTTGTTTAGTTTTGAACAAAATATTGATGAACCATGTGTGTACAAAAGACATTGAAATAAAGTAGTAATTTTCCTAGTACTTTACGTTGATGATATTCTACTCATTGGAAATGATGTAGGGATAATGTCATCAGTAAAGGTTTGGTTGTTAAGCCAATTTGATATGAAGGACTTGGGTGAAGCTAACTTTATTCTAGGGATCAAGTTTTGGCTAGATCGTAAGAATAAGATGTTAGGCTTGTCACCAGCTGGGTATATAGATAAGGTTCTAGAACGGTTTAGCATGCAAAACTCCAAGAAATGATTTCTTTCTTTTAGACATGGAGTTCCTCTGTCTGATGACCAAAGGCCTAAGACTCTTGAGGAAGAAAATATGATGAGACAAATTCCCTATGCTTCGGCAGTGGGAAGTCTCATGTATGCCATGCTATGTACTAGATCAGATATCTATCATTCAGTTGGCATGGTCAGCCAATATCAATCAAATCCAGGACGAAAACATTGGCAAGCTGTAAAGCATATTCTCACGTATCTACGAAGAACAAGAAATTATATGCTCGTTTACCAATGTGAGAATTTGATACCTATTAGCTATACAGATTCAGATTTTCAATCAGATCCTGATTTTAGAAAGTCTACTTCAGGTTGTTTATTCACCTTGGGAGGTGGAGCCATAAGTTAGAGGAGTGTTAAGCAATCTTGTATTGCTAACTCCACCATGGAAGCTAAATATGTTGCTGCTTGTAAAGCTGCAAAGGAAGCTGTTTAGCTTAAGAAATTCCTTTCTAATCTTGGTTTTATGAGAATAGAGCAAGTTCCTATCACATTGTTTTACGACAATAGTGGAGCGGTTGCACAATCCAAAGATCTAAGGAATCACAAGAAAGGAAAGCACATTGAAAGAAAGTAACACATCATTCGAGACATTGTTGCTCGAGGAGATGTAGTAGTAGCAAAGATTGATAATGCAAATAATCTAGCATATCTCTTTACCAAAGCCTTGCTCCAAAGGACTTTTGAGTCACATTTAGAGGGAATGTGAGTTAGATTAGTGCACAATAGTCTTTAGGGCAAGTGAGAGATTGTTAGGATATGTGCTCTTAAATCCTATTGTATGATGCTATATATGACATTATATTGTGATTAATAAAATTGTTTTATTATTATCTAAAATAATGGTAACATGAATATTTGGATATTATCATATACCCAATGAGAGGCATAGTATGTGATTTAGTCACAGAAGATATAAATCACAAGTTCTTTATAAATTCAGAATTTTAGTTCGTAGTCGGTAATGAAATTGGCATTTCATCTGCGAAAACTATAACATATCAACTAAGATTATTTGTCTTGATCATGGAAGTGGAGACTTCTAGTTGATATGTTGACATATTTTAAGAGTTAAGACATATTGAACTGGACTGCTATGAGATTTATTATTCTCCTAACGACTGTCAAATGAATAATAAATCTCACAACTTCTGTTTACATGAACTCTTAATCCTGAGAGAATAATGAACCTGATCATGAAGCGTAGGTTACTTTAATATATCAGGAGTGAGATCTAAAGTCACGATCAAAATCTCAGTATGTTGGGTAGCCATATTTAGTGTTGATGGAACATATATTTTCAAGATGGAATTCATAATCTCTTAACAGAGTTATAAAATATTCCCTTGAGATAAATTTAATGGGTTTGGTTATTCCAAATGTTAGGCCTAATTACTTTAGTAAGGAGTTACTAAAGTATATATTTATGAAATTGGATGTCATAAATATATGATGAATAACTTAAAGGATTAAGCCAAGTACTCAAGGATTAAGATGTAGTAATCTTCAAAGTGGCAATCTACATTCATGACTTTGTATTACTATGAATATTTTATGAATGAGTTACATGTATAATATTGTCTTGGGATATAATTTATTAATAAGAACTATAATTCAATTATATTTATATAGTGGTATTAAATATAATTAATGGTAACTTTGGACTTGTCAAGAGTTGACAAAAAAGCCCAAAACCCATTGGAGCTAGAATCTTATTTGTTCTCTTTTGGTCTCACTCTAAGCCACATACTAAATCCCAATTGGAATGGCCTAAAAAGCTAGTCCAATTAAACAATCAGTTTAATACAAGGAGAGAAATATACATAATATAATAAGAGTTTTTCATAAGGAATGAAATGGTGTGTATGTGAGTGTAAGCCACTTTCTTATTCTCCCTTTGGAAACTGATTGAGAGACCACACTTCTTAGATACAAATGAAATTGGAGTGAAGATTAAAAGTGTTCTCAAGTACTTCTAATCTTTAGTTTTGAATTTCACCGCACCAAGGTACACTATCTTGTTCTTATATTCTGAAATTTACATAGTACATATTATCAATTACGAATGAAGTTGATTTGTTAACTTTCCGCTGCGTATGTCTTGTATGCAATACAAACATGTATTTTTTCAACAAAAAGTTTCACCATCCATGGAACACCGAGCACCTAAAGAAATACTACTAGTAGACGACGACATGCAAACCACTCCTCATTTCCAATTTATTTCATTCTAGTTGTTTCTATTATCTACAGTACTTTTTAACCCAAATGGCAGCTTTTTATTTTTTCAGAACAATTTTTCTTATGCACGTGTTTATCATAATAAAAGGAGTTATTTAGATATATCATGCGCATATATACATCTCTACAAAACCACATCTACGACCAAGTCCTTAGGTGGACAGATGCACCCTAAGGACACCTTAAAATTTATTAAAGTCCATTAGTGAACGGATACATCCCAAGGGACACCTTGCAATTTATTGCAATCCATTAGTAGACGGACACATCCCAAGGGATGCCTTAAATTTTATACAAGTCCATTAGTGGATGGGTGCATCCAATTGATGCCTTAAAATTTGTTAAATTCCATTAGTGGACGGATACATCCTAAGGGATACCTTGAAATTTATACAAGTGCATTAGTGGATGGGTGCATCCAAGGGATGCCTTAAAATTTATTAAAGTCCATTAGTGGACGGATACATCCCAAGGGATACCTTAAAATTTATACAAGTCTGTAAGTGGACGGGTGTATCCAAGGGATGCCTTGCAATTTATTGAAGTCCATTAGTGGACGGACACATCCCAAGGGATGCCTTAAATTATATACAAGTCCATGAGTAGATGGGTGCATCTAAGGGATGCCTCAAAAATTGATTAAGTCCATAAGTACACCACAAAGGATACATTGAAATCCATATGGACGGAGATATCCCACTTATAAAAAAGACGGATCACTCCTAGATAAATCTAAGTGAAAGATCTAAAACGTGCCAAGCCGACGGGCATAAAATTGAAATCTTTTAGATGGAACAGAAGCAAATAAACTTAGAATCAAAAACCCAAAAAAGTTAAGGGTAAAGTTAAAGTTATACAACCATTGTTTTTCAACATGATTTCAATAAATAAAAATTTACAAAGGCTAAGGTTGGTCCACTGGAGGTGCTCCATCCACAACTGCCCTTAGCTCTTCCTTCTCAATAAGACAGCTCTCGTCTTCAATGGACTTAGCTTGCTCATCCTTAAGAGCCCCTTCTCCGTCATCTTGAACGATGGGCGTAGGGTCCTCCTTAAAGAGCTCATCTGTGCCCTCTTGGTCGACAGTCCTGGCCGAAGTTTGGGCGACATTATCAAGGGATACTTGAGACACATTGAGATCAGGGTAAATAGCTTTGACATGAAAGAGGCATTCATCAAGCCCGTTGGAGTACCAATCGCTAAGCTCCTTAACGTAGCCATCGAAGTCTCAGAACTCCACCTTCCCTTCAGCTTTAGCACAATAGACTTGCTCCCTTAGGTCGATAATCTCCTTTTCTTTATTTAGGAGTACCTTCCTCAGCTCGTCCGTGTGGTTCTTCGACTCCTCTAGAGCCTTCTTAGTTAAGGTCAGCTTTTGGACTTGGACTTCCTTCCAAGCGTTAAGCTCATTCAACTCTGCCTCTACGGCCTTAACCTTCTACCTCAGACAGTCAATCGCTTTCTCTTTGGCGAGGCAACGGTCCATTAGACCCTTCATCATTAGCACCCCCTACAAAACGTTAAGAGATGTTTAGAACCAAAATATTCTAGATTAAAAGTGAAAGGGAAAAGTGACTATTGTATACCTAAGCCAAGCCAAAGAGGCCCATCTCCCCCATAGCCTTAGTGGCATAATTGCTTAAGTCCTCGTAATCATCGTCCTTAATAATGGACGACAGAAGCCCATCGCGTGACGAGAGTCCTCACAAAGGATAGGGGGAACTTCTAGGAGTGGGACCTAGGGCCATCATCAAGCCTTTGCCAGCACCATGACGAGAAGGAGGCACTTGAACGAACCCTGACTTCTCCCCGACGATGGCCATGACCACCTCCTTGGGTTTCTTGGCCGAACGGTCGCCTTTGTCTGTGGGCTTCCGCTTCAAGAACGGCTTAATTGGCGTCGTCCCCTCAGTAGGAGGGACCTCCTCGTCCTACTGATTCTTTGCACATTTAGCAGCATTTTTGCAGATAAGGCCTTTCCTTTTGCCTTCGTCCATTTCTGCATCAAAGGGGGATGGGAAGAAAGAGTTAGACAAAATTCAAAAATTAAAAGACTAAAGAATAAACCAAAGGAAAGCAACAGACTCACACTTGCGTGTAGTTTGATTGTAGCAACGAGCGATGTTTATGGGCTCAGGTCCTTCACAATACCAATGAATGGTAGCAAGGGTGACGAGCTTTTTCCAGGTCCTCTCTTGGAATGGGACACAGAAGACTCTCTCCAAAAAATTCCATTCTTCAAGAGACACTTCTGGACAGTCCTGAGCTGTAACCAAAATAAGTATTACGTTAGAAAATAGTAAATATGTTTAAAGAGATAAATAAGCTCCAATAGACACATACCAGATAGAGGTAATATGCCCCAAGTTCTGTCAACGACGGGCATGTCATGATGTTTGTCAGGGTGACATACCCAGTTCTTTCACTGGACAAAGAAATATTGGTTCTTCCAGTTCCAGTTTGGGTCTGGAATCTTGTACACCAGCCTTAGCGACGGTTTCCTTGGAAGGAAACTGTAGATACCCTTGGACTTGCTATTTCTAATAGGCGATAACAAGGGAAGAACTCCTCCACTGTTAGGCGACGACTCCCTTTGCTCAGTACCCCATACAGCACCTTGGCACTAATGAAGAATCTCCAAGCATTCTAAGCAATCTGGGTGACGGCTAGACTTAGGTATTGAAGTAGGCAACGATGGAGCACGCTCAAGGGAAGCTTAAGCCTAGCCTTGAACATTTGCTTGTACATCCCGATGTCAGAAGAGTCATGGTAGTAACATTCTTAAATTTATGTGGTAGATGGATGAGGATGTCAGCAAGGATCTAGTACCTATCTCGAAGGGTGTTGAAGTGTTACTTTTGACAAACGAGCTAAAATCGTTAACCGTCCATATCAAAGGAAGGACGAAGTTCCTAAGACCATCAAGACGGATCGGAGTGGGTACTTGTTGATCTCCTCATCGCCTAAGACTTCATCCGTGTAACTCCCTAACCCATACTCATCTGAGTCCTCATCTTCCTCCTCAGAAAGTGAGTTGGCAGAGGAATCCCTCTCAATGTATGTAGCGCCGGGGTTAGTTTGACCTGATGGGTACACTTAATCGTAGCCCGCTCCTTCGCAGACACACGATTATTCACTTAACGCTTCACTATACATCTATTACACCTACAAGTGACAGACAAATTCCTAAGACTCTACATATATACACGATGGTCACAATAATTTCAAATTAAAGAAAAAGTAGAAGCATATAGGACGAAGATACTTACAGGTATATGGAACGAATAAGAGGACGGAAGCGTGATGGACAAATGCACTAAGATCACAAATCACAGGAATCTCGTAGGCGACAGATGAGCTTTGACAATGGAAATTAGGAACAAAATATGGAAATAGGAGAAGAAAGCAGCTTATATATAAAGGTAGTTGCGCGAAAGACAAAGCCACGCTTTTATCCAAGTAACCTACCACTAAAATGATGCCACATGTCCCATCAACATTTATGACTCTTAATTACCCTATCAATCAAGTCACAACTCCCTAGAACTAGGAGTAACTATCACCCCCTGTGTCCGTCCAAAATATTAGGCAACGGACCTATGGAGTGAAGGGGCAACTGATAAGGATAAAATCCCTAAATAGACGGATATAAATAACGAGAGTGGACATTAGTGACGGAGTCGTGAAAAGATATGATCTTGGCATTCTAAAAACTAGCGAACGGGTTCACAACCTGGATGGATGAGAGACACGATGGTTGTATTCCTTGAAGTAGACAAACGTGTGACATGGACGGAGAGGGGGTGCGACAGGTGGATCCCTCGAGGCAGACGGACCAAAGCTAGACGATCTGCTAAAGCCACGTGTCACCTTCGTGGCATGAATGGTCTCCAAGAATCTTAGAATGGAAATATCTTGCACTCCACGCCCAACTACAGTCAAAGGAAGCCCTATAAGGAAAGGATCCCGTAAATTACTAGTATTAATGGGGATTTTCTCTACAAGGAAATACCCTCTCCACCAAGAAATTAAGGTCAACTCTGCACTACTATAAAAACTTCAAAGCCCTCACAAATTGAGATACACGTAATTCTCTCAGCTCTGGCACTCTAGAGTTATTGAAATTCTCTCTAACTTAACCTTCGAAGGGTATTTGGCCGGTACCACGTTGGTACTCTCTACAAGATCTTCTTTGTTGCTGTTTCGTAGGTTCTGTCTAGAGCACATGAGGACTGTGCAACTCACTGATGATTTTTGGCATCATCAAGAAACAAAGAAGAATAACATTAATCATGTAAAGTAACATTGATAGAGGTCAAGCCCTTCTAGGGTGAAAATATGGTTAACAATTGTAGTGAGTTTTGAAGGGCATGGATAATTTTAGAAGTATTTGTTAGGACATATGTGATTCACTTGTTAGGAACATATGTCATTATTTTATGTAGTTGGCTAATCCTTTGACAAAACGCACTTTACTTGTATTTGGGTAGATCTAGGATATGTTTAATACTTCAAGAAAACTTGTTTTAAGTTCAAATCTTAAAGCCATGCAAGTCTGTCCAATAATTAAGTGAAGAAGTGTTGATTTTTTAAAGCTCGATAGCTGCTCGACACCTCTCGACAGCTAGGCTATCTATCGAGCTATTCAGTTGATTGTTATCGCAATCTCAACACCCCTTGACAGCTAGTGGATCGATCAAGCAATCTTCTGTCCCCTTAATAGCTCCTCAATAGCTCTCGATAGCTCACAACAGATAGACTTGACGCCTCCTCAACACCTCCTCAATCGATTGAGAATTAATGAGCTATACGAAATTCAAATTTCCAAATTTGATTTTCGGCCCATGCTGACATGTATGTGTGGGGTTTCTTTTCTCACAACCCTAGACCTATATAAGGCTTATTTTAGAGGCCGTCACATAGGAGAATACAAGGAGAACATATGCAAAAGGTGACCGATGCCTTATTCTCTCTTAAAAAAGCTACTACGTCTTTACGCCTTAGGGTTTTGTAACCAAGTGCTTCTTGATCTTCATTGTTGATGAAATGAAGAATTTTACAGCCAACATCTTCTACTAGTTAGTCATTGAAGTCGCGTACTGGGATCCACGCAATTGGTTAGTCACGTACTGGGATTCGTGCATAAAAAATGGTGACATTCATGTATTGAAGAGTTCAGAGGTTCTGAAGCGGTAGAAGGTTTTTGCTGTAAGTTCATTTACGGGGATTGTAAAGTCTAGAGACAAAGGTTTTGTACTATATCTGAAACTTCTCTTTACTATAGTGGATTACTTTTTGGGAAGGTTTTCTCCTAGGTTTTTTACTGTGAAACTAGTTTGTTTCACTGGTTTTCTTGAGTCATCATATCTTGTCTTATTTACTTTTTCGCTGCTTATGATTTTGACATGATATTGATGTTTGTTTGTTTTAACAAGTTTTATTCATAATAAATATAATTAACAACTTGGATTTAAAACTTATTAATTCTTTCAACCGGGGTCTAAATTTCCCAACAGTATTTATCTGATTTCAAAAGGTGGTCAAAACTATTTTGAAAATAGTCTAAAGTTTATCATTCTTATTTGTTTGAAAAATAAAAAATATATATTTCCAAATTATAATATATGCAAATTATCAACCTTTACCCAGAAAAAGAGAAGAGCCTTCTGAGCAAGCACAACGCATGTGCTTAGAAACTAGTATATATATAAAACTGTGGTTTAATATTAGATACTTACCATAGAGAAGTCATCCTTACAGCCTAACCTTGAAAAATAAAAAACTTGAGAGGTAATGGGGATTTAAAAACAAAATAAAAGAAAGAGATTGGTTAGAGAACCCATAGGTTTAGAGAACCCATTAGTTCCAGGATTGTGATTTAATATTTGATACTTGGTGTTTCTAAAAATCTGATCTTGAAGAACTGTCAAATATCAACAGTATCTAATAAAAGAGCTGAATAGAAAACAAACGGAACAAACAAATTGAAGAGTATCAAACATACAGAACTATATAACTAATTAAATTATTCCATGGACCTTCCAATTCTCAAAATAAAGTATAGAAAACAATTAAAAATCATACCTTGCTGCGATTATTCAAAGAGAAAGGCTTTATTTATAATATAAGATTTTTAATCTAAGCAAATTTAGATTCCTAAGAAAATTTGGAGTTGGAATACAAAACTTGATTGGCTAGTATGTGCATTGCTAAGGATGGTCATACCCATTGGGTATTGGATATCCAACCCTACCTGATTCAAATGTTTCAGGTAATACCCGGTTCTTCATGGGTATACCCGGTTCTTCATGGGTAGAGCTTAACCGGATAAGGTACGGATATTACCTGAATTGTTCGGGTAGGGTATGGATATTATCCAAACCCGACCCATATTTAAAAAAAAATACCTCTCTCACCGTCACTCACACTCTCTGATGAGAAAGCACCACAACAACAGCAACAATCACAATAACTACTCGAATGAGAGATTCAATGGAAGAGATTTCCTATTGAAGTGGTTGTACTCGTTTGGCTTTGAATGGAATTTAGCGTCGGAGAGGAAGGTGATGGAGCTCACTACAACGTCACCATGGCGGTACAAAAGAGGAAATTTCTGGGGCAAACGACCATCGCCATTTGGATTCATAACAAAACCTAGAATTTTCTCATTCCGCTACTATAGAGGAATGATATCGCCGTTTTTTCAACGAAGAGGATTCTTCCCATTATCGGAAAGATTCGCCAGCTCCGGCAATGGCGTCAGAGGTAGATCATCAGGAAGAACGAAATCGATGACGAGCCCGATGTTCATGAGATCATCGGTGGTCGTTGCCAGAGCAGCAATGTTCTCATCGAGCTGGTTACGATGTGGAGATCCTGAGGCACTACTATCACCGGACATATTCAACAGGAGGTAAGATTAATAGAAACAGTAATATACTAAAGAGTAGGAAAAAATACACGTGGAGGGGCAATAAAGCTATTAGTTAGTTTTTAAGTTAAAATGTTTTGGATTTAAAATAAAAAAAAATAATTAAAAAAAACAAATTAAATGGGTTTTGGGTAGGGTATGGATATCCATGGATAATATATTTGGGTAAGATTCGGGTATGGATACTAATGGGTATTACTATTCGGGTATCCATGGACAAACTTTTCGAGTAGGGTTTGGGTACACCCAATCCATACCCTACCCATGGTCATCCCTATGCATTGCCAATGTGAGCAAAGGGAGGTTGCGTTAATACTTAATATTAAAGATATTAACTATTCTAATTATTCCACTTTTGACGTTGATTTAAACTCTAAAGCTTGCACACACAAAATTAGAGGACAAAGATATTAACTATTCTAATTATTTCTGTTTTGCTGTTGATTTTTCAATATCACATTGGAAAATAAATTGATTAAGAAAAGAATTAGAAAAACCCAAATGGAAAAAAGAAAAACAAAAGGGACATGCTGAGCTTTAGAGGCACGAGTTGAGGTAAAGCATAGATGATGTTATGGTTAAAACTTGAAAGTCAAAACAGCAAAAACTACACAATTGTGTCTTTTGAAGGGAAGGGAAGGGAGGGGAGAACATGCATGTTCTACCGTTCTAGGGTTTAAGCTTAGAAGATGTTTCAAACTTTCAACGAATGGTTAGGTTTTAAAAATAAGGGCATTAAAAATTTAAAAAGGAAAGAAGAATAATGTGTTGGGTATTAATTCTTCTTTCTCTTTTAGATCAGTCGCTTATAAAATCAAAAGAATTAAATCGAATTAAATCAAATTAAAAAATATAAATAAAAAATGCTGATATGAAAAATTGTGAAAAAGTCAACTAAAAGTCAAAGATTTCGGTATATATATATATATAGATTACATCAAAATTAATTATGATTCCAATGTCGAAAGATCCGAAACTATATTTATAACATTATTCTAAACCACAGAGTAATTTGTAATTCAAAAAATACAAAATCTCTTAATTTAGATGGAAACCTCAATTTCATTTTGGGGGTTAAGTAGAAAAATTAAGAATTCATGTCTAAATTGTGGTGATGAAGCACATCAAAGGTATAAATTGTAATTTTAGCCCGCCCCTCCAAAATAAATAAATAAATAAACAAATAAACAAACAAAAAAAAAGTGAGGTGATAGAATTTAGACAAAACTTGGAGCGGTGGAGGTGATACGGACAGGTAGTGAATATAGGAGGACACGTATCGGCATGGTGTTGGACGAGCCAAATCCAAAGGGTTTAAAGAAAAGAAAAGAAAGGAAAGAAAAGAAAAAGCAAAGCTGAAATTGCGAGAAGAGCTGAGCTGAGCTGAGTATCGGAGTGTTGGCATAAATAAATAAAAAAAACAAAACAAACAAACACAGTGAGACGGAGACAGACAGTCACAGAGAGGTTGACTCCAAGAGAGAGAGAGAGAGAGGGAGAGAGCAGCAAATCTCATGAATCATAAGGACATGGTTTTGCTTTCTATTAACTCTCTATATCTATTTATTTTTTGCCAAGAAAATGAAAATCTGATTGATTGATTGATTTTATGTATGTTTATGTTTAAAAGTAAGAAAGACTATATATAAATATATAAACTAACTTGTTTTGCATTTGTAGGGTGCATAAAGAATTCCCTCAATTACCAAACTCTAAATTAGGTATAGAGCTTTTCATTCCGTACAATGCAAAATGCATTTTCCCTAAAAAAGTGAATTTATCTGTTTTCCGAACTTGACGCCTATATTTGATGGGATGATAAATATGTTTTTGAGATTTTTATTTTTATTCTAATAATTAAATTAATAATGATTGTAGTAGCACTAGGCTAGAAGACGAAGAAGCTGGATGGGTTGAATCGCTCTCGACTCAGATTCATTTCAATTCAATTCCCAAGGCCTCTCTTTTTCTCTTCTTCTTTCCTTTCTTTCATTCGAAACATAATAACTATTGATTGTCTTCTTGCCATTTTTTGTAGTCAATTTTTATTTTATATGAGGAATCCATGAGTCCATGACTGTAGCTTTCTTTTAGTTAATATCATATTGGCTTCTTTGTGTCAATTTTCTGTTTCTTGCGTTGAATTTTAGTTATTTCTTCTTGTGCTCAAATCCATAGCAAAAAATTGCTCATTATTCTATTGCTAATAATATGCATTCCCATTTAAAGATTTTTTTTTTTTTTTTTTTCCCCTCAACCATCATGAATTCTCTTATTTATTTATTGAGGTTCGTTCAATGTTCACTTTGCATATAAGACCACGCCATACTGCTCTGCTAGTCAGCTATTAATTTCTGCGTGATATGATTTATGAATACCGCAATAAGATGATGATGATGATGATGATGCTTGTATTGTATTGTATTCATTTTCCCTGGCTTGGGGAGATGGGATCTTCTATTGGTGTTATTTCAACTGAGAGTGAGAGTGAGAGTGAGAGTACGCACATTTATTAGCTTGTGTAAGCTGCTGCGTTGTTAAGGTTTGTGTCGCTCTTATTAGGCCTTGTGTCTTGCACCCACCCCTATTGAATTTGATATTTATTATTGTAGTATATACTTTTGCCTAGACTTCACCAATCAGCCTAATATGCTTGCCTAGATCCTAAAGATGTAGACCCCCAACGTCAGCAGTGGGTGATATTCTTATTTCCTTTAGCACCTGTTGCAGCTTATTCTAGTTAAAATTAGGCGTTCTTCATTATAATAATAAAAAAACACTATAGTTTGTTATTTGTGAGTGATTTAAATTGTGCAGACGTTAAAATTTTGAATACAATTCTTGAATAAAGTATCTCTATCTAATTCTGCTTTAAAATATTGGTTCATGTTCTTAACTTTGTGCTGTTGACATGGACAGGCACAATCAAAGATGCATTGTGGCCTTCATATAACCAAGACTGATACTCAGAAAGTTTCAGAGGAAGGAAAAGACTCCTTATCAAGAAAATTTCAACAAGAACTTGGTTTTAGCACTTCTTTAGAGGTCTTAAATATTTGTGACATTAACTGATTTGGGTCTATACTTTGTTCTTTAATTTTTTCTGAATAAAATCTCTGACTTGTTTCCATGGATTTTAATCTTCTCTTCAGGATCGTGGAGTGTTTTCTATCGCGAGGTAAAATGATTGTGGTCATTATGTCCGATTGTAGCTTATGTATATATGTATGTATGTAATCATTCCTTCCAATAATTGTGGTATCAGTTCATTCTTTGCTTTCTTCCACTGGTGTTTCTTTAATAAAATTTCACTCATCAGATATTGCTATTTAAATTTGATCCATCTCTTTATTTCTTTATCTCTCTTTGAGGACTTTATCCTTCTTGTTGTTATAGAGCAATTGGGTTTTGCTGTAGTATAAATTCTTCAAGAGTTCATGCACTTGTTTAGCTAATAAAGTGTGTATGATACCATATTGATCCTGCCTCAGGGAGCCTGCACCTTGTTAGGGTTTTACCTGTGCAAGTAATCCCTCCTTACAGAAATTTATGACTAAATGAACTGTTTGTTATTTGAATAATCTGATAAATTCTCCTTTTTTTTTTTTTCCTCTTAAATAAATCTTGACTTTATTTCTCTTTTCCATTTATTATTCATTTATCACTTTCTTGTGGTTAGAGAGCTAATATTGTTGTATGAGTGGTACTATTGGATTATACTCTTCTAGAAGAATCTAGAATAGTCTAGTGGTGAGGTGTCCCCACCAGTTGTCATTCTCAGAATATTCTTTAATCATTTGTAACTAACTCTCCAATATATATGGATATTAGAAGATGATGACTTGAGATTGAAATGTTACAATAAGGAATTTAATGTTTTGAAGATTGTGAACAAGTTGGCGTTTAGTAGATATCCTTATGTCCATTTTAGAAGTTCAAGAGCTCTTTCCCTATGCCTATTTCTTTAAGTCTCAGACACTCCAGAAATGGATGTTGGACTTGTGGTCCAATGGTATCAACATCCTCTTCAGTAGATCTTAGGATTTGAGTTTTCTATTTTTTTTAATGGTAGGTAAGTTACACATGCACCCACTGGGTCTTTAACCCACAACCTCATCTTCCATCTAACAGTTGCAAGGGCATGTGGTGCCAGTTGAGCTAGAGCTCATTGGCAGGATTGAGATTTTTCAGCTTAAAGATATTTGAGCCGGGAGCCTATGTTGTGGACTTAGGCTTACTGTAGATTAATTCCAAACAGGAGAACTGTGGAAATTATCTTTCTAATTAAATACTGCAGTTCCTGATTGCTGCGTCACTGTGGGCATTTTTTAATACAGATTTTCACATTGTTCTGCAGCTATATTGTAGCTAATGTGTGATCTTCTTTCTCTCCTCTTATTTTATCAGGTGTCCTATTCTTACATTTCTTACCCTTGAATCTGATGGACACTGGAGGATTTTTGCAGTACCACTGCAATGTCCAGATCATACTAATCACATGGGATCTGGAGTTCAGGTAAATATGGACAGTCTGCACATGGTTTCTCCACCATCTATTAGTTCATACAGGGATCGACAAAATGTGTGGAAAGGACCTCCAGCTGATGGTACTTACTCTGTGGAGTCATATACAACCAGAAGCTTTCCTGGGTCGAATGTGCAACGACAATCTCGAAACAAGGCCTTGACAAATAAAGCAACTAAATTGAATGAGCTTTCCAACAATTCTTCTCATCAGAATTCGTTTATCTGCAGCAACTCCCCAGGCTTGAACCGAAATGGCTCAAAGGCTAATAGTTCATCTGATCTGCTTCTTGACAGTTCTCAACTTGACAAGGCTGTAAAGAGAAATTCAAGAAAAAAGGCTAGAAAGAAGAAGAAACAGAGTATGAAGCTTTTGAGTGACTCTGGCTCTACTGAATTGGAAGTCCTCTCTGAGGAATATGCCCATGGAAGTCCAACTTCTGAAACCTGTGGTAATACTGATTTGGGTCATAGGGATGGACCATTATCATCAGTGGCACCAGAAGTACTATTGCCCAATCTTATGGTTGACAGAAACGGATATGAAGGAAATAGTAATAACATTATTAACCTTTGTCAAACGCCAAAGACATGCAGCTCGTATGTTGATAAGGTGGATGATTCAGAAGCTACTGCTCCTTCAGTTGTTCGGAATTTTACTAGGGAACATCTTGTGTGTAGTTCAGACAATCTGTTTCAAACCAAAGATTCCATCTTTGATGGAGTGGAGCGTGCACATTGTGTACAGATTAGCCGTTATGATGATATGTATTCCAAAGGTTTGTCTGATATGCATGACGCCTTAGTGTTGGATTCAGTTTCCGTTGGTTCAAACAGTGATGATAACATTCACGCTGTTCATGATGTACAGCAATCTGAAAATGAAAGTTTCGGAATTAGTGTTTCTGAACCACCAGGTTTTAATTCCAGTAAGGAATGTCTCTCTCATCAAAGCTCATTAAATTGTGCTGTGGATACCAAAGATCACACCGAGAGAAAAAAATGTGGTAGTCAAGTTGGTAGCTGTAGTGATATGCAAGTGGTTTTACCTGGCAAGAGAGGCAAGCAAAACAAAACAACCCCCACCAGTTCAAGTGTCCACAGATTTGGAAGTGTAAGATATATGCATGCCCGTACAGGGAAAGAAAACAATCATTCTATATGGCAAAAGGTTCAGAGGAATGAGGCCAGTGGATGCAATGGGGAAATGAAGAAAGTAAGTCCGGTTTGCTCGCAGTTTGATGTCAAATTGAAAGAGGCTCCTTTGCTTAAAGGAATCTCTAATGATGATGTGACTTTGTTATCAAAAAGCGTGGATAAGAAACATTTAAAAGGTAAAGTTTCTAGGAAGTTGAAAAGAAAAGGTATTCCAGCTACAAAACAAGACTATGGTTATTCCAGGAAGGGTTCTCAAATTGATAAGGCCGGCTCAAACTGTTGTGCAAAAATTATTATGCAACAGAATGAAATAAAAGATTTCTCATCTCAGCTGAATGATCAAACAGGATTGAGCTGTGTTTCAAGATATTGTTCTCAGAGTAATTCTCATATGACATCCGAATCTGTTTACAGCACACAAGTATATCCAGATGAGTTGGAGCCACCTGAATGTAACACTGTTTCTAGTACCGACAATTGTAATACAGGAAATCAGGAAAGCTCATTGCCAAAATCATGTGACTCAGATCAGTCAAATATGCTTGAGGTGAAGTTTCCAGTGTACCTTCCTCATCTTTTAGTTAATGAAGTTGGCCCAGTTCAGAAAGAAATTTCTCTTGCGGAATACAATAAGCCAAGTCACGGTATTGGATCTATTTCACAGAGATGGATTCCAATTGGGATGAAGGATCCTGGATTTACCAGCTCTGCTAGATCTGACTGCTCATCAATGGATCATTCTGATGTGCCAGCTGCTGAATTGAAAAACACTGTTGAAAGTAAAACGGCTTCCAGTTCTCAAAATCTTGTTTCTTCATTAAATGGAGTAATGTGCATGGGTAAGAACTCAGGAGATCTAAGTTCTCATGAAGATGAGGGTCATACTCAGAAATTAGGCAATCAAGATGCATGCACGCTTAAAGAGTATAATAACAAGCATGGTGCAGGTAACTGCTGCACTGTTGAATCAAAAGATCAACATGCATTTGAAACCAACTCATATAAGATTGCACAGGCAGTGAATAATGCCTGTAGGGCACAACTAGCATCTGAAGCTGTTCAAATGGCCACTGGTTGTCCAATTGCTGAAATTGAAAGACTTCTTCATTTTTCTTCTCCAGTTGTTTGTCAATCTTCCAGTTTGATAAGCTGCCAGACATGCTTGAGGGACCAGGTTGGGGGTGTGTCGCTCTGCAGACATGAGATACCTAATGTTCCTTTGGGATGCCTGTGGCAGTGGTATGAGAGACATGGAAGCTACGGATTAGAAATAAGGGCAGAGGATCATGAAAATACGAAGAGATTGGGTGTTGATTATTTTCCTTTTCGTGCTTATTTTGTCCCTTATCTGTCTGCAGTTCAGCTGTTCAGAAACCATAAAAATCATCCTATTGATACTAGCAAAAAAAATCCTCATTTTGATGTTCAGGAGGCATGTGAGACCAGTGAAACATTGGAAAAACCGTCAATTTTTTCAGTACTTTTTCCACGGCCTCGCACAAAAGACACAGGTGGTTTGCTGCTTGTAAATCAGGTGCATGGTTCAGAACAATCTCCAGCTTCTGACGAAGATGATGACACTGTTCAATCAGTTGACATGACATGTTCCAGAGATTCTGAGCCACTTTTTGAATATTTTGAATCTGAACAACCCCAGCAAAGACGGCCCTTATATGAGAAGTAAGTATTTTTATTGTTGTTGTGTGTGTGTTTTTTGTTTTCTGTATTTGTTTTTTTTTTTTTTTTTAAGAACTACAATAAACTCTATTGCAAGTGGAACCTTCTCTTGAGTTTAAGTGTTTATGAGGTTATGTGCTAAAGAACCACTAAATAATTCATTTACAAATAACCAATGAAAAATGTTGGGCTTTTAATATCTATACATTTCGTATTTAATTATGATACACATTTGCACCTTAGGTAGACTTCACACATACATTAAGTTAAATTGTTCCATTCTTTTTATTTTTAGAAAGTAATTATGCACTATGTTTCTCGTGCTGGTCGACATGACCCCATGCATACTTGATAATGAATCGATAATTTGTTTATTATTTTTCTCCAATAATTTATAAACCATGTTAAAAGGAACTTCCAATGTAGAACATGAATTTTTCCCTCCCCCCATCCTTCCCTCTCTGTCTGTTTCTATGTATTTTTATTCTGGCTTCTATGTAAGATCTCACTTTATCTATCCTTTGAAAATTTTAGTCACCATGAAAATTTAGATCAAATCATCTGATAAATTTTAGTTGAAATTGTTTAATCATTAAATTTAACCTATCAAATAAACTTATAACATGTTTTTTACTAACTTTACTTAGGGAAGGTTGTTTAAAGAATGGGTACATAAGAATTATCTCATTCAATTTATCCGAAGAGAGGAAGAAGGAAGCAAAAGAAATATGTCATTCAATCTGTTATTTGACATCTTTTTAGTAAAGTTTCTTTATTTGAGTTAGCCAATTCAGAATATTTGGTTCTTGTTTTCAAATTGATCTTTTTTCTGTTTCTGTTATTTCAGGATTAGAGAGCTGGTTAGAGGTGATGGACCTTCACATTGCAAAGTGTATGGGGATTCGACTAAACTAGACTCCATAAATCTACAAGATCTGCACCCCAGTTCGTGGTTAGTGTTAGAATATATTCAGAGAATTTAAAGTAACTTGTTCCGACTCAATGAAACAGAACTTCAAATTTTAAATTTGTTTCAGAGAATTCATTCAGAGAAAAGAACAATAAATTACTGACTCTGATTTAAAATTTGAATATTAATTTTGCATGCACTCTGATCTTCAGGTACTCTGTCGCATGGTATCCAATTTATAGGATTCCGGATGGCAATTTTCATGCAGCATTTTTGACTTACCACTCACTTGGCCATTTAGTTCGTAGAAGTGCCAAATTTGATAAGCCAAGTGCGGATGCTTGTATAGTATCTCCAGTTGTGGGTCTTCAGAGTTACAGTGCTCAGGTACTCATAATGATGCTGCCAACTACAATAATTAACTTCATTACATTGTTTCTGTGAGTGATTTTAAAATATTTTAAGAAAGCCCTTATGTCAGTAACAAGAACTTTCAATGCCTTTGGTTTCCTAATTAAATTCAACCATGTGGCTTATTAGCCAATGCAATACAACTACGTGACTTATTGGCCAATCCGCTTCCTTGTGTATAGTTACAACTTTCATCACTACATGGATGAATTTAATCAAGTAACCTAAGGTACAGCACCTATGGGACTGTACCTAAGTTTTACCCTTATAAAAATGTCAAGTGAAATTCCATTTATTTTAATTCAATGCATTTTGTCTCCTTAAGTTGTTGCCTCTGTTGTCTCGGAAAGTGTGTTTACAATATTCTAAGTTAATTACCCTAACACACATAACGTAATATATATATATATGGGGGTGATTACAATGATATTTCCATTTTGTTCCTAACTCAAGCTTGGATGTATGTATATCATACAATCCCAGCTTGTTACATAATAAATCCAAACAACTCTTACACAAAGCTTTGGTAAACATATTAATTATCTGGGCTCCTATCAAAATATGGCCGTGCAAGATGCAACACAAATATATAACGTACAAACATGTTATTCTATTATTGCTTTTAAATTAGTTTTAGATATGTTTCCAAACATTTTACTATTGTTACTTATTTTTAAAACCTAAAATAAACAAATTATGTCCAAAAATAGATAAAATATACCTAAAAAAATTTAATTGTCATATCCTTGATGCGTCGTATCCTTGTTTTTCAAGAAATGTTGTGTAGTTGTGTTGTGTCATACCTTGTATCCATGCTTCATAGCCCAATGAACACACAACACCAATACTTTCTCAAACCCAAATGCCGTCAAGAGATTTGAAGATCTACCAACAATACAAGATATCGAAGGAGCAAAGGGAACACAAACCGGCTCTTTGGTGTCACAAAACAGGAACTCAGCACTTACAGAAGACAGGGATTGATAAAGTCGTCATAGGTACAATCGGCACCTGAGAGCAACTTAGCAACTGGTCGTATGAGGTTGACAGCACTAGGAGATGACGTTTACTATGGTGAGGGCTGGGCTTTGAGATTCCAACAGGTTCTAGTGTCTCCTGACTCGTGCAACTCAATTTACTTGGTTTCTGGAGTCAGGTGACTCTATAGTCTCTATTTGGGTGGTTGCGGTGTTTGGCAACTTTATTAGGGCAGTCATTGGTGAAGGGCTCTGGGGGTGTTGGTGGTGGTTCTTTAATGCTTTGACACCATGTTATCTTTGAAAGTATGTTTAGGGAATTCAAAGTTTAATACAAACTCATAAGATTTTACTTATCCAAAAAAAGAGTTATTGCCATTGCAAATTTCTTTTTGCCATCAATATCTAATGTGTTCATGGTTCATGTAGATACGCATACTTACATTGCATTATTTAGTGTTGTATGTAAATCTGTTAATCTAAGCAGTGCACTTTATGGCTTATGAACAGGGTGAATGCTGGTTCCAGCTTAGGCAGTCTTTGCTGAGCCAGACAGCAGAAACCGCGGGCTTAAACCCCTTTGGAATCCTGAAGGAGAGGTTGAGGACACTTGAGGAGACAGCATCTCTCATGGCAAGAGCTGTTGTTAACAAAGGAAATATGACCTCCATAAACAGGCATCCTGATTATGAGTTCTTCCTCTCTAGGCGACGATAGAGACCTTTTTCCAATTTTCATTTAAGTAATTTCTTCTATTTATCAATAAGGTTGGCTACATTTAGATAGGATCTAACCCCAAATAGGGAGTGAGAGAGGCTTGTTCTGTTTATATTCTTCATGTTTTTCTCCTTTAGCGGTGGAAATTGTTCCAGTTGTATATAACTCGTGGGTATCTTTTTTACTTTACTGCCCTTCCTCTAAAGGAAATGTAAATCTCAGGACTTATGTGTAGACAGGTAGACAGTTAATGCTTACCATTTAGCAGCTTCTTCATGCTGTAAATGTGTTCTCAATTCAGAGTTTGGCTCTCCATTGATTAGCATTCAACCTGCACATATGCCAGCCCGATTAAATAGTTTGATTACTTGTTTTCCTTCCTCTTCGTTGTATTTTGCACTAGTTCTCATCTTCTCTGGTGCGAGTTGTCTAGCGTTCAAATGTGGAAACAGGTATGCACACAAAACCAGCTAGAAAAGGAATGAAAAGCACCATGCTTATTGTTTTCATTTGGAGAATTTTTCATTATGCTTTACATACATGTACTAAACTGACCAAAAGAAAGAACTCAATACTAACAGCAGCAGA